>JAUPMV010000014.1:0-1200000 GCA_030848855.1 Branchinecta sandiegonensis | reverse complement strand
GGTAATTTGTCGAAAGCAGATACTGTTTTTTTAGGTATTCAACTGTTTTAAAATAAACGGAGTTGAAGAGTAAATAGTGCGAGGGATCTTTAATAATTGGTAAAAAGGACCGAGCTTGTGGTTTAAAGGTATAACAGAATGTCACAGGTTTTTGCGTCAAACGTTCCGTCAAAAAAAAGCTGCAACACTGGATGGACTTGATGGTGTAATGATAAGATAAGATTTATTTGCGCTAAGAGCCAACGGCCATGGCAAATATATATAACAAAAAAAAACAACACCACACACAAAAAATGGTAGACTCCTATAGGAGTCTACCATTTTTACCAGGAGTCTACAATGTGATGTGTCTACCAAACGAACAAGACCAAAGGTTTCGATGGGATCCCAAAAATTTAATATCTGATCCAGACAAATGGGTCTTCTCGATATCCGGTCTTCGCCAGACTCCTTAAACATTTTTACTATTAAAATTTACAAACAGAAGCTTGAGCTACGGAGCCCATCTACGAACTCGACTTCTCCCTTGATCTAAAGAGTCCTCACACCAAGTTTCATCAAAATACCTCATTCCCTTCGACAGCTATCGTGCTGACAGACGGACAGACAGACAAACAGACGGACAACTTCTACATGTTCATAGGTATCCCCACACTTATGTTTTGGGATCCCAAAAACCACACTTTGAAGTTTCTCGTTACTGAAAACTCGGCTGGACCACATAGCGCTAAAAAGTCATTACAAACCGAAACAATGGTGAAATGCAGGGATTTCAGAAGTTTATAATCCCATAAGGGATCTAGGGATAATAGAAAAGACAGAGGAAGCAAGAGTGGTCCTTTAGGGATTCATTCAAGTTCAAGTTCAAGTTTTTTTAATTATACACAAAAATACAAATACATGACACAGGCACTGTGGAGAACACGAATTCGTACATGCAATGCTTGTTAACAATTTTACTATAAATAACAACAACGTACCCTATAAATCCAACAATAATAATATAATATAACTTAATTTATCTAACCTGTATAATATCTTAATTTAAATGACCTGCCATCTACCAAATAAATAAATAAAAAATAGAAAACTACACTCTTGCAAAAAATAAACAAAAATGACAAACTATTTGACATAAGTAAGCGAGAATGCGTACAGCATAAACCAACCACACACGAAACAATCATTCAATTAACCAACCACACTCTAATAAACACATTCTTATACAATAAATTTCATAATAAATTATAATGCAAACATAACTATTATAATTTTTAAAAATTAAGAATCAGTAGTACTTTGAGTCGGGACCTGATAAGCGATGGGCTTCCTTCCAACCATTCTGCAACATCATTTTTTATATTTTTCCCACACAGATGGTATTGTATATCGTAGAGAAAATCTGGATCTTTCACACTTAATTTTTGGGAGCCGAAGGTTAGTGTTAGATCTCGTGTACATTTGACATGATGGCGCTAGAGTTATCAGGTCCATATAAGAAAAATATGATGGAAGCAGATGGCGATCTAAATTTACTTTAAAAATTCAACACACGCTGACTGAGAATCATGTTAATGACTTAGAACAGATACTCTTGAGGCTGCAGCTTAAAAGGCATGCTCGTTTATTTCAGCTACAACCTGAAATATACCGAAAAAGTACGTATTCATCCATTCAACTCCCTGCATTCGCATATAAAATTACTAAACTATTATTAGAGACCACACATACTGGGCGGAACGAAGTAGGCTACCAGCCTTTCCCCGACATTTACTATTATATTTTCTCTTTTCTTGCTAATGCCTTACTTTTATAATATGCCTGCCAAGTTTCATCGTTGTAACACATCTTGAAGTATCCTACCTCGCGATCACAGGAACTTCCGATGGAGTCATGCTCTGTCTGCAATGTATCCAGGGTTTATGCTTGTCCTTCGCAACCCGTTCCATGCCAATCCTCCAACTCTAAGTGTTTCACGAGATTTCCGGTGCCCCCCCCCCCCCTGCGGCTTCCCTAAAGTTAACGGATCTGGTCCGAATTTGAAACGGAACATCTGAGACGTTCGTTTTAGCTACTTTGTCAAGTTTCATTCAAATACGATTACCCGTTTGGAAGTTTCCGGATTTGCCATCTCTCGACTCTCCCCACGGTAATCGGATCGGGAAAGTGAAATAATTTTCGATTACAACATTTTTAAATCTTTCTGATCAAGTCCCTGATACGCCTGCTAAGTTTCATCGTCCTAGCTTACGTGGAATGGCTCAAACTAGCAAAACCGGTACAGACAGACTAACATACATACATATATTACGACAGTTATAGGGCAATGAAGCCGATGGCTACGAGAGCCTACGAGTGCCATACGAACGAGGTTGATAAATTACTCCTACAGCCCAAGTCGACTGGGAAATAAATATCAAACAATGGCTAAAAATGGAAAAGTCAGCTAAGATATTTCGCGGTATTTCGGCCCTTTTTGGCAATGATGCTTGTCAGGCTATTGCTGGAAGAAACGAACCTTTAAAAAAAAATATCGCACTCGTGACGAACATCATAGCCGACTTTCCTGTTTTGAGCCGTTGTTTAATTATGAGATTGATAAAACCAACTCACTGAAAATAACTATACAAAACTCAATAAAAATCTTTGAGTTAAAGCGCAATGGACATCATTTTCTGTCTTTCAGCTGATTTATACTTGCTACTTGAAAGCCGCTGGCAAGGCCGTATCCAGGGGGGGGGGGTAGGGGGTTGACCCCCCCCCCCGAAACATAAAAAAATAACCGTTTTTATAGCCCCCCCCCCCGAAAGGCGCCCCCCCCCGAAAGAAATTCCTAGATACGGGCCTGGCCGCTGGGTAACACATACAAATCATTCCGACTAAACTACGTAGGCTAGACAGCTTATGGTCGGTTCTGATCGCTCTGATGGCAGTGGCTTCCAGGTTCTCAAATCTTTAGCGTTCGATTTCTCCGCTACCCTGTTCGGGCACAACACTTTGCTCACAAACGTGCACGGTACTAGGAACGACTGGTTCGAGTACGGTTAGAGATTAACTTTATTCAACAAGACAAAAAGAAGAAATGAAAAGAAACAAAAAACAACTTGTGGTTTGTTTTCTGCTATGAATATAAATAAAAAATAGTGGCATGGCTGCTTTAACGAAGTGTTCCTTCTTACTCGGCACAAAAAGGTCTCATGCAATGAACGTATTTCAGCATCTTGAAAAGTTCAAGGTTGATAAAATTTAAATCACTAAAAAGAATTAAAAGGTAAAAATCTAAGAGTAAACAAGTGACGTTTTTTCGCACAACATCACCACTATTTTGAACGCTGACACATCCGTGCATTTCCGAAAAACCACAAAATTCGAATCGCCCTTTGTTCACTTCTTTTCTGTAATTATCTTTTATCTAATCTACAGCCCAACGGCTGCCGCTCGCGGCGCTACTTGAAGTTGCCTGTTTGCCCGCGGGTATCTTCAGTCAGTCGAGTACCTCCTTGTGTTGCGTACGTTTTAGTGTTTCTTATCGAAAGGTGGTAGTAAGGGATTTACATAAATTAATAGAATGGAACTCATTTACATACTATCCTGAGTGTTTCGTTCATAAAATGGTGATTATGTGAATTGGATTGCAATGAGGATTATGAAGGTGTTGCTGTTTTGGATTTTGGCGGGAGTTGGAGTGGACGGAGTACATTGGATTGAGGAAAAAGGTTAGTGTCAGGTTTTTGACACGAAGTCGTGTTGACAAACTGTTTGTTTTAGCCTCGCATCCATACTTTGAAAATTAAGGGCGAGGGTTCCATCCAAAACCGTTTGCCACAAAACTCTTCATTTTGGACACGTCAAACGCTGTATGTTAGGCTAATGAAAAGTGAAGACTTAGTTTACGATCCTGGACCTCTGGCTTGTTGAAAGTATCATAGGATAAAAATAGCCTGTCCTTATCGTAGGCTAGCCATCTTTGGGCTATTTCGGACGAGATTTCGGATCTTCAGATCAGCGAAAAAATCTTCAAGACTGGCTACTGGCCGATTATATCTCTGCATCATTTCTTCCATCCGCTAATTCTTGCAATTTCCTTGAGCAAACAAGATAATTGGTTCTGAGAGAGATTTTGCTATGATATTAGCAGAAAGCAAACGCCTGTTACTTTGTCCTAGAGTTAGTATCCAGTGAGTAAAAAAAAAAAAAAATTAACCAGAGCGATGTAGAGTTGGCATAGTTTTGTCATAATAACGATTTAATCGGTGGATTTTGATAAGTGACATCTAAAAGTCCGACTGGTCCTAAGCACGCTAATGGGCTCCAGTGTACCAGAAACCCGTGATTTTTTAGTGTTAGTTATACCATAAGTTGGGGCAACCTGACCCACTAAACTATCGGTCATTTCAGTGAGATTCAGGACACAATACAAAACAAAAAATCAAGCATTTGCTTTTATAATATACTAACTTACTAGTCAGTGCTGAGGTTTGGACGTTATCAGGTTTGTATGATGCAGTTTTTGAGTAGTTTGTTGACAGACAATCTGTAACACCTAATTAGCTCATCAGTTAGAAGTCCTCCCGATGAAAAATTCAAAATAGTAGTATGAAGTTGTACGAAAAAGACTGGATGCTACTGGAGCAAGGCGGGATGCTACTGCATACTACTGCTTAAGATTAGCCCAGTGTGAGGCATATTAAATTAAAGTATTGTGTACTACTGCATATCAATGAATGTAACTTTTTCGTACAACTACCATACAACTACACAGGTGTCAGGGTTTGAACTGAGCTGCACGACAGCTAACTGTTCGATTTGTTTACTGTGCGCGTCTTTGATGAGTTCCACTTGATCTGAATGTGACGATTTCAGCTCTTCGACCATCGTATCAAATTTGTTTGCTAATGCTAGAACTGCCTGTTCCATTATTTCGTTTGATAGTTCGTTTTTATCTTCGGTTAATATGGCAGATACCGTCGGATTTGGAGTAACAAGTCCACCAGAAATCCTTTGCTCGAACTATTGCAGACAGGATGGCTGTGCTGCCTGAATGCCAGCCGCAGCGAGACTTTGCGTAACTCCACGCAGCTAATTCCTGAACCCCGAGAAGAAATCCGCTACAAATTTTTCGTCGCCTGAAGTATCCGTTTTCGTTCTGAGTCCTGTTACAGGCGTGAAGCATTTTGGAGTAGTGAGAACTTCCTGTTTTACGTCTATCCCATAATTTCTGCCGATTTCTGTTGAGGGCCTAGAAAATATTTTACTGTAAACATAAAGTAGTCCTCAAGGTAAATACAAGGACAGTCAAGCAGTCCGTAAGATAGCCTTAGTACGAGTCCACTTGTGAAATGCCAAGTCCTGAGATGTTCTACATGACTTGTTACCCTGCAGAAACGTAGAAAATTAAAGGAAGCATTTGTGAGCCACAACAATCCCTCGTCGTTGAAATCTTGTACCTTCTTATTCTAGTATACTTTTGAAGTCTGGTCTGAGCTTCTCTTTATTTGATAGTCGTAAAAGAAGTTCAGGGTTCCTTCGTCGCTAAGCAGGCTGGCGTTTCTGTAACCAGCATTGCTTTGCCACCTGTTCTTAAAGCGGAAATTATCAAGCAAATTCAGTACGGCACTTCCGTGTACTTAGAGGCGTTTATGAGCTAACCTAAGCTTTTGAAGGGAGCTCTTTCACTCGCTAGTTGCAGAAATTGTTACTTCTCATGTCGAAATGCCAGAGGTTTTTCGAGGATTTTGTTTTGGCCAAATTATTTACGTTTCACGACAAGTTTTCGGAAAAATAATTTCTATAAAAACCCGGAGTGTATTTCTTCGAGCTATCTTTTGTAGGCTACTTGCCTGCCTCCGTCGTGCGGGAATTTTAATCGGATATCATTTTTCATTACTGGATACATAAATATCGAATTTTTGTTTCGATGGGAAATATCATGGCATTTCGTTTGTTATACGTAGTAGTCCGTAAGATAGCCTTAGCATTTTGAAATAACAACCACTGTTATAGTTGGCCTACATATTGGGGGGGGGGGGGTAGAAATATGAAGTAAGTCGAAAGAAGTTGCATGTTTGTTTAAAGTGAAGCCGCCCACACCCTTGGTTATATTTGACACTGCAAAACAGATCTGTCAGCTACATTTTATTAAAGCTATATTTCCGCCCTTCTTGGCGAGGGCCCTGTTCAGGTTCAAACGCTCGAGCTGGAAAATTTTCCAGCTTGAGCCCGAAGAGAACCCTTGCCAAGACTGGCCAAACTATAGCTCTAATAAAATGTAGCTGACGCAACCGTTTTACAGTGTCAAATCTGATTCGCAGTCAGCTTGGGTTGAAGGAAATGTTCATATACTAGCATGATCCGAAGTGCTTCTAGGCTGCTATAAGTCCCTCAAAGATCTGTAAGGTATGCAAGATTTTCAAGTGACTTCATTGAGAATTTCGACAGGCAATCCTTAAATTATTCTTGGTTCTCTCATCTTTTAACTAACGACGACCCAAGTCCAATAAAATAGCGTTCAAGGGTTGCTGTAGGAATAATCTGTCGGGTCGGCGTTGACGCTTAATTGTCTATTTCCTCTTCAGGCTGCCTCAAGCCGCGGGTTGATTTTATGGCTGCCAGGAGGGTTACAGGATGGGTAGCGTGACGTCATAAAAAAATGTTGGGACCAGGGTATGGCGGACGAATCTCAATCAGATTATCCATGAGATCACAAAACAGTGACACCCTGACTGTCACTCGCTAGTACCGAGCGAGAACAGTCGTAATTGTTATTCGCAGGTATTGGTGAGTGGCTCGCTGTCTTTATTTTAGGCTTTCACTGCTTCCAATTTTGTTTTAATTTTCGGTTTCTTGTTGGTTTTCTGCTTTGTTTTGGTTTTCTTGGTTGTTGATCTTCATCCTCGTTTTGGTATTTTTCCTCGAAATTTTGTGTCTGCGCTGAAGAAGGGAGGCGGTTGTCCTCCCGAAATATTCCCCTTTTATTTCAATATATTAGTGCCTTTACAAACCCCATTTTCGTTGGTTTCTTCGTTGAATTTTTGTGATATGTCAGGCCAATGTGGTTTACGAAATTATCTTAGTTTATGAGAGGGGAGGTGATTAGAATTGGAATGGGTCAGATCAACACTAACCAAGCAATATCCCTGTGGTTGATTGCTGGTTGTTTGTAAACTTCGGCTTCAGTTCCGTTCTCACAGGAATTTTCCCCAATTCTGTTTCTCTTGGGTCGCTGAAGAAGTTGCCATTTTTTGCAGTGGTCGGATATCTTATTTAGACATTTTATTCCCTCTCGTCGATATATGTTTGATGACGTAGGTGTCCGAAGATTTTCTTCATTGAAGCAGGGACCCATAAATTTCCTGTAATGACTTGCCATTCAGGGGGCTTGTCATTTCCTATGCTTCTATGTTGCTATGTTGCCCGAGCTTCACCTAGTTTCCAAAAAGTCCGCTTGGGTCGAATCTGCGTTCTTGCTCAGATTGACAAAGTTTTTGGGACTATTCAGCATGCCACCAGGTACCTAAGCTAGGACAAAAGATCCAGGATACTCTTCCATTACAGAGAAATGTTCCTAGTTCAGCACAACAGCTGCGAAAAATTTTGTCTATCTGGATAGTCGGGTATTTTATCCCCGTGGGTATTTCTCGAACTATCTGACGCTCGGTCAAGAGCGCATCAGAAATCTCTTATTGACAAGCCCCCTGAATTGCGAGTCATTACAGGAAATTTATGGGTCCCTGATTGAAGGTAGAATAAGAAATCAAAGATCGGTCGTCATGACCGATGCCGATGACCGAATGAAGGTGAACAACTTGACATAGTGGAGGTTTTTATTCAGATGGGTCGCTCATTCCTGGACCCGACTGGGTACTGGTGTACGTGAGCAAGCACCGACCATTTATTCAGGCCTGGGATCTAATGAAGTGAAATTGGAAGTTTTGCTCTTCTTGGCTTTTTTGTGTTTGTTAGAGCAATAAGCTACGCTAAAACGGCATAGGCACTCCTACTCCTACGGCACTCCTGGCTTGAAATCAAATATAAGTTTCCGTTCACCATGGATTGCTACGTTATTTCATAGACATTCACTTTCTTCAGTTGGTTAATTGCAGATTTCTAACCCTTTGCTCGTAGCTTGTCACTCTATGGTAGGCTACTTTTGCACCTCGATTCCCGTATACCCAAGCTCTTTCTATGAGCATAATGGGTCATCAGTGTTTAAATAGTAATATATATTGATGCATTCTAGATACAAACTTGTAGCCTACTTGTCATTAATTTCATGCCTTCTTTCATTTTTAGCATGTTATATTTCTTGCTCGCATTTGGTTTTTTTTTAAGGGCCTGTCGTACCTATAATGCCAGTGCAGCCTACTTCCGTAACATCATTCATTAGTTCTTAATCCCGGAGATGTTACATTTTGAACCCCTAACGACGCCTCACTAATCTTTGCACTTGCCGTCCTTCACTAATTTCCCTGCAAATTATGCTCTGGACAAGTATTCGCGTACCATGCTATACCGTAAAAAGGTTTTGTGAATTTTGCCGAGATCTTGCTAGAAGTCGTGGGCCTCGGAAAAGGCTTAAAACAGACAAGGCCGTTGATATTATGCCGAGATCTTGCTAGAAGTCGTGGGCCTCGGAAAAGGCTTAAAACAGACAAGGCCGTTGATATTTTTTATTAAAGCATAGCCTAGCTTTACAGTAGCCTCGGCTACTCAGATAGCTTTGAATAATAATACTAATTTATTGGAAAAGCCTAATACGGCCATACAACAGACGCCTGAAGCACCAACAACAATTTATACCACTCAAAATGAAAACACAAACTATTTTCTTCTTTTCATTACATTCAGAACGAAAGCTCCTAGAAGGTGGTCAATGGTATCTTGCCCAGTGCAACAAAAGGGGCAATTGTAATTCTCCTCACCGACCTGTTTTCTGCTATCATAAATTTTCTTTCTGTACCTTATGGAGAGAGTTAGTCCGGAGTTGGAACCATACCCTAAGTACCTGCTCCGACAGTCCTAATTTAAAATAATACTCAAATGATCAAATCCAAAAGTATTTTCCATTTGTCTATAATAAAATAGTGTCTCTGATTTATAATAAATATTGGAACATATAAACAATAAATAATTCGAAGTGTGCTTTAAGTTACTTTTAATCGCACTTGCTACCGACAACGCTGTTTAGCCTGTTGAAATCGCCGTTGCTAATTTGATGTCTGAAATCCTGATGGCGAAGCCACAACAGAGGATGGGTTTATGCGAAGCAATAGCTGAATATTTTGTTAGGATTAAGTTGTCGAGACTTGTATGCGGTTTTTCCTGTTATTTTTTTTGTAGCGATGTGTTTTTGGGATCCCAAAAGGTAACTAAAGGGATACCTGTGACATCGCAAAAGTTGTACGTCCGTCCGTCTGTAACCACGATAACTCTCGAAGGGAATGAGATATTTTGAGAAATTTGGTGGGAGGATCGTTTAGGTCAAGGGAAAGGTCGAGTTCGTAGATGGGTTCTGTAGCCCTACATTTAGGGGTGGGGGAGGGGGTTTCAAATTAAGAGGCAAAACAGATATTTTTTAAAAGCTATTGAGATAGTTGATTTAGGGGTAAGGAGACATGCTGAATCCGATTATGAAAGTTGTTTTCTTGCCGGACAATTAGTTCACCCAGATTCCGGCGAAGACCGGACACAAAATTTGCCGTTTATTCTCAAACCAGTAGGCCTATAGCTCTGCGCGTGGATGACGACATTCATTCTGTTTATTCTATGGACGTCGGAAGGATCTAGTGTAATCGAAGGTCGAAGGGGTTGATATATAATTTTCAAACGAGGAAATATCAGGATTCACTGGTAAAGTACAGGTCAAGTTCGTAGATGGGTCTTTAGTCCTATCTTTAGAGGCAGAGGAGGGGTTTCGAATTTACGGTAATGTTTTATAAGCTAATAAGATATTCATTGAGGGGGTAAGGAGGTCCGCTGAATCCATATCTGAACTTGGTTTTCTTGCTGGACAAATGGTTCATCACGAATTCGGCTGAAACTGGAAATTTGGTTGAAGCTCAAAGTTGTTTCTGAAATCGATTAAAGATTCGGTATCGGGGCAAGGAGACATGTGGAATCCAATTTTGAACTTTATTTTAACAGTAGAAATATTCAAGGAATCTGACGAAGACTGAATGGTGAAGACATGGCCCAATTGTTTCAATCAGATGTTAGATTTTTGGGATTCCCATCAAACCTTTGGTCTTGTTCTGTGTGAGCAAGCACATTTTTGCCTCCGAAAACCGTAAAATATTGAACCGCCTTGGCGCCTTAACATGATTCCTCTGGACATTAACTTTTTCCTTGGAACGTTCTTGGTTGCTCTGTGCTTCTGAGTGGCTAGTCTGGCTGCTTCCTGTTGTTTACCTGAGGTGGCATTTTCGCGCACACAATGATATGAGGAAACTTGATAGCCATATCAAAATACTCTCGGTGCTTCTGCAAACATCAGCGAAGATTTGAAAGAAGCTAGAAGAGTCAGATATTAAAGATTAGGGAGGTCTCGAAAAAGGGTTGTCCACAAAAAAGTAGTCGGAAAAAGTAATTTTTTTGTATTAATGCGTTTTTTTTCACTTATGTTAGTGTCTTTGTGATTGGGGCTTTAATGAATATTGATGGTAGGCGATAAGACGATGATAATCATACATTTTGTTTAAATCTTTAGTCAAATTGTTGTCTGAATGGAGTTGATCAAGGCATAGTTTTTTGCTTTGTATTATATTACTCCTCAGTTTTGAGGGATTGAAGTTGATTCTAATTTCATATTATAGGGTAAAGGCTGGGAAGAATAAGCCTCCCTGTCATATTCGCTTCTTTCCCATTTCTGAGTACTTTGCCAGAAAACTGCACAAACTCTATATACCCTACTTATTTTATGCTGTTCGAGATTAGCCAGCTGGAAAAAGTATTGCTCACTTAAAAACGCTATTTGGAGCATTGACTTTTGCTTTTGATATCGCAGTTGTTTATTACTTTGCCGATAACGTAATAACTGAAATCCGAAAATCCACTTTTAAAGGTCATTCACGAGAATGCAGAATGTCGTTCCGTCCGCTTCTATCGCCTTTTCCGTCGACCGTGCTATTGCCCCGAGCCACGGAATTTATTAAAGAATAGTCCTGTTTTGGTGTAATTTTGTTATTTGTTGTGTAATATCACAATGTAAATAAATTTATTGGTTGATAATTGAAAAAACAAGAACTAGAAGCTTATATGGCACTTGCAAGGGTGGTTCAGAGGATGAAAGATTCGTGGGTTTGTTCTGAGCAAAACCCTTGAGATAAGAATGATTATGCGCCCTTGGATTTCACGAGAATGTATCGTTTGGTAAAAAGTGTTTTATTCTTACACTTTGCTGTAATGATGCGCGCTGAGCTGTTTCAGATTGCTTGCACTTTTCATATTGTCGACAGACGAACAATTTTTACGAAGTCATAGGTATCCCTCCGTTTACGTTTTGGGATCCCAAGAACCCGTTGGTTTCCTCGCCAAGCCCGGATTAAGGAGGGTAGGTCTATATTTAGTGGGGGATAACGGCCTACTTGTTTCCCTTTTTGGGATCCCAAAACGTAAGTGGAGGGATACCTATGACATTGCAAAAGTTGTCCGTCCGTCCGTCTGTCCGTCAGCACGATAACTCTCGAAGACTCTTTGGGTGAAGGCATTCTTTGGGTCAAGGGAAAGGTCGGGTTCGTAGATGGGCTACATTTAGGGGTGAGGTAGGGGGCTCGAATTAAGAGGCACATGTAATATTTTTAAACAGCTAATGAAATAGTCGATTTAGGGGTAAGAAGACATGCTGAACACGATCATGAACAGTATTTTCTCGCCGGACAAGTAATTCGTCCGGAATCCGGCCCAAACCGGAAAATTTGTTAAAAACAGAAGTTTTATTTGAAGTTGATTAGATGTCCAATTTAGGGATAAGAAAAAATGCTGAATCCGTATGACAATCATTTTTTAACCGGACATATAGTTCGCCCGGAGTCCGGCTGAAACCAGAAAATTTGTCCTAAGTTAAAGTTTTCTTTGAAGTTGACTAGATGCTCGATATAAGGGTAAGGAGATATGCTGAATTCGTTTTTGAGCTTTCTTTTTTCTGCCAGACAAGCAGTTCGCCCGGAATTCGTCCGAAACCGGAAATTTGGCAGAAGTAAGGCAGGAAGCTTCGATCAGTTTTGTCAAAATAGATATGATGAGTAGCTGTTTGGCCTTGGTTTATTTTCTAAATTTTAATAGTAAATATGTTCAAGGAGTCATCGAAATTGTTATTTTTTAGCACATGCTTTTCTTTGTCAAGTTAGAAATGCGAAACCGAGGCCTCATGATGCTGACTTTAAAATCAGTGAATTAAACTACTTCTAATATAAGGGGGGAAGGCTCAGAAACACGTTGTAAGAATTCCAGCTATTCTACCTTTCTTAGCAGTCCATCGGAAATGAAAATTGGACGAAAATTCAACCAAAGATCTCTTCAGTCTGCTAGCTGCTGGCCTTTGCAGAATAGGAATGGGCACCCCGGTGTAACAATCTTTTGTAAGATGTGAGCCCCGTCTATTCTTTTACAAACACCCTCTGTATTGGTGGGGATCGGACAAAGAGGCGATTCATGTCGAACAATCTGATGGATTGATGTTGATGTCCTTGTAGTTGATATAAAATGGATATAGCGAGTTTTCAATCATTTGCTCGTTTGTCTTTTTACTACGCGTTCAGAAAATATTTATTTACATGGACATCTAACCTGAGGAAGATATAGTTTCGTTCATTTGCTTTCATCTAATACTAATATCCAACCATAAGAATATGCATCAATGTAACAAAGACAACACATACGCACAATTGCGTCCCCAAAGGTTGTGAGGGGCTTAACCTCTACTGTAACATTCCAGGCGCGCGAAACAAATCGGATTATCCGACGGAACATATGGAATAAGGAAAAGAATACAGCAAATATTTAAAAATGCAAATTTTTTTTAAACCCGATAAATTCGCCAGCATTCTGAGTTAAAACTGAAAAAGACTTTTCAGATGACACCCTGTCGTGGTCATGGTTTCTCCGTTAAAGAACCCATCGCATTAATTATTGCTTATGTTCCAGTATTTTAAAATAGTCGAATGATTTAAAACTATGCTATGCTCTCAACAAATTACTCATGGCTTTGGCAGTTTTAAGACTGTTTCCAGACCTGCCGACTTCTAGCAAAAACCAAGGACAAATTTACGTAACCATTTTTTCTGATGAAAAATAAAAAAGTCGGCAGAATGATACATACACATCGAAGGTAGCGAGCTAAGGCACGTAGGAATCAGTGAGGTGTTCTTAGGGACGTTAGAATGGCCTACCCTATGAAATTCGGATTCCAGGGCTTAAGAATGGATGGATGGATTACGCAAGTAGGCTGTGTCGGTAAGGCAGGCCTCTGAGCGAGAGCAGGCTTGAAAGGAAATTAAATAAAACTGCGCTGACGACTGCTGTATGTAAACTGCAAGGACCAGTTACCATAGACCATGGGGGGCAATGAAGGGTATTTCTTCTCTGGGGTTTCTCAGGTATCCGTTTCTCAGTCATATTCCGCAACTGGTCTCGCCAGACCATTCCGCTGGTATAACTTCTAACACGTTTTCATTCTTCGGCTGCATGGTCCGCCACCGTGTTTATTAAAATGTTCTAGAACCCTCATCAACATGTATTCAGGATCCCTACCGGAATACCCCGTCTCCCCCGTCCCTTTTATGTATCCCCAACCAAGCGCATACTACCCCTTTTTCAAACCTTCCCAAAACTTGTGAAAGGGTGGGAATATGGCGGGCTACACTGTACCCGTTGGGGGTTGATTTTGCTATTATTCCATTTGGTTGAATGATGGGCAGCTTCATCCACGAAATGCCGTGTGCAAGACTGTTTGACTGGATGTCTTTTGTGTTTTTTGATGGCGTATTTGATTAGATTGATATCGCAATTTGTTGGGTATATAAACACTTATGGGTTTCAGTGGAAGAGTGATGTCAGCAAATGATCTGGCAGAAATTACGTGTTATGAGCTTCCTGTGCATTTCTTATGAATACAAACACATCTATGCGGAATCAGGCTGTATTGAGGGTCTGGGCTGGTTCATGACCCCACACCTCATCAGCACAAGCTTAAAGCACAATTGTCACAGGAATAGTTTCTAGTCCCTTCAGAAGACACCCGCTCTAATCCTTAAAGGACTCCTCCCACTATTTAGTATTTACAGAATTTTGCCTTCTGCCGTTTTTAGCCTCTTTCCATGTCCCTTGCCTGGGAGACTTGGCAAAATTTGTATAACCGGTCTCCGGACCTATCAGCTTCTCCAAAACAGTGATCGGCCGAGCCTGGTGCGTCACGTAAAGAGAAAGAACATGGCAAGCGTGATTATCAGTTTGATGCTAAGAGGTGAGATGAGTATGAAGTGTAGAACCTCAGGAATGAGAATGGATGGAAATACTACTGAAGTAGAAATTAGAATGCATTACGATCATGAGAGTAACGTGTCCTTTAAGAGTAAACTCTCGGTTCTCAGTGTAGCCGGGTAAATTTGGACCTGTTTGTCCAACCTATTCTGTGGTAGCGAATAAAGATTTATGGAATATGCAATGCGAACATGCCACAAATCAGCCGAAACTCTCAAATGAGAAGCCGAGGATCCAAAGCGTCAGGTCCACTGCGAAGCAACGCTCCTACTATGTAAGCTCCTTCTGCTCGTCTTCCTCCAATTACAACTATAGAAAAGCCAAATTTAAGTTTCAATCAGACTGCCACTGTCATCAGTATGAACACCCCAGTATACGCTGCAAAAGTAGCATAGCTTCAACTAGAAATATTGGCTCTCCTTCACAAACTTTAAAAATCAATCAATTTTGCGCGGTAATGTGTTTCTGGATCAGGTCTCTCTTTAATCATCCCCACTCCCACGATAGGGACAATTACAGCCCGAGTATTGTGAGGGGTCAGCCACTTTCTTCGAATAAAATCGCACTTCGTTCCTAAATTGTCGTTGAAACACGAACGTCATTATTTTATCCTAGGCTGTGTCTGAAACGAATCTTGTCAAATCTTTTTCTTTGGTAGATTTCATTTTTTTTTTTACATTTTTTTTGTGCGAAAGCTTTTGGTGCTTGTAAGACGTGTGATTGAAGGACGTGAGGACGAAGTGATTGAAATATGTGGTAACACGGTAGATCTTAGATGGTCGGGCAGACTTGTACAATCTCATCCGCAAAACGGGAGTTTTATACGAGCTACATTTCGGCGATCTTTG
Source organism: Branchinecta sandiegonensis (assembly GCA_030848855.1). Classification (NCBI taxonomy): domain Eukaryota; kingdom Metazoa; phylum Arthropoda; class Branchiopoda; order Anostraca; family Branchinectidae; genus Branchinecta; species Branchinecta sandiegonensis. Next base: position 1,184,677 of record JAUPMV010000014.1, on the reverse strand, counting down.
GAAAGGGTCATCTTCATCTTCAGTCAAACGCTGTTGGGAACTTTGAAACTTTCCTCTAATCTCGTCAGCTTAGCTTTTTGGGATCCCGAAACGTAAGTGGAGGGATACCCACGACTTAGTAAAAGTTGTCCGTTTGTTCGTCCGTCGATAGCTCTCGAAGGGATTGAGATATTTTGTTCAAATTTGGCATGAGGACTCTTTGGGTCAAAGTACTGTTTAAGTTTGAAGATGGGCTCTGTAGCCCTGTATTTAGGGGTGGGGTTTCAGTTAAGGGACGACAAGAAATATTTTTAAAAGCTAATGAGATAGTCGATTTGGGGATAAGTAAAAATGCTGAATCCAAACATGAAAATTATTTTCTCTCCGAACAAGTAGTTCACGCGGTATCCGGCAAAAACCGGAAAATTTGTGAAAAATAAAAGTTGAATCTGAATTTGATTGGAGGTTCAATCTAGGGATAATGAGGCATGCTGCACACATTTATGAATTTTTTTCGTCGGACAAGTAGTTAGCCCGGAATCCGGCCAGAACAGGAAAATTTGTTAAAAGTTAAAGTTTTTATCTCAAGTTGATTAGAGGTTCGATACAGGGGTAAGGAGATATGCTGAATTCGTTTTGAGCTATTTTTTTAACGGACAAGTAGTTCGCCCACATGCTAGCAGAAACCGGAAATTTGGCAGAAGTTAGGCAGCTGCGGAAGTTTTGATCAGTTTCGTCAAAGTATGTATGACGTATAGGGGTAAACACACATGCTGAATCCATATTTGAACTTGGTTTTCTCAGATGATTAGCCATTGCCCTTAATCTGTTTCCAAATTCTAATAGTAAAAAATTTCAAAGAGTCTGGCGAAGACCGGATATCTACAAGATCCTATTGTCTGGATCGGATCTGAAATGTCTGGGATCCCGTCGAAACCTTTGGTCTTGTTGAGATTGTGAACTGCGTCACTGAGGGGAAGATGTAACCCCTTCCATAGAACAGTTCGGTCTTGGAAGAACAATAATCCCATCTAAGAAGGGGTGGGAGTGAGGTCCTGGAAACCCGATACGAGCGTGGGAGCCCCTGTCTCTGGAGCTTGATGGTCCGGCCCGTTTTCCAGCTTTTATTGCTTTGGGACTATTTTAATTGTTTCCAAACGGTCAAAGCTCATTCCAGTAGGTCAGGTGTCAAGAGACATGTTCTTAGCTATCTGAAGAAACTAGAGATGTCGAACAGAGTAGTCGACACTGTGTGGAACAGGTGTGGCATTCAGGTCGATAAGTACACCCAGCGTATCATGCTTTGTCGTTTTAAATTCGATGTACGTATAACAAATCCGTTCAGTTTTTGTTCCCACATATGGAAGATTTTTCCATCGTTGATGTTTTCCATGGAATTACTTCATTACTATGTTTTTGGGATCCCAAAACGTAAGTGGAGGGATACCTGTGACTCCGAAAAAAGTTTTCCGTCTGTTAGCACGATAACTCTCGAAGGTGTTGAGATATTTTGATCAAACTTGGCAAGACTACACTTTGGGTCAAAGTACAGGTCAAGTTCGAAGATGGGTTCTCTAGCCGTATATTTAGCGGTAGGGGAGGGGTTTGAAATTAACGGAACAAAAATATTTTTAACAGCTAATGAAATAATCGATTTGGGGGTAAAGAGACATGCTGAATCCCAATAGGAAAATTGTTTTCTCGCCAGACAAGTAGTTCACCCGGAATTCGGCCAAAACCGGAAAATATGTGAAAAGTAAAAGTTTAATCTGAAGTTGAATAGCGGTCCGATTTAAGGTAAGGAAAAGAATGTGAAAATTATTTTCTCGACGGAAAATTAGTTCGGCCGGAACCGGCAGAAACCGAATAGTTTGTTTTAAGTAAAAGCTTTATTTATAGGGTATTTGATAAGATTTCGTTTTGCGGGGTAAGAAGATATCCTGAATACGTATATGACAATCATCTTCTCACCGGACGTATAGATCGCTCGGAGTCCGGCTGAAACCTGAAAATTTGTTAAAAGTAAAAGTTTTATCTGAAGTTGATTAGAGGTTCGATGTAAGGGTAAGGAGACATGCTGAATTCGTTTTTGAGCTAAAGTTTTTGCCAGATAAGTAGTTTGTCCGGAATCCGGCAGAAACCTTGGCAGAAGTAGGCTAAGGAAGGAAGTTTTGATCAGTTTCGTCAAAGTAGATACGACGTAGGCTATCGGGTAAACACACATGCTGAATCCATACCTGAACTTGGGTCTTCTCAGATGAATACCATTGGCCTTAATCTGTTTCTAAATTTTAATAGTAAAAATGTTTAAGAAGTCTGTCGAAGACCGAATATCTATTAGACCGAATTGTCTGGATCAAATATAAAATTTTTGGAATCCCATCGAAACCTTTGGTCTTGTTCTGTAATCCTCGCCTGCTGCTTTTCCCGAAAAAAATTCGACAGTATTGATCGGCACCAAGGTTCAAGACATACCCCAGTTTGGAATAAACCGAAGCGAAGCCTTTGGTAGCTTTTTTATTATTATCAATTATGCACATGGATTAAAGGAGTGAACTAAAAGGGTTACGGTTCCTCAAGCTTGATTCCTTTTTTTTTTTTTTTTTTTTTACCGTTTTGCTTAGACTAAGAAATTAACAGGTATTGGATTTTAGGAGGTAAATTTCTGTTAAATGTATCTATAATTTCCTTGGTAACGAGTTGCATTGAGTTCGTTGTTGTCAATTTGATTTAGAGTCTTTAGTTGAGTCACCATCGTTTGCCTCATAAGGATTTTTGGTTTGCTTTTGGTTATGGCAGGCAACATCGAATTTATATAATTTGGTGAGAAAAGCAAGCTGCAGCAGAGTTTCTCAGGAAAATCAAAAGTTGCAAAGCAGGCTCGTTTCCGTGCACTTGGAAGCGCGTCTAAATACTTCCTTCCGTTCGGGAATTTTGTTCCGGATGAACTGGCAGCTCTGACGGAAGATTCCAAGGAAGTATAAAATAGTAATTTTTCCATTCGTGTGAAAAATCTTACGATGGACTCTGCGGTGACAAGGCCAATGATTAAAACCGTTGTTTTAAATCGCACTCTCGATGTTTTTAAAGCACAATTCTTCCTAGAAAAGATCTGTTTACGATAAGATCGTTCAGGAAAAAGAATACACAACTCTCACTAGAAAAGATCTGTTCACGATAAAATGGTTCAGAAAGAGAAAATTCGAAGTTTTCGAAAATTTGTTTATGGAAGATCGTTTGTCAGTGGATTTTTCTTGTCAGTTGTTTTATTTAGTTTTTCTCATCTTCTAGTCTGTTATGTCTTTGTTCTTCTTTTTATCCTTCATTTTCTGTTCTGTTTCGGTTTGTTTCCTTCTGGACTCAATATGAATTAAGATTAAGTCCCGCCCATTGCCAGGCCTTATGTTAGGCCTTATGGTGTGGCCATAAGGAGTTAATATAAGTACTCCCTGTTTGTTTATGAATAAAACTGAACTGGACTGGAACTAACAATAGCCTACTTGCTCCGGTAAATCAGCGATTTTCTGTTGGTGCTTGTCGACTTTGTCGAAGCCTCTCGCTCTCCGAATCGGTGTGGAACAAAATATTTGGAAACTGCGCACCGTGGTTAAAAAGTGGGAAAAAGATAAGAAGTCCGAAACTATGTTGAAACATGTTGGCCTACCAAGTATTCCGAAACGAAAACAAAGCTTTGAAGTATTTGTCGGCGGGCATTGAATCATCCGGTGAAGTTGCGCTGCTGGACTGTCAAACTCGGCTCAGCCGTTAAAGTGAAAATTGTAGGCTCAAAAGGAAGCAAGGGCGAAGGGCGAGGACTTCTGAACTGAAGCTTTTAATTCAACAGGAGAGTTAAAGAAAATACAAACAAGCGCGCAAGCGCTCAGACGTGGAGTGTGAAAGTAAAATCTTTATCACATCCTATAAAACAAACAGCGTTAGAACCAAGAAATTTCACACCCCAATATCCAAACAAATATTGAAATAACATGTTTTGAAATCATCCCAGTTTAACAGCTTTTAATGTAAGCAAACCGCAATTAGAAATCCAAAGAAGATCTTCAAGACCTTGCAAGAAAGGTTCAGTTTCGATACTGAATGTCTTGCTAGCCAGTCCGACCCTTTAAACCTTTTTCCATTAGCAAGGTAATAACAAGTTCAGTAAACCAACTTGTAACAGCCAAATACCCCTATTGTCACAAGTTCATTAAGAAATATCATCGGCATATCATCGATCATCACCGTCCAATTTCCAACTGATCATTAAGGATTGAAGTACACCGCGTGGTCTTATTTCTTGCTGTTACACCAGATCTTACTAGGCTTCTGCCACTTATGGTAAAACAAATCGGGATGGGGCCTCATATGGTGATCCCTTGACACATACTCCCTTGGAAGAAAATGTCTGAAAGACCCATTTCTGTCTCTTTTGTTTTCTCTGTTTTCCTTGTCTATTTCAAGCGAATTGGGTCAATAAAACACATTCATTATTCATTCATCAGCGGTTCACGCCTTGCATGCTCTCATTGACAGTAAACTGCTTTTCTCCATGAGTCAATTGATGTCCATTTAGTTCAAAAATTGAACGTCACTGCATTTGTGAATATAGTTTTTTCTTGGATCACATACGTAAGACCCAACAGCAGTCCTCTGAACACCAGATAGGTTATGTCAAACGTTTTATTGGAGGTAATCAGCCAAAGCCTCGACTATTTGTGTTTGTTCTTGATAGGTCTGAGCAGACGAACGGACATTGACGAAAGGCGTCCCGATTACTCTCAATAAGTTTTTCCACGATAACTCTTCATATCCTTATTCCCCTGTAGCTTAGAGATCGTTTGAATTCTAATGGGCTACTTCCTTCCGTCATTTTTCTAAGGGGGCAGATCCGCCCGGAATAGGAAGTGCTTGAGCGTGTGAAAAATCGACTTGGTTCCGGAATTCTAAGTAAATTAGCTTGGAATCTATGGAATTTCTCGGGTGGTCCAGGGCTTAGAAGATGATGGTCTTGACGATCGGTTTGCTTGGAAACTTTTTCCCATGAACTTTTGAGGATATCAAGAAAAAAGTAGATATTTTCGTGCGTGAAGATATATAGTTGTAGTAGTCCGGTCAAGGCTTAAATTACTCGTCACACGGATGGTACTAATTCACTGTACTACAGTGGGTTAGTATTTCCACCCATTCTCGTTCCCGGCGTTCTACACTTCATAAGTATATCCTATCTCCTGTATTGGCATCACACTGATTATCACGCTTACTAAGTTGGTAGCTAAGCTTATTTTCACCGCATTGTGGAGCTCATAACTCGTGAACCAGTGCAAGTATCAAGTTCGAACTTGGTACACTTGTGTGCAGGGCCGTATCCAGGGGGGTAGGGGGTTCACCCCCCCCCCCCCCCGAAACATACAAAAATGGTCATTTTTATAGGCTTTTCCCTCTGATCTATGTCTTTTTGTACTTTTTTGTCCGACCCCCCCCCCCCCCCCCCCCGATGAAAATTCCTGGATACGGGCCTGCTTGTTGGTATTGGTAATTGATAAATGGGCCCAGATCGCCTAGTGAATAATGTTCAAAGCTTAACCAGACCTGGACATAGGATGATGAAATTCCTTGTAATCTTTACGTGCGGTATAGAAAGTAGTCAGTTATCTCTTATCTATCCTAGCAGACACACTATGTAGTGCGAGTTGGTATGTACCATTTGGTATGTTGGGTGAACTATTCATAAAAAAGAAGAGTATGGTATGCGCGCATTTGACGAAGAGTGGGTAAAACGAATTTTTAAGGATGAGTGTTTTGCTGGTATAAAGAAAATGGTGCGATTTATGAGGCTAGCGATGGAACACAGAAGGAGGTTTTTGGAATAAGTAAGACAAATTAAAAGGAAAATAGTATTATTGTGTTTTTTTTTTGTCTTTTTTCGTATGTTAAATTTTTGCCATGGCCCTCGGGCTGCTTACAGCAATAAACTATCTATGTATCTATCTATTGTCTAATACGGTAAAGAAGTTGATATCGAAATTAGTTAGTGACGAGGGTAAAATGCACGTGGTCTTGGTTGCTTGAGTTCATTGTTTTTTCAGTACATTTGCTAACATAAAAGGATTTCAGCCTTGAGCATTGTGTGCTTAGAGTGAAGGTAGTTGGTCCCCAGCGAGCGTCTCATTCCCCTCGCTACCACTTGATTTTACCAGCCCCCTGCTCCCCGCCCCCACTAAGGAGCCGTTTCAAATCCGGCATTTCAAGTCGAGGGCCTTTTTAAACTTTTTAGCAGCTGCTTCAAAGCACAGCTGTCAAAGTCAAAAGTCGGGCTTTTGCTTGTTCTTCTATCATATTACTCTTAACGGTATTTCCTTCCGTTGGAAGAGTCCTTGGAAAGCGGAAATCTAGAGACAAATCCTAATGAGCTAACATTGACAGGAGACCGGTTGAGATCTGGGACAGTTCCCAAGCTGTCGTTTGTTCAGGCCTTATTTTTTTTTTAAACTTTTTAATACAGTTCAAAACAGAAACCTGTGGCATTATGTGATAAAAGATTGGAATGAGTTAACGTTACAGAATTTACACTTCATCGGATTGAATCTCAACTCTCTGGTTAGCAATGCCTGGTACCAAAAGGTTGACTTCGGAAGCATTATCCCTCCTTGTCGAAGAATTTAAGCATTGTTTTGCTATTTCTCTGCAGAAGCGTATGCTAGTCTTTGAATCCGTTTGTCCTGGCTTGGCAGCATATGAGGCTGGCACTCCCGATTTGTATTTCGTCAGGGAGTTTTAGTTATATTATTTTCTCCGCTTAGTGTTTGGTTGGCTCTTAAGTTTGTGTGGGCCTTGTTGTTCGTTGGCGAGTTGGAAAAAAAAATGAACAGTTATGGCAGTTACACTATCTAGATCACGCACATCCAGTTTGCTAGTTCGAAGCAATACTAGGAACGGCCAAGGGATCATCCCGCCTCCAGAGTATTTGTCGAACTGTGACTTGTATAGTTGCCTTGATAAATAATAATAACCGTAGCTGAATAATAATATCTGGCGTAGGCTATAGATGAAAAGTATTTATTTTTAATTTTTATTTCTTCTCTTTTGTTGCCTTTCTGATAAATAAATATAATTATTGTTATTATTTGACAGTGGCCTATTTATATTTCAGTGCTTATGTCGTAGGATGTTACACCGTTTCTGCTTAACCATCAGTCATATTTTCGAAAAGAAAAGGCGCATCTGCTATGCTAGTCAATGCTATCCGACCTTCTGCATATTAATGATCAAGCCAGAATGACGGTCTCGTTCATATAGAGGGCTAGCTAGCTTAGCTTAATTTGTAGATAATGCTGGATTGTTTTAGGATTTTACAGGAAGAATAGGTAGGCCTACAGTTTTGTTCGCAATAATCATTCCTGTCAACTGGTTGTGATTTCTTCGTCTTTTCCGCGAGGTCTATCAACTCATTAGCTGTAGATGAGGCTATTAGTTGTGTTGTCTCTAGCTAATAGTATGTCGGCTAATCAGCAAACAAAGTAAACATTACAGTTACACACAGCAAGGCCCCGAAAAGAAAGGATACCGAAAGAACGAATCATTGGAAGATTCTCAGAAGCCGATTTTCTGTGAGCACCCACATTTTTACCACAAAACGGGTATTTGGGCGGAAGGACTCATTAACCCGAGGGATTTAAAGGCCCTTTCTTCCGCTTCTTTTGCAATCAAATCCGACATCTTTGAGAAATGATCTTTGCCGACAGGGGGGCGACAAGATCCGTTGCTCCCCCCTGACAGGTTTGAGATGATCTTAATCTCCTCGGGGATCTGTTTGAATTCAGTCAGATTTTTTTTTATAGGTGGGAGGGGGTCTTAGCTTGCTCAAAGCTCCCCAAATAAACCGGTACTTAACGCTTCCGTAACCCGTACCTTAGGTCGGCTCTTTAACACCTGCAGCGGAGCCCTTCGGACTGGCGTAGGTTAAAATTGCGCAATTTACTTTTTCATCTAAATTTGTCATAACTTCTAATCGAACGAATCCATTTTTGGGATCCCAAAAATGTTGGTGTCGGGATACCTATGTCTTTGTAAAGTTCGTCCGGCTGTCTGTCTTTATATCTGTCCGTCCGTCCGGGGGAGAAGAGCGGGGAGGGGGTTTCAAATTAAGGGGCAATATTTTTTTTTTAAAGCTAATGAGAGTGGCACGTAGACATACTCATCCGAATATCAAATTTATTTTCTCCCCGGACAAGTAGTTCATCCGGAATCCGGCCAAAACCGGAACATTTTTTGGAAGCAAAAGTTTTACATGGGGTTAATTAGAGGTTCGATGCAGGGGTATGAGTCATGCTGAATTCGTTTTTGAACTTTGGGAACCCCAGAACCCAGGATTCATCTGAAACCGGAAATCTGCCAAGAAGTTTTAAAACCTAATGAGATAGTCGATATTGGGCGAGGGGACATGCTGTATCCAAATCTGAAACTAATTTCCTCGCCGGACAAGAATTTTACCCGGAATCCGCCAAAACCGGAAATTTGGTAAAAACAAAAGTTCACTCTTAATTCGATTAGAGGTTCGTATCGAGGGTAAAAACACTAGAGGATCCATCTTTGAACTTCATCTTCTCGTCAGACAAGCAATTCTGCCGAAATATGTGAAAACCCGGAAATTTTTATCGAAATGTTTTTGATTCGCCTTTAAAATGCTCTTCTGCTCTGCACGTGCAGTTCGCCCGGAATAAAACTAAAACGAGGAATTTGATCGAAGTAAAAGACTTTCCTATAGTCGATTAGAGTTGATACATAGAGGCAAACATGCATGCTGAATCCATATCTGAACTTGATTTTTCTCATCTGATTAGTGGTTTGGCAGTAATTTGTCATAAAAGACCAAACGGTATAATTTGTAGTACATTTGCAAACGCTTGATGATGGTTAAGTAGTAACATGTGAAAGGGGCCTGACAAAGCCGGGAATATACAATATCCGATTGTCTGGATCAGGAAGTTCAGTAGGCTTATATATTCAGTTTTTGGGGTCCCATCGAAACTTTTGGTCTTGTTTTTCTGACTCCTCAAAGGTTGCCTTACGTTACGTTTCTTTAGTTGAACAAGTTTGGGAAAATAGTTGTCATCGCTTTCATCGAATCGAAGGCAACTTTTTGTTCGCAGAGAGCCTGGTTTAACAGATACACATTTACCTCCGAAGTTTTTGTTTTTAGTATTTACGGTACACAGAACTAGGTAGCCTGAACTTTTTTCCGACGTAACGTAGGCAAGGGTCTCCGTGTAAAGGAAGTACCCAAGAGATTTTGTCCCCAGTCCTTTTCCCTTGTCGCTCATAACACTTTGTTTCGGGACCTACTTCATGCCGACGGTTGCATTTGTACTATCCCCTATCCCTAAACGTAACGTTTCTGAAGCTTGGAGTGGAACTAGTGAGGAAATATGAAAAACTTCAGGTATGCCGATAATTTCAGTTGCTATTTCTTTTCGGTGATTCGCTGTGCCTGCATTTATGTTTCTTACATTTACGAAGTAATTTATTGTCAGTCTCGGTTGGCTCGATATGAGTTTAAAATATCTCTTTTCTTTAGTAAAGAAATATGACCAAGTTTTTTGTGAATATGAAGTACACTGTAAAAAAAAATCTTGCAGTATTTGCTACCGGGATTACTCTTATCTTTATTGAGATAAGATTATCCCTAATTCGGATTAATTTTATCCCGATAGAGATAAGATTAATCCCAGTAGCAAATACTACATCCTAATTCGGAATTTTTTTTTACAGTGTAGGCATATTGCCCTCTCTTTCATTTTGCCATTTTTGCTGAGCGCGCATTTTTTCGTTTGCCATATTCTAAACGAGCAGGATTCAGGACAAGTTTGTCAGTTTCTTGTCTGAAGTTTGCGGGGAAATTCCTGCAATTCTGTTTGATTCATTCGTCCACTCGTTTTTTTTTGTACTACACATACTGCAGATCACATATAAATGTTGTATTTTTTTTTTCATGGCCCAAGGGCATCGTTAAAGTTTAATTGAAAAGGAAAAGCCAACTTACTTTTTTGTCATTTATTGAACACACTGAATTATTTGGATTCTGTAAAGGGATTTTTTTATTTTACACTACCTGCTCTAGTTATGACGTTCAGAATATCTGCGGCCGTCCCCGCAGCGTAAATTCTACTATGACGAGGGAAATTTGAATCTCAACACAAACGCGGCTTTTAGTGGACAGTAATGAGATTGGTAAAGATTGCTTAGTCCCTGCACAAAAAAATCATAAATCTTTCTCGTAAGGCATACATCAAAAATACAAGCGCGTAGAGTATCATAGATCACACGGAAATTCTACTATTTGAAAATCGGTTATTCGTGAATAGCGGATCAACGAAGTAACGCATTTTCATCGGTCTTCGAGGCTCTTTAAGTGAATAAGTGATGGGTAACTAGATTGTCCTATCCGATCCCTTTAAACATCGACCTATATATGTATTATAATCATAGACTATCTATAATCAAGATCCCATGAAGCTATCTTGTTGGGGATCCACAATCTATACACTAGCCTACATTGCATAATCGCTTTACAAAATAATCACGCACAGATGTCAACAGGTAAACTAGACATATAGAAATGTTAATTTTCAGTTGGTTGTTGGCTGGGGATGGTTAGAAATATCTCTTTATACTATTACATAAATGTGATCACGTTTATTATAATCTCAAGTTTGAACGTTCTGCCGGGAATCGTGACCGTCCCATAGAGAGAATGCACCCTAACCAAAGAAAACGGATATTTCTACACCATCAGCACGGGATCGTCAGAAAAAAATACATTACGTGGTAGGACTTTTGATAGCCACTTTGAGCCAGCAAATTGCAGGATCGTTAATCTGGCTTCTTCTTGCTGATATAATCAAACTTTTGCTAAAGAATGTCCTTTTTTATGAAAGTTTGAAGACTTCAAAGCTTATAAACAAAGACGGAATCTCTCGTCCTATTGGCCGATGACGCGGATTTGAAAAAATGTGTCATAATTGACCAATAGGACGAAACTCCATCTTCGTTTGCAAACTTTGACTCCTTCAAACTCTGATCAGAAAGAACACTCATTTACAAAAGTTATATTATCCCAACAAGAAGGAGCCAGATTAAGGATCCTGCAATTTGCTGGCTCAAAGTGGCTATCAGAGGCCGGTAATTTAGTCTTAAAGTCGAAAGTCCCATACTTCCTAATGTTTAATTTTTTCGTTGCGATCCCTTCCGTTTTCGTCGGGTATGGTGCAATCTCTCTATACAGCTCGAAACGTTGGGCCGTGGAGTACCTGCACCTGTGTTTCCCGTGGCTGAGTCGAGTGGACTCGGGCAAGGGAAGTGCTGTGAATGAGCCACTATTGTGTTGGCTTTTCATGGTTGGTTTTGTCTAGCGACCCTCAGGGTTGTGCCTTTTTGCCGATGGTCCACAAAGAATTTGAAAATACTTGAAGTGGAGGAACTTGGAGTTACTTTTAAGCATGATTGATTAGCATAGGTGGAGATCGATGGATTTATCTGGGGCAAAAAGTGGGTCGCCTAGCCCCAAAATGTTGAAAAAACTGTATAGCGTATAGTGTGTTGAATCCTAACCCGGGAAGCTCTTGTTTTTTAGAAGGCTATGACAGGCTACATTGCGACTGCTTGCGAGTTCCTGATTTATTGTATTTCGACGCAAACTTACACAAATAATATTCAAGCTCTGCAGAGAAAAAACTGTGCGAAACTGTGCATATTTTGTTTAATTTTTGCTCGCAAATAGTGTCTAAAAACTTAAAATTATACAGTGTTGCTCGGTTACTAGCCTTGTCGATTTGTTTATTCTTCAGTAATCTGTGACCCTGATTTAGTGATTTGCTCACTATAGCCGTCTGCACTATTCTTCTTAGGGTAGGCTACGTGTCAAGTTCATGTTCATTAATTTCCAATATCCGAAAGAAGTAATCTTGAATCACTTCAGGTAATAGAGCAGGCTCGATGGGCAGAACACAACACTACAAATACAACTTAAAGTTTAAGTTTATTCACTTAAATTGGCTTGAAGAACCGCTGAAAATGCGTTACTTCGTTGTTCCGCTATTCACGAATAACCGATTTGCAAATAGTGGAATTTCCATGTGTTTTTTGGTACCTCTATACGCTTAAATTTTTGTTGTATGTCTTACGAGAAAGATTTATGATTTTTTTTGTTCAGGCAAGAAGCAATTTTCACCAATCTCACCACTGCCCACTGAAAAGCCGAGTTTGTGTCGAGATTAAAATTTTCCTCGTCATGGTAGAATTTACGTTGTGGGGACGGGCGCAGATATTCTGAACGTCATAATTAGAGCAGATAGTGGAAAAAAAAATCCCTTTTCAGAATCCAAATAATTCAGTGTATGCAATTAAATGACACATACATATGTTGGCTTTTCAGCTAAACTTTAAAGTTTGGTTGGAGTTTTGTGTTTATATATTGGGTGATTTTCTAGCATAATCAGACTTGGACCCCCCCCCCCCCCCTCTTTTTAAGTAGGCCTACCCCACCTGGATGGAACAAACTTTAAAGTTTGCGTCACGCACTTTGGGGTATGGGTCCCATGCGGGAAAGCGTTCCCAATATCCGCAATGTGGCGTCGTGTCGAGGTAGGCCTGCAATAGAGCCGTGTAGAGTCTTTGAACGGCCCATTCACAACGGGTTTTTAGCTAATACTCGGTACCAGCCAGTTTCGGAAATCACTCTGAGACCGAGAATTAGCTGGGTTCCTGCCGTTCGCAATTGATATTGGTGCCAGTTTCGGGTACCAGCTAGTCTCGTACCCAAGTTGAAATCAGTTCAACTTTTGAGGGTACTAGCCAATCAGATAATTTGGGGGAATATTGAGGAATATTCTGATTGGCTAGTTTCGAACCAAGCCCAATAGATAAAATCACATCCACTCCTTGCTGTCTTGAAAACCGAAAGTGAATTTAGGTCATTGTTCTTCGGTTTGACGTGGTTCATCATTAGCCAATCGGAATATTCCTCAGTATTCCCCTAAGTAATCTGATTGGCTAGTACTCTCAAAAGTTGAAGTGATTTCAACTTGGGTCCGAGACTAGCTGGTACTCGAAACTGGCCCCCATATCAATTGCGAACGGCAGAAACCCAGCTAATTCCTGGTCTCAGAGTGATTTCCGGAACTGGCTGGTACCGAGTATTAGCTAAAACCCGTTGTTAATGGGCCTTTAGTTAAATGTCAACACTTCCATTTTCATCCACTTTACAACAGTCAAAAACCAGTCAGCTAAGTAGCTAATTAGAGGCTACTAAGAACACCTAACTGGGTGTTTTGGTCTTCATTTTACGATTTAGCCCAAATCTGCCTTGTTTAAAGTTGGCTAACGTCCAAAGAAGGTTAGACTATCTCTACTGTAGTCTGCGTGCTCAGAAGGTGAATGAGGGGACCTTACGGAAGAAGAGGGAGCGAGTTTTTATGAGAATGTTTACTAGAAAAATGAAAAGTTTGAAAAGAGAAGTTAAATTTGGAATTGATAAAGTATAAAAAGATAGTAGGTTTAAGACGAAAGTGTAAATGACGTTAAAGTAGGGTAAACTGTTTGATAAACGTCACTGAATTGAACGTGGAGACGTAGCCACTTGTTTTAGTTCGATCTGAAGCAAGAAAAAATGAAAAAGAAGCTACGCGGGTTAAAAAAAAAGAAAAAAAAGAAGAGGAATGGGTTCGTATGGTTGCTTTGTATCCTTTGTTTTCTGCTGAGAATGATTTGGGTTTGCCAGAGCGCCTAGATGTTATGAGCCGAATCAAATTGGGGTTTATCATTGTTGGATGTAATCAAGTTGCATCTCGGCGGATTAGACGAGTGAAAGTGGCGGAAATAACAACTGGATTATATATAATAAGAAGATCGGAAGGTGGCAAATGATTAAGATTATGCACTTTCTTCATAGGGGTTTCGCAGTTGCTTGGTATTACTCGATCATCAAGATATCTCACCAATGGAAATATGTCATACACCATACAATTTGTAATTTGCTATAGTAAGCCGAATTGATGGAAAATATTTGATTGATTGTTTTGATGAAGAGTTATGATGATTAGTCAGACGAGTAGCCTAAAGTTAAACAGTCGGCGAATAGGCCGATTTCAATAGCATGAAACATTAACGTATTGACGAAAGACTCTCGGAAAGACTTATAATTGACAACGCTAAACGGAAATATCAGCTGAATTTCATTAGAGTTATATTTGGGCCCGTCTTGGAAAGGGTCTTCGTCAGGCACACGTCTCTCAAGCTAGAGAATGAACTTCAGTTGTCATTTAAATGATTCGCAGTCAGCTTGGAATGAAAGAATATTCATAAGATGTAACCCTTAGGCTTGGAGGATAAATGGAGCTGCTTGCTGTGGGGTACCAATTTGTTATCGACTCAACATCTTCAAGCCTCGGTGGCTCAGCCGGTAGAGCGTGGGTCTCATAATCCCAAGGTCGTGAGTTCGAGCCTCACCCGGGGCAATTTTTTTTCCCTCGGTCGCCTTGAGAAGTTCTTTGAATTCCTATGAGTCTTCCCAAGACTCCGGAGAGTGTGAGTGCTATCCAGACGGAATATAGACACACGGGATTTTATTTGTTCCAGCAGTTATTTTTTCTTGGGATTATGCTAGTTCTTCTGCCAGAGACTTCACTGAAAATCGGTCTATACCGTACCTTAAATACTTTAAATTGAAACTTGTAGGAATTTAAGGATTTTCCATCCTGTAGCATTGCTTTGTTCTTGGATAAAACCAAAGTCTGTAAGACTGCAAATGAACCAAAACCCTCCAAGGACGGCACTAGCCTGTATCGGTCGATCCTTGCGCTAAGTTAAGTTAAGTTTGAGACCTTTACACCTCTGCCCTGAACCGACCTGCAATTTAGCGAGTAAGGTTTTTTCAGGACAGACTGATCGTTTTTTTTTAAATCGCGCACATGCGCCTCCTTACCGAAAGCCGAGTGTAATCGTTTATTTTTGTGAAACTTTTCTTTCTCTCTGCTCCGTCATTTCCTTTTGTTTGTTCATTGCGTAATTGAAATTTGCCCTCGTCATCCCAGAGGGGCTACTCCCTTGTTGGGAAGCACTTTTACAAGCCTCCGGCTGGGAAAGGGAACCCACTGGGTGCCGTGGCTACCGGAGACTTACTGTACAGCCTATTTACGTTTACGTTTATTTGAAACATGCAAATTCGAAATCTGTCCGCCCCTTAACGAAGTTGTATCCCCGCCATCATTGTCTGCCGTAAGAATACCTTGTGAAACTGTTACGCTAGCACCTATTTTCGAAAGCAAAATTTTCAGCAACTTATTCCCTGACAATACCAATGGTCCTGGCAAACAACGAGGAATCCAAGAGCTTATCAAGAACTGAATGTGTTTATCTTTTATTATTAATGATCGTGATGACACAATTCAAAGATAACATACAGATCATGTCCCCTTGACCGTCAGTTATTTTCCGGGGGGGGGGGGGCTCACTCCCAAAAAATATTAACAGTCCGTAAGTGCCCGCGCCCAGCCGGTTCTCACGGAGGCAGTACAGCTGCGGTGGCCACCAAGTGTGCATCCCCTCTGATTTTTCTACTTCGCGTATAATACCAGTATCCTATGAATTGTGATTTGTTGCGAATATGGATTACGAATAGTATTTCTAATATGAGTAAACTGAAATTATTTTTTTTTCTACCACCTTTTGGTCCCTACACCGTCTCAAGGACAAACCATTCAACGAGTTGGCAGCAATCACACTTCAAAATAAAATAACAGAAACGACTATTCAAACTGTTCCATAATATACTCAAAAAAACAATTCAATCCTTATAATTATTGTTTAATTCTTAGATATTAATGAAAACCAGGAGCCCATTACCACCCGAGAAACGGGGACCCGGTACTTCCTTAGGAGGGCGACACTATCTTCAGTAGATAAAAACAATAGACACTTTTTGTCGTCCTTATCTTGACCAGGCCCGTCCACACTGTCAGAAGTTTCATAACAGATTGCGCATAACACTTTCAAGAATAACACCTTTTCACTTAGAAAAAAAGTGTTATGACCAATTAAGTGTACACTATTTCGTGCCTAGATCTCCAACAACACCTTCAATTGGTAAAAATACTAACGGGAACGAAAGAAACATAACATATAACATCCCAAAGTGTTATCTGTTGAAACCGCGCATCCTGCTGTTGTCGTTATGTAACTTCTGACAGAGTAGTATTTTTTCCTATTGAAGGTGTTGTTGGAGATCTGGGCACGAAATTGTATAAACTTAATTGGTCATAACACTTTTTTTCTAAGTGAAAAGGTGTTATTCTTGAAAGTGTTAGTTATGAAACTTCTGACAGTGCAGGAATTTTTTTCGGGGGGGGGGGGGGGGGGTTGCCTGCCGGTCGGACAAAAAAGCGCAAAAAAAGACATAGATCAGAGGGAAAAGCCTTTAAAAATTGATTATTTTCGTATGTTTCGGGGGGGGGGGGCTAAACTCCGTACCCCCCCCCCCCTGGATACGGCCCTGATCTTGATGTCCAGTTGTTCTTTCTCATAAAAAACATTTTCGGAACCCGAGTGGAAGGATTGCAACGCATGCTGTTCGCTCGTTGTAAATGAAGTATCATTCATTCCTTCGCTCATCCACGCATTAGTGTTAATCTTGCGATATTGTGTGGGATGGGAGGGGCTCGTATCATATGCCATTGTCGTTTTACTTACTTTTGTCGTGCAAGATTTTTCTCGCGTTTTACCTCAGAACGGAACCCCTGTTAAGAAGCGCAGGTTGTTGGAGCAAGACGCCACCCTTTCCCAATCAACGAACAAAAAGTCTCGCCAGACCAGCCTGCATCTGTGCGCATAACCCTTAGCGGGGTATCACATGACACCCCATAGGGGCAGAGTCAAAGAGTTATCAATCCGCCATGTTGGTGAGAGTAGAAATTCGAGATGTTTGATGGAAATTGAAGTCTTTTTTACTGTTCGACTCGTTCGATGCACGCAGTTGAAAGTAAATTTGTTAGTGAAAGAAGACCTCGAAATACCTTCTTTCTGCTTGAAATATTACTGTCTCTCACGAGCCCCGTGACGTCGCTGAACTTTTACTTTTGAAAATTTCGAGTGGCAACGGCAAAAAATCTGCTAAATTTACTTCCTTGAGACTGTTAGGTGGGAAGTGTATACCCCTTTTTCTCATGGCTTGGTATGGTGTCACGATTCTGCTATTCTAGAATTCCCTCCAGAAACATAGTTCAATCTTCCTTCCGTCAGTCTGACTGGGCATCTGTAAAAAAAATACTCAAAACACACAAGCCAGCTAGGTTATTTTTCAGCGATGTTTGGGCCCTTCTTGGCAAGGGTCCTTGTCAGGTTGTTGCTGGGAGAAACGAACCTTCAGTAAAAAATGAAGCTACTAGCAAGTATAGTCTTATTTTGGGGAACTACGTCTTAGAAATCGTTGAAGTCATTTTTGACACGACCAGATCGAGCGAACAGCAGCCAGGTAAACAGTAAATGAAATGTCAGCACCAGTTTGTTACTGCTCTAAGGATACTTCAGCTGAGTTTTATCCTGGCGCTATTGCGGGCGTTCATTGCAAGGCTCCTATTCAAGCTCAAGGTAAAAGCGAACCAGTGACGACAATACCACTGGATTGCTGACATAGGCTATCCGTTTATTTTGCTTTTTGGGATCCCAAAACGTAAGTGGAGGGATACCTATGACCAAGGCCGTATCCGGGGGGGGGGGGGGGGGGGGGGTAGGGGATTGACCCCTCCCTGAAACATACAAAAATAACCGTTTTATAGGCTGTTCCCTCTGATCTATGTCTTTTTTGTGATTTTGTTTCCGAACCGCAGGCAACCCCCCCCCCCCCCCCCGAAAGACGAACCCCCCCTCCCCCCGAAATAAATTCCTAGATACGGGCCTGCCTATGACATCGGAGAAGTTATCCGTCTGTTCTCGATAACTCTCGAAGGGAATAGTCGGGGGGAAAAGGTCGAGTTCGTAGATGGGCTCTGTAGCCCTATATTTAGGGGTGGAGGAGGGGATTTCTCAGGTGATTAGCTATTTGGCCTTAACCTGTTTTTAAATTTTAATAGTAAAAATGTTCAAGGAGTCTGGTGACCCATTTGAAGACAAAGACTCATTCGTCTGGATCAAATATTGAATTTTTGATGTCCCATCGAAACCTTTGGTTTTGTTAATGTGTGTTACGCAGTATATCTTTTTCAAACAGAGTATCGGTAGCAGCCTTGAAAGGATAATGGGTCTCAGGCCAAAAAGTGCTTTGAGTTTAAAGTTTAACTGAAAAGCCGATTTATTTTTGTGTCATTTAATTGAATACACTAAATTATTTGGATTCGGCAAAGGGATTTTTTTTTTATTTTCCACTATCTGCTCTAGTTATGACGTTCAGAATATGTGCTTGCCGTCCTCACAGCGTAAATTCTACTGTGACGCGGGAAATTTTAAATCTCAACACAAACGCGACTTTTCAGTGGGCAGCGGTGAGACCGATGAAGACTGCTTAGTGCCTGAAAAAACAACAACAACATAAATCTTTCTCGTAAGGCATACAACAAAAATACAAGCGCATAGACGTACCACAAATCTCACGGAAATTCCACTACCGTATTTGAAAATCGATAATTCGTGAATAGCGGAGCAACAAAGTAACCCATTTTGAGCGGGTCTTGAAGCCTAATTAAGTGAAGAGGTTATGGATAAGTAGATTGTCCTTTCTCAGCCCTTTTCGGTTAAACTTTTAAAGATGACTGTAATCCGCAGTGTCTTATCGGTCGGTCTCTCAGTACTCATTGACGATTAATTGTTTTTGTTTTCCTGCGTCTGGATGTTGCAAGAGGGCGAGTAAATTATCTTCCATAGCTCTTTCTGTCTGTCCAGTGTCAGTCGTCACGTCATTAGGGGAAAGTGAACAGTAGTGCTGGAACCCTCTGGGACGGATGTTGGCTTGGATTGAGTAAGGACGGATGAACTGGTCGTGCGTGGCTGTTACCGACTGGGGCTTGTTTATGATTCATTCCCCAGTAGTAGTAGGATATACATTCGCATTTAGTCACAACCCATGGAAGGCACCTGAATCAAACCGGGAAAACTTACTTGCCTATTTGCCCGCTTACATTAAATGCTGCTTTTTTGTCTTGCTTGGTCTTTGGAGATGAACCTCATTTTTGCCCCGTTCATCTTTTTGTATTTGGCAGAGCGTGTGCTACCCTCCGGACTGAGTTGAGCAGCAACCGGACTCCTTGGCTAGTCTAATATTTTTTTTCTTTTTAATACGAGTAATTAATTTCGTGAAATGCCTCATAACTGCATAATCTCGCGCCAAAGCTGGACTTAGAGCGTGCTCCACCCTACTTACCGTAGTTACTACGCATGACGTCACGAATTCTGGCTTTTTGCCGTCAAGGCTGGAACGATTGTTCTATTTTCCAGCAAAATGTCATGCGGCGGGCGAATCCGATCAATCACGTTACGGAAATGCGTAGTTACCACGGTTACTACGCTCCCGGGCATGGTTAGCAATTTCGAGAAGGTTGGAACGGTCATCGTTGTAACCTTTCACGAGGTTGGAACGAAAATAATAACTAATAGTTACTATTGTTAGAAGGGTAGAAGACGCTCTTATTGAAGTAATCCTTACTTCTGTTTCTTGAAAATTTCGGATACTCGTTACTTTTTTCTTCAACTGGAACAAAAATATGAAGCACAAATGTATGGGAGTGCACACTCCCTAACCTCTTGAACGCTTTGTGGAATGCCCGCGTCCCCCTGCTGGGTTATGAACTCCTGTAAGGGCCCTCAAAGGACCTGTCCGCTATGCTGAAATTAGAGACGGTCTTTATTTACTGTCACTGCTGTTGTCAAGGCGCATTCCTTCTCTGTTTGTCGCTTGAACTTGGGTGGCCTGGTTTTTATAGCTCTTGCAGCTTTGCCCAAGTGCCATATTCCGATCACTTTTCGGTCGGTCTGTCGGTCCACTATTCTCGACTTAGGGTACTTCCAGACGCGGGATGATTTTCCGATGATGATCAGATTCCTTGAGGTTGTCGCTTGGTTATAATTTCTCACGTAGCCTAGTTGGCAACGATAGACGTTCTGCCACAGTACTTTTGTAGATTCTGGCATGATCCGGTCTGTGCGGGGGAGTGGAGGAGTGGTCCCGAAAACGCAGTAACGCGGGGAAGTTCCAACGAATGCATGGACAAATGGTTGTTGATTTTGCGTCAAAATCTACACTAACTGGACAAAAACAAATAAGGAGATCTCAGTTTGGGTCGCACCGAAGCATTCGTCCTTGCTGATCGGGTTGGACAATGTGTCCATTATTCCACTGTCATAACTTGTAAATATTCCATCAGCCCAAGCTGACTGCGAATCATGTTTGACACTGCAAAACCGATAGATGAGCTGAATTTTATTAGAACCAAGCCTCGTTCCCTCCTTGGCAAGGTACTCTTCAGGCTCAAGCCGCTCAAACTAGAAAATGAACTTGTGAAAAAAAAACAACAACTGAAGATTGGTAAACAACGACCCAATCGAGCAGCAAAAACAGCAGCAGTGTCCAAAATGTAATCACAGCACCAACTTTAACTCCAAGCAGCTCTCACAAACGAATTGGCCAAAACAGATATTTAAGACTAAGCTAGAATATTTAGTTTTTTTTTTCACAATTTAATTCCAGTTTGAGCGGCTTGAGCCAGAATAGAACCCCTGCCAAGAAGGGCCGAAATATAAGTCTATTAAAATCCGTTGATGTATCAGTTTTTGACTGTCAAATATCATAACTTGTGATATTCTGTGTATCAAATGTCAGTTTCATTGTCCCTGATATCCACCTGAAGCACTTTGATTGTGCAAAATGCTTTTTTTCACCCGAACCTTAGCACCATCTATTCAAGTGTTCGCTTGTTTTGCTCTGTCTCTATTGTGGCGAGATAGCGTTCACGGGACTCCCATCTTGTTGCGATTGCACTGCCATGTAGCGGCTCTCGGGACAAATGCGGCGATTGTTTCTTCTAAGATAGATGGCATTAAGATATCGCCTTCAAACAAATTTGGCGCCAACTCCGTAAACGCACCTTTATGTAGGTTGATCCTAGTCTTCTGCTTCAGGGATTTTTTGGGTAAAAGAAACATGCGTATTTTTTTTTTTTTGGGGGGGGGAGGGAAAGTCATGTGGGACAAGTTCATTGCTCAGAAAGGACGCCCGTTGAAGTTTCGATGTGAACGGTAGCTCAGAGGAGATGTATACCTACAGTCTACATATTAACTAAAGTGAAACAGAGAATACGTCTTTTAGAAGAGTTTAGGGGACGATGAATGGATGTTTTGAATATTGTGGATCATTAATTTGTGATTCTTAGCTACTATATGAAAACGTTAAAGGAAAAAGTTAGAGAAGAAGTAACGCTGGGTTGAGAAAAAGTACCAAAGAAAGTGGGAAAAGTCGAAGCATGGAAGTGATAGCTGAATGACTGTTGAGTTTAAGCGATTAGTTTTTGCATCAGTAGTGAGATGAATCGACTTCAAGCCTTTTGCGATATCTTGTCGAATAAATCCCTGGTAAATGCCACTTATTGCCCAGTTCGGAGCCGAGGAGCAATTAATGGAATTTTGTAATAACACCGTTGTATTATCATGGCGTGATCAGCGGCCCTAACAAACTATTCTGTAATTATAGCTGATCAGGCCGCTATTACCTGCTATGGCGTCAATTAATTGTTGATCAAAACTAAATTAACGGACTCCGACCCGTAGGCAAGTGTCGAGAGAGCCCCCAGCGTCCGGCGTAATTTCAGCAACGAATGTCTATGTCTCAACATTTAGAAAACATAGGCAACTAATATTTGTATCAAGCGAGTGATAAAGAGATTCAAGAGTACTGTAATATAATATTTAGCCATTTATATTTGTTTACCGATCATTTAATACTAAGTGGTAAAGATGCTATAGGTCTGAATCGTAAAAGTACAACAATACATGGCTTACAAAAAACTACTTATCGGGCCGTACAATGGTGAGTTAGAGTATATAGCGACTCTTAATTTTGTTTGGCTTTTTCAGTTGAACTAGGTTCATCTGAAATTTGTACTGGTCAAAGTGTTACGAACCCAAGCAGGTAAAGGTAGAAGATAGTATAGATGTTTAGGATAAAACTACCGCATTTTCTTTTTTCTCTTAGGGTGATAAAAGGCTTATGCCAATATAGAAATAAGCAGAATGGCAGCCCGACCGGAACTTTTGGATAAACTCTATGATGTTAGTTTGGAAGGGTTACCCACACCCGCTGTACACCCCGGCACCGCTGATCCAGGCACTTGCTGTACTACACTAAAATCGAGAGTGGCAGCCCCTGTGCTAGTTTTGATACGATTTTCCGATCCGGGCGATTTTTCTGCTCCAGTTGCGAAGTTCCGTCCATGTGAGAACCCAGCCTTATGGTGACGTAATGCCGTTAACCGGAATGATCCAACTTTTAAATGCTTTAGGAAAGTAAATCTTTTTTTTTTTTACCAGAACACGGGACGTTGGGCATTTTGACGTCCCAGTAGGGTGTTGGTTACTAAAGACGTGGTGACTTATTTTTGTCCTCGAAGAAATTGCGGATCTAATGTTTTCTGCGCATACCACTGTCGAGGCGAAAACTCGTATTGCAGCTTCTTGTAGCGAAGAGCTTCTTTACAGTTCAACGATTATATCAGCGCGCAATTTTTCTCTGTATCTGATTACAGCTACCGCGTTAGTCGATACTTCTTCCAGTGCTTGCTACGGGGTTTTAGGCTCCTTTAGCGGGGTGTGTCCGAGTCTGTTAAGCTGTGAGGATATTCCCACTCTTGATTTTACTGTATAGCAAGTGCCGCTATGGTGCCCGGTGCTATGGTGCCCGGTGCTATGGTGCCCGGTGGGCTCCAGCCGGTACCGATTGCCACGAGCTATAAAATAGAAATCATTGTGTCTAGAGAGGGAATCACCTAACTTACAGATGGCAGTGCTGGTTTCGACCGGTGCAGGTCGGTGCCAGGAAAGGACGTACAGCAGGCGCCAGGGCAGTGGCTAACCCCTCGCTAAGCTGGATTTCTCTTACTAGTAGAGCGTCGACACCTATCCATATCAGGGGCCAGGACTACATATATAGGCTACAATTATTCATGCTGAGTTAAAAAAAAACAAAAAACTTTATCGTCCTGTATTTCAGCTTTTGCTTGATTTTTGCTAAATTTTTAAGTTTGGTTCTCGAAACTTGTTTAGAATCATATTATCTCGTCCTGAATGCCTCTCTACTTTGGCTGTGGTTAGTTATTAAAGTTTAACTGAAAAGGGCTGAGGTAGGACAGTTTAGTTATCCATCACTTATTCACTTAAAGCGGCTTGAAGATCCCAAGAAAATGCATTACTTCGTTGCTTCGCTGTTCACGAATAATCGATTTTGATATAGTGGAATTTTTCTCTCAGATTTGTGGCACCTCTATGCGCTTTTACCTGTGTTTATGCTTGACGAAAGCGATTTACGAAAAATAAGTGTTAACGCTGTGAGCCGTGTCACCTAGCTCACTACTGGCCAATGAAAAGCCGCGTTTGTATTGAGATTCAGATTTCCTGCGTCATAGTAGAATTCTGCGTTGAAGACGGCCGTAGATATTCTCAACGTCATACTAGAGCAAATACTGACAAATATAAGAAATCCCTTAACAGAAACCAGATAACGCAATGTATTCAGTTGAATGATACAAAAATAAGTTGGCTTTTCAGTTAAACTTTAAATAATTTCAGCAGAATATCATTTGCTACTTGCAGTCGGGTCATGGGAATTTTCTAGTCAAATAACATATTAGCATTATTTTCCTGTATTTTCCGAAACGTTTGTGATATCGCCTGGCCCTTACATAGAGACGTACACCGACATCAAGGGAGTCGGGAACGCAATTTTATTTTCTCTTGTAGTTGACTCGGCAAGGATATTAAATTCTAGCAGAAAAAAATGGCGCCATATCGAATTGTTGTTGGTTGTTCCTCTCGTGATAATGAATCAGATTTTGAAGATGGTACTTTTTTGTATCGATTTTTGTCGGTGTTAACTGGAGATATTACTGCGTGACTAGTCTGTGTTGGTCTCCACTGCGGTACTTTAAGCCTAAACAGGCATTGCAACTGCTTATTAACCTTCTGGTCTTTTTTGCGCTTACTTCTATTAGCATTAGACTGCCGGCGCGGACCTAGGCTTGCCGTTTGCTTGCGCTGGGCAAAAAATGGCTAATCTATGAATCAAAATCTGATAGAATAAGGTAGCTGGAATGAGTATGTGTACAGCGTTGCCGTGAGTGGGGAAATCAAAGTGTCCTTGGCATCCCGGAGTATTACTTCACTTACTCAGTGTCTCAGTGATGCCTTGTCGTCTTTGAATATTTGTAGGGACGATCACAACTGTTGATCTTGATGCATCAGTAGCTAATTAACTATTTTGCCCCCACTGTACTTTGCAATTATCCTTTTGACACCCTTTACAAATTGGCATTCTGACTTCTTAAGGGATGCCGCTACCCCAACCCGGTTTGAACCCTGACCCCTAATTAGAAGAACATGGGCTGGTTGATAATTGGTCAGTGGTATTTAGTGGTCGAAACAAGTATACAACTATCCACAAAATTCTCCTTTGTGTGGTTGAAGATGCCATCTACCCCATTTGCCAAACGAGCCAGTCCTTTGTTGTGAAAGATGATTAATGCAAAACTAAGTCGCATTAGGTCGGTATTCTTAGAGTATCAGTTAAGACAAGAAGACTCGGTCTGTTAACTTCAATGACTCAATTTGATACTTCGCTGAGTATGGACCTATCTCCCCTGGGAAAATGTCCAGTTCAATTGCGAAATCTGTTAGATGTTTCGCGTTTTTTCTACATGGCAACGAATGTATTATTGAGGGCTGTGACACCAAGAATCTCACAAGAATTCGCCAAAAAAACAACAGAGAAAAGCACTGTCTGGTGTAATTATACTTTCCTGTATGTTCGTTTTACATCTCAGACTTTACATGTTGCTTACTTGTACTATGAACATGTCCTTGGTCCCCTTGCTAAACCTGGTGACACAACTAATCAACCCGGTAAGAAAAAATAAAAAATAAATAAATATGGTTTGCCGTGGAAATGACAGCGATTTCACTTTACTGTATCCCAGCTTCAGATTCAAGGGAGAATCTATACTAACGAATTGAGGAGCAGGTAAAGAAAACAGTAAAATACTGAGTACTGCACAAAATACACTGCACATATTAATCTTTTCTGACAGAGCTTGAAAAGGATAAAAAAAGGAGTTTGATATTAGTATCCAATTTTCTTGGCTCCGTCCGACATGTGTCGATCTTGATACATATCGTTTAACTTAGCTTATAATCGGATCTAACCTTTATTTTCTTTATTTCAGGTAAGGCAAAATTTGAATCTTGAAAGGTCGCTATGCCGACGCATCGGGTATACACTACCCGCGAAGTCCAAAATACACCAGGCCCTCGAGAGGTAAATTGTCCCTTTGTTAGTAAAGAAGGTAGATGCTGGTAGCCATGATTATACCTGTTGATAGTATACCCTTTGCGTTCGTCCTTGCTAAAGCATGCATTTGGTATCTATCGGTGCAGAGGGTTTGGTTACTTCTCTACCGGTATACAAACCTTACAGACATATGCTATAGGGAACGGTCATTTTGGGTGATACTGGTTTTGAACGGGGGCTGTTGCTTCGAACGGGGGGGGGGGTAAACTGTGTGTAGGATATTGGTTGTGTAGACCGACAGCCACCGCTTCGCTTAGGTTTACTTTCAGTTTGGTTCTAAGTAGTAGTTTCCCCACTTACTAGGTAATGCATATTTGGTCGTGTAGTTGCGAAAGCACTGGCGTTAGATTGTAGAGCCTGGAGTTCAAAATAAATAGTAGAATAGTTGAAATAGTAATAGATAAATTCAGTCGTAGAAGCTGTTTACTGCGTTTATATTATTATTATCATAAACATTACTACCGTCCCAAAGGATCGTACCTATCTGAAGATGGCTGTTCACATCTGGCATTCTGAGTTTGAGTGTCCAGCCCCTTCGTATCACTCCTATCAGCCTTGCGAGATACCCATGGTGAAGGGTTCAATCTTGCAATTTGGTAACTATCTCTTGGCGGATAGAAGGTAGCTTAGTCCATGTACTTTGGCAGGCAATCTTGTCGTTTATTTATTGCACACTTTAAGAGCCAGCGAAAAATAAGCTGTCATCTTTCTGGCTTGATTTTTTGTAGCTGTTTTATTATTTACATTATTTCATTAATTCAGGCCTGGGAGATACGCCTACAGGTCATCGCTGGACTGTATTTTGAGTTGCTTTGGCTAATCTAAACGTTCAGATGTGATAAAATAGCTTGTTGAAATCGAGGGGTTGCCCGCTCCCGGTTTTAGTGTGCAGCAAGTACCCGGTGCCGCGGTTCCCGGTCGGCGCCGGCACCGGCTGACACTGGTTTCAACGTGTTAGAACATTAAAATCAGCATGTTTAGTGATGGGGATCGCCTGAGATATGGACGGAACCGCATGTTTATCTCGGTGCTGGGAAAGGGTGCACAGCAGGTGCCGGGGAGTCGGATATCCCTCGGTTGAAATTTCTTATATATACTTGCGTTATGTATCTCCAGAGCGAAAGTGCCTTTAGAGCAAACCGAATGTTCCTACGGTCCAAGCTGGCTGCGAATCATATTTGACGGTGCAAAACGGATGAGTCAGCTACATTTTATTCGAGCTATATTTCGGCCCTTCTTGGCAAGGGTCCTCTTCAGGCTCAAGTCGCTCAAGCTGGAAAATTAAATTCTTCCTTAAAGGAAGAATCTTTAATTCTTTTTCCACAAGTTAATTTTCCAGCTTGAGCGGCTTGAGCCTGAAGAGGACCCTTGCCAAGAAGGGCCGAAATATAGCTCGAATAAAATGTAGCTGACTTATCCGTTTTGCACCGTCAAATATAAAACCGAATGAACAAGCTGAACTCGAAAAAATACACCAAATTTTGTTTATTTTTGGATTGGCTTACCAAAATTGCGCATAATTGCAGAGTGGTTTAGCCTCATTCCACTCAGCTGAATAAATAATAATAGGGACGTCATCACTGCACGTGTGTCAATCTTATCGCGAGGAATGCGTTACAATTATTCAAGAGTTTGGAGTTATATTGATGAGTGTTTGCGAGATGTTGCCTACTTTGAAATGGCCCATCGATTTCTGACAGCTATTATATCCAAGCCGAAACATTTGATGCACAGACGAGTGTAATGTGGGTCCAGAAGGTTGGCAGAGATTGTGAATATTGACGAAAGAGTGCTCCTTTGCTGTCCGGCGAAAGAGGGGTGATGAAAATAAAACCTAGCCTTTCTCTCTTTGTATGACACGCTCTCGGAAAGTCCCTGTGAAGAGTAACAACCAGTGTTGCCAACGCTTCGAACGAAAATGTACCAAAAATCGCCAGTTGCCACTGGCAAAGAAATTGTACCATTTCCCATACTTTTTCTTCGCGCGCAACACGCGATCGTCGGCGATGGGCAGTAGGTTAAAGTATAAGAAAAAAGTAAATTGGATATTTTCGTGTCACTCGTTTCTTTGCTGAATGCCCCCCCCCCCCCCCCCAGAAAAAAAAAATTAGAAAAAATAAATACCAAATGCCAAAATCTTTCCTCGGAAATATTCTTATCATGGAAAGTAGAAGCTGAAAGTGTATGCTTAGTGCGAAATTACCCTAATTTATGATTCCGAGAAGTTGAGTTTGAACCAGAATACGCTAAACGCTAACTAAAACCGAGTTGGCGTAACATACAAACCGAAAACTGACAAACTACTAAATCTTTGCACTTTCTTTAAGAAATGGCTATAGCTGGGAGCAACACTTTTGTATGTTTCTTGAGTATCGGTTAAATGCTGAAGTAGTCAACCCATCGGGGTTTTGAAAAGTATATATTCCACAAACATATTTAGTCTGAACTGATGACGCAGTCAGTAGTCTCATAGGCCTAGCTATCCCTCAGAGATGAAAAAAAAATTCTAAAGCCGGGACGTTTCGCCAGGGGACGTTTTGATCGGGGACGTTTCGCCTGGGGGGCGTTTTGTCGTGGGGACGTTTTGTCATGGAGACCTTTTGTCAGGGGTACGTTTTGTCACGGGGGCGTTTCGAATGGGGACGTTTTGCCGATAACCCGTTTTGACAGAAGTTGACGTTGGAATTTTTTGGTGTGATGCGGTAGGCTATCATGAGCTAATTATGTTTATTTCTGTCAACAATTAATTAGATTTCGAATCAGAAAACGATATCTATGAAAGGGTGTTTGTACGAAAAAGTACCGAGAAAAAAAATGTCTGTATGGTTCTGTCGGAGCTTAATGCCCTTAATGCTTAATGCCCAGGGATGGCTCCATTTCGCCTGGAAATTTGAAATCACCCGGTTAACTGTGATACACCAACTTTTCGGGAATACATATCACGCGATCCAGGGTATCCTGGTCACAGACGGACGGACAAAATTGTGTTTCCACAGGGTATGCTCGCTTTATTTTGGAATCTAAAAAGCTGTTGGTATTCGGCACGAACCTGGGCTCGAACTGGTCGTTCTCTTGGTCTTCATTTGAATAAAATCTGCGTTGCGTGAAGACTGGTGGGTATAAATCACTCGAACTGATGCAAGTCATGTTGGGGTAGTGATGGGCCTAATAATACGTGGGATAAAACAACCATAAAAAGTCGTAACCTATAAGACAAAAAACAGTCAAAAGCAATCAGATAAATTCCGAAATCGCGTGTCGAAAACATGGCTGCCGTCGCACTAGAATGTATCGATCAAATAACCATTGGGGACTGTTATTAGTAAATCGAACCGTAATCGCTGACGCTCATTACACGTGTAATCAAAAGAAAGGTTGGAATAGAAGTCCCTCTGGCTGAAACGGTGAGAAGAAAATTAGCTGTAAAAAGGAAGCAGCCGATGCCTCGGCAATACTTGAATTTCAGTGCCTGAAATGTAGTTCTTATTCAACTTCAGCCGTAGGTTGCTGGTTGAGAACTCAGTATGCTAAAGCGATTTTTTTTCATCCCGATTAACATAACCATACGATGTCATCAAGAAAGCTTTTTTCGTATTTTTTTTGCACATTATTTTTTGTTAATTCTTTATATTAGGTGACCCTAAGCGGATGATTCATTCATTCATTTATTCGTACTAGTTAGACTACATAACATAAATATAAAACAAGAAACAAGACCCCCTGAAGCTATCTTGAGATGAATAATGAATTACCTAAGATTCGTTCTAGCGAAGTTTTGGCCCTTCTTGGCAAGGGTCCTCGTCAGTTTGTAGAAAGTATCCTCGAAGATTTTCATGCCGAATTTCAAAAATGCGTTTCGCAGAACACATTACTGATGTCGTTTGGGTTTATCGCATACTTTTCTCATTATAATATCACCACTTGTAAAAATCTCATCGTAGTCTATGTATAAAAAGACCAACGTATCATCTCTTGTAATTTAACTTATTCTTATATTATTTGAAACAGAACCAAGAAATCCCATTTCGTACGTTTTGTGGCTACCGCTATTTTCAGATCCTTTTTTAAAGACATTTTTAAAGAACTATATCTAAACCTATCAAATTTGAAACAGTTTAAAATCATTTTGGTCTAGTTGATTATGTAAAAGAAAGGAATCAAACGAAAAAGTTGTGTCCCGGACTGCAACGCAGATGAAGCAATACATTAAAATTTTCGAGAAAGAATTATTCTTTGGTTTTATTAGAAATATCAGGAGGGATGTGTGTCGTTGTCTTCGCGGACTTTCGAATCGTGAGCTATAATCGTACTGTGACACAAGTATGGCATAATTACATTGCCAATGAAAAAAAAAACAACTCAAATGGCATGCAAGTGACAGATATGCTAGCGGAATGCAAAATTGACGCTTTTTAATTTAGTGGATTTGAAAAAAAAAATCATAAAATCCTCGTCTATCAAATATCAAACATGAGATCTCAAACATAAAATCCGCGTCTATCAAATATCAAACATGAGATATCTATGACAGGGCAATTAACAACTAAATCAAACACAAACAAGGCTTCACAAATACGGCTTCACCGTCTTTTCATTTATAGTTTGGTAATGGATTTCTGAAATGCACTCGACAATAGGCTACGCCTACATGTACCTGGTATGGGAACGGTCCTTTGTAGTTTCTGCACGCTTCCTTCAACTCTTTTGTATTCTGTCCCGTTGAAGATTGTCCTGTGGGATACTAGATGTAGCTGATTGCAATTGAGGCGTGCTGCATCGACAACCGACATGTGTAGGCTACTGGTTGAGGTGCAGGTCAATATTTTGGTTGGGATGCTGAATAGCTATATAGGCTGGGTGCGATTAAGACGTTATTAGCCCCTTGTCTTTATTTTGATTAGGGCGCGAGACACTGCTTCAGGCTTAAGTTAGGCTATCAGCTGGCTATCAGTACGTCCAAAATTAGCATTTGTCTCGTCACGCTTCTGGATTGGTTTTCTACTTCTGGGTAATGAGCTGGTGAGGTGTTTCTCTCAGTAACAGATGGGAAGATTGACGATAATGATGCAACAATCGTCGGCTTAAACCCTAGCTTCGTTTTTCTGTGCCCTGACTAGTAGATAAATTTCTCCTATTCGACTGAAAATCACTCAAGACTGATAACCTTTCATTTCCACGTATCTTTCTGTTGGACGATTCTGCATAATCAGTCACACGTATTTGTACAGTGCAATTGGGTTTTCTTGCTAGCATTTTCGTTGCTAAGTTGCATGAATGACCTAGTAGGCCCACCAGGCGCGAACAAAGAGATCCAGGGCCTATTTAGTGATATAGCAGAAAACAAACTTTACTTCTGCTTTTGATTTATTTAACGTACTTTGACATTTGAAAATAGATAAGCTGACTTAAAATAGGCAAATTACAACAATGTTTTTTACTCATAATAATTTTTGCATTTATCACTTCGGTTCCTGTCTGGGGCCCCTTCTGACGTTGGGGTACTAGGCTGCTTCCTGGTATGCCTAAGTATATTTTCTGTTTTAAAGCAAAGATCGCGAGACTCCAGACTTTAGTAGGCCGCTGAGGCCTAAGCTAAGGTCATGTTTCCATGTTCCGTTCGAACCATTAAACTTCAGTACGTACCAACTAATCAGCCTGTAGCTTAGTGCTGGATGGGTTCTGTAAAAATTAGAGATGATTCTTCGGATGATATATACGAATGTTTACGGTTGTGTTTTTTCTTCCAAATTTGGATAATCTAGCCACGCTACATCCACTCAGAAAGAACCCAACTAGACATAAGTTAGGCCACAAATGACAAGACAAACATTCTTTTTATTTAAACATGACTTGCGGCATCTGAAGACCTGCCATACCTATAATTCAATCAATCATCAATCAGTTTATTCACGTCGTTGTTATATAACATCACGTAAGCGATTAAAAAATACACTAATGCAAGACTATGGCAGAATTCATACAGGACTGTAACGTAAAGAACGTACAGTTGCAACACCGCTATCGTTGGTAAATGGTTAAAAGCATAGCCTAGTTTTAAAGTTAACATCCTGGAACATAAACAGTAGACAGCGGAAGGGGTGCTTTAACGTGTTTTGTCAATTCGCAGTTTAAAATACTTGCTCGGTTCGTAGTAAGCTTCGGTAAATTAGGACGTGGTTTTCTGTTCGTCCCAGACATGAGAAGTATCTGTCGACACGTCAAAATTGTTGTGCGACGTCAGGATGAAGAAACCTCGTTTCCGCGGTCGATGGGAAAGAGGTTGTTAGTGTAGATTGCTCGACATGGCAATCTGAAGAAACAACTCTTTTTAGGCGACATCTAGGCGAGGGGTTGCCCACTCTCAGTTTGAGTGTACAGTAAGTGCCAGTTGCGGACACCGGTTACCACACGTTACCACATCAAAGTCAGGACGCTTACAGGCGTTTGAAAGATGAATCGCCTAATTTGTAACCGGCACCGCTTGATTCGGCCGGTGCCGCGAACTGGGATACAGCAGTTGTCGGGGAGTGGGTAACCCCTCGCAGCCTGGCTCAGAAAGGTTGGAAAAGTCAAATCGGGTCGTTGCTACTTAATTTTTATTTGTATTGATCTGCTTTGATCGACGATGGAGTTGATAACAGCAGCTCCATTCTTTTAGATCTCTTTCCACACCCGTCTGCTTTAATGAGTGGGATGGCGCCTGATATACGCATTTAGGGGAATAAGATATCAATTATTGCGACAGTCCTTGATACTCTTTTGATGGTTTGCTGTCAATCAGCGCCGTATCGAAAGCCTGTAATTCCTAAAAACCCTGTCAAGCTGAAATGTGTAAGCTGTGATTTTGCGGTGGACTCGCGGTTTTGCAGTAAGTGGCGGTAAGTGCCGCCATGCGCGGATACCGGAACGTGTTTTTATTTGGGGAAGACATTTGATGCGTGAGGTGGATAGACGGACTCCGGAAGCCGTTCCGCAAGTGTGATGGCAGAACCATGCTATTCAGCTTTGTCTTTGATTTCTTTTTACAGTTTGTATCTACCAACCGAATAGCCTTTCCACATTTGAAATTGGGTGTCGACTGTAGCCTGGTATTGAATAAATTTTGCAGATATTTGCAACCGTCCATACTTCTGCGTAGGCTGCGTTTGTTTTTCCCCCACAATTGACTTCAGATAGTCGAGGCGACATTTACTAAAAAAAGAACCCAACTAAAGCTTAAATTAGGCCACAAATGACAAGAGAAGCCAATCTTGTTTGTTTAATCAGGGCTTCTAAACTAATTAAAACCCCGGCAGAATTTGAGCAATGGCATTCAAAGACCTGCAGTACCCATAATGCGAATGCAACGTAATTCTACAATCGCTTCATTAACTATTCTTAAACCCAGAGTCCTGAATTTCAAACGATCTATCCTAACCCCCCTAACGACAACTCACACCGCTCACGCGTGCCTTATTTTATTTCAGTATTTTTGAATGCGTATTGTTTGCCAGAAGTTCACTCCTTAGTAAAACCAGCTGTGTTATTTTTTTACAATCTATACCTTAAATTACATCGAATTGCAACTTGGAACAAAGTAAGGATTCATCCAGAATAATTCACTGAGTAGTTGACGCAGGATGGTAGGTACATAACCTATAATGGCTTAGCTTGTGATGAACTTCAAGCATTGGTACTGGGATCTACAGCATCCCGCTCCAGCTTCCACTCGATACCAGCGCAAGAGGCGTTTGCAACTCATCTTCAGGGTATAAGAGTGCCATAATACACAAGTCCCATACAAGTGCCATATTCGAGGGTCTACGAGTGCCATACAGAGACTCATCGTCAATGGATTTTTTGAAGTATTCATATCTTTTGCAGTTTACTGTTTCTTCGAATGAGGCATTAAAAAGGGACATAGCTCTGGCGGAGAAGAACTGATGTCGTATTTTTTAGCCGAAGCATGGGGTTTTTGGAGTCTTCTTCTACGGACTCGTATTTAGTGGCTGGGTACGGCGTGAAGACTTTTGTAGACCTACTAAATTGGACGATTCTATAGGCATGGATAACTCTCCCTCTTCTTCGTCTATAGGTTAAAGTTGGAAGCCTTAACGAGTAATATAATTTTTGGAACTTACAGCAAGTGTGTAGGAGCTAGTGACTTCTGATTGTCTGGGGATTGTGGATGGCCTTCCGAGCCGGTTTCAAAAAGGATTATACTGATTTCGAGGTGTCTAAGAACTAAAAAATCACAAAATTTTCAGATTATTCTCTACAGTTTTCAAGTTATTTTTCCGAAAGCTTGTTCACGCTTTGAGGCGGGAATACACTCAAAGCGATGCTTCAGTGTCTGTTTGTGGGAAATGATAAATTTGAAGCATTTCATGCCTCTGAGCTCTAAAAGAGGTGTTGATTCTTGGTGATTGGAAAGAGAAATCTTCGGTCTTTGTCGCATCGTCAACTCATTAAAAAGTCCACGCTGGTATGCAAATTGACTTCGAGTAACAACAAAAAATAAGGAGTCACGATTAAATAACTCTTATAACAGTAACAAAAGACGAGGAATGCTCCACCTCGAGAGATTCTGACTTATCTACATACATAGGCGCAGGTACACATCGCCGAGGCATAGAGATAGTTCGCATAGGGCGAAACAACTGCCGCCTTATAGTTACAAACGAGCGGGAATTAGAGGATCCAGCTTGGATTCACTGTGACAAGATGGTCCAGGTTGAGTGGTTTATAAGTCAGGGCTCGTAATATCATCGGTTGTAATGGGGTATGTAGGTGGTGATGGAATTGAATTGTCTTTTTCTTCGATACCATGTATTGTTGTATGGTGGTAGGAATATACTCTCATGTCTTTGCCCGGGTTGGCTGCTGCAACCCGCCACAGCGAGCAGGTTCTTGTGCTCTGAACACCTGCCCCAAGGCGGAATACCTGTGTCAGGCGCCAGGTAGATTACTCTCTAACTTTTAGTTGATGTCTGCTATGTTTCTGATATGTGAAATTGCATTTGGATATACTGGCTATTGAAGAACCCGTGATATTAGGAGTATGGACACTGGCTCGAATGGCTTGGTTGGGGCTTAGAAGGAATTTCAGACTTGGAATTTAGTTTGGTTAATCGAATTTGGCCGTAAAATGTTGGTTGTAGGCTAGGCTGTGGCTACGATAGTCCTCATCACCATGGCTATTTTTTGCATCATGATTATTCACACGATATCATATCTTTTTAAATGCGGAAAAAACAGAGCTTTTTCTTATTTTTTTTCTCATAACATATGTAATTCTTTCTATCTAGATATTCCTTCAGCCCAAGCTGACTGCGGATCATATTTGACGGTGCAAAACGGATAAGTCAGCTACATTTTATCAGAGCTATATTCCTATATTCTCTGCCCTTCTTCGCAAGGGTCCTCATCAGGCTCAAACCGCTCAAGCTGGAAAATTAACTTGTGGATAAACATGTAAAGATTCTTCCTTAAATATCTGATTTTGTGAACTTCTTCTCTACAAATTTGGAGTTAAAGATGGTGCACAAAATCAGATATTTAAGGAAGAATCTTTAAATATTTGATAGTGCAAAACGGATACGTCAGTTGAATTATATTGGAGCTATATTTCGGCCCTTCTTGGCAAGGGTGCTCTTCAGGCTCAAAGCCGCTCAAGTTAGAAATACGAACTTGTGGGAAAACAAACTAAAGATTCTAGCTTAGCGTTAAATATTTGACTTCGTGAACTCCTTATGAGAGTTGCTTGGAGTTAAGAAGAGGACCCTTGCCAAGAAGGGTCGAAATGTAGCTCCAGTTAAATTCAGCTGACGTATCCGTTTTGCACTATCAAATATGATTCGCAGTCAGCTTGGGCTGAAGGAATATTTAATCTTTACACGTTTTTCCACAGTTTTATTTTCCAGCTTGTGCGGCTTGAGCCTGAAGAGGACCCTTGTCAAGAAGGTCCGAAATTATGGCTCTAATAAAATGTAGCTGACTTATCCGTTTTGTACCGTCAAATATCTTTCTATCTAGTGGCCTTTAGCGGATGTCAGCTGCGATTTGTTCTAGCGATATTGCGTCCCTTCTTGACGAGGGTCCTCATCAGGTTGTTGCTAGAAGAAGCGAACTTGCAATAGTCAGGCTCGTCGCTAAACTTGGACTGCTGGAAAGCCTAGGTTTCGTTGAACAGGCCTAACAGCCACGCCGACTATCGTCCGAGTAATTTTCTTCCCGCAGTGCATATCGAGATATCTGTCACTTTCATCACCAGATCAATTGCTTTGACAAAATGCTTGATTTTTGAAACGTAAGAACTCTAAACGGAGAATCGAGAGACTTCTGCAACTTTCATGGTCTGGCCCACTGCTTTTACAAAAATGCCTAATTGTTGAATTCTCGTGCGTTATGGCTACCAGATTTCGAATTCTGCACACTATATAACCATCCTCCAGACTTTGTTACACCTTCTCTTCGCCCTAACACGCGAAGCAAGAATCCAGTCATTCGCAAATCCTCAGTTTTTGGGCATGGTGCTCCAACGTCAGGGCATGCCTCAAGATATGAGCACCGTTGCTCATACCTTGGAGCACCATACCCTGATGGAAGGGCATGGTGCCTCTATAAACTGTGTTTGAAAAGCAGATTTCCATTTAAGATTCTCAGTTCAACAGATTTGCATGTGGGCACCATGCCTTTGCTGCAGGGCATGGTGCCCTGACATATATGCACCGTGCCCCACCCGTTGGGGCATGCCCTGACATTGGGGCATCATACCCAAAATTTGAGGATTATGTAGGATTGGAATAACCCGAGACTTAAACTTCTTCTTTCGCCAATCTTTAGAGCCATCTAAAGGCATTTCCCCCATAAATCATAAAATATTCCAACTGTATATAATTTTTATTTTCGTTTCATAGACTTTGTTTGTTTCTGTTTTATTCCTATTGTTCGTAAGTGTTTTCCAGCCCGTGCTTGCCTAGTCCTAGTGGGCTCAAAATGAAACTGATTGATTGAAGATTTGGAGGAGTTAGAAGTCTAAACAGACAATCGGAGAAAAATGGAGAGTTGCGGAGAATAAGAATTACTCCTTGAGCCCAATCGGAGAAAAATGGAGAGTTGCGGAGAATAAGAATTACTCCTTGAGCCCAAGCTGACGAGCTGGCGTATCCGCGGAGAATAAGATCGTCAAACTACTTGCAATATAGACTAAAGACCACCCACTTGTCATTTTTACCTTGGCGTTTGAAATTCAGTCAAGTGGCCGTAAAAGCAACTCTATGCGATTTTCCTAGAACCGGCGCGAAATTCGATCAGCTCCATCGTACTTTTATCTGCATAGTTATTGCCGTTCAGTCACCACCGAGTGGCACTATAGTAACCCCTATTATTTTCGCAAGGTTCGCCATCCTGGCGCCTAACATTCGGAATTTCTTTTATTGATCTCTGCTGGGTTTTGCAAATAAGCGGCGCTCCTGCCTTTGATGTCGTGTTGACACGCTGAGAAACAGGGGCGTGCGCGGATAGTTGAGGGTTCCCAAGCGTTTTCGCTCTGCCACCCTTCTCTTATCTGGGGCCACCCTCCCTTGGAAGATTGCAAACGGAGTTGACCGTGTTTGTCTTGCTGGAAAAACATCGTATCCTTTTGATTTATGACCGATTTCATATGGGTTGTTCAGACAAGTTCATTCTGACTCTTTACCAGGACCATGAGCCTTTTTGCGTTGTTTCTATCTCCTTTATTCGTCTTCGGCTGGTCATGACACAAGTCTGTGAAGTTCCTCGTTTGTCCGACGTGTGGCTTTATGAATTTTTGAAATAAAGC
Organism: Branchinecta sandiegonensis; assembly: GCA_030848855.1. Classification (NCBI taxonomy): domain Eukaryota; kingdom Metazoa; phylum Arthropoda; class Branchiopoda; order Anostraca; family Branchinectidae; genus Branchinecta; species Branchinecta sandiegonensis. The sequence goes on along the minus strand of JAUPMV010000014.1, from coordinate 1,147,310 downwards.
GATATATTATTCTTTCTTATTTTACTAGGCCTTCAGGTTCTCCTATAAGCTATGGTTCTCGAAGTATCCGATAAATTTGTACTTTAAACTTAAAGTTGTGTCTTTTGCGGGTCAAGCTGGCTGGCCTTCCTTGCCTCGTTACCAGGTCTTCGTTATGAGCGGTTGCAGACAACCTCATAAGCTTGCTCATTGGGGAGATCTTCATTCTCGCTCCAGAAGTTTGGTTTCCAACGTCCCGGCTATCACTCAGAGGACGGTTTTATTCCACTGGCCTAGTGAAACGGGTGTAGAGGGTAGTCATAAGGCGGTTCCGCATGTGTTGTTCGAAACTAGCAGCGACGAAGGACTTGACTCTTCCGCTACTCTAGTTGGGTTCGCATTTGGCCCGCTTGGGAATAACGACTGTCGAATGATTGCCGAAGTGGATGACTCATTCCTCAAATGGGAGGGCAACATATTGGGAGGGGGGGGGGGGGGCATGGAGTGTCCCCGAATTGTCCGTGTTGGATCAATTGGTGTTATTTGAAATTTCTCCTGCAATGGTTCACAGACGGTCGTTCCCAGTAACAGTCAAGGGGAGTTCAGTTGGCTGAAGGGCTTGGGGTGGGTCTGGGAATAAACAGCCAAGTCCATCGTGACTCAAGACGCATTGGTCTTGTGGCCAGGCGCTCTTACGTGAACGAACAGGTCAATTAGAAACATCATTATGAATTCACAGCGAGTTATCATGCCCCTCTTCCTTATGCCCAAAAGAGGCATCGGCCTTAGTCACGAAGACAAATATGGTCCGTTCTTGTTGTAAGGCAAAGTATTTGCTCAAATCCCAAGGATGGAGCTCATCAACAAAGCCTTCAAAATATGACGGGCATGCGATATTAGCCGCCATGGCTGGAACGGCGTTGGTTACGCAAGCATACGTTTGACGATTGAGGCGATCGGGGGGGGGGGGGGGGGTTGTGGCTAATTGGCACAGTAGATCTGCCGGCTCCACAAAACAGATTACTCGATTTCACTATTTTTGCGTTCTTCTTCTGTTTTCGATCTTCTATACCCTAGGTCTTTCACTTTGGCATTTGTCAGTTCATGGTGGGTTTACACACTGCGTAAAATCCGAGCGTATTTTTACGCGTATTTGAGCTTGAAAAAATTTCTAGCAATACGGACGTATTTAGATACAAAACGGCCCGATTTTCTCAAATACGTCCATACTGCTAGAGATCTTTTCAAGCCCAAATACGTGCGTTATATATGCTCCGATTTCAAATACGCTCGGATTTTACGCAGTGTGTAAATGCACCATTAGTCCCCGATGCTGTTCCTAAGAATTGCGAGTTAAAATGAAGATGGACTGAGCCTTTCTGCGGTCTGTCATTATCCGAGATGCAGCCCAGCATTATTTTTTCTTCGAGAATCTGGTGCTAATGAAATCCCATGGTTGACTTGTAAAGGTTCGTTTCTCGAAATTGCTATTCCCGCCTGATGGGATAAACCCTCTAACCCTGAGTAGCTAATTCGTTTTCATGCTCAATCAAATTTAAAATAGTGGGGTTCACCAACAGGCCAACTTAGTCGGGACAATCGCGTTTGTAATTTACAGCTTTAGATGAGGCGAGTGTCCTTAGGGGTATTGTTGGGGCAGTCCACGTCTGCAATATGCCTGAGAACGTTCTGAGAGTCGTCAGGAGCACACAAGCTGTCTTTGGTAGCAGATTGCAATCGTCCTGCCGGTTTTGAATATGGTCATTAATTACTCTTGAGTGGAGGAATAAGAGAAGAGATGCATCTGTGAAACTGGGCAAAACCGCCTTGTAATTTGCCGGACAAGTCGCAAATGGATTTGGTAATGATAGGCGACTTGGGATGCAGCTTTTCAAGGCCTGGATGTCCATTCGTTCTCCTGACTTGTATTTCTAAAAAAAATTTTTTTTTCCTTTTTTTACTTTAGCGTTAGGTACATTCAGAATTAGAAGAACTTACTTGGTCCGTGTTTTAAGGTTCATGCACACACACTTCGGTTTTCGCAGTCGGACGTGAATTTTCTTCTTCCGTCCTGAATCTTGACGCATCGCATGCAGTTTTCCCCATGGTAGCGCGGATTACCGACGCATAGCCGACGCATCTTTTCACATGCGAAAGCTTATTGGACTGCACACATACAACGCCGTTCTTTCCAGTAAATAAAGGTGTCATAGCGTTTTAAAACAGTACTTGGAGTCTAGAATTTAATATATGTCTCCCCATCACAACAAAGATCTTAGATGCTTTCTCACAGAGATTAGCAAGGTGGAACCGAAATATCTCTAAATATTCCAAAGTATCTCTAAGTATCGCCATGTACGGTACCTCAAAGTACCCCCTGCATATCCAAAAGTAGTTATAAGTATATCAATGTTTCGAAGTATCCCAAAGCACCTCGAAGTATTTCCTAAGCATCTTTAAAGTATCTTTGCTAACTATGTAGCTCGCACTTCCTGGTTCTTGGTGACCCACCAACGTGTGTGCTGGCCAACCTAATGCGACCTTCTTTCGCTCACGTACGAAGATCGAAGGGCGGTTGTCTTAGCAAATAAAGGAGTTTATTATTTTTATTTATTTATGGCCCGCTTGTTAGGTACAGCGGAGTAATATTAAAAACACTATAGAACACGAATGAAAACAGTGAACACAACGAACTAATTATGTTTGTAGAGCAACTAGGGCAAAGATGCTTCCATCTTTGTGGTACCATGTTGGGGAGATAGGTCATGGACGCATGATTTGTTTGATAGGCTGTCAGTGTTTGAGCTATCCGTATTTGCCTTGCGTGGCAAATTGGCTGAATGTCGCCGATGACTTTTGTGTGTGGTTTCTGCGGCTATTATCCCATCAGATTGATAAGTAGGCTACATGGCACAGGTATGGAGTTTCTGCTTGTTACATCCTCTCGAGTTTCGTCAACTACTGACAGCCTCGGCGGGTCTCACTACCCATCCTGGTGGATAGTTAACATACAGCCCAGGGGTTCTGAGACCAGTGTGGGAAAATACAACCCCATGCTGGGCCAGCGGCAAGATGGAGTTTTTCCTATTTAGGCTAAGAGTGACTCTGGGTATTTGCAAGAACGTGTTCGATTACTATCTGGGTTGTTCGAGGTTCAGATCTCAGATTGCCGTATACAAGGTTAGTTTAAAGCAGTCCCAATGGGAACGCCAAACCTTGTTCAGTAGAGTTTGTTCCCTGACTGGCAATCCGGTACGTTCAATGCTGTCCAACCTTCTTCTCTAACTGTTCGATCCAGTCTTTCTCGTCTTTTGATTTCGTACGATGGATAATCGCATGTACCACGTACCACCATCTAGCTTTTTAACAGTTAAGACCCGCATCTTCATGACTGTTTGGCGATAGAACTTGTTTGATTGGTTTCTGACTGAGTTGAACGAAGCAATTCTTTAAAGGACCTGTCTTGCCTATAACACTAACGCAACCGACTTCCATAATCACTCCGTATATTTCTAAACACGGAGACCCCAGTATCGTACGGTACATTGTAATGCATATCTAACAAAACCATGCTGATTTTCTCACTTGCCATGTTTTGCTACCTTCAATGTGTATCTCTCTGTCGACCTGCGAGAAGTTTTTCCATCAGAAAAACGGGTTATCTCAGTTTTTTCCCTGTTTCTGTTAACAGCCAAAACCGTGGGTTAATTTTTGAAAGCACAGCATATTTTTAAAGTATTCAAGTATTCTAAAATGCTGTACGTTGAATAGTAAATAGTGCGTTGGGTCCTTTAAAGGGATGTTCTGTTGTCTGACATTGAGACTCATTATGAGAGAGGAAATTGTTTTAAAATATAGGGAAGAAACAGTATCTAGCGTTGCAGCATATATTTCGTTCGTCACGTTTTTTTTTTTACGTTCCGGGACGAGGTGAAGTATCTGAAATTTTTTTGTCCACGTTAACCTAGCTGGTTTGCATTTGAAGCCCTACTATTTTTTTTTATTAGTCCAAGCTGTCGGACAAAACGAAGATGCAAAAAAGTTGTTTTTTAAAAATTAGGTGATGATCTCGTTGTTTTTTTCATAGGTGGGTCGGCCCACTTTTTCAGATCAGTTAATGTAAACATCCTCCCTTGTCCCTGATTTCTTGGTCTGAATGGCTTGTACTTGTAAAACTGTCCACTTAGCATTTTTAAGCAATTAATTTCCCTGTGTTATTTTCGAGACGATTTATGGGCTCTTTCATACCCTTTTCACCCCTGAACAGTGGTGGGTGTTTTCATGGCTGATCGTGGCCAGAGGGTTAAAATAAATTCCGTGTAGGGACTAGATTAGGTGTTAGCCACTTTGACATATCTCCCCATAAATTTGGGTCGTAGGTCTGTAAGGATTCTTTTGTTTAATTATCTGTTTCGTCGAGCCGTGTTTTATCTATGATAGAAGTGTAGGCTAATACTTTACATTTATTAACTTGGGACTCATGATCCTAAAATGTCTACCTGACTTTGGATTTGTCTACAGTTTTGACCACTGAGCTACTGACTGCAGACTACTGGATGTACCTCTGTTTTTTACTTTTTGATTAAGTCGATGAAAAGATGTGTTTTTGGAAAATTCTGACATTTGAATACTGTTTAATATGTATTTTGTCATACAAGTAGAAAACCCTTTTGTGATGAATCTTGGTTTATTGCAATAGACGGATAACTGAGCTCATGAACATTTTGGTCCATCTTGGGAGGCTCCTCGACATCGAGGACATCGACATCGACGACTTCGTGCTGACACCGGCTTAATCTGCTGATTGTCCGAGTCAGTGTGTCTGCTAACACAAAAATTGTATACAAAATAATATACGACCCTCTGCTAGTCTGTCCTAGTGTCCGATGCACTTGCAGTTACTTATATATGGATACATCGGTGATACCCTTGCTAGATAAGTAAATGTAGACCAGTCCTGTAGTCGCTCACAAGCCCCTCTACCATTCGAGCCAGTATTCATTTCTGTGGTTTATAGTTTATTAAGATGGTGAAATAAGATGAGAGTGAAATCGTCGAAGATGTGCAATTCAGTGTTACTGGTGCCCGCTGTAACTCGTTTTCAGCCATCGAATCATATGCGGACTAGAGAAGTAACAGGAAAGCTCTGTTATTATATTGTTCTAGTCCTGTTGTTATTGTTACCTGCCATGAATTGTGCTAAACATCAAAAAAAGGAGAAGGAAAGTGTTGTCAGTTTACCGGATACAGGCAAAGATCTGTTTCGTGGAAAAAGTAAGTAGAATTCGCTGGAGGAAAAAAATGTTGACGAAGTTGCGTCTGGAGGTGAGGTCGTACGCGCAGGTGGCTATGTAAGAAGTTCACGTTGCATTCTCAAGCGTACTTTAAAGCCAGGCTTTACCTTCCAGATTCCCAGATGTCCGGGTCTTCCGCAGAGTTAAGCCCACCTTCCAAATTTTCATGAAAATGATGACAGCTAATTTTGATATTCTTCAACATTTCCTAGGTGCCCCTTCGCATTTCAAATATCTCTTGAATCCCAACCACAACTGTAAATCACTTTCCCTTTTCTTCCTACATTTGTATATTTACTACGTCTCTCGATCGAATTGCCTCTATGGCACCTTCCAGACATCCGGAACCTGGGGTGTCCAACACCTCGGATTTCCAGACGTTTTGGGCCTGGCTTTACCTCCAGATTCGTCTCGACGAAAACGGCTGTCTGGAATCCGGAAGATAAAGCGTACCCGATTCTTGACCCGTTGACGGTGTCATTCGGCGTCACATCAGGTAGCGGTTACAGGGGACGGCAACACTGGGAGAATAACGTCGCTTTACTTAATCAAATGTACTTAAGACTTGGGGAACAGACAGTCATGAGCTTTTGATAAACGGTGATCCCCAACTCGAGTAATGTCCCACTTTTACCAGGGACCCATCAGTTTCCTGTAATGACCCGCCATTCAGGGGGCTTGTCAATAAGAGATTTCTGATGCGCTCTTGACCGAGCGTCAGATAGTTCGAGAAATACCCACGGGGATAAAATACCCGACTATCCAGATAGACAAAATTTTTCGCAGCTGTTGTGCTGAACTAGGAATATTTCTCTGTAATGGAAGAGTATCCTGGATCTTTTGTCCTAGCTTAGGTACCTGGTGGCATGCTGAATAGTCCCAACAAATTCTGAGCAAGAACGCCGATTCGACCCAAGCGGAATTTTTGGCAACTAGGTGAGGCTCGGGCAACATAGCAACATAGAAGCATAGGAAATGACAAGCTCCCTGAATGGCGATTCATTACAGGAAATTTATGGGTCCCTGCTTATACCAACAACTTGGTCTGCAACGGCCGATAACAGCGCCAAAAATAGCGCACATGCAAGCCGCGAAGTCCTGCTCCTCCATCCCCCCTCCGCTTTTTGATGAGTTGTATAACAATCTAAAAGTCTATTTTTCTTACAGTTTGTATCGGCACGAATGGCCGGATGTCTGTCCCATCCAACAGAGAGCATCACTATAGGAATTTACGAGACCGATACACGAACTGTACCTACGTGGATGGTAACCTAGAACTGACCTGGTTACAGGATAGTAACTTTGACCTCAGTTTTTTGCAACATATTCGTGAAGTAACGGGATATGTGTTGATATCTCATGTTGATGTGAAAAAGATCGCCCTGCCCTCTCTGCAGATTATTCGAGGTCGGACGTTCTTTAAGCTGAGTGTACACGAGGAGGAGTTCGCTTTAATGGTGACCTTATCCAAGACGGAGACCCTTGAAATGGCATCTTTAAGAGGTAAGGCTAACATCACCTCTGATCTGCCCCTGGAAAATGCAGATATCTCTCCTCGCTCATAACTTCAAAATCAGACATTCTAAGTAGGCTGGCATTGTTCAAATCAGTGTAATAAGATCTTGAGTAAGCTGAACAAGTTTTTTTTCCCGCCTTATCGTTTCTTGACTAGCTAGAGCAGTGGTTCCCAACCGGTTGTACGCGGACCCAAAGGGGTACTAGAGAACCTCGCAAGGGGTACGCGAAGGTCCTCAAAATCAAGGTAGTCTGTAGCTTTAATGTCACGTCTCAAACATTTTTGAGTTTTCTGACTTAGTTTCAATATTGTCCGAAAGCTCAGGTACCACATCGTAGGCAATTTCAGATATGCATACATCCCTTATCGTTGAGGACACTAAATATCGTATTTTTTACTTTCATCTCGTGGTTAAATACAGTAAAATATTGATTCGTCAAAAAAGGGGTACGCAACCATTTTTTGAACTTTAATTAAGGGTACGCGGTACGGAAAAGGTTGGGAACCTTTGAGCTAAAGCAATTGAAGCAGGCACCGATACGATTATAGTTGCAAAACAGAAAACTAGATTGATTTATATTTTTTTGGTCAAATCCCGTCACTTCCTGCTCACAGTGTAGGCTGACGTGTGTACCTCTCATGGAGCTTATTAGCCTACACCAATTTCAGTACTGCTTAAAGTTTAACTGAAAAGGCAGCTTATTTTTACGTCTGTATATTGGAAAACACTGAAATATTTTGAATCATCTAAGGGATTTTGTATGTTTTCACCCGGGGCTCTAGTAATAACGTTGAGAGTTTGCGCTGCTTGCACGATAACCGAGAATTCACCCGACCTGGAGAATTTGAATTTCAACGAAGTCCTGCATTTCGAAGGTTAAAGGTGCTAAGCTGGAAAAAGTTAATGATGTTAAGATATATCCTGCAAGGAATCTAACATTCTTGTTCTATTGTCGGCGGTGGCATACGTTTGTAGTTGGTAAATATTTAAAGCGTAGAGGGGCAAGCACATAGAGGTAGGCCTACCATGATAGTTGACAAAGGGATTCAAGCATTTTGTCGGGCTTTCAAGCCTATTTAAGTGAATAAGTCATGTGTAACGAGACTGTCGATCTCGGCCCTATTCGATTAAACTTTAACCTTCGCCTAAAAATTAGGGTTTCCGCGAGCTTGTGTAACCCTGAATTACATAAGTCATTTCTAACTGCTTCCCTTGAGGCGCAAGCGGTTTGAAGGGGGCGGCCTATGTTAGCCTACACGAATTTACTGATACTGTAGGATATATTAGTGAAAATAACGTATATTTTAGAGTCTGTGTTCCAGCTTTTTGAAATCGGGTTTTGTTATTCTACGCGCCTTTCTCATCAAAATTAACGATGAACGTGTAATTTTTTAAACTCGCCAGAAACGTGACCAGATTCGCCGCCAATTAAAGGGAGCTTGGACTGCAAAGTATACTGGAAACGTTGCCGACACTTATTGAACAATACCAAAGGTTTCGATGGGATCCCAAAAATTTAATATTTGATCCAGACAATTGCGTCTTGTAGACATCCGGTCTTCGCCAGACTCGTTGAACATTTTTACTATTAAAATAAAAAAAACAGATTAATGACAATGGCTAGTCATCTGAGAAAACCAGTTTCAGGTTAGGTAGGATTGCGTATGGATTCAGCATGTATGTACCCTTATACGTCATGTCTATTTCGAAGAAATTTATCGAACCTTCCTGCCTTAATTCTGCCAAATATCCGGATTCGTCCGGATTCCGGGTGAACTACCTGTCCGTTAAAAAACTAAAGCTCTAAGATAAATTCAGCATATCTCCTTACCCCTATATAGAACCTCTAATCAACTTCAGATAAACTTCAACTTTTAACAAATTCTGCGGTTACAGCAGGATTCCGGGCAAACTATATGTCGGGGTAGAAAATGATTGTCATAAATGGATTCAGCTTCTTACCCCTTAATCGAACATTTAGCCTAATCAACTTAAAATAAAACTTTTACTTTTAACAAATTTTTCGTGTTTTGGCCGGATTCCGGGTGAACCACTTGTCCGGGTAGAACAGGATTGTCATACACGGATTCAGCGTGTCTTCTTGCCCCTAAATCTAACATTTAATCAACTTGAAACACAAATGTTACTTTAAACATTTTTTCGGTTTTGGCTGGATTCCGGCCGAGCTAATTGTCGGGCGAGAAAATGAGTTTCAGATATGGATTCAGCATGTCTCTTTACCTCTAGATCGACTATCTCATTGGCTTTTTAAGACTTTTTTTCGTACCATAATTTGGACCCCCCAACCCCAGCACCACCCCCCCTAAATATGGGGCTACAAGGCTCGCCTGCGAACTTGACCTGTACTTTGACCCAATGGATTTGACCCACAGACGGACAACTTTTACGAAGTCATAGGTATCCCTCCACTTAGGCGTTGGGGTCCCCCAAAAAGGTTCAGTTTCGGTATTACCACAATAGCTAGTTAGTATGTTTGTTGTAGTTGGCTCTTTCGAGAACAACGATCGTCACTAGGCTACACCTGCTTGCATCCGTGCTTGATGAGAAAAAGACTTGTTGATATCAAGAGCCCATGATTTTTTAGTCAATGCTCGTAGCTTAAAGGACCTCTCTTGCTTATTCCGCCTTTTATATTATCCCTAGATCCCTTATGGAATAACAAGCATCTGAAATCCCCACCTTCCGCCATTGTTCCATTTAGTACGACCTTTTAGCGCTTTTCCGGCCTAGCCTTGCCGCAACGTAAACTTCGCAGCCGCAACGCAACGTAAACTTCGCCGGAGGGTTCAAGGTCTGCCGGCTGCTCTTTCACACATAAGGACATTAGAAGCTCCCGCAGACACGAAACCGGGATGAAGAAAACGATTTCAAATGAGGAATATACTAAACAAAGAAGACTGAACCAGAAGAAACGAGGCTTTAAAAAAAAGGACATGTCATAGCAATTATTTATCTTCAGTCTTCTTTATTCAAAAACAAAGTACCTACCTACCTTCTTCTACTTGAGTCAGTTGGCATATGTCCCGGTAGATGACACCCACCCCTGGGTCGGTCGAGCCGACCTTTTACCGTTATTGAGCCGCGCGTTCAGCGCCATGGTAACCGACCACTGTGGATAGCGATATGCTAGACAGTTAAGATAGGTGCCCACGGAACGCGAATTAGCGTTCGCCTAGGCGAATTTGACGTCACTAGCGGAAAAAATTCGCTTCGCTAGCCACAAATTTCGCGCCGCGCCGTTTCAACTCCAAGTCGAATTATTTTCGGGTCGCCTCAGTTCGCGCTGAGGAAATTCAGGAAATAACAATCAACCTCCAAAGTAGAGTATATAACCAGATATAGAGTAGGCCATATAAGCAGAAAGTTGACTTTTCCCCTGTTTTCGTTCTAGTCCTACGTATCGTATCCACGTATAAGTATCTAGTCCTGCCGAGTTCGTTCGCGTATCCGCTGCCAGTGGGGTCTACGAAACGAACTCGCTGAGCGGCGCGAAAGAACAAAATTCGTTGGTGGAAAAAATTTGCGTTCTGTGTGCACCTATCTTTAATCTCTGGCACAAAGAGCCAATTGTGTGAGGCTTTGTGTGATAGCCTTATTTATTTACTTAACGATTATGTTTATACAGTTTTGCGACATTCTGTGTAAGATCGAATCAACATAATAACACTAGTAAAATACCAAACATTCAAGGAAGTGGTTGTTGTACAGATTGGTTGATCCCTCAGATAATTAGTTATTCCATAGAGCGCTTGCAATGTGTCTGATGCACATATATTCCCTTGACTCTGAAGCTTGTCCTGTGACTAGCCTACAGGCAGAGTTTTGGACAACAATGTGCGCGTCATTTAAACCAACAAAGCGGCATCCATTGCTGACATCATTTTTATACTTTATCTGTTTCTATATCATTCAGCATATCCATCTCTTCATCTTCGTATGTAAATGGTTGGCTGTATATTGTTGATTCAGCATTGCAGCATCTATTTCCCCCGTAGGCTACGAGCTATGGAACTTATGTTTCTTGCTTATGGCGCAGATTGCATAGGCTCCTTCAAGAACATGGTCAATCCTTGGACTTTGTTTTAAAGCATTACCTCCAACCCTGTTGATTACAGTCTTCAGTTTCAAGATTCATTATTTCCCTCCTTAACAAGATTCGCTTCATGCCACAACCGCTTTAGTGGATAAAACCCACTCTTGCCCCTCCCCCGTTCACTTTGCAAGTCACATCTCCTTAAAGTTTAACCGAGAAGGGCTGAGATAGGATTCGACAGTGTACTTACCCGCAGTTACTCACTTAAAAGGACTTGAAGACCCGATGAAATTGCGTCACTTCGTTGCTGCGCTTTTCACGAATAATTTTGAACATATAGTGGAATTTTCCTGTCGCATTAATGGTACCTCTTTGCGCTTGTGTCCGTGTTGTAAGCTTAACGAAAGCAATTTACGAAAAAAAAGTGTTCACACAGTGGGCTTCCTTCCACGGGCAGATCACTGGCCATTAAAGAGCCACGTTTGTATTGAGATTCGAATTTTGCGCGTCATAGTAGAATTTTGCGTTTTGAGGACGGCCGTAGGTATTCTGAACATCAAGTATAGAGCAAATAGTGAAAAATGTCCAAACAATCCAAATCATGCAGTGTGTTTAGTTAAATGATACAAACATTAGTTGGCTTTTCTGTTAAACTTTAAAGCGCACCTCGTACTACATAAAGTTTTTGCCACGAGGCTTTGAGATTATTGATTTGTTTAAAACGTGGCTATTTTTACAGATAATTTTTGCAAGTCTTCGGCTGTTTTAGCCTCTTTCATGTCCCCTGCCGTGGATGACAAACTTGGCAAAATCTGCATAACCGGAATTCGGACTGCTGAACTTTTTAACAACAACGATCGGCAGCCTTGTACGTCACGTAGAGAGAACAAACTTGGCAAGCCTGATAATCAGTGGAATTCGAATAGATGCATGATATATATATATATACAATGGATGGAAATACTACTAAATTAGAATTATTACAGTTTGTAGGGAATCTACCGGATTGTACAGGAATCTACCGGAACCCCCAGAAGGTCTGTGAGAAAAAAAAATCTACCGGATTATTCATTGCTCAGGGAACCTACCGGAATTTTGCTCAGGAAATCTATTGAAATCTCGCTCAAGGAATCTACCGGAACTTGACTCTGGGAATCCATCGTAAGATTATATGTACGACTATTATAAGTGCGACTGTTCCTTGAAACGAATAACTGGAAATACATATAGCCTACTGGACTAAATGAAACCCAGTGGAGTATTACCAAGACATTATGTGAAAGAAAATAAACGTAGAAAACTGGCAACATCCAAACTGTTTGTTACACGACTTAAGCTACGTACACAATTGGTCCGGTAAGATTTGCTATATCTGAAATTAAAATAAAACACGATGAGGAAACCAGAATGCGATGCGTCAAATTTCGGAGCAAAGGAGGGAATTCGCATCTGATCTGATTGCGAGAATCAGACTGTATTTGCACGCACCTGTACTGAAACCCTAAAAATCAGAAGCTATGGGCTACAGATGGAATGTATCTGAAAATCTAGCAGATAGTAGACCCAACTAGACCTACGTTGCCTGGACAACGTGAAGTGTTGCAGCAACCTTTGTTCGGCTTCGCCGACAAAAGTGTTGGGAGAGCAACACTTTGGTTTTGTTTCTTCGCTATCGGTCCACTTGAAAGCAGGAACATGGTTTGATGAACGAAAGCTTGGCAAAGACTTAGTTCTAAGTTACAGAGACTAATTTTCTTACCCTCAGATTTAAAGAGATCAAATAAAATGTGCTCCAATTTTCACTAGTTTCTTGCCCCTCATGAACAACTCCTACTTACAAGTCCATCTCCAAGTGATAGACGTAGTACCAAATTTTTCTCAATTCAAATACGCCACAAACAAATACAAGGATTAATAGGTACACCAACTAGTAATAGTTACAAGCCCCTCATCGCCGAAGATGATTATGGACTAACAGTGGATTTTTGCTTACAAGTAAAAACAACAAAAGAATATCGGAAGTAGGGACTAAATTAACTTAGCAGCCAATTGAACTTTATCCTTTTCAATCGCAGACATCGTGACTTTTGGATACTTGGAACATTATCTTATATAAACTAGTTGGTAATATAAATCTGTCCGAAGCTTTTCAGGATCAAAATACCATAGATGCCACCCTGCTAATTATTTCGAAACTATATCGTTGTATTACATTATCATTTATATCCGTTGCGTTAACACTTAATTCTATGTTACAGTGGACAGTGGTAGACCATCACCATAGAACATTGAAGCATCTCATGAAAATGACAATGCTATAGCAGCTGATTCTTGAACGATGACATGAACCAAACTTTTCTTATCATCGAAACACCGGGAACAAAATAGGTGAACAAACTAGGAAAAGTCGAAAACCCCTCACCGCTGAAGATAATTATGGTTTAACAGCCGATTGTTACTTGCAAGTCCCTGAAATGTCTAACAATTGGGTTCCGCCTATTCTTTGTTTGAGTGTGTACCCTACCACTAAAGTTGTCAATCCCTCAAAGGCTTAATTTTAAGTTGCAGTGATAGATCAAGGAAACTAATTTTCTTACCCTCAGATTTATATAGATCAAATAAAATGTACACCAATTTTCACAAGTTTCGAGCCCCTCAATATCCCCCTCTAGCAACCGATTCTTACTTATAAGTCCATCTCCCCGTGATAGACATGGTACCAAATTGTTCTCGCGAACAAATACACCAGAAAGAAATAATAGGATTAATAGGTACACCAACTACCAAAGTTGCTAACCCCTCATCGCCAAAGATAATTATGGTCTAACAGCCGATTGTTACTTGTGTACCAAATTGTTCTTACCATCAATACACCAGAAACAAATAATAGGTACACCAACTAGCAAAAACTGCAAACCCCTCATCACTGAAGATGATTATGGTCTAACGGCCGACTGTTGCTTACAAGTCCCCTACATGTCTCACAATTGGGATCGGCCTAATTTTGGTTTCAGTGTGTACCTTACTACTGAAGTTGTCAACCCCTCTTAAACTTTCAAACTCTTATATCTCATGAAGGAATTTTTGTACCAAAAAACGGATGACATATACTTTGATCAGCTCACCAATATCTATCGACTGCCGTTGAAAAAAAAAATCTATCTGTATTAGTTCAAAAGTTGACTTTTTTGTCGTAGGCCAACTTTCTAATATCACCACTTAGAAAGGAGCAAAGGGTAAGCTCTAATTTCTTTAGCAGTGAGAAAACTTTTAAAGTTGAAGAGGCCCATCTGATCTCACTTCTCTTCCTCACTCTCAAGTGTAAGAAATGGAATGATAAACTCAGCTGAAATCGCGAACAGACATGGATAGAAACAATAGATGGCAGCACTTTCGGACCCGTGGGAAAATGACACTTTTTTGTTTCTGTAGATTTTTCTATTTATCACTCAAAGAAGATATGTTGGCTGTGGGGCCGGGTAACTGCCGCATATATTTAACACTTTTAGATTTTAGTCCATCTTCAATTTGAAACTGGTGCCTGCCTGCTTGCGTGCTAGAATGGAGCTTTCCACTCGAAAGCAGAAACATGGTTTGATGAAACGAAAGGTTCGCTACACAACTTCAGATAGTCCTCTCTGACATGGGCTATATAACTCCACTTCACTTCGCACACCGTAGGCTCTGGCTCGAGGACAAGCAAAAACCATCCTTATTGGCCCCAGGCAAGAGTCCTACGGAGCTTTCCAAAATGTAATGTCATATTCATCAATCCGGCCTAAGGTCCACACTTTCCGAAAAGACCGCACAGGTTAGACCCTTACCAGTTACTAGGAATACCACTAGGAAACCAAAGTGTTGCTCTCGCAACACAATTAGTTATCAACAAAATACAATCCAAATTTATTGTGATGGAAGATATGGTAGGCCATTCCAAGATAAACGTTGCAAGATCTAAGTTGAATGTTTAGGCTAGTCTTGACGTGGTACTTACTGTAAACGTTACCTGTAAATAGCTGTCAGAGCTGCAAAGAAAACGCGGTTTAGCGATTGTTTGGGAACTTCCCGTCGTACAAGACGTGAATGTAGTGGCATGTAATAGCTCAGTACTCAGTAGCCTAATAGCTAATAAACGGAATGGAAGAAATTCACATTGAGAAAAGGACAGCTGTGACTACAGGTGCCATTTTAAAGTAAAATGGTTCGGAAATATTGTTTTTCAAAAATACTCAAATTTGCAGTAGGGATTCTCTTGCTAGCCCTTGTCGACTTTGGCTTGGGTTTGCGCAAAAATACGAGTTTCTCGTGAAGAATTTATAACAATCGCCCTCCGTGGGTGAATCCAAGAGAAAGAACTTTTCTTCCAGGACGTCTCAGAACAAAAAAAAGAGTTATTGACTGGTAACCCGAGAAAATCGCGACTATTCCTGAAAAGCAAAAATTCACAAGGATTTTGTAAAGAGCAAGGATTGGTAGACCTCGTACGTCGTCACTATGGGTGTGAAAACCAAGAGTGGTCCTTTAAAGTTTAAATTGTATAATCTGAGTACCTTTTTGACATTCTGGTTGTTTTCCAAGTTAGTCGCTGAGCGATTCCATCTAGCAGCGTCAAAATAGCTCATAACTCTGTTATTTTGTGTAGCATCGCTTTGTCAGACGCCTTCATCTACCTCGTTGACTATCTACCGACGCCGTCTTCCTTATTGAGGATCCGCCTTTTTGAATCACTTTACTGAAATAAAAATTAAGAACTATAATTAAAGCAACAATTACAGTTGATTGGTGGTACATTCTAAGTAAGTCGCGGGTGTGACTCACCAAGATAGCCTTTTAGGGTAAGGAACTTGTATGGGAACTCTTTTTCGCTACCTTCCCTATTGTTGTTGCTTTCGAATAATAATTAAAGGTATAATTAAATTTGACCGGATTAGGAGGGAGACGGGAGATGCATTGGTGCCAGCACCGTTTGTGACGTGGGGCATTTCGTCGCAAGGGTATGGTAGCTAAAATTGAAGGCCTTACGAGGAGGCATTGGCGAGCAGGCGCAGTTCTAGGCTGGGTGGTCATCCCGTGCATTAGAGAATCGTACTCTCAGTCTTTTGTTTTGGTAAAAAATAAAAATCAACGAAGAAACCAACGAAAATGGGGTTTGTATAGGCCAACGAATATACTCAAATAAAAGGCGATTCGTTGGTTTCTTCGTTGATTTTTTTTTTGTGATATGTCAGGCCAATGTGGTTTACGAAATTATCTTCTTTGTGCCAGTACGGAGCATTGAAATATCTCAACATTTTTCAAGGCTGGTCTTTACCCGCGTGACGGTTTTCACACCGGGTCCATAACTCAACCCGTCCTACAAAACTCCCTGGTATCATGATTACAGCGGGTCTGCACTTGCATTAGGCCTATATGCATGACAGTCATGGATGCAGTCCTTTTTATTTCCCTAGTTTGCAAAACCGCTATGTTTTTGTCTCCCTCCCTAGCCTCTATCCTCTCAAAACCGTCTTCTTTCAGTATTCAGATAGGCCTTCTGCATCGTAACAATGAAATAGGGACGAAAAATGGGACATGCCTTGCCAGAAACAATCTTGGGTAACGTTTTCTTTTTTCCTTAGACATTCTCGCTGGTTCCGTCGGTCTTTTCAACAACTACAACCTCTGTCATGTAAGGACAATTATTTGGGACGAAATCATTACTGGTCCTGGCGCAAAGTTCATGTATGTCTACAACTTCACCGAACGGGAAAGAGAGTGTACGTGCCACGAGTCCTGTGAGAAAGGGTGCTGGGGTGACGGTCCTGAGAATTGTCAGAAATTTTCGAAGATCAACTGCAGCCCTCAATGCCACCAAGGGAGATGTTTCGGATCGAAGCCGCGAGAGTGCTGCCATCTTTTCTGTGCCGGAGGGTGCACGGGACCGAAGCAGAGCGATTGCTTGGTAAGTAGGCTGGATGAACGTGTTGTCATTTAGGTTGCGTTCTGTAACTAAACGATAGTTAACAAATTGTTAACAGTTGTTAACTTTTTGCGTTCCACGTTTCTAATTTCGAAATTTAAGCTACGCCCACCTACAATTTCCGTTCCAGAGCTTAACGATTGCTAACTATTTTGTAACGATGGTCGGTGAGCATCATTACAAAATAGTTAACAGTTGTAGAACTGGGAAAAGTTAACGATCGTTAAAGCTGCAGTTAGCTCCGCCCCGAAGTAAAGTTAACGATTGTTAACAAGTGTTAAGTTGGTGGAACGCAACCTTAGTAGTCTGTATTGTTCAGAGCTTACCTGGTAGGAGAAACATTAGGTGCGTTTTTGCAGATACCATGGTATCTGTTACCACGGTAACTGGATCTGCAATTAGTCATTTTTGCAGTAACCGTGGTATCTGATATACGGTTGCTCTGCAAAAACGACAATTGGCGAAATTGCACTTTTCGAAGTCATCCCAAAAGAAAAACTGATATCCCGCTAAATCACTAAGTGCTAAACTTCTTTCTCACCAATTTGACAAAATTTGATGAAAGTGTGATGACTTTTCAGATACAATGGTTAGTTACCACGTAGAATCTGAATATCAGAAACCACGATAACTGCAAAAACGCCTTTTGACCGTGGTATCAGATACCACGATAACTGCAAAAACGACTTTAGACCGTGGTATCAGATACCATGGTATTTGCGAAAACGCAACTATTGTGACACTCGTTTCAGGATAGCTGGATTGGTGAACTGACGGGTGGAGGATCTGACATGTTGGTCAGTTGGCGGTTGGTTGAACTTTCAAACTGGTAGACTGGAGGAGTTGTCCGGTGGGCGTAGAGCAGGCGGCATGTGCAAAACCCCAGCGGGCCAAGTGATGAAAAAAACAACAACAAAAAAACATAGATCGGACCAAAACTTTGTAGTTTAAATCTGATTTTCCTGCAGTACCCAGGGATGGTCGAATCCGACCATGAAAGGGTCGAATCTGAATCCAGGGCTAGGTACAAATCCGATTCTGGGTCCGGTTCCAGCACCATTTCATGGCGAGGATTCGAATCCGGAATCGGATCCGGAATTGGATCCGAATTCGAATCCGACCTTAATAAAAATCAAATCAAATACATAGGTTACATTTAAAAAATAACCCAGCGGTGACAAAAAAAAATGCCGATGGCAAATGAACCGTCATTTCTGGGTTTTCATGTGTGGTTATCATACCATGGGTTTCATCTCGACAACCAGGATCGAACTTGGGGCTCGTTTCGGGAAAGTCGGGGAAATGGAAACTAGAATAGAATAGAATTTTATTTCAAAAGTACCTGTCACAGCGTTACCGCCGAAATTGACCTTTTTGTCATACAAAATGAAAAATGCATACCACTTTGTAACAAATAATAAAAATAAAAACAAAAACGCTAAAAGGGACTAACTTATTGGTTGTTGTACAACTCAACAAATGCTGGAACAAAACTCCTTCTATATCTTTCATGAAGAGGGGCCACAGGGGCTAGTTTGGAGATTTTCTGGGATTTCTCTCGCTGGGGTCTAATACGTATTGGAGAATAGGGGGGGGGGGGAGAATATTACGTAAACGGGGAACAGATAGGGTTTTAATACCGAAATCGATGCTAAGGCGGGTTCGTCTCTCTTCCAGGGTAGCCAGCTTGAATCTTTTTAGTAGGTAACTGTAAGGCACTTTACCCTCCCCGTTTATAATCGTGAGGGCCCTTTTTTGAATGTTCTCGATACGGTATGTGTGTTCTGAAGAGAGCCCGAAGTGCCAAACAGGACAAGCGTATTCAAGAATAGGTCTGATAAAACTAATGTAAATTTGGAGGAGATCTTTAGAAGGGCAAGAAAATTTTATAAGTAGTTTCAAAACGGCAATACATGGGGAGGCTTGTTTTAAAATATTTTTGATGTGGGCATCCCATTTTAAATCATTGGTTAAAGTAACTCCGAGTAGTTTAATTTTTTTAACGGAGATTTCTGGGGGAATGGGGTCAAGAAAGGCTGGTGTAGATTTTAAAAAGCTAATTGTCATAATTGAAGATTTCTTGGAGTTGACTTTCATTTGCGACAGAGCAGCTTCCTGGGTAATGTCATCCAGAATGGTCATTGCTGAGCTCTTGATGTTTTACCGGCAAACCTCAAGAGCGGAGAGGTCGTCAACATATTTCCATCGGTCAGGGTACTCAGAAATAAGACTATTTATCATAATTAAGAATAAAATCGGACCTAGTAAAGTACCTTTGGGAACACCACAAAAAATAGGGAGGGGTTCAGAAAAAAACATTATTATATTTGACAATTTGTGATCGATTTGTCAAAAAAGAAACTAAAATTTTTATCAAAAAAGGACTAACTTTAAACTCTGAAAGCAACTTTTCAACAAGAATATTATGATCAATAAGGTCAAAAGCTTTCTGGAGACCAGTTAATAGAAGATTTAACCATGTATCAGGGTTTTCAAGGTTTTTATAAATTAAATCAAGTAAACTCACAGGGTAATGAGAGCTAGACGTTTCCTTAAGGTTCCCGAACTGTTTAAGGTCAATAAGTTCCAGGATTTCTGCCTTCAACCAATCGGCAAGAAAACTTTCATACATCTTTGAAAATGTCGGGGTTAGTGTAATTGGTCGTACTCCGGTGAAGTCATTTAGACCTCCCTTTTTCTCAATCGGAGTAACGTACCCTAATTTCCAACAAGACGGATAACTAAGTAAGTAAGTACGTAATTTATTTTTAACCCGCCATTTTTAAAAAGCGGAGTAAGTGAAAAAGAATAAATAAAACATATTAAGCATCCAACTCAACCGGAAGGATGAAAATTAGGTCAACTGGATAACATCAACTGGAAGGATGAAGATTAGAAATTGGAGTGGATTCGTAAGATCCAGGGTTTGGAATCCGAGTCCGATTCCAAATCCAGCCTGACAAGCAGAAGATTCGAATCCAAATCCGGATTTGGATTCACTCATCTCTGGCAGTAACTTAAATTTTCCTTCTAAAACGCTTAATTTTACAGGTTCATGGGAACCAGAACTAAAATATAGACAAAATTTGTAACGGCTTTCTACGATTTTATATGTCGGGAACAAAACGGGATTATCGACAGTAGAATGGGCTAGACGTCATCTAATGTTGATCAAACCCAGTCCGTTTCGATCCGAAAATCTTTAAAGGACCTGTCTTACCTACAATACTAACGAAACCTACTTCCATAATCACTCCATATATTTCTAACCTGGAGACCCCAATTTCGTACGGTACATTCTAACCCCTCTAACAAAACCACGCTGATTTTTTCACTTGCCGTGTTTTGCTACCTTCGACGTGTATCACGCTGTCGATGGTTGTCTGTAAGAAGTTTTTCCATCAGAAAACCCGGTTGTAGGTTTCGCTAAAAGTCAACGGGTCTCAGAAAAGGCTTAAAACAGCCAAAACCCTGGGTTATTTATTGAAAGCACAGCATAGTTTTAAAGTATTCAAACATATTAAAATACTGTAAGTTGTAGAGTAAATAGTGCGAGGGGTCCTTTAATGAGAACTGAACAGATCAACAGACGTTGGAACAAAACTTCTGAAGTAGGCTAAGCAGTTGAATTGCCTAATATAATTAACTGGGCTGAAATTAATGTATTGGCTGGGCTACCACTCTCTCAGGCCTTGTTGTAACCGCAGAAAAAGCATGGGGGAGGATATCGTGTAGTGGGGCAAAGGGGCATCACGCATCACTTTTTTTTTCTTTCTTGGAAACAGTCGATTTTCCTTCAAAATAGTCGGTTTTTCGTAAAAATAGTAGATTTTTTCTTAAAAACAATCGTTTTTTCTTAAATCAGTCGATTTTTCGTCAAAACAGCCTTTTTTCCTATAAAAACAGTCGGTAAAAATGACCTGCCAGTCTGTAAAAAACTTGCCCCCCACCCAAATATTTTGGCTGGGGTGGGGCATCAAGGTTTTGGTGAATCGGCTTTCTGCAATAATTGCGACTGATATGGGATTTGGAGGATATGGTTAAAGAAAGTGTAATAAAAAACAGAACAGTATTGGCGTGAAGTGTTGCCCAGAACAGTGCTTGTCACAGTTTACAGTCTAAGAGCGTGTTCCACCCTACTTACCGTCGTTACTACGCATGACATCACGAATTCTGGCTTTTTGCCGTCAAGACTGGAACGATTTTTCTATTTTCCAGCAGAATATCTTGCCACAGGCAAACCCGACCAATCGCGTTACAGAGATCCGTAGTTACCACGCTTACTACGCTCCCGAGCATGGTAAGCAAATAGTTACTGTCAGTTACTAGTTCGAGAAGGTTGGAACGGTCAGTGTAGTAACTTTTCACGAGGTTGGAACGAAAACAGTAACTAATAGTTACTATTGTTGGAAGGGTGGAACA
Source organism: Branchinecta sandiegonensis (assembly GCA_030848855.1). Taxonomy (NCBI): domain Eukaryota; kingdom Metazoa; phylum Arthropoda; class Branchiopoda; order Anostraca; family Branchinectidae; genus Branchinecta; species Branchinecta sandiegonensis. The sequence goes on along the minus strand of JAUPMV010000014.1, from coordinate 1,126,085 downwards.
CACCCTAAGAAGTATTGCTCTTTCAGGCCTGTCGGAATTTCTTTGACGACGGTGTCTGTAAGCAAGAGTGTCCGGCGATGCAGCGCTACAACCCCATCACCTTCTCTTGGGAGATTAACCCCGACGGAAAGTACGCTTATGGAGCCACTTGCGTCAAACATTGCCCGGAACATCTGCTCAAGGATAACGGCGCATGCGTACGGATCTGCCCGCCCAAGAAAAAGGTAAAATCACACCTGGCAACGGGCCTAAAACAGAGTCTATCGGCTCTACCGCAGTCTCAATGGCTCTCCTCTTCGTTAGATATGTCGGAAGAGGAAATCATCGGCCAGTTCGACATATTTTGGTCTCGGAAGGTCAATATTAATTAGCTTAGCTCATCTTCAAGAATTGGCTATAATGAATTTAGTATAATTTACGGCGTTTTGTTTCTTGTGATCTATTTTACATCCTTTCTTCTTTGGACTTAGAGGAATTAACAAGAAAATACTAAAAGAAATCGATATAGCTATTAATTAGTTTGATTTTTCTATACATTTTCCATGTGTCTGCTAAAATAAAAATATTTTGTTAGATCCATAGTCAAACTATGATCCCAGCCTCCCCATGTCGGGCGTTTCCGACCCGCGCCACTAGATGACTCAGCGGTTGGATCGAGTCGTGGCTTCATCTTGGGTTTTAGGGGGGGGGGGGAGGGTCTAGACATTGCAAGTGATAGAATGCTTACGATGCAACTCCGTTAAAGCCCACATTATCACAGAAAGAAAACTGCAACGAAGGCCGCTAAGGTCGGGGAGTAAGAAATGAATCTGTAAACACTAAATAGCCTACAGTTGTCTCGGATACCATTGCTTATGTCGTTCGTTTAGATATTGACACATCTCATCATACAAGTAGACAGTATGATCAAATGCAATAGCTTCACCTATCTGACATCAGTGTCATAAATTAGATTTTGGACATACGTCGGTGGTCAGGTTATACCGTTATGCTACATAGCGAGTCTTTGTTTAACCCAGGCAGCGGGCTGAAACGTGCGATTATCTTAGCAGGTTGGCTTTTAGGAATCAGCAGAAATTGGCAGATTAGCCTAGGTTATCTCATTGCAGATGCGTTCGAGAGGAGGGAAACATAAAATGAGCAAAGCTAATTATGAATGCAAATAAAATCCCCGGTTATGACGACCGCTTTTCCAATTGGTGGCACAGCTTCTATTCCTGGAATGTTGAAGCTAATCATCAGGAAAACCTAATTTTACGTTTTGGCCGATCAATCCTTGCCAGTGAAAAACATAGAGATATTCTGCCCGATCTAGCACCGGTGACAGGACGGACGAGGCATCAAAATCTCCTGCTGCCAGTTATATGTCGCACAAACCTTTATTCGAATTCCTTTGTACCGTATTTCACTGAGAAGATTAACAAAAAACAAGTGAATTCTAGGTGATTTATTTTCTTATATGTAATAATTGTATATATTCAAGTATTTTAACACATGAAATGTAATGGTCGACGTATTTAGTGCCATGTCGGCGCTACGAGTTGGATCAATAAAATATCTATCTATCTATCTATCTATGTCACGTTTGTACCTCTTTCGCAACGAGCTGTTCAGAAGTAATTCGGTTTACTAAAAGAAATTCGTCCCCAACGGCTTCTCTTTGCGTCACGGCGAGAATGAAATTACTTTGCATTCCTCATTTCGTAGCATTGCCGCGGATCGTTAATTCATGCCTTGTCCTATAATCGATCAAGGAGCTACCAGCGCTTTACTGGGAGTAGTTACACAGCTCAAGCTTATAGTAGGTCGCAGGTTTTAGATTGGTCACATTTTGGAATTCAAATTTTGAATGAGAACGTTTCTTTTCAAGCACGGCCGCTTAATCTCTAGGTTTAATAGCCTATGGTTTTCATGCAGTCCATCTAATCATGTCATTCTATGAATATAGCGGTAAATTAGGTATAATAAACGGAAAAAAAAACCCTGTTTCCACTATTAATGGACGATTGAGAACCTTTACTGTATCATCTGGTTTCGCCCTTGAAATTTTTCCTTGTCTACTGATCGATCTCGGCTTGGATCTAGATTACATCATTCAGAAAGTTCAGTTTTTTCGTGTGACGTCATTAGATCTGCTCTTTGGTTTGGCTCTTTGGTTTGGCTGCATGTACTTTAGGTGGTAGAAGAACATGCTTTTCAGTCCAAAGAGCATCGGATTTCCCTACAAGCTCTTTTTTGTTAGCGTTCCCTGTTCGGTGCAGGGTCGATTGTGTGGAGCATTCGTATTCAAGGACCATCAGAGACAGGACGGTGAAGCTTGGAGCCCATGTAGTGCCATAGCGCTACGTGGTGGGAAACAAGGGCTGACTTTGGTCAGAATCAGAGCAAAATAACACTAGGGAGTAGCGCCAAGACATATCCTTTCCATGCTTTACAATCGGGCCATACTTATAGCACCGACCACTACGGTTGTGGCATATAAAGAGAGATGAAATTGCGGGTCTAGAGATTTCCAGTAAAGCTAAGGTGCGGTCTGCACTCATAGAAGAAACAGGGGAGGTTGTATCTTTTTTTTGCTTTGTTCAGAAGTTTAAATTACTGGAGCCAGCGCTGGTGAACGACTGATTGAGTTTCAATAGGGACATTTATTATCGCTAGTGGTGCTAGTGTCGCTGCTATTCGAGTGTGTCTCAGTTTTTTTTCAGGTCTTGGCGCTAATCTCTAATTTTATTTTGCTCTGGTCAGAATCAAATTAAAAGAACTCCCTTCTTTTTCTTTTCCACCTTTTGGGGTCCCAAACGAGAGTTTACCTATGACGCCATAAATCTTTGTCGGTTTGTGTTTCCGTCCGTATGTCTATTAGCACGATAAATCTCGACTGCATCGAAATATTTGTCCCTTTAATAAAAACAAAGAAGCAAAAGGGAGAGTTGAATTTCGAACATGCGTTGGAGTTATAAGCAGGCTGTTTTATAGTTTAACTGAAAAGTCAACTTCTTTTTGTGTCATATAATTGAATACACTGAATTATTTGGATTTTGCAAAGTGATTTTTCTATTTTCCACTATCTGCTCTACTTATGACGCTCAGAATATCTGCGGCTTTCCCCACAACGTAAATTCTATTATGACGCGGGAAATTTTAATTTAGGCAGTGGCAGTGGCACTGGCAGTGGCACTTCGGCAGTGGTGAGATTGGCGAAGATTGCTTAGTGGCTGAAAAAAAAAATCATAAATCTTTCTCGTAAGGCATACAACAAAAATACAAGCGTATAGAGGTACAAATCACGCTGGAATTCCACTATTCGAAAATTGATTATTCGCAAATTGCCGAACAACGAAGTAACGCAATTTCAGCGGGTCTTCAAGCCAATTTTAGTGAATAAGTGATCGGTAACGATTGTCCTATCCAGCCCTTTTCGGTGGAACTTTCAGGGGCTTTGCAAAGATTGCCTCTCAAGAGGAAAGTGTTGGGAAAACCTCTCTGGCACGCCAATTCCTCCGGTCCAACGTTAAATAACGTTTATTGTAACAACGAGTATTTACAGATGTACAAGCCAGGTATACGTGAAGTCAGGAAAGTCAGGAACCCTATAAATAATAAATCTTTTACTTTATGATTTTACTTTAAGAATGAATACTTCAATTCATAATTAATATCTTAATTATATACTAATATAATAATCCGAAAAAGGTTTACCTTAAAATTACAACAAATCCACTTTAAATATTAGAAGCCATTGATCTGGTTGAAGGCTGTCTACCAACTGAACTGGTAGCGCTTCTATGAAGATACTTTACTTTACTCAACACTGCTAGATGGCGTTATAAACGGGAAAAGCGCGGAGTATTCAAATAAGGTGAAAAACGGAATCGGACGATTCCAAACAGAAAGGATAGGATTGTCTTGCTTTGCCGTCTTCGGAATTGTGGCAAAAAATATCATTGTTTCGTGTTGCAGGCTCTCAACGGCGAATGTATACCCTGCGATGGTCCCTGCCCCAAGACCTGCCAAGGTGTTGACCTAGTTCACGCAGGAAATATCGACTCCTTCAAAGACTGCACAGTCATTGAGGGATCTCTCAGTATCTTAGATCATTCATTTGCCGGATACCAGGCTTTCAACCCTAACATGACACTTGGTCTGAGGCATCCACAAATGCACCCGGACAGACTGGAAGTCTTTTCGACACTGAAAGAAATCACCGGATTTATGAACATCCAGGCCCATCACGTTGATTTCCGAAATCTGGCCTATTTCCGGTGAGTCTTTGTTCCGTACATGCGACCTAGGCCCCCCACCCTCCGATGTCACCTCTGATTTTGGAGTTTGATGTTATCAGTCAATCATCTAACGTTTTATTTCCTGTGTAATAATGGCATAAAGTGCTTGTAATGGATATCAGGAAACGTAAAAAATAGAAAAGAATTGGTTTCCACCTTAACCTCAAGCATTTTAATATATGCCTATGAGTTTAAATGTCTAAGAAATAAATTAGCCCAGCACACTCTTAGCGTGATGTGAACTTGATGGTTGCGTAGATGGTGCAAGCGTTGAAAGCTGCAAGCGATTAGAAGCCCAAAATCTCGTTCGTTAATTTTTGGTTCGTGCTAGCATGGAGACCACAGAGACAAAAAATACCACTTATGGTTAATTTACATTCAGAGCCGGAACTAAGACTTGTTCTTGTAGCGCTTGCGTTCCGCTGATGAACGCATCACTTCGATTTCAAGGGTTCGGGTCCTCAACCAATTAGGAATACCGGACTTCAGAAGTCAACCATTCAAAATTTCTTATTTTTTTGGTTTACAATTAGCTATTACTCTGTCTCCATATATCGAGAAATTGTTGCTGGCTGGAGCACTGAGATCTCTGGACCACCCAGGCTACTTTAAAGATGTCAACTAAAGCCGCGTTCGAGTCAATCATACAGTCTGGTATCGCAAAATGGACTATAGCTGTTTTCTTCACGGGTAGTGACGTCATTCTCAACGAAATTTTATTTTTCGTCGAGCGAACAGACGAATGATTTTCATCATCGCTAGAACTCCGACGGAATCCTAGGACGAAAAAAAAACTTCCGTCGGGAATTTTGGATACTATCCGACGGTTTTGTAGAACTACGAACTACAGCTTTTAAATAAAAGTTGAATATAACGGCATCTAGGGCGGGTCGTCGACAATAATAAGATAACTGGTGTTGAATCGAACGCGGCTTAAGACGTTTGTGTTTGCAGCTTTTGAGGGTCCCTTGTCTCAAACCGCCGCGAACCAAAGACTCCTAGTTTCATCTGAAATGGAATAAAACGAGTTTACACGGTTTCAGTTTTGCTAGATGTCAAAAGAGCTAGTATGTTGTATTGAGTTGAGAGTGGAAGATACGGTGTGGTAACATTCCCTGCGGCACGATGGTCAGGGAAGATTAACCACTCCCTATTGCGTACACTGTAAAAAAAAATCTTGCAGTATTTGCGCCTGGGATTAATCTTTTCTCTAATGAGATAAGATTATCTCTTAATTCGGATTAGTCTTATCCCAGTAGAGATAAGATTAATCCCAGTAGCAAATACTGCAGTTAACTTTAATCCTTACTCGGAGGAACTTTTTACAGTCGAGCATAAGGGTGCGTTTCTGCCGTCTTAATTGGCATACATTTCCCAACAGCCAGCGAGCAAAAACTCCAGCACTGGACTACACGCACACTTCTTTTTACGTTTCAAACATGTGTCCAGGGTTTGGTTGTCGAGAATAGCTAATGTAGCCAAATGGATAAAAAAAAATTAACGAATGGTTACTAGCCGATGACCACACGTAAGTGATAATATCTGGGTGTGCTTATCCTGCACGCATTATAGCTAAATAACTGAGTGGCTACAAGTAAATTATATAACTAAACAATTTTAGTTATATAATTTATATAACTAAATTATGTAACTTTTTATTCACCAGTCGCAAACGATACTAAACAATAAACTAAGGAAACATGAAGGGTATAGTAAGTGACAGGCCGGAGCTTACCACCCACGAATAAATAAACCAACAATAAAAAGAAACTGTTTTTTTATTTTCGTTAACCCTTTTTATATGTTGAAGTATTGGAATATGGCTGGACAAGAGTTCGTTGCATGACTTCGGAGGCGGCCAGACCCTTTTCGGACAATGATAGAAGCTAGGTTATTTATTTACTTATTTAGGCTATTTTATTTATTGCTTTATAATTTCAGAAACCTCGAGACAATCGGCGGTCGAACTCTTACGGAATATTTCTCGGCTCTCTACATAGTCAAGACTTCTCTCACGTCTTTGAATTTGAAATCTTTGCGGAATATTCGGAGTGGCAGCGTTGCCGTGCTGGAAAACAGAGAACTTTGTTTGGCAGATACGGTCGACTGGAAGAAAATCATGAAATCACGGACACACGGAATGCTTCTTCAGAACAACAAGTTGACGAACGACTGTCGTAAGTAGACTCTTTCTTTCCCAAGGCAAAATAAAAAAATTCTTCCTTACCCTAGTAATAAATACCTCTGATCTGTCTCCTGTGAATCAGAGATGGGCGAATCCGAATCCGGATTCGGATTTGAATCCAGGATTCGTTCTTTTGGTCGGATTCAACTCAGGATTCGAGTCTTCTGCTTGTCAGGCTGGATTCGGATTTGGACTCGGATTCCAAACCTTGAATCTAACGAATCGCCTTCAATTCCTAATCATTTCCCAATTTTTACACACGATGCTATAACAGTTTGTGTTATGCTATAACAAGCACACATGAAAACCTATAAATATGGTTTACATACCGACTCATTTACTTTACTTTTTGTTACCTCTGAATGAGATGTTACCTCTGATTTTGTTACCTCTGATTTTTAAACTGTTATCTATGTAAATGATTAAATTTTTGTTAAGGTCGGATTAGAATCCGGATTCGATTCCGGATTCGAATCCTCGGCGTGAAATGGTGGATTCGGAATCGGAATCGGATTCGTACCTAGCCCTGGATTCGGATCCGAATGCTTTCATGGTCGGATTCGCCCATCTCTGTTGTGAATGAGGCCTCAGTCTCGCGACGTTGAACCGAGATTCCGTTTTTCAACCAAAATACCAGACCTCCAGCTTCCGTTGACAGATACAGTGGTTCAAATAACTTCGATTTTTTTGGTACCAGTCGCGCATGACTTTCTTTTAGAAGGTACTTGGCGTCATCTCAGTTTTTGATCAAATTTAAATAAAAACAGGTGCGCGATGTTTTCAAGAATGACCAGTCTATTTGTAGTACACATTCTGCGCTGAGTGAGTTCTTATGCCGTTTCAAAGGGAGGTTTTTCCTTTGCTCCGCTCTTGTGGAGTCAGCTGTTCTAATAATGCGCCTTTAGTGAAGTGTTCAATATCTCAGCTTTTTTTCTTTAAAGCACACCTCGCACTATTTACTGTGTATGTTCCAATCTTCATAACTATTTGAATACTGTAAAACTAGGCTCTGCTTTAAACAGATTATCCAAGGCGTTGACTGTTTTAAGCCTTTTCCCCGGATCCATTCACTTCTAGCAGAAACTCGACGAAATTCAGATAATCTATTTTCCGCATCAATCGTGATTCGCGAACACCCGCCGGGAGCCCAATGCGCATCGAAAATAGTGAATCGTGGATTGAGGTATCGTTAGTGGGATTAAAATGTAACATATGAAATTTGGGTCTCTGGGCTTAATAATATGAACGCAGTTACGGAAGTAGGATGCATTGGCAATATAGACACGACGGGTCCTTTAAGGGGCTGGATCCCGCTGATTTAGTTTCCTGAATAAATTCGCTTGTACACGGTGTACTGAACCAGCCGACGTAAACTAGAACTGGTGTACTCTTTCTGCACATAATGGTCAGCAGCGCTGAGTTTGGGAAAGACCGTGGGGTTGCCCACTTTCGATTTGAGTGTACAGCAAGTGCACGGTGCCGTTGTGTTCAAGCGGTGCCGGCACCGTCTGACACCAGCTTGCACCTGTTAGTCAAGACTTTCTTCCTTTATTCCATGCTTATTAGCGTTTGGAAGATGAATAGTCTAATTCATGGACGGCTGCCGGTAGCGCGGATTTCCGACCAGTACCGGGAGAGGGTACTCCTTTTCTACGTCAGAGAGAGAGAGAGAAATCGGTATATTCAGAAATTGTGATAGCGTAACTAATTTCGGTTTCATACGTATCAAAACAAATACGATACCTTCGCGTTAAATATCATGGACAGCAGGGCCCAACCAGCGCACTACGTTATCCACTGCTTCCTGGCAGAAGATTGAAAATTAAGTGTCTTTTTCTGTGTGTTTATGGCACAAACGGGTTTCCATGCCGATTTGTTCGGGCTTCTTATATAGTTCGTTTTGTTGCGGAGCTCAACTGCTGGGAGAGGCTGTTTTTGGCAAAAGGAGTCGTTAGTTTGTACTGGCGAGTCCACGAGAATAGATTTCCAAAACTATTCACAAAGGCCTGATCGTATTGTATGTCGCGGTTCCGGAAAATAATGCTCTTTTCTGAACGTTGCTCTTTTCTGAACTGCTTCACATGCTCGATATGAGCTTAGTTTTATGCCCTCGTTTGTTAAGTTGTTTAATACCGGGCCGAATTTTTAGTCTGCAAAATAGTTATTAATTGTATATTGTACTTGTGTGTATGTTAATTTTGGCTCGTTGACTGACATACATGTTTATTTTATGACAACAAAAACTAAAAATCGGCTCTCTCCGTCGCATGTTTTTCGAATAAAGTGAAATTGAATTGAATTAATTCAAGTACAAGTTTTTTAATTTTACACAAAAATACAAATACATTATACAAGCACTTGGAGAACAAAAATTCGAACATGCAGTGCTTGTTAAAAATTTTACTATAATAGCAACAACTAAGTAGGCCCACCCTATAAATCTAACAAAAATAATAAAGCTTAATTTATCTGACCTGTATAAAATGACCTGCTATCCACCAAATAAATAAATAAAAACTACCCTCTTTTAAAAAATAAACAAAAATGACAAACTTTTTGACATCGGTAAGCGAGAATGCGTACAGCATAAACCAACCACACACGAAACAATCATTCAGTTAACCATCCACATTCTAATAAACAAATTCTTATGTAATAAATTTCATAATAAATTGAACTGCTGCTCTTTCCCTGAACGGACTCAATGTCCTGTAAAAGGTAAGCTATGCGGAGTGCAGATGGAGCACGCGTACTCAAGCACCGGCCAAACATAGCACTGGTAGGCACTAAGAACGCTTTCGGTATCCCCCCAAACCGCCTCATTTCGGTAATTAGTTAAAAATTTCTTGTAGGTGCTGATGGATTCGTGTGCAATAACCAGTGCTCCCAGGAGGGTTGTTGGGGTACTGGACCAGAGGACTGTTACAGCTGCGCACACTGGAAACTGGGAGACATCTGTGTGGAGAGATGCGACCCTGCACTTGGGTAAGGTTTCTAGTTTTATGCGAAAATATATGGGGAATGGGCAGTGTTGCCACTGGTCGCAGAATTATCAGAATTTAGACTTCTTCCAGCCAGGATTCTGCGACAGGTAAGCGGTAAAGAATGTGATTGTGAAGTTGAAAAAGCTAGATTTCCCGTTAATAATTGGTAAAATGACTGAGTTTCATAGGGGCCAGATTGTCACAGGATTTTATGTCCAAATATCACAGGTTCCGTCAGAGAGACAAACACTGGGAATGGGGCCAGTAACTGCATGCTACCTAAACAAAAGGCTAGTAGGCTATAGCCAACGAAAAAAAGAAGAAAATCTTCCGATATTTCAGCTACACTCCAAGAGCTTAATAATAACTTATCCGGACAAGCATATCGACGGCTTACCCCATATCACGGGCTCATCCGTTTGCTCTGTTGATTTTTGTGTCTATTTTCTTGTGCAAGTGTTTCTTCTGTTGTTTATTTGTTTTCTTTCTCTTTTTTACTCCACTATCTTCACATTTTTTTGTGCAGTGGTTTACAATAAATTATATTTGACGGTGCAAAACGGAAAAGTCAGCTACATTTTGTTAGAGCTATATTTCGGCCCTTCTCGGCAAGGGTCCTCTTTAGGCTCTAGCCACTCAAACTGGAAAATGAACTTGTGGAAAAACAATTAAAGATTCTTCCTTAAATATCTGATTTTGTGAACTTCTTCTCTGAAAATTGGTTGGAGTTAAAGCTGGTGCTGTAATATCGTTATGGACACGGCTGCTGTTCTTGCTGTTCGATTGGGTCGTCGAAAGGGTAGAGATTCTTCTTTTTGGTCTTGGATCCGTTTTGCACCGTCAAATATGATTCGCAGTCAGCTTTGGCAGAAGGAATTACAAAAAAATTATTATTATTATAATTGTTGACTATCTGAATTGTGTCTGATTTACTTGCTCTGATTTATCAGTATCCCTGACGTGCGGCATTTCTTCATTCTAGAACATTCGAGTCGAAGGATCAAATATGCGGCAAATGCGACCACGAGTGTGAATTTATGTGCACGGGTGAGGGACCTGGAAACTGTACCAGCTGTAAACACGTCAGAGACGGGCCCTACTGTGTCTCCAGTTGTCCTGCTATGAAATTCAACGATAGCGGCGAATGCAAACCCTGCCATGAAAATTGCGTGGGTGGATGCCAAGGCTCGGAGAACAATATTGGAGTGAGGGGTTGCAACTCCTGCGATAAGGCTATCATCAATGAAGAAATGGACGTGGTAAGCTCAGCTGACGGATTTTTTCCAGTACCATTATTTTTTATGCGGCTGTATCTTTGGCTGCTCATTCCGTTTCCTTTTTCGCATAGCTTTCTGTACACTGTAGCTGGGAGTGAAGCTTAGGCATGTTTATATGTGGTCAGTTTGTGCTGAAAATTTATACACAGCCCAAAGACCCTAAAGAAAGAAAATAATCAACATTAGCCCAGAGATGGGCGAATCCGAATCCAGATTCGGATTTCAATCCAGGATTAGTCCTTTTGCCCGGATATGAATCCGGATTCGAATGTTCTGCGTGTCAGTCTGGATTCAGATTCGGACTCGGATTCCAATCCCTCAATCTTACAAACCCGCTCAATTTTCTCGTCTGCATCCTTCGTTTCCCAAATTTTACACTGTGGGCTTGGGAAATCAAATTTTTTATCTCCACCACCAATCATCCTCATTAATCTATCGCGTTATCTGATATCCTTAGATATCAGTGCTTTTTCTGTCACCTGATTTTTAAACTGTAACCCATGTATAGGCTCTGATTTGATTTTTTGTTAACATCGGATTTGAATCCGGATTCAATTCCGGATTCGAATCCTCAGCATGAAATGGTAGATTTGGATTCGGATTCATACCTAGCCCTGGATTCGGATTCAAATCCTTTCATGATGGGATTCGCTCGACTCTACATTAACCTCAGCCTAACAAAAACCCGTAAACATTGCTCGAACGAGTTATACTTGCACTGCGTATACTTGTGTTCGTTCGACCGATTTCACCTTGCAGGTTTGGCCATTTTTTAAAGTTGCTCGCACGGTTGTTTTCACATTCGAACGACAGCAGTCTCTCAATAAGAAATTCCTACCATTAATCAAATATAATAATTTTCCTTGGTCTGATAGCAGTTCTGCGCCAACTGAAAACGAAGTAAATTGACTGAGTGGTATCGAATGCAAAAATGAAAATTGAAAGTAAATACATGAAAATGGAAGACGTTACAGAATTTTGAGATTGATGAAAGGGACTGTGTCTCACTCTACTCTTAAAGGACCTCTCGCGCACTATTTACTATCCAACTTACAGTATTTTAAAATATGTGAGTACTTTTAAACTAGTCTGTGCTTTCAACAAATAGTATTAGGTAAGACATGTCCTTTTTACTATTTCTGAAGATCTTAAAATGTATCTTGCTATCCATCACGAGCATGAAAAATTGTGAGCCATCTTCTAGCAGTGGCTGATCGGCAGAATTTCAACCCAAAAACTATATAAATTCAGAAGACACTCTTATGCGTGTTTTAAAAGTGGAGAAACGGTCATGGATAAGCAAGCACAACGGAACATTAGTTGCGTTTTTTGCCGTCATCCAGTTCACCGACCTGCGAGATTTCTCTCTATAAGCCGTTTTCTTTCTTCGGTTAACCGACCTAAATCCTTATAAGCTGTTTTTTCGTCGGTCGGTTAACCGACCTGTGGACTGAGGTCTGAGCTCCATCCAACCGCCCTACGCTCTTGGCACGGCGCGAAATTCAAAATTCTCATTGGAGAGATAGGCGCCTGCGACTGGAAGACGCCATTTTTTCTTATAAGCCGTTTTTAGAGCTCAGTTGAACCGACCGGCGAGACGAAAAATCGGTCAATAGTGGCAAGTAGGTAGGTTAACCGACCTACGGAGGAAAGGCAAAAAGCGCAACTCTTTGGTCCTTATTAGTACGGGCTGCCTCCTGACAAGCCGAAAAAAACTGTTTCGCACTCCTATCATATCTTTAATGCTGGGATAAAAAAAACACATCCGACCTCACTTTTGCGCCACAAAGGGGCGCCTTTTGCGCAAAAGAAGTGCAGCAAATCAGCAATTCAATCCTGACCACATGGGTGCACAGTTACGTGTATCCTATAACAACCATAGCAGACATGTACTTGACTGTTAATGCAGAGATAGTGCTATCCTTAAAGGACCTGTCTTACCTGTAATACCAACGCATCCTACTTCCATGATCACTCCATGTATTCCTAAACGCGGAGACTCCGATTTCGTACGGTACATTCTAACCCCTCTAACAAAACCACGCTGATTTTCTCACTTGCAGTGTTTTGCTACCGTCGATGTGTGTCACGCTGTCGACGGTTGTCTGCGAGAAGTTTTTCCATCAGAAAAACCGGTCATGTAAATTGTTTCCCTGTTTTCGCTACAAGTAAACGGGTCTCTGAAAAGGATTAAAACAGCCAAAACGGGTTATTTGTTGAAACCATAGCCTGGTTTTAAAATGCGAGTTGAAGAGTAAATAGTGCGTGGGGTCTTCAAAAGAATTTCACTGCATCAGTAACGACAAAGATGCGTTGCACTCCTAGCGACCACCTCCTAGCCATGATACCAAACGTACTTCCATTGTCACTTATAACCTGAATTCTGGTGGTGGTGTGCCAAGATTTACAGTCGGCTTACTACAAACATCATTGCTGATGTAAAACTTCTGAAGTTGAAGGTCGGTTTCTTCTTCTCACGAAGCATAAACCGCAAAGAATGTGCGTTTTGCGTGATGACGTGTGCCGTTTTCTTCTGAAGATTGGGGCCGACTTGGCATGAGAATTTATTCGTTCTCACAACTTTACTCAACTTACGGGCACCCCCTTCCCTTGTCCATTGGGTTATAGATTTCCTGATGAACTTATTATCTTGCTGTAAATCTTCGTCGTCGTAAATTTTCCCACACTGATGTGCTCTGTTGGTGGTGATTTGCATATAAAGCTCAAATATGTTCAAAAACAAATACCAGTTTTCTTTACTGCACACCTGTACTTTCAAGTTTCTTGTTTTGTTTTTTTCATCGAACTGATTTTACGTCATTAGTTACGTTTTCGCAGATACCATGGTATCGTTACCACGGTAACTGAATCTGTAATTAGTCGTTTTTGCAGTTACCGTGGTATCTGATACACGGTTGCTCTGCAAAAACGACTATTGCCGAAATTGCACTTTTCGAAGTTATCCCAGAATAAAAACTGATATCCAGTTACATCACTAAGTGCTAAACTTCTTTCTCACCAATTTGACAAAATTTGATGAAAGTGAGATGACTTTTCAGATACCACGATCAGTTACCACGGTCGGACCGTGGTATCCGAATATCAGATACCACGATAACTGGCCAGATACGACGATAACTGCAAAAACGCCTTTTGACCTTGGTATCAGATACCACGATAACTGCGAAAACGGCTTTAGACCGTGGTATCAGATACCATGGTATCTGCAAAAACGCAATTATTGTATTTATTGGTTGTTTGTACCCGAAACTTGGGGGGATAGTCGCTGTTTAAGAACCGGATCACCATTCACCGTGAATTTCGAGAGTTTTGTATTTCCGTCATGATGGTCTGTTGCAGAAATTACTCGTTGTCAAATTATCCGTTCCAGTAGGCCAACAAGGTCCGTTCCTTCTTTTACTCACGTCGTACCTTCAGTCACTAATTCCCATTTTCACAGAATTCCGTTTTGGGATCCGAAAACGTAAGAGAAACGTCCGGCCAAAACCGGACAATTTTTTAAGAGTAAAAGTTTTATTTAAATTTGATTACGTTGCCTGATCCATGTATGACAATCATTTTCTTTCAAAAGTTAACTGTAAAAGACCCACGATGTTCTTGACAAAGCCGTTTTGTGGTTTGATAAGATTATGTTATGTGGCATTAGACAATTAACTTACAAAATATTTCTGATCACTCAAGTTGCCATTTTCACTTATCTAATTAAACAACCTTGTAAATGAAAACGTCTCCAGATTCATTTGTCTACGATGGCGCTGCCCCTGTCAGAATGTCGCTTGCCCACCCAAGCCGTTTTCTAATGAAAATCAGCCACTCTCGATTAATGTTACTGAACATTCAAATAGTCTGCTGCTTACATCGATTCAGATTGCGAATACTATCGCTATCGCAGTGTGACGTTCAGCTATAAATCTGTTGCGATTCACAACTGGCCATAATTCGAGCCGAAAAAATTCAGAGGCTGATACATTAAACATCGGATATGGTGTCTATAGCAATGCTATAAATTCTTGTAGTCTCTCGTTGCTTCCTATAAACATAAACAGTTATATAATATGTTTTAGTTCAAATAAAGTGCAACGTGTGATAATTCACATGGTGAAATTATTCGGTATTATTTCACACATAAGAGCAGTGAGCTGATCGGGGTATGTTAGTTATCCAGTAACTTTCTTGTAGTGCGCTAGCTTTTTACTAAGGCTACTCAGCTGTAAATAGCCTAAATCGTGGTTATCTGGCCGACCGTCAGACAAACGAAAAAGTTAATATCATAGAAAGGGATGACATGAACAAATTAGACAAGAAAGAGGGAATTTAATTTCCAACAACCAGGCCTGTATCCAGGAATTTATTTCGGGGGGGGGGGGTTGCCTGCGGGTCAGACAACAAAGTACAGAAAATATATAGATCAGAGGGAAAAGCCTATAAAAATGAATATTTTCGTATGTTTTACCCCCCCCCCCTGGATACGGCCTTGCCAACAATGTTTGATAAAAATTGACGAATTGAAATAAGCCTACTTTCCATCGTGTTGATCTGGTTGACCAGATCAAGTGAAATCTCCAAGTCGGTTGTTTAATTATTCGCTTTGGACTGTCGCGACAGGAACGTTAAAAGCCCGTGCACCTCAACCTCTGTCAAGTGCAATGTGCCAAGTGTGGGAGTGCCAAACACCCTGCTTACAGGTTACTCTGTCCGAAAGTGATTGAGCTTACGAGGTCCACAAGGTACCAATGCGGAGTCCCTTGAAATTACGTCTTTCAGCTGACATGACTCAAGATCATTTGGAATTTGTTATTTTTGTGTACCTCAGTTTACTCTGTTTACCCATTCTTTTATTTTGGTCCTTTTTCGTACTCTATCGTTTTGACCTCGGCCAGCTGATGGGTTACAAATAAATAATAGTTGCGTTTTTGCAGATACCATGGTATCTGATACCACGGTCCAAAATTATTTTTACAGTTATCGTGGTATCTGATACTACGGTCAAAAGGCTTTTTTGTAGTTATCGTGTATCTGGTCAGTTATCGTGGTATCTGATACTACGGTCAAAAGGCTTTTTTGTAGTTATCGTGTATCTGGCCAGTTATCGTGGTATCTGATATTTATATACCACGGCCCGACCGTGGTAACTGATCTTTGTATCTGAAATAGTCATCTCGCTTTCATCAGTTTTTCTCAAATTGGTGGGAAAGAAGTTTGAGACTTAGTGATGTGACTGAATATCAGTTTTTCTTTTGGGATGACTTCAAAAAGCGCAGTTCCGGTAATTGTCGTACCGTATATCAGATACAACGGTAATTGCAAAAACGAGTAATGGCAGATCCAGTTACCGTGGTAACAGATACCATGGTATCTGCGAAAATGCAACTAATAATAGTAATTATTTGGCCTAATGGATATTTCGAGAATGAGAAAGCATGTTTCTTTTCTAGGACCGGTGCTTGAAGAAAGAGGAACCATGTCCTGACGGTTACTACTACGAGTGGGTGGGGCCGCAAGAACAGGGACCTCTCAAACCTCTTGCAGGAAAAGCTATTTGCAGGAAATGTCATCCGAGATGCAAGAAGTGCATTGCATTCGGGTTCCACGAACAGGTAAGCAAAAATACTGTTGACGTGAGGTTTGAGGAAGTCGAGAGAGGGTACTAGAATTTGTCAGTGAGTTCATGGACGTTACAGTTGAACTTCACCTAACAGCGAAGAGGTCGCTGACAAAAATACTGAAACTCACACAAAACACCTTTTTAAACGTTTAATTAATATCCAGTTTACCCAAAGATGAATTCTTTTTTAAATATTGTTGATTACTTTTTATTGTTTGTTTTTTAATTTTTTTTTGCCATCCATTTCACAACAACTATCAAACTTAGAAATGCCACTGTCAATAGGTCGGGCCGCGCAAGAACTTTAAGGGAGTTTTGTATTGCACTCGTTAGTTAGCCCACCGTGCAACCTCATTGTCACATTGTTCCGATTTGACCTATGCCTGTCTATATCGCGTTAAGCCGCTTTCACATTGACGTTTTCCTTTCTCGGTCACTGACAAATCTGATGCGTATGCGTCGACGCGTTTTACGTGTCTACGTAAGTTCTGCATTGCGTCACCGCAAGCGCGACGCAGATGTTGCGTAGCTCAGTGTGAGTGAGGCGTCTCACAAAGTATCAACGAAGAAAGTGTGAAAGCGGCTGTCATGTCAGTGTGAAAGTAAACCTCAGTAAACGAACTAAAAAAAACGTCAGTGTGAAAGCGGGTGTACCCTCGCTCCGGTCCGCAGATTCACTGTAAAAAAATTCTTGCAGTATTTCCTACTGGGATTAATCTTGTCTCCACTAAAATAAGATTATCTCAAATTGGATTAATCTCATCCCAGTAGAGATAAGATTAATCCCATTAGGAAATACTGCAGCTAACTTTAATCCTTACTCATGAAACTTTTACAGTGTTTTTGGTTCTTTCGCTCTTCCTCTCTCCATAGTCCCCACTGAAGAGCCAATCCTTGTTCTCACCATAGGTTTGTCAGGAGTGCGTCCGCTACAAGAGAGGCGAGCAGTGCGAAGACGAATGCCCGGTCGATCACTATGCCGACGAAGTCAAGCACGAATGCATCCGATGCGCTGAAGAATGCCGGGGCTGCACCGGACCGACGGTGCAGGACTGTATCACCTGCCGGAACTACCGGATTTACACCAAAGGAACTGCTGGAGCGAATGATACCACCTTCAACTGCACTGCACTGTGCCCGACCGATTATCCGCATAAGATTTTTCCGGACGGCGTAGGAGATCCCTTCTGCGCAAAAGATCCGGTGGCGAATATTCTGTATAGGTACGTCCTGTTGCCTAACATCTTAAGCCAATTTCCCACCGACACGGATCTTTGCTTCGATATTAGAGATCAGTAACCATTCTTCCCACAGTTTCTCGTTAGTTTTCCGAATGCAAACTTAGCTTTAAAGCTCGTCGCTTAAAACTTCCTTTCTACCCATCGTGCCTTCAAGTCCTTGGCTCTAAATCTAACTCTAAAAAGGAAGTATATGAATTTCCACCTAACTTCTCTTCTACCTACTGACTTAATAGTGCAGGCTTCTACCCGCCCACATACTTGCCGATCTCTACATATCCATTTAATGTGTGAATGTCAGCAGTTAAAGGACCTGTCTTACCTATAATACTAATGCAACCTGCTTCCATAATCACTCCATCTATTTCTAAACCCGGAGACCCCAATTTTGTACGGTACATTCGAAACCTTCCCGTCGCCTGTGCGTTGGTCTGAGAGAAACACTGACAATCGTTTTTTGCCGTGCCCTGCCGATTTGTTCGTCCAATTTTTTAGATAGTCTTATCCCACATACATTTCTCGTTTTTTGATCATAACATTTCGATAATACTTTCAATAATAGATTTCTCGAGATATATTAGTTGATCTGTTGTCTCGTGTTTTGTACATCTCTTTTTCGAAACAAACAAAGAATAATTGTGATAATAATTGTAAAGTGCCACCCTATGGGGGGATTAAACTTCGAAAGTATTTATCATGTATGTCTTTGAACACTTCCCGATAAAAAAATTATCTCAAAATAGTAGTATGGAGTTGTATGAAAAAGTAGCATGCAGTACCGGCTGATGCTACTACATGCTACTATAGCAAGACTTGGTGCTACTGGAGCAACGCGGGATGCTACTGAATATTACTGCTTAAGATTAGCCCAGTGTGAGGCACATTAAATTAAAGTATTCTGTACTCCCCATGTTTGGTAGATTTAGAGTTTTTGATAGGGATAGGACAGGTCCAGATGTCAGGTATAATTGCCAACTTTGCAAAGCTGGGGAAGAGGAAAACATGGACCACTTTCTGAATCGATGCCAGGAGCTTTCGGAGTTAAGGGGATCTTTTTTTAAGGGGATTATTTTGCTTCTTCCGGATATCCTGAATAGCACTTCGGAAAGGGTTATAAGAGAGGTGTGCGAATATATCGAGGAGCGCTGAAGCTAAGAGCGACTAAGCTTAGTAGCGAGGCTTCATAGCCGTAGGAAAATATTGTTGTTGTTTTCTTTTGTAATGTGTCTTATTGTTTTGTTATGTATATGGCCCCTAGCTTTTAAATACACTTCTTATTGTTATTATCAATAAATGCAAACTTCCATACAACTACACAGGGTACACATTTTTCATCGGGTTGGGCTTCTGCTGTGTAAAGGTTAGTTGGTTCACACCATGTTAAGGCCATTTCCTTTCCAGCAACGACGAGGAACACATCGCGGCCATCTTGGGTGGAGTTTTTGGTTGCATTTTCATTAGTGGGATTTTCCTGGCCTGCTTTGGTTACCAGTGGCATCAGAGGGCCAAGTCAAAGGAGAATACGGCCAAAATGACCCTCGTCCTGTCCGGAAGGGACGACCTCGAGCCGCTTAAGCCCAGTAATGTTAAGCCGAATCTGGCTAAACTAAGGATTGTCAAGGAGGCGGAGCTTCGGAAAGGAGGGATATTGGGATATGGCGCTTTCGGCACAGTATATAAGGTAAATCTAACTCTTATTTTGATTGAAACAGATCTGAAACCTGAATCTCTTGTTATGTAAATTCGCCGATTTTCTTTCACAGTTGTTTTCATGCTTTTGCTCTCTTGCCAAACCCATGGAGATTTTTTCACAATTATGCCCCGCCGTACGCGTTCCCTATGATTGGTTCAGTCTGAGCTACGACTGTACAAACCAACCAGACAAAAACGTTACTGGCGGTGTTAGTCAACTTTGCGCCTAAGAGGTCACGTAAGGCATTTGATACTATTGATCATGAAAACTTGCTCCAGATTCTTAAACAATAGGGATAAATAACGTATTTTTAAAATGGTTTGATTCGTATTTAAGTAATACGGCGCAAGTCCTGCATAATTCAAACGTAACATCTGAGAGCCATTTTATGTGGAGTCCCGCAAGGGTCAATATTGGGACCCCTACTTTTTCTTATTTATGTTGACCAAATAAAATATTATTTAACTGAAGCTAATGATACATGCAGATGATACACTTCTTTTTGTTGCATGTGAAAGCCTACCTACCTTGTTTAAAAAAAAATGGAAACAGCTGTCGCTGAATTTGTGTCATGGGCTGATTCGAATTATTTAATACTAAATTACAGTAAGTAAAATTGTATTTTATTCTCTAAACAGCATCAATCAAACAGATTTGAAATTAATAGTATTTCATGATACCATATATAGAGTAAAAAACAGTAGATATCTTGGATTCGTAGTTGATGAGAATGTTTCGTGGAAAGAACATGCAAAATTAGTTGATGTAAGCTTTCAAGGTCCCTTGGAGTCATCCGCCGCCTTAAATTCCGTTTAAAAAAAATACTAAAAATGATTTATCATTCTATTTTTCATTCTCGTCTGTTTTACGGGTGCTCCATATGGGCGAGTAACTTCATATCTTGTTATAAAAGAGTCCAGATAATCCAAAATAATGCAATTCAAATTGTATCACCGGTTCAATATAATCTTCATTTCAAATGTACCAAGATACTTGATGTATCGAAGACTCGAGATTTCCAGATCGCAACTTTTTGCTTTAGGTATTTCAGTAACCTCCTTCCGTCTTCATTCCAAAATATGTTCACACTAAATCAAGACCTGCATTCTTATGAGACCCGAAATTCTTGTGACATCGTGCAAGAAGCGCCCTCAACAAAAAGAGCTTCTTTTTTAATTATAATTTTTGCGCCGACTGTTTGGAATCTTCTACCGTTAGATATCCAGGATTTGAGTAACCTTATTTCATTCAAGCGAGCAGCGAAAGGTCATTACATGAAAATTGTTTAGTGTTCTCCTCCTCTAGGCCTCCCCCCGTTTTTACTTTTTTTCTTTCTCTTTCTTTCTCGTTCCTTGTTTCTCTTGTTTTTTTCTCTCTTTGTCGTCTAAAGTTGAAATGATATTTTTTTTCCTCTACTCCTTTTTGGGATCCCAAAACGTAAGCGGATAAATTAAAGTTATATTTTAATTTGATTAAATGTTCTTTATAGAGATAAGGAGGATATACGCTGAATTCGTTTCTGAATTTTGTTTTTTTTTGTTGGACAATTAGTTCCCTCGGAATTCGGCCGAAACCGGGAATTTGGCAGAAGTAAAGCAGGAAGTTTCGGTCAGTATATCTGAACTTGGTTTCTCTGGTGGTTAGCCTGGCGAAGACTGGATCTGGCGAAGACAAGACCCAATTGTCTGGATCAAATATTAGATTTTTGGGATACCATCGAAACCTTTGGTCTTGTTCGTTATGTAGGGTATTCAGTTGGTTGATTCTGTTTAATATAGGTTATTTCCCTACCCTAGCCAAGCACTCCTTTTGTGCTTTCCTGGCAGGAATGTTAATGATCTTTAAACTTAGTCAAGTGAAACTGAACCTGAAAAACTGTTCAAAGCTTCTGCATCTTCTGGTTGTGTGGCATTGCAAACAATTCTTTCCGAAACTATAATTCACAAGAAAAACAAGAATGCACCGAGCTCCGCAAAAAAACAATTATTCCAGACACGAAACAATTAAAATAACTTGTTGTAATTAAGTTAAACAAAAGTGCAGTTGACAGTAAAAAAAAGAACGCTTTTGTCACTGAGTGTGGGAATCGTCGAGTACAGCTTTAATGGTCTGAAATTCAGAAGGCTTGAATTACACATTCGCAGGTTTGGAAAACATCGTAAAGGTTTGGTCTAAGTTCCCATATTCGACTTGGGTGGGAAGCTTTTGTTCTAAAACGGAAGGGTAGCCCCGCTTAGAGTCTTAGCAACGTAGACACAGAGATGGGTCAACATATTATTAGGTTGAGCAAGTTCCATCGGTCAATGAATAAAATAAAAAAATCACATTCAGCGTGGCTGCTCTCCGAGTTGGCCCAAGGTCATATACAAAACGAAACAGAACAAAGAAAACAGACTACTAAAAAATGATATTTCCATGCGGCTATGGAGCCTCACTACGTAGCTTAGTGGTTCTTAGCTTCAGCGCTCCGTCTATATATTAACGTACCTTGGCTGTAACCCTTTCCGACGTGCTGTTTCAGGTTATCCGGAAGAAGCAAATCATTCCCCCTAAAAACTGATCCCCTTAACTCCGGAAGCTCCCGGCATCGGTTGAGAAAGTGGTCCAAGTTTTCCTCTTCCCCATATTTGCAAACTTGGCAATTGTACCTGACATCTGGACCAGTCCTATCCCTATCAAAAACTCTAAATCTCTCTAACAGGGGGAGGGAATTAGCTCCGGCCTGGATCCATAACTTCAAAAAATTGTGTGTGTGGGTTTCGATATAAGTAAGTAAGTAATTTATTGATAACCCGCCATTTTGAAAAAGCTGAGTAAATGAAAGAAAATAAATAAAACACATAAAGACACAGAAGAAGACACTTAATTTTCAATCTTCGGCCAGGAAGCAGTGGATAACGTCGTGCGCTTGTTGGGCCCTGTTGTCCATGATTTTTTATAGCGACGACGAATCATCCGAAAGGGTAACACTTGCATCTTGTATTTTGAACTTCTCCGTCAATGTATGGTTATGAAATAATTTAGACAAGTGGAGCAGGTGCTTTGCATATTTAAAACATGATCTCGTCTTTTTAATCTCCTTCTTTCGCAGAACATGAGTGCCACTAGAACGAAATAGTATAGAAGGAGCGCAGAAGATGCTGTACAAATTTCCCCAAGCTTTACGATTATAGCGCCCCCGGTTGGGGACGATGCACCCATAGGCGGTACGGATTGATTTACAAACTTCTTGAACAACCGAAGAGCAAAATTTTGACAATGAAGATTTGAATGTTATGCCAAGCCATCGTAGAACGAATGAATGAAGGATTTATGACGCACTGCCCAAGGGCGTAAGTGCAGTCGAAAAAGACAAAGAAATATAAAATAATCGCAAAACAGTCTAAAAAATATTTTCCATAAAGGTTCACTAATTTAGAATCACATTGATGGGATCGTGGACAGGTAAGTTTCCAATCGGAGAACACAAATGAGAGGAGAGGGCTTCAAGCGTCAACGTTGGGTCGGAAATTAACAAACGGCGGATCAGGTAGCGGTTCCGCGTGCGCCCGTGGTAGGAAGAGAAGAAATCTAAGAAATCTGAAGTATGTCGAAGGTCCTTTTTTCTGAGTATAGAATGTATATAAACGTGGAGAGTCTGTTGATTTGACGATGAACGATCCAAGAGAGATAGAAGCTTTGAATGCATTCGAACCATTTGACGAAGGGTTGAAACTATCGTCTTTAATTTCGTGATTCTCTTCCAGGGTGTCTGGGTACCAGAGAATGACAACGTGAAAATACCTGTTGCCATTAAAGTTCTTCGCGAAGGGACGGCCACAAACGCCAACCGGGAAATTCTTGACGAGGCCTACATTATGGCCAGTGTGGAACATCCCAATTTGCTTCAACTTCTCGCAGTTTGCATGACGTCACAAATGATGTTAGTGACGCAACTGATGCCCCTTGGTTGCCTCCTTGACTACGTTCGGAATAATAAGGATAAAATCGGCTCCAAGCCGCTGCTGAACTGGTGCACTCAGATTGCAAGAGGTGGGTTTTCTTTGTTTGCTCTCCCTCCTTCCTTAAGGCGTATTCTCGCCGTTCCCCGATAACTCCATTTGAGGAGTCCCTGAGTTTTTGTTTTGTCACAGGGACTCACTCCCCGTATTCTCACGAGTCCTCACGAACGGGGAATGCTTCGGCTATCATAAAAAAAGAACTCCCTTTTTTGCTGGTATTGATGCAATGTGAAATCTAGTTTAATAAAATTAATTAATTAATTAATTTATTATAATTAATTAATTATTAATTAGTTCATTTCTTACCCGCCATTTGAAAAGCGGTGTATATAAAATAAAATAAAAGAATCAAATAAAATACAATAAAACAATACCGTATACAATTAGAAGAAATGAAACCAAATAAAGTGGATCCAGACTAATTTTGTCAACTGCATATTTCTTTTTCGAACAAAATATATTTGGAAGCATTCCCCATGTTCTCGCTTTTTCGTACGTGTGGACTCGCCATTCCCCTTGATTTCCCGAGCAGTCCTCGTGGAAATGGCAAGAATACGCCCTCAGAGCTTGGTCTTCTTGTATCATGGAGGAATGGAGTCTACCCGAAAGTGCAAAAGTGTCATGGAACAAACTCCTCTGATAGTCTGTACGACACTGCCGCTGGAAAAACTAGTTTGGAGCTAGCACGAAACGCAGAGTAGAGTCAAGCAAATTTTCTTTTAGGCCGTGTTAAAGCGCAAGTCGCAGTAGGCACGTCTGTAAATAGTGTATATCCGCCCACGACGCGAGTTCTGGTCCTGGATTTCGCTGCATAACGTTAATACTTAGTCCCATCCTACCTTAATCGCCTGCTTCCTCACAGGTATGGCCTATCTCGAAGAGCGTCGCCTGGTCCATCGCGATTTGGCCGCCCGAAACGTCCTAGTCCAAAACCCTGGTTGCGTGAAAATCACTGACTTTGGCCTGGCCAAACTTTTGGATATCAACGAGGAGGAATACAAAGCAGCGGGTGGCAAAATGCCAATTAAATGGCTGGCTCTGGAGTGTATTCAGCATCGGATATTTACTCACAAGTCGGACGTTTGGGCCTTCGGTAAGTGACAAATTTAGGAAGATCCCTGAGATATTATAAGCCCTCCCCCCCCCCCCATTCGAACAAATGGCCGCAAGCCCAGTTTCCACTTCCTGGATTCTATCAAATCAGATCAGGAAATGGGAAAAGTCGGGCAAATTCCAGTACAGTATGAAAGAACTGCAGTGGCATTTAGATAGCACATTAACGTAGAAGTATAAACCCAAGAAGTGCTTTAGTTTAATAACGAAAAATAAAGTCAGTAAGGTTTTTGTATGAACGCACAATAGTTGCCTCCAATTATGAATTCTGGATCCCTTGACTTGAAAACGGCAAAAAAAGACTTTACGAAAGGAGTCATTCCTTTTGAAGTTTGAGAACTCTTAGTCCGACTTTGAATTGGAGGGAGTGGCTCTTTAATGACTAAAACACGTAAGAGGTGGAGACGCTACTGATTGGTGACCTTTTACGGCATGTAGTTCAGTTGCTAAAATCAATGTTTATAGTCTGCCCTGTTATTTATGCCATAGCTTGGACGTGATAGGAAACCTTGTATGTCTTCGACCAATCTAATTACTTGACATGGGAACTCGCGTAGTAGACTGACGAATGCACCCTTCTTCTTTTCGGTAAATTAATGTATATAAAAATTGCACATAGTTTCTAAAACAGTTTTAAAACATAGGACTCCCTAATCAATAAAACTACGCTTCTGAACAGTCCCACCCGAAAAATTCGAAAACTCTTTATTTCCCTTCGGATTGTGGCGCCCCAGTAGCTCTATGCTTCTGTCCGATGTGCAGGTGTCAGGATAAGAGTTTGGTTGTCTTTTTCTGTGTATTTTATTTCTGACTTTGAGGTTTTGTTTTGTGATTACTTGCAGGGGGGTTCGAAGTGCATGGGGCATGGGGGAGGGTCGACGAAGAACATACGATTGGCTCGTAACATATGACTTATAGCAAATCTTTACGTAACCATACGACCAGAAACAGGTCATTTGCAACGGATTTACGATTCGGTGCCATACCTGGCAAGCTATAAACTTACGACGTCCTTATTTCACGACTTAAAAATCTGTTCCTAGAGTAAGACAAGATTTTCGTATGACGAAAATCCCTGGTGTGATTCTGGCATGATAAAGCATGCGACTATTATTCTAACGAACTCAACAAACACAATTGCGAGTCTGACAAGCTCAGAACATACGACTAGGTTTGCTGTTCGTAGCCGTACGACTAAAAAATGGCATTTGCGAGCGAAATTCACGTTTTGTAACTGTCTTTATGTCATCCTGGTAAGCTCAAAACATACGACTAACAGTACGATTCGCCGAAGTATGTGTGTGTGTGTGTGGGGGGGGGGTCACCCCCAGCCCTGGAACCGCCCCTGATAAATTTTTGCCATTGCTTTCAGGCTGCTCAGCAATAAGTAAATATATATATTGTCTAAGGTATTTGTACGAAAACCAGATGGAGAAGACATCAGGTTTCCGAGACCTGTGTAGATAAAAGGTTATATTTAGGTAAACGAATGCCCGCTTAGCAAATGAGTTTAACCCTCTAACCATTTGTTTTTTTAGGGGTGACCGTCTGGGAACTGTTGACATACGGCTGCAGACCCTACGAAAATGTACCAGCGCGGGAGGTCCCCGACCTCCTTGAAAAGGGGGAACGACTCCCCCAGCCCCCTATCTGCACAATCGACGTCTACATGATTATGATCAAATGTTGGATGTTAGACGCTGATAGCCGGCCATCTTTTAAAGAGCTAGGGGAGGAGTTTGCAAAGATGGCCAGAGATCCCGGAAGATATTTGGTGATCCCTGGGGACAAGTTGATGAGGCTACCTTCTTATTCACCACAGGTTAGCCACCTTTTTTTTTAGCCACCTGTAGAAGTGTAGAGGGCCAGAAAGAAGATCCCCAACTTTTCAAAAGATGTCAATTGCGTGTTTGCAGATACCATGGTATCTGTTGCCACGATAACTGGTTCTGCAATTAGTCGTTTTTGCAGTTACCGTGGTATCTGATACACGGCTGCTCTGCAAAAACGACTATTGCCGGATTTTTCACTTTCCGAAGTCATCCCAAAAGAAAAACTGATATCCAGTTACAAACTTCTTTCTCATCAATTTGACAAAATTTGATGAAAGTAAGATGACTGTTCAGATACCACGATCAGTTACCATGGACTGTGATATCTGAATATCAGATACCACGATAACTGACCAGATACCCCGATAACTGCAAAAACGCCTTTTGACCGTGGTATCTACTAAGACTTTAGACCGTGGTATCAGATACCATGGTATCTGCAAAAAAGCAACTATTATATTTTCGAGTTTTATGGCACTTGCAAGCTCCGCTCAAGTGCCATATACCGATCAGTTTTCGGTCTGTCGGTATGTTTGTCAGGCCACTCATCTCAAGCTAGGGTACTTCCAGAAGTGCTAGGACGATGAAACTTGGCAAGCATATCAGGGACCCGACCAAACTACCTTGGAAATAGTCACTTCCCCGATTCGACCACCGTGGGGGGAGTGGAGAGAGGAGAGTCCAGAATATTGACGTATTTTTAATTTTTGAACGGGGAATAGAATCTTAATGAAACTTGATATTTCGAATGACCTCTTGTCTCAGGTATCATACTTCAAATCCGGATCCCCGATCTGGAGTCCGGAAACTAGGAACAAGGGGAGCAAAAGGGGAGCAAAAGGATAATGTCCAGATGTGGTATCGATCCGACGTCATCTTTCATGGAAGCCTAACCGCTAACGCACTAGAACACTCGGCAACACTGGCTTGTGCTGAGAGCCGAATGCAGAAAAATGTACAGTGTACAGTTTAAGGATTTTGGCAACAAATGCTAAGCTAAACTTTTATCTGATTGTGCTCTGACTTTTCCCAAGAAAGTACGCTACTTCTGTTTCCACTTTGTACTCCGGGCCAAGTGAGGTCAAAGTAGCCTAATTATATTTTGATACTGTTCCAGATTGGGACTCCAAAACAGAAACTGCGAGTTCCTTCAGTCTGAATAGTTGTACAGACCCAAACAATCACTTCCCTGATCCGGCCATCGTGGGGGGAGAGGAGGGGTCGGGAGTTGAGTTGATCAAACAAATTCGGCGTGAGCCATGGCAAGTTTTTAGTGAATAAAAAGATCTATCTATCATAGTAACATACATAAGATTAGAACGGGTAATCGGACATGCATGAAACATGACAAGTGTCAAGAAAAAGTGTCTCAGATGTTCATTTTCAGATCGGACCAGATCCGATAACAGGTGCGGGGGACCGAGAGGGGGAACCGGAAATCTAGTTGATCGCGAATTAAGGTACTTCCAGATGTACTAGGACGATGAAACTTGGCTTGGACATTAGAGACTTGACAAGATTGGCTTAGAAATCGTCATTTCTCTGATTCGGCCATCCCTTAAAGTACTAATCCTAACCGCAAAGTACAAAAAATGTTTTTAATCAAAATATTCATTTTCATGATCCCATGAGTCCATGGTCATTTTTGCCTTTATGGTTTTCTTAAAAAATGAATTTTTAGCACCCTTAAAGTACGCATCTTAACCGAAAAGTAAAAAAAAATACTTTTGACCAACCGATATATATTCATGGTACCCAAGGGCACATGATCATTTGTCTCGAGGGTTTTGCTTACAAGTTAGTTCAAACTATGATTTTGAGCAAAATATACATTTTCATGATCCCGATGAGCTTATCATCATTTGCGCTTCAAGAACGTTCGTTACAGATGAATCTCTAGTGCCCTTAAAGTGCGCATCATCATAGCCAAATGCAAAAATAAAATAGTTCTTACTAACAATACATGCTCGTGATTTCCCATGACGCATGATCATTGTTATCTGAAGGGTTCTGCTTACAAACGATCACAGCAAAGCCACAAATTGACGAACTCCTACTTTCATCCTCTGACCCAGCCTTGCAAGTGCCATATGAGCTTCCAGCTCTTGTTCATGTATGGTTGATGCTGAAAATGAATTAATGTAGGATGTAGCTGGAAGTATGACGTCTCAGCCGAAAAGCAGGAACAAGCATTCAAACAGAAAAGTTAGAAAACACTGACGATACTTATGATTAGTGTTATCCCCTAGTTACCCTTAGTGTGTTCCCCTAGTAAGTCCCGTGTATTTCTAGGCTGCAAGTTGCACAAATTAATCGTTTCGGTCAGAAGAATGTTTTACGATAATATTCAAATCAAGGAATAGGCTATGACTGGACCTAAAACGTGCGAGTTTTGTTGCAGGACGAGAAGGAGCTCATTCGCAATATTTCCTCATCGATGGACGGTCCTGAGATAATAATGGACGCCGAGGAGTATCTCACCCCTCGCGCTCGTCAGCCCCTTAGCAGCACCACGACCATGACCACCAACTCCTCCGGAACCCCGCCTCCATGCACACCAACCAAGAAAGCTCCCTCATTGGCTGGAAGTGATTTTAGCTCCGCCTTTCCGGAGTCGCCTGGGCCAATGACGGGTACTTTAAGCAGCACGTTGAGGGATAGGCATAGACGGAGTCAGAGGTTTAGGGAAAGTGTGCCGAGCATGCGCTATATCGGTGATCCCATGTGTGGTTCAGGTATGCACGATTGCACTCTTTCTTACTCTTTTCACGGTAGAGGCTCAGAAGGAATCTTGCTTCATGGGTGACGGTTGACAGTAAACGCCAGTATAACAAATTTTATGCTAGCCATACTAAATCCAGGACAACTCATTGTATCTTTATTCTTAAAGTTATTTTCATTATTTCTAGACGGTTATTCTTTTTTTCACTTTTTTATTCACTTTGTTTGTTTTATTCACTTTTTTTCAAGAATTCTTCGCTACGTTAAATAGCATAGGAAAGGCCAACAGAGATACCTTGACACGCAGGGACATCGTATAACTTTACGCAATCTTGTCTACTGTTAAAATATAGTCTTGTAATCAATTTAGCTTCTTTTATCCAATTTCCCACCATTTCTTCGCCTGTTGCATGCCGGCCCTCTTGCTCTCAGTATTAAAAGTTCTGTTCGTCTCTATCTTGGCGGGAACTGGGTATATTTTCTGGGCCTTATTGGTTTCGGGACCATTGGTGGTGTTTGTGACGCAATATGACCTGTAAAAAAAAACTCTTGCAGTATTTGCTACTAGGATTGATCTTGTCTTTTCTGAGGTAAGATTATATCTCATCCGGACTCATCTTATCCCAGTAGAGATAAGATTAATCCCAGTGGCAAATACTGCAGTTAACTTTAATCCTTACTTGGAGGAACTTTTTACGGTGTAGTTTCCGGTTGACCTTTGAATGATACTTGTTGCCGTTGGATGTGTGCCGAATAACTATAGC
This sequence comes from Branchinecta sandiegonensis, assembly GCA_030848855.1. Classification (NCBI taxonomy): domain Eukaryota; kingdom Metazoa; phylum Arthropoda; class Branchiopoda; order Anostraca; family Branchinectidae; genus Branchinecta; species Branchinecta sandiegonensis. Next base: position 1,096,368 of record JAUPMV010000014.1, on the reverse strand, counting down.
CCTTCTTAACCTTGGTTTGCTCCGTCAGTCGTCTCTTGGTTAAAGACGTTCTCAAAATGCCATGTTTCTGCCAGTAGTGTCCTTCTTCCATTAGAAGTGTCATATTATAATAAAAGAAAACTACGGTTTCATTCACTACTTTCAGTTGTTAGTTATAGAGCATTTAACACCCTTGCGGATCGTTGATCACTCATTTCGAGGGATGAAGTGAAGTCGTGGTTCTTAAAGTTTAACTGAAAAGGGCATAGATAGCACAATCTAGTTACCAATCATTTACTCACTTAAAGAAGCTTGAAAACCCGGTGAAAATGCGTTACTTCGTTGGTCCGCTAGTCACCAGTAACCGATTTTAAAATGGCGGAATTTCCTTGTCTGATTTGTATCCTCTATGCGCATGTATCTGTGTTGTATTGTCGACGAGGACGATTTACGAAAAGTAAGTGTTCACGCAGTGAGCTACCTTCCGTAAGCTGATCACTGGCGACTGAAACGCCGCGTATCTATTGCGATTCAGTTTGTATGCGCCATAGTAGAAACTTGCGCCATGAGGACGACCGTAGATATTCTGAACGTCATACTAGAGCAAATTGTAAAAAAAAAAAAAATCCCTTAAAGTTTAACCGAAAAAGGCTGGGATAGGATAATCTAGTTACCCATCATTTATTGACTTAAAGAGGCTCGAAGATCCGATGAAAATGCGTGACTTAGTTTTTCTGCTATTCACGAAAAATCGATTTTCACATAGTGGAATTTCCGTGTGATTTGTGGTACCTGTATGCGCTTGTATTTTTGTTGAATTCTTTACGAGAAGGATTTAGTTTAGGCACTAAGCAATCTTCACCAATCTCGCTACTGCCCACAGAAAAGCCGCGTTTGTGTTGAGATTAAAATTTCCCGTATCATAGTAGAATTTTCTTTGTGGGGACGGATGCAGATATTCTGGACGTCATAACTAGAGTAGATAGTGTAAAATTAAAAAATCCCTTTGAAGAATCCAAATAATTCAGTGTATTCAGTTAAATGACACAAAAATAAGTTGGCTTTTCAGTTAAGCTTTTACAAAATCCAAAAATGCAGTGTATTCATTTAATGAGACAAAAATAAGTTTGCTTTTCAGTTAAACTATTCCCTCCGTATGTGGTAACAGTTTTTCTTAGTGATTAGCCTTGGGATATTTTTAAAATATTCACATACAGACCGAATTACCTAACGATTCGTCGACTCCATAATACTAGGAAATAGTATGGGTACCCCAACAAAGAATCTATCCCTAATTTCCTTCACCCCCCGACAATCCGTCAGCAGATGGCATAAACTCTTTTCAACCTCACCACAAAATCGGCAAGCACACTCGGCCACCGGCAAAGACCTATTCTTTTCAAAAAAAAATTTCCTACTTCGTATGGGAGACAGTTCGCCCGGAGTTGGAACCACATCTTTAATATTTCTGCGTGAGCTTAAAATAAAACTCTAATCCAAATAAATTCTCAAACTTCGAATAATTAGTGAGCGACTCCCTACTTCCGAATAGCCTCATTCCATAACTGAATTTCTTGGTCCTGAAGGACTGGAGTAACTTTTCCTATCAAATTTTCCAAATCTTCGGCATCACCATGGCCATCATTCCAAGCATACGCATACATTATTGTTTTTGAACGATGCGAACAGCGTGCAGTTGTCTAACTTCGTCTTCTTGCAGAAGTCGATCAATCAGACGGCCGCCACTTCCTCTACCCACCCCCTGCGAATCTTCTGCGAAAGGGCGGGCTGAGCAAGAGTATAGCCAAAGTAGGAGGCGAGGTGCTGAACCTTCCTGTGGATGAGGATGATTACCTAATGCCTTCCCCGAGTTCGTCTCAACATCCGCCGCTGTCAGCAGCGACTGCGAACGGCTACATGGACCTCATTGGCGATGGGAAGGTTCTAGGTAAGATTTCAAAGGCCTTACCCAGTCGTACAGAAACTCCCAAACGTCAAAATACAACCCCATCCGCAAGAGCAGGGCCAGGTGTCAGACTGATTGCAATTTTTTATTTTTTTCACAGTGCAAAACGGATACGTCAGCTGAATTTTATTAGAGCTATATATCTATTTTTCGTTTTTGGTTTCAAGTTCGTTTTTTCAACTTGAGCGGCTTTGAGCCTGAAGAGGACCCTTGCCAAGAAGGGCCGAAATATAGCTCTGATCAAATTCAGCTGACGTATCCGTTTTGCACTATCAAATATGATTCGCAGTCAGCTTGGGCGGAAGGAGTATTTATAGTGATTGCAATCGTTGAAGGAAAGGACTCTTTATCTACTGGGAACATTTCAGACCCCCAAAGTTTTGATAGTCTTACCTTACCTTATACCTTATTTAAATTCAAATTCACTTTATTCTTCCAAAAATTGTTCATTACGAAAAATACCATAAGAAAATGTGAATGAAATTCCACTAACTTACAAGTACATAGTAGACCTTAGTTGGTCCTGCACCTCGAGAGGCGCTTAGGGCATCCAAGTAGAGTCGGCAGTCGTCTTTCGTAAGGGCCGCTGTCCATACATCTTCCCATTCAGGCTGGATAGAACCGTTGGTATTGCGGAGATCCGACTGGTAGGAACGACGAAGAGTGTTCTTCGGTCGCCCTCTTCGTCTGGATCCCTCTGGATGCCACTGGAGGATAGCATTGAGGAGTCTGGTGCTTGCCATCCTGATTGTATGGCCCAGGCACCTCCAGCGGCGGATCTTGATGACTTTAGTAATAAGGGGTTGCACTGTCAAGATCCGCAAAGGCAGGTGTTTTGAAGGGCTAGAAAACGTTTCTCGTGCTGTTGGTTGAGGTGCCTCGTTTTATATCCGTACGGAAGTACGGGGAGAACGTTGCTGTTGAAAAGTCTCAGCTTGAGGCTAAGGGAGTAGTTCTTGCTCCTCCAGATCTTCTTTAGCCGATTGTAGACACCGCTGGCCTTGCCAAGTCATAGCTGGACCTCCGTCGATAGTCAGCGTGATATATTTTCGGCTGAAAATCCGGGGGGAAACACAAGTTTCTCTGATTGCCTGCCAAATGGGAGTAGGGAAACTTAAAGCACAACTCTTACTAGAAATGATCTTTCCCCAATGAAATGGATCAGAAAAAAGGTTTTCGAATATACCATTACTTTCCCCCTGAAATTTGTGATTTTCTTGTTAGCGCTTGTCGATTACCTCCAGCCTTCCTGCTCCCCGACGCGGCGGCTGGGCGCAAAACGTTCGAAAACTGAACGCGCCGTGGTGAAAAAGTGGGAAAACTAAGCAAATAAAAGAAGTAATAAACAAATGCTTCTGAGATCCTTATGTGTTAAAGAGAGTTGTCAGCGGACGTTGAAGATTCCGGCAAAAATTTCGTTGTGGGACGGTCAAGGCCAAAAAAGCGCTAAAAATTCATAGGCACAAAACGAGACAGTGGAGAAAGGTGGGGATTTCAGAACCTTATAATTCTGTATGGGAGCTAGGTATATTATGAAAAGCAGAATAAGCAAGAGGGGTCCTTTAACAGAAAAGCGGTTCCTGCGTTAAAACTACTCTACGTCATCATCAGGAAGACTCGAATGTAGTAGCTTTTAAGTTACTTGAAGAGAGCAGCTAAAGTCTTCAACAAGAAGTTTGATATGGATTTTTCAGTTCAGTTCAGTTCAGTTTATTTTCAACCATACGACTAGCCTAATTTTTTTTATTTTCGTCAACAAAAATAACTGTATCAAAATAAAGTGACCTCAAATGTAAAGTGAATAAATACAACAACAACAACAAAACAAGATACTCAGACCGCAACAGGTTAATTAAAATTTAAAGAACAAAAGATAATTTAACACATATATTTGTGTACTGGCAGTCGATCAAGCTGCTTCAGAACTGAGCCGGCTCACGAATGAGGGCAGGAAGCTACGTCGATACCGATACCGAGCATGAGAGCATGTGACCGGTTGTATTATCGGAATTGGTTGCGAATTTTAAAGTGTGGCTGAATTACTAACCGATCAACTCGCCTTATGATAGATACATCGTTATGTAATACCTGCAGGCCTAACATGCTAAATGAGCCTAGAAACAGTTTTTAGCATGTGTTGTAACAAGACTAATTCCCATTTCCTTTTAGAAACTGACGTTGACAACTATCGTCAGCAGCGACGCCACGTGCTTGGGATGGACAACCCGGAATACCACATAATGTCTAAAGCCGAAGCCGCTCGCTATCCGTCCTCGCCTTTCAGCCCTGGCTCGTTCATCTATCCACCCTCTTCTCCCTACGGATCCTCCCCCCAACCTCCAACTTCTCCCAGTGCTTTCAAACCATACAGCGGTCCCAGCAGTTTTGATCGAAACTACAGTGGGTCGATTAGTGTGAGCGTGGATAAACACGGCCCATATAGCGGACCAAGTAGTTACACACATGGACCTAGTGTTACTATAAATAACGGACCAAGTAACTATAGTGGGAGTGGTAACGGACCAAGTGGTTACAGTGCGTGTAAAGGGCCATATAACGGTGGATCAAGCGTTACAGGACCCAGTAGTTACGGCTCCAACGGGCCTCTGAAATCGCCATACAGCAGTGGACCCAGTAGTATTAATGTTGGAGGCGGAGCTACCTTGGGTATACCTGTGACTTCGCCCTACCAGCTACCCGCAGGGAACTTCGGCAAGGGGGTAAGAAGTCCCGAGGAAGAGGCTGAGCACGAGTACTATAATGATTTACAGAGAGAACTGCAACCCCTAACCCCGGACAAGGGGAAGAGAAACGAAACGACAGTGTAAATTGAATGTAAAGTGTCGACATTTCGCGCTTATTGAGAACAGTGATAATGAGTGCCAACGCGTTTTGTTCATTTTAAGCCATTCGGGTGCCCTATATTTTCTGTATACTATAGCGTGGATGCCAAGAGGGGTTGACTGCATTTTGAAGCTTCGGTCTGCAGTTGGTACTATCGGGAGTTTTACGCCGAAATATTGCTGTCGCAACTGACAATGGTGTTCTCTGTATGCATACGTTGGTCACTTCCCATTGCTCGAAATTTCTCATCTTTTTACTCTTTGCGTTCTGTTCCAGATGTGCCAACTTTTTTCTCAGCCGCATTTTTCAGTTATATTATTATAGCATGTTATAGTAATAATAAGTACAGTATAAATGCAGCCAAAAGACTTTTGCCCTGCAAAATCGTTTGATCAACATGCTACGTGAAATTCGAAAGGGCGACAAGTCAGAACTGAGTTTAAAAATCGTCCCGTAAAAACTGATTCCTCGTCGAGCCTGTCCAAACCTCTCTGGAGAAGATAGTAACTACTCGTTTGTTGCCCCCTAAAACTTGTGTCGAGCAAAGAATGCAGGTATCCTCGACGATTGTTTGCAGCAACAGCCTGGTAGTACACTGTAGAAAAAATCTTGCAGTATTTACTATTGGGATTAATCTTGTCTCTACTGAGATAAGATTATCTCTAATTCGGATTAATCCTATCCCAGTAGAGATAAGATTAGTCCCAGTAGCAAATACAGTAGAGGTATGCTTATGTGAACGTTTGTTGGCAGTGACCATTTTCATGCACTTACTTTGTCTAAAGCTAACTACCAGTTGGGCCAAGTACACTGTTAAAAGTTTCTCCGAATAAGGATGCAGTATTTGCTACTGGGATTAATCTTATCTCTATTGGGATCCGGATCCGTATTAGGGGTAATCTTATCTCAATAAAGATAAGATTAATCCCAGTAGCAAATACTGAAAGATTTTTTTTACAGTGTAGGTAATTAGGGGCATCTGAAAACACCTGTATAGGTATTCTGGATATTCATTTTACCATTTAGCCGGAAACTGCACTGCTCACACTAAAGTAACTGTTCACATAAGCATACATCTACTTTTTAAAACTTTTTACGGTGTAGCTGTCTGTAGCTTTCAGGTGAGCTTTATAATATTTAGAAGACAAAAATTCGATATTTCAAACTCGATTTTCGTTTAGTAACGGGAGGCTCCATTCCAGACACGGCATCTGCTGCCTCTGAGTTTGTTTGATTTCGTCTGTTTTTTTTTTAAATTCGGTTTATTTATCGATAAACATCTTTTACAAAAAAAAAATAGTGCTGGGCATGTCATTACGAATAAAAAGATCAACCAAAGGAAATATTTACAATGGTAACCTATTATCTATCTATACAATTCACGGTTTAAAATACAATTCATCAAAATACGAACGCGAATTAAAATGCTGGACTATGCTCCTGTTTTGTTTCTACCTTGAATGACATTTCCATATGGGAGTTTTAGTACAAAAACGCCAATCTGTTTAACATTATATATAGCCGCCCAGTGATATACTCATGTATATATTTTGTATATTGTATATTTATCAATGTGCTCAGTCATCGAACAAAAACTGTATTGTATTTTCACGCGAATAAGTAAAGTTTCGTACGGTATGATACCCGATTTTCTAGTTAATGTATAGGCAGGTTTTTGTAGTAATATTGTTGGTACTATATTTCCCTTTTGTAGAAATATAGTGCAGATAATTACTGAAATTCCTACATCAAGCTTTTAACACTGTAAAAAGAAATCTTGCAGTATTTGCCTATGGGATTACTCTCGTCTCTTCTAAGATAAGATTATCTCTAATTCGGATTAATCTGATCGCAGTAGAGATAAGATTAATCCCAGTAGCAAATACTGCAGTTAACTTTAATTCTTACTCGGAGACACTTTTTACAGTGTAGCGGCTATTACACGGGTCACGCAAAAAAGGAGCATGGTTCACTACTAATTGTCTTTGCGAGAAGAGATGGGGTTCGCCGTTACTCCTAAGTTCCAATCTCATAGAGTGTTGAGACAACCTGGGAACGAGAGGCAAGACGTACGACAGAGGCTACATACAAGACAAGGGGTTACATCATGGAGGGACGACACCGAGCGGGACGGTAAACCGGAAATTAGTTCTGGGGCTGGTGAGGTTGGCTGGCGATTGGTTTATGGGGCACATTGTCCACCCCACTTGGACTGCGCCCGTTCACATTTAAAGAAGCGTGGCTCCGAGACATACTCTTATCAGGGCACCACTGGTATCTGTAACGGAGGCTGGCCGATTTCAAAATCAGTTCAACATAGATATCAATGATTAGCAGCTGCTCCAAAGCACAGCTGTGAAAGTCAAAAGTCGGGCTTTTGCTTGTTCTTCTATCATATTACTCTTAACGGTATTACGAAAGGCGCCGCAGGCAAGTTTTGTTGAATCCGGCATGATCAGAACGTCTTTTTGGATCCCAAATGGAAGTAATGGCCACTTAGCACGGATCTGCCCGTCTGTCTTTGTTCACGACGAGTCCAGAAAATTTAAGACGTTTAGGTGGAAGTTGGTAATGTGTTTCAGTTCCACCCTTTCCAAAAAAATTGTACCGACCATCCAGAAAAAAAAAATGAAACAGTAGACTTGGTCCAAAGATTTTTGATTTGAATTGAAATTTTTATTCAAACTAACAAACTCTTGAAAATGTAGGTCACAAGCAAAATCAGCCTGATTTTTATTTGAATCGAGAGACGTTGGTACGCAACAGATTTTGTTAAAACTGTGCGCTGCAGGGTGAAATTGACGATTTGACAGCTGTCTTTTGCCTGGAAGCTCAAATCGGACAATCACACTTCTCGTTCTGACAAAATATGATTAAAAACTCTCTTCGTATCCGAACGACTAGAAGTAGCCCGCCTCTTTATGTCAATCCGGCAAGCTCGAATCGTGCGACTGTGAATGCAATTTCGTTACTCTCGTAGGCTCGAGAACCCAGTACCGCCGACGTCCAAGTTGGATGTCAACTCAATTTCTTGGTAGCCCCTGGATGAGCGCACAGTTTAGTTGAATTTGTTTTTTAGCTGCTTTCTTTCTTCGAGGAGTGGTAGTGCACCCCCCCCCCCCCAAAGCGACGCCCCTGAATGTACCTTCTAGGCCCTCGCAACACGGTAATCCGAAACTTTCGAAGTCAAAAGGCGTTAGAAGATGCTACTTACTAGATCACCCGTTGTTTTCGAGTTTGGGCAGATTTATTGGACAAATGCATTACCATCGAAAAAGCTTGCAATGGCCTATGCTCTGATTGCTGTGTAGGCCTATTCTTCTTTTTGGGCACTTCATATTCTGTAGTGATTTCAGATTTTAACGTCACACGCACATTTTTTATGGCACTTGCAGCTCCGCTCAAGTGCCATATACCGATCACTTTTCGGTCTGTTGGTCCGTCAGGCGTAGGGTACTTCTAGAACTGCTAGGATGATGAAACTTGGCAGGCATATTACGGACACTACCAACCTAACTTGGAAATAGTAACTTTCCTGATTCGAACACCTTGGGGGGAGTGGAGGGAGGGGGAATCCTGAATGTTGACGGATTTTTAACTTTTGAACGGAGAATCGGATCTTAATGAAACTTGATATTTGGATAGACCTCCTGTCTCAGATTTCACACTTCAAATCCGAAATGGATCCGGTGACTTTGGGGGGGGGGGGGGGGGAGTTGGAGGGGGGAACCGGAAATCGAGTGACATGTTCAGAGGGGATGGATCTGGATGAAACTTGGTTCGAAGAACAAGCTCAAGCCAGACCGGATCCGAGCACTGTGGGGGGAGTTGGAGGTAGGGTTCCGGAATTCCGGTGATCCCGACTTAAGATGCTTACACATTTGCTAGGATGATGAAATTTGGCAGGCATATTAGGGACCCGAGCAAACTAACTTCGAAACAGTCACTTCCCCGATCCAACCACCGTGGGGGGAGTGGAGGGAAGGGGAATCCGGAATATTGACGGATTTATAACTTTTGAACGGGGAATCGGATCTTAATGAAACCTTGATATTTGGAAAAAGTTCGTGTCTCAGATGCCACACTTCAAGCCCGGAATGGATCCGGTGACTTTGGGGGGAGTTGGAGGGGGAGCCGGAAATCGTGTGACATTTTCAGAGTGGACGGATCGCGATGAAACTTGGTAGGGAGAACAAGCACAAGCCCTAGAGACATAGCTGACAAGACCGGACCGAATCCGAACACCGTGGGGGGAGCTAGAGGGAGCGTTCCGGTGATCCCGACTTAAGAGGCTTACACATGTGCTAGAATGATGAAACTTGGCAGGCATATTAGGGACGCGACCAAGATAGCTTAAAATAGCCACTTGCCCGATCCGACCACTGTGGGGGGAGTGAATCCGAAATATCGTGTGACATGTTCAGAGTGGATAGATCGTGATGAAACTTGGCGGGAAGAACAAGCACAAGCCCTAGATACATAGTTGACAAGACCGGACCGGATCTGAGCGCTGTGGGGGGAGTTGGAGGGAGGATTCCGAAATTCCGGTGATCCCGACTTAAGATGCTTACACATGTGTCAGGATGATGACACTTGGCAAGCATATTAGGGACCCGACCAAACAAATTTGGAAATAGTCACTTTCCCGGTCGGACCACCGTGAGGGGAGTGGAGGGAGGGGGAATCCGGAATATTGATGTATTTAAACTTCTGAACGGGGAATCGGGTCTTAATGAAACTTGATATTTGGAAAGACCTCGTGTCTCAGATGTCCAATTTCAAGTGCGGACAGGATCCGATCAATGTGGGGGAGAAGAAATTTTGTGACACGCTTAGAATATAGCGACTGGGATAAGACTTGGTGGGAAGAACAAGCGTCAGCCCTAGATACATCAGTGATAGAACCGGACTGGATTCGGTCACTCTGAGGGAGTTGGAGGGGGTCCAGAATTCCGGTGATAGCATTTTAAGGTAGACTACTTCCAGATGTGCTACGACGACGAAACTTGCTTGAACATTACAGACTTGACAAGATTGGCTTAGAAATTGTCACTTCCCAGATCCGACCATCGCTTAAAGTACTCATCTTAACCGTAAAGTACAATAAATACTTTAAGCAAAACCTACATTTTCATGATCCTAATGAGCACATGATCATTTTTGCCTCTAGGATTTTGATTACGGATGAATTTCTAGCGCCCTTAAAGTTCAAAAAACATTACCAAACGATACAATGTCGTGATTTCCGAGGGTCCATCGTCATTCTTATTTACCAAGTATTGCAAGTGCCGTATGAGCTTCCAGCTCTTCTTTTGCTGATTGGCTTAGAAATTGTCACTTCCCAGATCCGACCATCGCTTAAAGTACCCATCTTAACCGTAAAGTACAATTAATACTTTTAAGCAAAACCTATATTTTCATGATCCCCATGAGCCCATGATCATTTTTGCCTCAAGGGTTTTGATTACAGATGAATTTCTAGCGCCCTTAAAGTTAAAAAAAACATTACCAAGCGATACACTCGTGATTTCCGAGCGTCCATCGTCATTCTTATTTACCAAGTCTTGCAAGTACCATATGAGCTTCCAGCTCTTCTTTTGCTGATTGGCTTAGAGATTGTCACTTCCCAGATCCGACCATCGCTTAAAGTACCCATCTTAACCGTAAAGTACAATAAATACTTTTAAGCAAAACCTACATTTTCATGATCCCCATGAGCCCATGATCATTTTTGCCTCAAGGGTTTTGATTACAGATGAATTTCTAGCGCTCTTAAAGTTAAAAAAACATTACCAAGCGATACACTCGTGATTTCCGAGCGTCCATCGTCATTCTTATATACCAAGTCTTGCAAGTACCATATGAGCTTCCAGCTCTTCTTTTGCTGATTGGCTTAGAGATTGTCACTTCCCAGATCCGACCATCGCTTAAAGTACCCATCTTAACCGTAAAGTACAATAAATACTTTTAAGCAAAACCTACATTTTCATGATCCCCATGAGCCCATGATCATTTTTGCCTCAAGGCTTTCGATTACAGATGAATTTCTAGCGCCCTTAAAGTTAAAAAAAAACATTACCAAACGATACATTCTCGTGACTTCCGAGGGTCCATCGACATTCTTATTTACCAAGTCTTGCAAATTCCATAGAAGCTTCCAGCACTTGTTTTGCTGATTGTCACGTAGTAAGTGAGTAAGGTACTGTAATACGGGGTGAATGAAGATGTACCCTTTGGATTCTCGGTCCTGTACTGTATTCGGTAGCGCAGGGGAGGCTCGTGGGGTCTATCTCCTAGTCCTAGGGCGTTATGGAGTCAAACAATTCTTGACTGACTGACTGTCTGTCTGTCTTGACTGACTGTCTGTCTGTCTTGACTGACTGTCTGTCTGTCTTGACTGACTGTCTGTCTGTCTTGACTGACTGTCTGTCTGTCTGTCTGTCTTGACTAACTGACTGAATGTCTGACTGTCTGTCTGTCTTGACGGACTGACAGTCTGTCTGTTTTGACTAACTGACTGACTGTCTGTCTGTCTTGACTAACTCACTGACTGTCTGTCTGTCTTGACTAACTGACTGACTGTCTGTATGTCTGTCTGTGTTGACTGACTGTCTGTCTGTCTGGACTGAATGTCTGTCCGTCTGTCTGTCTGTGTTGACGAACCGTTTGTCTGTCTGTCTGTGTTGACTGACTGTCTGTCTGTCTGACTGGACTGTCTGTCTGTCTGACTGGACTGACTGTCTGTCTGTCTGGACTGAATGTCTGACCGTCTGTCTGTCCGTCTTTCTTGACTGACTGACTGTCTGTCTGTCTTGACTGACTGTCTGTCTGTCTGGACAGACTGTCTGTCTGTCTTGACTGACTGTCTGTCTGTCTGTCTGTCTTGACTAACTGACTGAATGTCTGACTGTCTGTCTGTCTTGACGGACTGAATGTCTGTCTATTCTGACTAACTGACTGACTGTCTGTCTGTCTTGACTAACTGACTGACTGTCTGTCTGTCTTGACTAACTGACTGACTGTCTGTCTGTCTGTCTGTCTTGGACCGTCTGTATGTCTGTCTGTCTTGACTAACTGACTGACCGTCTGTCTGTCTAACTGTCTTGACTAACTGACTGACCGTCTGTCTGTCTGTCTGTCTTGACTGACTGACTGTCTGTCTGTCTTGACTAACTGACTGACTGTCTGTCTGTCTTGACTAACTGACTGACTGTCAGTCTGTCTTGACTAACTGACTGACTGTCTGTCTTGACTAACTGACTGACTGTCTGTCTGTCTGTCTGTGTTGACTGACTGTCTGTCTGTCTGACTGGACTGACTGTCTGTCTGTCTGGACTGAATGTCTGTCCGTCTGTCTGTCTGTGTTGACGAACCGTTTGTCTGTCTGTCTGTCTTGACTAACTGACTGAAAGTCTGGCTGTCTGTCTGTCTTGACTGACTGACTGACTGTCTGTCTGTCTTGACTGACTGACTGTCTGTCTGTCTTGACTGACTGACTGACTGTCTGTCTGTCTTGACTGACTGTCTGTCTGTCTTGACTGACTGTCTGTCTGTCTTGACTAACTGACTGAATGTCTGTCTGTCTGTCTGTCTTGACTGGCTGACTGTCTGTCTGTTTTGACCAACTGACTGACTGTCTGTCTGTCTGTGTTGACTGACTGTCTGTATTTCTGTCTGGACTGACTGTCTGTCTATCTGTCTATGTTTACTGACTGTCTGTCTATCTGTCTGTCTTGACTGAATGTCCGTCTGTCTGTCTGTGTTCACGGACCGTCTGTCTGTCTGTCTGGACTGACTGACTGTCTGTCTGGACTGAATGTCTGTCTGTCTGTCTGTCTTGACGGACCGTCTGTCTGTCTGTCTGTCTTGACTAGCTGACTGACCGTCTGTCTGTCTGTCTGTCTTGACTGACAGACTGTCTGGCTGTCTGTCTTGACTAACTGACTGACCGTCTGTCTGTCTGACTGTCTTGACTGACTGACTGTCTGTCCGTCTTGACTAACTGACTGACTGTCTGTCTGTCTTGACTAAATGACTGACTGTCTATCTGTCTTGACTAACTGACTGACCGTCTGTCTGTCTGTCTGTCTGTCTTGACTGACTGACTGTCTGTCTGTCTTGACTGACTGTCTGTCTGTCTGTCTGTCTTGGATAACTGACTGAATGTCTGTCTGTCTGTCTGTGTTGACTGACTGTCTGTCTGTCTTTATTAACTGACTGACCGTCTGTCTGTCTGCCTATATTGACTGACTGTCTGTCTGTCTTGACTAACTGACTGACTGTCTATCTGTCTGTCTGTGTTGACTGACTGTCTGTCTTTACTGACTGCCTGTCTGTCTTGACTGACTGTCTGTCTGTCTGTCTGTCTTGACTGACTATCTGTCTGCCTTGACTGACTGTCTGTCTGTCTTGACTGACTGCCTGTCTGTCTAGACTAACTGAATGACTGTCTGTCTGTCTGTGTTGACTGACTGTCTGTCTATCTATCTTGACTGACGTTGACTGACTGTCTGTCTGTCTGCCTGTCTTGACTAACTGACTGAATGTCTGTCTGTCTGTCTGTGTTGACTGTCGGTCTGTCTGTCTGTGTTGACTGACTGTCTGTCTATCTGTCTGTCTTGACTGACTGTCTGTCTGTCTGTCTGTCTAGACCAACTGACTGACTGTCTGTCAATCTGTCTGTCTTGACTAACTGACTTGCCGTCTGTCTGTCTGTCTATCTTAACTGACTGACTGTCTTTCTGTCTTGACTAACTAACTGACTATCTGTATGTCTGTCTGTGTTGACGGACCGTCTGTCTGTCTGTCTGTCTTGACTAACTGACTTGCCGTCTGTCTGTCTGTCTATCTTAACTGACTGACTGTCTTTCTGTCTTGACTAACTAACTGACTATCTGTATGTCTGTCTGTGTTGACGGACCGTCTGTCTGTCTGTCTGTCTTGACTAACTGACTGACCGTCTGTCTGTCTGTCTGTCTTGACTGACAGACTGTCTGGCTGTCTGTCTTGACTAACTGACTGACCGTCTGTCTGTCTGACTGTCTTGACTGACTGACTGTCTGTCCGTCTTGACTAACTGACTGACTGTCTGTCTGTCTTGACTAAATGACTGACTGTCTGTCTGTCTGTCTTGACTAACTGACTGACCGTCTGTCTGTCTGTCTTGACTGACTGACTGTCTGTCTGTCTTGACTGACTGTCTGTCTGTCTGTCTGTCTTGACTAACTGACTGAATGTCTGTCTGTCTGTCTGTGTTGACTGACTGTCTGTCTGTCTTTATATACTGACTGACCGTCTGTCTGTCTGCCTGTCTTGACTGAATGTCTGTCTGTCTTGACTAACTAACTGACTGTCTATCTGTCTGTCTGTGTTGACTGACTGTCTGTCTTTACTGACTGTCTGTCTGTCTTGACTGACTGTCTGTCTGTCTGTCTGTCTTGACTGACCATCTGTCTATCTGTCTGTCTTGACTGACTGTCTGTCTGTCTTGACTGACTGCCTGTCTGTCAAGACTAAATGAATGACTGTCTGTCTGTCTGTCTGTCTGTGTTGACTGACTGTCTGTCTGTCTGGACTGACTGTCTGTCTAACTATCTTGACTGACGTTGACTGACTGTCTGTCTGTCTGCCTGTCTTGACTAACTGACTGAATGTCTGTCTGTCTGTCTGTGTTGACTGACGGTCTGTCTGTCTGTCTGTGTTGACTGACGGTCTGTCTGTCTGTCTGTGTTGACTGGCTGACTGTCTGTCTGTCTTGACTAACTGACTGACTGTCTGTCTGTCTGTATGTGTTGACTGACTGTCTGTCTGTCTGTCTGTCTGGACTGACTGTCTGTCTGTCTGGACTGACTGTCTGTCTGTCTGGACTGAATGTCTGTCTGTCTGTCTTTGTTGACGAACCGTTTGTCTGTCTGTCTGTCTTGACTAACTGACTGACCGTCTGTCTGTCTGTCTTTCTTGACTGACTGTCTGTCTGTCTTGACTGACTGTCTGTCTGTCTTGACTGACTGTCTGTCTGTCTTGACTGACTGTCTGTCTGTCTTGACTGACTGTCTGTCTGTCTTGACGGACTGACTGTCTGTCTGTTTTGACTAACTGACTGACTGTCTGTCTGTCTTGACTAACTGACTGACTGTCTTTCTGTCTTGACTAACTGACTGACTGTCTGTATGTCTGTCTGTGTTGACTGACTGTCTGTCTGTCTGACTGGACTGACTGTCTTTCTGTCTGGACTGAATGTCTGTCCGTCTGTCTGTCTGTGTTGACGAACCGTTTGTCTGTCTGTCTGTGTTGACTGACTGTCTGTCTGTCTGACTGGACTGACTGACTGTCTGTCTGGACTGAATGTCTGACCGTCTGTCTGTCCGTCTTTCTTGACTGACTGACTGTCTGTCTGTCTTGACTGACTGTCTGTCTGTCTGGACTGACTGTCTGTCTGTCTTGACTGACTGTCTGTCTTTACTGACTGCCTGTCATGACTGACTGTCTGTCTGTCTGTCTGTCTTGACTGACTATCTGTCTGCCTTGACTGACTGTCTGTCTGTCTTGACTAACTGCCTGTCTGTCTAGACTAACTGAATGACTGTCTGTCTGTCTGTCTGTCTGTGTTGACTGACTGTCTGTCTGTCTGGACTGACTGTCTGTCTATCTATCTTGACTGACGTTCACTGACTGTCTGTCTGTCTGCCTGTCTTGACTAACTGACTGAATGTCTGTCTGTCTGTCTGTGTTGACTGACTGTCCGTCTATCTGTCTGTCTTGACTGACTGTCTGTCTGTCTGTCTGTCTGTCTGTCTGTCTAGACTAACTGACTGACTGTCTGTCAATCTGTCTGTTTTGACTGAATGTCCGTCTGTCTGTCTGTGTTCAAGGACCGTCTGTCTGTTTGTCTGTCTTGACTAACTGACTGGCCGTCTGTCTGTCTATCTATCTTGGCTGACTGACTGTCTTTCTGTCTTGACTAACTAACTGACTATCTGTATGTCTGTCTGTGTTGACGGACCGTCTGTCTGTCTGTCTGTCTTGACTAACTGACTGACCGTCTGTATGTCTGTCTGTCTTGACTGACAGACTGTCTGGCTGTCTGTCTTGACTAACTGACTGACCGTCTTTCTGTCTGACTGTCTTGACTGACTGACTGTCTGTCCGTCTTGACTAACTGACTGACTGTCTGTCTGTCTTGACTAAATGACTGACTGTCTGTCTGTCTGTCTTGACTAACTGACTGACCGTCTGTCTGTCTGTCTGTCTGTCTTGACTGACTGACTGTCTGTCTGTCTTGACTGACTGTCTGTCTGTCTGTCTGTCTTGACTAACTGACTGAATGTCTGTCTGTCTGTCTGTGTTGACTGACTGTCTGTCTGTCTTTATTAACTGACTGACCGTCTGTCTGTCTGCCTGTCTTGACTGACTGTCTGTCTGTCTTGACTAACTGACTGACTGTCTATCTGTCTGTCTGTGTTGACTGACTGTCTGTCTTTACTGACTGTCTGTCTGTCTTGACTGACTGTCTGTCTGTCTGTCTGTCTTGACTGACTATCTGTCTATCTGTCTGTCTTGACTGACTGTCTGTCTGTCTTGACTGACTGCCTATCTGTCAAGACTAAATGAATGACTGTCTGTCTGTCTGTCTGTCTGTGTTGACTGACTGTCTGTCTGTCTGGACTGACTGTCTGTCTAACTATCTTGACTGACGTTGACTGACTGTCTGTCTGTCTGCCTGTCTTGACTAACTGACTGAATGTCTGTCTGTCTGTCTGTGTTGACTGACGGTCTCTCTGTCTGTCTGTGTTGACTGACGGTCTGTCTGTCTTCACTAACTGACTGACCGTCTGTATGTCTGTCTTTCTTGACTGACTGACTGTCTGTCTGTCTTGACTGACTGTCTGTCTGTCTTGACTGACTGTCTGTCTGTCTTGACTGACTGTCTGTCTGTCTTGACTGACTGTCTGTCTGTCTTGACTGACTGTCTGTCTGTCTGTCTGTCTTGATTAACTGACTGAATGTCTGACTGTCTGTCTGTCTTGACGGACTGACTGTCTGTCTGTTTTGACTAACTGACTGACTGTCTGTCTGTCTTGACTAACTGACTGACTGACTGTCTGTCTTGACTAACTGACTGACTGTCTGTATGTCTGTCTGTGTTGACTGACTGTCTGTCTGTCTGACTGGACTGACTGTCTGTCTGTCTGGACTGAATGTCTGTCCGTCTGTCTGTCTGTGTTGACGAACCGTTTGTCTGTCTGTCTGTGTTGACTGACTGTCTGTCTGTCTGACTGGACTGACTGTCTGTCTGTCTGGACTGAATGTCTGACCGTCTGTCTGTCCGTCTTTCTTGACTGACTGACTGTCTGTCTGTCTTGACTGACTGACTGTCTGTCTGTCTTGACTCACTGACTGACTTTCTGTTTGTCTGACTGGACTGACTGTCTGTCTGTCTGGACTGAATGTCTGCCTGTCTGTCTGTCTTGACGGACCGTCTGTCTGTCTTGACTAACTGACTGACCGTCTGTCTGTCTGTCTGTCTGTCTGTCTTGACTGCTGTCTGTCTTGACTGACTGTCTGTCTGTCTGTCTGTCTGTCTGTCTTGACTGACTGTCTGTCTGTCTGTCTTGACTAACTGACTGACTGTCTGTCTGTCTTGACTAACTGACTGACTGTCTGTCTGTCTTGACTAACTGACTGACTGTCTGTCTGTCTGTCTGTGTTGACTGACTGTCTGTCTGTCTGACTGGACTGACTGTCTGTCTGTCTGGACTGAATGTCTGTTCGTCTGTCTGTCTGTGTTGACGAACCGTTTGTCTGTCTGTCTCTCTTGACTAACTGACTGAAAGTCTGGCTGTCTGTCTGTCTTGACTGACTGACTGTCTGTCTGTCTTGACTGACTGACTGACTGTCCGTCTGTCTGTCTGTCTGTCTTGACTGACTGACTGTCTGTCTGTCTTAACTAACTGACTGACTGTCTGTCTGTCTTGACTAACTGACTGACTGTCTGTCTGTCTTGACTAACTGACTGACTGTCTGTCTGACTGACCGTCTGTCTGTCTGTCTGTCTTGACTGACTGACTGTCTGTCTGTCTTGACTAACTGACTGACTGTCTGTCTGTCTTGACTAACTGACTGACTGTCTGTCTGTCTTGACTAACTGACTGACTGTCTGTCTGTCTTGACTAACTGACTGACTGTCTGTCTGTCTGTCTGTGTTGACTGACTGTCTGTCTGTCTGACTGGACTGACTGTCTGTCTGTCTGGACTGAATGTCTGTCCGTCTGTCTGTCTGTGTTGACGAACCGTTTGTCTGTCTGTCTGTCTTGACTAACTGACTGAAAGTCTGGCTGTCTGTCTGTCTTGACTGACTGACTGTCTGTCTGTCTTTACTGACTGACTGACTGTCTGTCTGTCTTGACTGACTTACTGACTGTCTGTCTGTCTTGACTGACTGTCTGTCTGTCTTGACTGACTGTCTGTCTGTCTTGACTGACTGTCTGTCTGTCTTGACTAACTGACTGAATGTCTGTCTGTCTGTCTGTCTTGACTGGCTGACTGTCTGTCTGTTTTGACTAACTGACTGACTGTCTGTCTGTCTGTCTGTGTTGACTGACTGTCTGTATTTCTGTCTGGACTGACTGTCTGTCTATCTGTCTATGTTTACTGACTGTCTGTCTATCTGTCTGTCTCGACTGAATGTCCGTCTGTCTGTCTGTGTTCACGGACCGCCTGTCTGTCTGTCTGGACTGACTGACTGTCTGTCTGGACTGAATGTCTGTCTGTCTGTCTGTGTTGACGAACCGTTTGTCTGTCTGTCTGTCTTGACTAACTGACTGAAAGTCTGGCTGTCTGTCTGTCTTGACTGACTGACTGTCTGTCTGTCTTTACTGACTGACTGACTGTCTGTCTGTCTTGACTGACTTACTGACTGTCTGTCTGTCTTGACTGACTGTCTGTCTGTCTTGACTGACTGTCTGTCTGTCTTGACTAACTGACTGACCGTCTGTCTGTCTGACTGACCGTCTGTCTGTCTGTCTGTCTTGGCTGACTGACTGTCTGTCTGTCTTTTCTAACTGACTGACTGTCTGTCTGTCTTGACTAACTGACTGACTGTCTGTCTGTCTTGAATAACTGACTGACTGTCTGTCTGTCTGTGTTGACTGACTGTCTGTCTGTCTGACTGGACTGACTGTCTGTCTGTCTGGACTGAATGTCTGCCTGTCTGTCTGTCTTGACGGACCGTCTGTCTGTCTTTCTGTCTTGACTAACTGACTGACCGTCTGTCTGTCTGTCTGTCTGTCTTGACTGACTGTTTGTCTGTCTGTCTGTCTGTCTTGACTGACTGTCTGTCTGTCTGTCTGTCTGTCTGTCTGTCTTGACTGACTGTCTGTCTGTGTGTCTGTCTTGACTAACTGACTGAATGTCTGTTTGTCTGTCTGTGTTTACTGACTGTCTGTCTGTCTTGATTAACTGACTGACCGTCTGTCTGTCTGCCTGTCTTGACTGACTGTCTGTCTGTCTTGACTGACTGTCTGTCTGTCTTGACTGACTGTCTGTCTGTCTGTCTGTCTTGACTAACTGACTGAATGTCTGACTGTCTGTCTGTCTTGACGGACTGACTGTCTGTCTGTTTTGACTAACTGACTGACTGTCTGTCTGTCTTGACTAACTGACTGACTGTCTGTCTGTCTTGACTAACTGACTGACTGTCTGTATGTCTGTCTGTGTTGACTGACTGTCTGTCTGTCTGACTGGACAGACTGTCTGTCTGTCTGGACTGAATGTCTGTCCGTCTGTCTGTCTGTGTTGACGAACCATTTGTCTGTCTGTCTGTGTTGACTGACTGTCTGTCTGTCTGACTGGACTGACTGTCTGTCTGTCTGGACTGAATGTCTGACCGTCTGTCTGTCCGTCTTTCTTGACTGACTGACTGTCTGTCTGTCTTGACTGACTGTCTGTCAGTCTGGACTGACTGTCTGTCTGTCTTGACTGACTGTCTGTCTGTCTTGACTGACTGTCTGTCTGTCTGTCTGTTTTGACTAACTGACTGAATGTCTGACTGTCTGTCTGTCTTGACGGACTGAATGTCTGTCTGTTTTGACTAACTGACTGACTGTCTGTCTGTCTTGACTAACTGACTGACTGTCTGTCTGTCTTGACTAACTGACTGACTGTCTGTCTGTCTGTCTGTCTTGGACCGTCTGTATGTCTGTCTGTCTTGACTAACTGACTGACCGTCTGTCTGTCTAGCTGTCTTGACTAACTGACTGACCGTATGTCTGTCTGTCTGTCTTGACTGACTGACTGTCTGTCTGTCTTGACTAACTGACTGACTGTCTGTCTGTCCTGACTAACTGACTGACTGTCTGTCTGTCTTGACTAACTGACTGACTGTCTGTCTGTCTGTCTGTGTTGACTGACTGGACTGACTGTCTGTCTGTCTGGACTGAATGTCTGTCCGTCTGTCTGTCTGTGTTGACGAAATGTTTGTCTGTCTGTCTCTCTTGACTAACTGACTGAAAGTCTGGCTGTCTGTCTGTCTTGACTGACTGACTGTCTGTCTGTCTTGACTGACTGACTGTCTGTCTGTCTTGACTGACTGACTGACTGTTTGTCTGTCTTGACTGACTGTCTGTCTGTCTTGACTGACTGTCTGTCTGTCTTGACTGACTGTCTGTCTGTCTTGACTGACTGTCTGTCTGTCTTGACTGACTGTCTGTCTGTCTTGACTAACTGACTGAATGTCTGTCTGTCTGTCTGTCTTGACTGGCTGACTGTCTGTCTGTTTTGACTAACTGACTGACTGTCTGTCTGTTTGTCTGTGTTGACTGACTGTCTGTATTTCTGTCTGGACTGACAGTCTGTCTATCTGTCTGTGTTTACTGACTGTCTGCCTATCTGTCTGTCTTGACTGAATGTCCGTCTGTCTGTCTGTGTTCACGGACCGTCTGTCTGTCTGTCTGGACTGACTGACTGTCTGTCTGGACTGAATGTCTGTCTGTCTGTCTGTGTTGACGAACCGTTTGTCTGTCTGTCTGTCTGTCTGTCTTGACTGACAGACTGTCTGTCTTGACTAACTGACTGACCGTCTGTCTGTCTGTCTGTCTTGACTGACTGACTGTCTGTCTGTCTTGACGGACTGACTGTCTGTCTGTCTTGACTCACTGACTGACTTTCTGTCTGTCTTGACTAACTGACTGACTGTATGTCTGTCTGTGTTGACTGACTGTCTGTCTGTCTGACTGGACTGACTGTCTCTCTGTCTGGACTGAATGTCTGCCTGTCTGTCTGTCTTGACGGACCGTCTGTCTTTCTTTCTGTCTTGACTAACTGACTGACCGTCTGTCTGTCTGTCTGTCTGTCTTGACTGTTTTCTGTCTTGTCTGTCTGTCTGTCTGTCTGTCTGTCTGTCTGTCTGTCTGTCTGTCTTGACTGACTGTCTGTCTGTCTGTCTGTCTTGACTAACTGACTGAATGTCTGTTTGTCTGTCTGTGTTTACTGACTGTCTGTCTGTCTTGATGAACTGACTGACCGTCTGTCTGTCTGCCTGTCTTGACTGACTGTCTGTCTGTCTTGACTGACTGTCTGTCTGTCTTGAATGACTGTCTGTCTGTCTGTCTGTCTTGACTAACTGACTGAATGTCTGACTGTCTGTCTGTCTTGACGGACTGACTGTCTGTCTGTTTTGACTAACTGACTGACTGTCTGTCTGTCTTGACTAACTGACTGACTGTCTGTCTGTCTTGACTAACTGACTGACTGTCTGTATGTCTGTCTGTGTTGACTGACTGTCTGTCTGTCTGACTTGACTGACTGTCTGTCTGTCTGGACTGAATGTCTGTCCGTCTGTCTGTCTGTGTTGACGAACCGTTTGTCTGTCTGTTTGTGTTGACTGACTGTCTGTCTGTCTGACTGGACTGACTGTCTGTCTCTCTGGACTGAATGTCTGACCGTCTGTCTGTCCGTCTTTCTTGACTGACTGACTGTCTGTCTGTCTTGACTGACTGTCTGTCTGTCTGGACTGACTGTCTGTCTGTCTTGACTGACTGTCTGTCTGTCTTGACTGACTGTCTGTCTGTCTGTCTGTCTTGACTAACTGACTGAATGTCTGACTGTCTGTCTGTCTTGACGGACTGAATGTCTGTCTGTTTTGACTAACTGACTGACTGTCTGTCTGTCTTGACTAACTGACTGACTGTCTGTCTGTCTTGGCTAACTGACTGACTGTCTGTCTGTCTGTCTGTCTTGGACCGTCTGTATGTCTGTCTGTCTTGACTAACTGACTGACCGTCTGTCTGTCTAACTGTCTTGACTAACTGACTGACCGTCTGTCTGTCTGTCTGTCTTGACTGACTGACTGTCTGTCTGTCTTGACTAACTGACTGACTGTCTGTCTGTCTTGACTAACTGACTGACTGTCTGTCTGTCTTAAATAACTGACTGACTGTCTGTCTGTCTGTCTGTGTTGACTGACTGTCTGTCTGTCTGACTGGACTGACTGTCTGTCTGTCTGACTGGACTGACTGTCTCTCTGTCTGGACTGAATGTCTGTCCGTCTGTCTGTCTGTGTTGACGAACCGTTTGTCTGTCTGTCTGTCTTGACTAACTGACTGAAAGTCTGGCTGTCTTGACTAACTGACTGACTGTCTGTCTGTCTTGACTAACTGACTGACCGTCTGTCTGTCTGTCTGTCTTGGACCGTCTGTATGTCTGTCTGTCTTGACTAACTGACTGACCGTCTGTCTGTCTAACTGTCTTGACTAACTGACTGACCGTCTGTCTGTCTGTCTGTCTTGACTGACTGACTGTCTGTCTGTCTTGACTAACTGACTGACTGTCTGTCTGTCTTGACTAACTGACTGACTGTCTGTCTGTCTTGACTAACTGACTGACTGTCTGTCTGTCTGTCTGTGTTGACTGACTGTCTGTCTGTCTGACTGGACTGACTGTCTGTCTGTCTGGACTGAATGTCTGCCTGTCTGTCTGTCTTGACGGACCGTCTGTCTGTCTTTCTGTCTTGACTAACTGACTGACCGTCTGTCTGTCTGTCTGTCTGTCTTGACTGACTGACTGTCTGTCTGTCTTGACTGACTGACTGACTGTCTGTCTGTCTTGACTGACTGACTGACTGTCTGTCTGTCTTGACTGACTGTCTGTCTGTCTTGACTGACTGTCTGTCTGTCTTGACTAACTGACTGAATGTCTGTCTGTCTGTCTGTCTTGACTGGCTGACTGTCTGTCTGTTTTGACTAACTGACTGACTGTCTGTCTGTCTGTCTGTGTTGACTGACTGTCTGTATTTCTGTCTGGACTGACTGTCTGTCTATCTGTCTATGTTTACTGACTGTCTGTCTATCTGTCTGTCTTGACTGAATGTCCGTCTGTCTGTCTGTGTTCACGGACCGTCTCTCTGTCTGTCTGGACTGACTGACTGACTGTCTGGACTGAATGTCTGTCTGTCTGTCTGTGTTGACGAACCGTTTGTCTGTCTGTCTGTCTGTCTGTCTTGACTGACAGACTGTCTGTCTTGACTAACTGACTGACCGTCTGTCTGTCTGTCTGTCTTGACTGACTGACTGTCTGTCTGTCTTGACTGACTGACTGTCTGTCTGTCTTGACTGACTGACTGTCTGTCTGTCTTGACTCACTGACTGACTTTCTGTCTGTCTTGACTAACTGACTGACTGTATGTCTGTCTGTGTTGACTGACTGTCTGTCTGTCTGACTGGACTGACTGTCTGTCTGTCTGGACTGAATGTCTGCCTGTCTGTCTGTCTTGACGGACCGTCTGTCTGTCTTTCTGTCTTGACTAACTGACTGACCGTCTGTCTGTCTGTCTGTCTGTCTTGACTGACTGACTGTCTGTCTGTCTTGACTGACTGTCTGTCAGTCTGTCTGTCTGTCTTGACTGACTGTCTGTCTGTGTGTCTGTCTTGACTAACTGACTGAATGTCTGTTTGTCTGTCTGTGTTTACTGACTGTCTGTCTGTCTTGATTAACTGACTGACCGTCTGTCTGTCTGCCTGTCTTGGCGGACTGACTGTCTGTCTGTTTTGACTAACTGACTGACTGTCTGTCTGTCTTGACTAACTGACTGACTGTCTGTCTGTCTTGACTAACTGACTGACTGTCTGTATGTCTGTCTGTGTCAGTCAACACAGACAGATAGTCAGACAGTCAGTCCAGACAGACATACAGACAGTCAGTCAACACAGACAGACAGACAGACAGTCAGTCAGTTAGTCAAGACAGACAGAAAGACAGACGGTCCGTCAACACAGTCAGACAGACAGACAAACGGTTCGTCAACACAGACAGACAGACAGACATTCAGTCCAGACAGACAGACAGTCAGTCTAGACAGACAGACAGACGGTCCGTGAAACACATACAGACAGACGGACATTCAGTCAAGACAGACAGATAGACAGACAGTCAGTCAACACAGACAGATAGACAGACAGTCAGTCCAGACAGACATACAGACGGTCCGTCAACACCGACAGACAGTCAGTCAGTCAAAACAGACAGACAGACAGACATTCAGGAAAGACAGACAGACAGACAGACGGTCAGTCAGTTAGTCAAGACAGACAGACAGACAGACAAACGGTTCGTCAAGACAGACAGACAGTCAGTCCAGTCAGACAGACAGACAGTCAGTCAACACAGACAGACAGACAGACAGTCAGTCAGTCAGTTAGTCAAGACAGACAGACAGTCAGTCAGTTAGTCAAGACAGACAGACAGTCAGTCAGTTAGTCAAGACAGACAGACAGTCAGTCGGTCAAGACAGACAGACAGACAGACGGCCAGTCAGTTAGTCAAGACAGACAGACAGACAGACGGTCCGTGAACACAGACAGACAGACGGACATTCAGTCAAAACAGCCAGATAGACAGACAGTCAGTCAACACAGACGGACAGACAGACAGTCAGTCAGATAGTCAAGACAGACAGACAGTCAGTCAAGACAGACAGACAGACAGACAGTCAGTCAAGACAGACAGACAGACAGTCAGTCAGTCAAGACAGACAGACAGACAGACGGTCAGTAATTTAGTCAAGACAGACAGACAGACAGTCAGTCAAGACAGACAGACAGTCAGTCAAGACAGACAGTCAGTCAACACAGACAGACAGACAGACACTCAGTCAATTAGTCAAGACAGACAGGCAGACAGACAGTCAGTCAATACAGGCAGACAGACAGACGGTCAGTCAGTTAATCAAGACAGACAGACAGCCAGTCAACACAGACAGACAGACAGCCAGTCAACACAGACAGACAGACAGACATTCAGTCAGTTAGTCAAGACAGACAGACAGACAGACAGTCAGTCAAGACAGACAGACAGACAAACGGTTCATCAACACAGACAGACAGACGGACAGACATTCAGTCCAGACAGACATACAGTCAGTCCAGTCAGACAGTCAGTCAACACAGACAGACAGTCAGTCAGTTAGTCAAGACAGACAGACAGTCAGTCAGTTAGTCAAGACAGTTACTGTCAGTCAGTCAAGACAGACAAACAGACAGACAGACGGTCAGTCAGTTAGTCAAGACAGAAAGACAGACAGACGGTCCGTCAAGACAGACAGACAGACAGACATTCAGTCCAGACAGACAGACTGTCAGTCCAGTCAGACAGACAGACAGTCATTCAACACAGACAGACAGACAGACAGACGGTCCGTCAACACAGACAGACAGACAGACAAACGGTTCGTCAACACAGACAGACAGACAGACATTCAGTCCAGACAGACAGACAGTCAGTCCAGACAGACAGACAGACGGTCCGTGAACACAGACAGACAGACGGACATTCAGTCAAGACAGACAGATAGACAGACAGTCAGTCAACACAGACAGATAGACAGACAGTCAATCCAGACAGACATACAGACAGTCAGTCAACACAGACAGACAGACAGACAGTCAGTCAGTTAGTCAAAACAGACAGACAGTCAGGCAGTCAAGACAGACAGACAGACAGACGGCCACTCAGTTAGTCAAGACAGACAGACAGACGAAACAGACAGACAGTCAGTTAGTTAGTCAAGACAGACAGACAGTCAGGCAGTCAAGAGAGACAGACAGACAGACGTCCAATCAGTTAGTCAAGACAGACAGACAGACAGACGGTCTCTGAACACAGACAGACAGTCAGTCAGTTAGTCTAGACAGACAGACAGACAGACAGTCAGTCAAGACAGACAGATAGACAGACAGTCAGTCAACACAGACAGACAGACCGAAAGTCAGTCAGCTAGTCAAGACAGACAGACAGACAGACAGTCAGTCAAGACAGACAGATAGTCAACACAGACAGACAGACAGACATTCAGTCAGTTAGTCAAGACAGACAGACAGACAGACAGTCAGTCAAGACAGACAAACAGTCAGTCAGTCAAGACAGACAGACGGTCAGTCAGTTAGTCAAGACAGACAGACAGACAGACAGACAGTCAGTCAAGACAGGCAGACAGACAGACAGACAGTCAGTCAAGACAGACAGACAGTCAGTCAAGGCAGACAGACAGTCAGTCAAGACAGACAGTCAGTCAACACAGACAGACAGACAGTCAGTCAACACAGACAGACAGACAGTCAGTCAGTTAGTCAAGACAGACAGACAGACAGACAGTCAGTCAAGACAGGCAGACAGACAGACGATCAGTCAGTTAATCAAGACAGACAGACAGTCAGTCAGCACAGACAGACAGACAGACATTCAGTCAGTTAGTCAAGACAGACAGACAGACAGACAGTCAGTCAAGACAGACAGACAGTCAGTCAGTCAAGACAGACAGACAGACAGACGGTCAGTCAGTTAGTCAATACTGACAGACAGACAGATTGTCCGTCAACACAGACAGACAGACAGACAAACGGTTCGTCAAGACAGACAGACAGACAGACATTCAGTTCAGACAGTCAGTCCAGACAGACAGAAAGACGGTCCGTGAACTAAGACAGACAGACGGACATTCAGTCAAGACAGACAGATAAACAGACAGTCAGTCAACACAGACAGATAGACAGACAGTCAGTCCAGACAGACATACAGACAGTCAGTCAACACAGACAGACAGACAGACAGTCAGTCAGTTAGTCAAAACAGACAGACAGTCAGTCAGTCAAGACAGACAGACAGACAGACATTCAGTCAGTTAGACAAGACAGACAAAAAGACAGACAGTCAGTCAAGACAGACAGACAGTCCGTCAAGACAGACAGACAGTCAGTCAAGACAGACAGACAGTCAGTCAGTCAAGACAGACAGACAGACAGACGGTCAGTCAGTTAGTCAAGACAGACAGACAGACAAACAGTTCGTCAACACAGACAGACAGATGGACAGTCAGTCCAGTCAGACAGACAGACAGTCAGTCAACACAGACAGACAGACAGACAGTCAGTCAGTTAGTCAAGACAGACAGACAGTCAGTCAGTTAGTCAAGACAGACAGACAGTCAGTCAGTTAGTCAAGACAGACAGACAGTCAGTCAGTCAAGACAGACAGACAGACAGACGGTCAGTCAGTTAGTCAAGACAGACAGACAGACAGACGGTCAGTCAGTTAGTCAAGACAGACAGACAGACAGACGGTCCGTCAAGACAGACAGACAGACAGTCAGTAAAGACAGACAGACAGTCAGTCAAGACAGACAGACAGTCAGTCAGTCAAGACAGACAGACAGTCAGTCAGTCAGTCAAGACAGACAGACAGACGGTCAGTCAGTTTATCAAGACAGACAGACAGTCTGTCCAGACAGACAGACAGTCAGTCTAGTCAGACAGACAGACAGACAGACAGACGGTCAGTCAGTTAGTCTAGACAGACAGACAGACAGTCTGTCAGTCAAGACAGACAGACAATCAGACGGTCAGTCAGTTAGTCAAGACAGACAGACAGACAGTCAGTTAGTTAGTCAAGACAGACAGACAGTCATGCAGTCAAGACAGACAGACAGACAGACGGCCAATCAGTTAGTCAAGACAGACAGACAGACGGTCCGTGAACACAGACAGACAGACGGACAGTCAGTCAAGACAAACAGATAGACAGACAGTCAGTCAACACAGACAGACAGACCGAAAGTCAGACAGTTAGTCAAGACAGACTGACAGATCGTCAGTCAAGACAAACAGATAGTCAACACAGACAGACAGACAGACATTCAGTCAGTTAGTCAAGACGGACAGACAGACAGACAGTCAGTCAAGACAGACAGACAGACAGACGGTCAGTCAGTTAGTCAAGACAGACAGACAGTCAGTCAACACAGACAAACATACAGTCAGTCAGTTAGTCAAGACATACAGAAAGTCAGTCAGTGAGTCAAGACAGACAGACAGTCAGTCAGTCAAGACAGACAGACAGTCAGTCAGTCAAGACAGACAGACAGTCAGTCAGTCAAGACAGACAGACAGACAGACGGTCAGTCAGTTAGTCAAGACAGACAGTCTGTCAGTCAAGACAGACAGACAGACAGACAGACAAACGGTTCGTCAACACAGACAGACAGACAGACATTCAGTCCAGACAGACAGTCAGTCAGTCCAGACAGACAGACAGACGGTCCGTGAACACAGACAGACAGACGGATATTCAGTCAAGACAGACAGATAGACAGACAGTCAGTAAACATAGACAGATAGACAGACAGTCAGTCAAGACAGATATACAGACAGTCATTCAACACAGACAGACAGACAGACAGTCAGTCAGTTAGTCAAAACAGACAGACAGTCAAGGCAGACAGACAGACAGACATTCAGTCAGTTAGTCAAGACAGACAGACAGTCAGTCAAGACAGATAGACAGTCAGTCAAGACAGACAGACAGTCAGTCAAGACAGACAGACAGTCAGTCAAGACAGACAGACAGTCAGTCAGTCAGTCAAGACAGACAGACAGTCAGTCAGTCAAGACAGACAGACAGCCAGACTTTCAGTCAGTTAGTCAAGAAAGACAGACAGACAAACGGTTCGTCAACACAGACAGACAGACGGACAGAAATTCAGTCCAGACAGACAGACAGTCTGTCCAGTCAGACAGACAGACAGTCAGTCAACACAGACAGACAGACAGACAGTCAGTCAGTTAGTCAAGACAGACAGACAGTCAGTCAGTTAGTCAAGACAGACAGACAGTCAGTCAGTTAGTCAAGACAGACAGACAGTCAGTCAGTCAAGACAGACAGACACGCAGACGGTCAGTCAGTTAGTCAAGACAGTTAGACAGACAGAAGGTCAGTCAGTTAGTCAAGACAGACAGACATACAGACGGTCCAAGACAGACAGACAGACAGACAGTCAGTCAGTTAGTCAAAACAGACAGACAGTCAGTCAGTTAGTCAAGACAGACAGACAGTCAGTCAGTTAGTCAAAACAGACAGACATTCAGTCCGTCAAGACAGACAGACAGTCAGACATTCAGTCAGTTAGTCAAGACAGACAGACAGACAGACAGTCAGTCAAGACAGACAGACAGTCAGTCAAGACAGACAGACAGTCAGTCCAGACAGACAGACAGTCAGTCAAGACAGACAGACAGTCAGTCAGTCAAGAAAGACGAACAGACAGACGGTCAGACAATCAGTCCAGACAGACAGACAGTCAGTCCAGTCAGACAGACAGACAGTCAGTCAACACAGACAGACAGACAAACGGTTCGTCAACACAGACAGACAGACGGACAGACATTCAGTCCAGACAGACAGACAGACAGTCAGTCAACACAGACAGACATACAGACAGTCAGTCAGTTAGTCAAGACAGACAGACAGTCAGTCAGTTAGTCAAGACAGACAGACAGTCAGTCAGTTAGTCAAAACAGACAGACAGTCAGTCCTTCAAGACAGACAGACAGTCAGACATTCAGTCAGTTAGTCAAGACAGACAGACAGACAGTCAGTCAAGACAGACAGACAGTCAGTCAAGACAGACAGACAGTCAGTCAAGACAGGCAGACAGACAGACGGTCAGTCAGCTAATCAAGACAGACAGACAGTCAGTAAACACAGACAGACAAACAGACATTCAGTCAGTTAGTCAAGACAGACACACAGACAGACAGTCAGTCAAGACAGACAGACAGACAGTCAGTCAAGACAGACAGACAGACAGACAGTCAGTCAGTCAAGACAGACAGACAGACAGACAGACGGTCAGTCAGTTAGTCAAGACAGAAAGACAGACAGACGGTCCGTCAAGACAGACAGACAGGCAGACATTCAGTCCAGACAGACAAACAGTCAGTCCAGTCAGACAGACAGACAGTCAGTCAACACAGACAGACATACAGTCAGTCAGTTAGTCAAGACAGACAGAAAGTCAGTCAGTGAGTCAAGACAGACAGACAGTCAGTCAGTCAAGACAGACAGACAGACAGACGGTCAGTCAGTTAGTCAAGACAGACAGTCTGTCAGTCAAGACAGACAGTCTGTCAGTCAAGACAGACAGACAGACAGACAGACAAACGGTTCGTCAACACAGACAGACAGACAGACATTCAGTCCAGACAGACAGTCAGTCAGTCCAGACAGACAGACAGACGGTCCGTGAACACAGACAGACAGACGGACATTCAGTCAAGACAGACAGATAGACAGACAGTCAGTAAACATAGACAGATAGACAGACAGTCAGTCCAGACAGAAATACAGACAGTCAGTCAACACAGACAGACAGACAGACAGTCAGTCAGTTAGTCAAAACAGACAGACAGTCAGCCAGTCAAGACAGACAGACAGACAGACATTCAGTCAGTTAGTCAAGACAGACAGACAGTCAGTCAAGACAGACAGACAGTCAGTCAAGACAGACAGACAGTCAGTCAGTCAGTCAAGACAGACAGACAGTCAGTTAGTCAGTCAAGACAGACAGACAGTCAGTCAGTCAAGACAGACAGACAGCCAGACTTTCAGTCAGTTAGTCAAGACAGACAGACAGACAAACGGTTCGTCAACACAGACAGACAGACGGACAGACATTCAGTCCAGACAGACAGACAGACAGTCAGTCCAGTCAGACAGACAGACAGTCAGTCAACACAGACAGACAGACAGACAGTCAGTCAGTTAGTCAAGACAGACAGACAGTCAGTCAGTTAGTCAAGACAGACAGACAGTCAGTCAGTCAAGACATACAGACAGACAGACGGTCAGTCAGTTAGTCAAGACAGTTAGACAGACAGACGGTCAGTCAGTTAGTCAAGACAGACAGACATACAGACGGTCCAAGACAGACAGACAGACAGACAGTCAGTCAGTTAGTCAAGACAGACAGACAGTCAGTCAGTTAGTCAAGACAGCCAGACTTTCAGTCAGTTAGTCAAGACAGACAAACGGTTCGTCAACACAGACAGACAGACGGACAGACATTCAGTCCAGACAGACAGACAGTCAGTCCAGTCAGACAGACAGACAGTCAGTCAACACAGACAGACAGACAGACAGTCAGTCAGTTAGTCAAGACAGACAGACAGTCATTCAGTTAGTCAAGACAGACAGACAGTCAGTCAGTTAGTCAAGACAGACAGACAGTCAGTCAGTCAAGACAGACAGACAGACAGACGGTCAGTCAGTTAGTCAAGACAGTTAGACAGACAGACGGTCAGTCAGTTAGTTAAGACAGACAGACATGCAGACGGTCCAAGACAGACAGACAGACAGACGGTCAGTCAGTTAGTCAAGACAGACAGACAGTCAGTCAGTTAGTCAAGACAGACAGACAGTCAGTCAGTTAGTCAAAACAGACAGACAGTCAGTCCGTCAAGACAGACAGACAGTCAGACATTCAGTCAGTTAGGCAAGACAGACAGACAGACAGACAGTCAGTCAAGACAGACAGACAGTCAGTCAAGACAGACAGACAGTCAGTCAAGACAGGCAGACAGACAGACGGTCAGTCAGTTAATCAAGACAGACAGACAGTCAGTAAACACAGACAGACAAACAGACAAACAGAGTTAGTCAAGACAGACAGACAGTCAGTCAAGACTGACAGACAGACAGACATTCAGTCAGTTAGTCAAGACAGACAGACAGTCAGTCAAGACAGACAGACAGTCAGTCAAGACAGACAGACGGTCAGTCAGTTAGTCAAGACAGTTAGACAGACAGACGGTCAGTCAGTTAGTTAAGACAGACAGACATGCAGACGGTCCAAGACAGACAGACAGACAGACGGTCAGTCAGTTAGTCAAGACAGACAGACAGTCAGTCAGTTAGTCAAGACAGACAGACAGTCAGTCAGTTAGTCAAAACAGACAGACAGTCAGTCCGTCAAGACAGACAGACAGTCAGACATTCAGTCAGTTAGGCAAGACAGACAGACAGACAGACAGTCAGTCAAGACAGACAGACAGTCAGTCAAGACAGACAGACAGTCAGTCAAGACAGACAGACAGTCAGTCAAGACAGGCAGACAGACAGACGGTCAGTCAGTTAATCAAGACAGACAGACAGTCAGTAAACACAGACAGACAAACAGACAAACAGAGTTAGTCAAGACAGACAGACAGTCAGTCAAGACTGACAGACAGACAGACATTCAGTCAGTTAGTCAAGACAGACAGACAGTCAGTCAAGACAGACAGACAGTCAGTCAAGACAGACAGACAGTCAGTCAGTCAGTCAAGACAGACAGACAGTCAGTCAGTCAAGACAGAAAGACAGCCAGACTTTCAGTCAGTTAGTCAAGACAGACAGACAAACAAACGGTTCGTCAACACAGACAGACAGACGGACTGACATTCAGTCCAGACAGACAGACAGTCAGTCCAGTCAGACAGACAGTCAGTCCAGTCAGACAGACAGACAGTCAGTCAACACAGACAGACAGACAGACAGTCAGTCAGTTAGTCAAGACAGACAGACAGTCAGTCAGTTAGTCAAGACAGAAAGACAGTCAGTCAGTTAGTCAAGACAGACAGACAGTCAGTCAGTCAAGACAGACAGACAGACAGACGGTCAGTCAGTTAGTCAAGACAGTTAGACAGACAGACGGTCAGTCAGTTAGTCAAGACAGACAGACATACAGACGGTCCAAGACAGACAGACAGACAGACAGTCAGTCAGTTAGTCAAGACAGACAGACAGTCAGTCAGTTAGTCAAGACAGCCAGACTTTCAGTCAGTTAGTCAAGACAGTCAGACAGACAAACGGTTCGTAAACACAGACAGACAGACGGACAGACATTCAGTCCAGACAGACAGACAGTCAGTCCAGTCAGACAGACAGACAGTCAGTCAACACAGACAGACAGACAGACAGTCAGTCAGTTAGTCAAGACAGACAGACAGTCAGTCAGTTAGTCAAGACAGACAGACAGTCAGTCAGTTAGTCAAGACAGACAGATAGTCAGTCAGTCAAGACAGACAGGCAGACAGACGGTCAGTCAGTTAGTCAAGACAGTTAGACAGACAGACGGTCAGTCAGTTAGTCAAGACAGACAGACATACAGACGGTCCAAGACAGACAGACAGACAGACAGTCAGTCAGTTAGTCAAGACAGACAGACAGTCAGTCAGTTAGTCAAGACAGACAGACAGTCAGTCAGTTAGTCAAAACAGACAGACATTCAGTCCGTCAAGACAGACAGACAGTCAGACATTCAGTCAGTTAGTCAAGACAGACAGACAGTCAGTCAAGACAGACAAACAGTCAGTCAGTCAAGAAAGACGGACAGACAGACGGTCAGACATTCAGTCCAGACAGACAGACAGTCAGTCCAGTCAGACAGACAGACAGTCAGTCAACACAGACAGACAGACAAACGGTTCGTCAACACAGACAGACAGACGGACAGACATTCAGTCTAGACAGATAGACAGTCAGTCCAGTCAGACAAACAGACAGTCAGTCAACACAGACAGACATACAGACAGTCAGTCAGTTAGTCAAGACAGACAGACAGTCAGTCAGTTAGTCAAGACAGACAGACAGTCAGTCAGTTAGTCAAGACAGACAGACAGTCAGTCAGTTAGTCAAAACAGACAGACAGTCAGTCCGTCAAGAAAGACAGACAGTCAGACATTCAGTCAGTTAGTCAAGACAGACAGACAGACAGACAGTCAGTCAAGACAGACAGACAGTCAGTCAAGACAGACAGACAGTCAGTCAAGACAGGCAGACAGACAGACGGTCAGTCAGTTAATCAAGACAGACAGACAGTCAGTAAACACAGACAGACAAACAGACATTCAGTCAGTTAGTCAAGACAGACAGACAGAAAGACAGTCAGTCAGTTAGTCAAGACAGACAGACAGTCAGTCAGTTAGTCAAGACAGACAGACAGTCAGTCAGTTAGTCAAAACAGACAGACATTCAGTCCGTCAAGACAGACAGACAGTCAGACATTCAGTCAGTTAGTCAAGACAGACAGACAGACAGACAGTCAGTCAAGACAGACAAACAGTCAGTCAAGACAGACAGACAGTCAGTCCAGACAGACAGACAGTCAGTCAAGACAGACAGACAGTCAGTCAGTCAAGAAAGACGGACAGACAGACGGTCAGACATTCAGTCCAGACAGACAGACAGTCAGTCCAGTCAGACAGACAGACAGTCAGTCAACACAGACAGACAGACAAACGGTTCGTCAACACAGACAGACAGACGGACAGACATTCAGTCTAGACGGACAGACAGTCAGTCCAGTCAGACAGACAGACAGTCAGTCAACACAGACAGACATACAGACAGTCAGTCAGTTAGTCAAGACAGACAGACAGTCAGTCAGTTAGTCAAGACAGACAGACAGTCAGTCAGTTAGTCAAAACAGACAGACAGTCAGTCCGTCAAGAAAGACAGACAGTCAGACATTCAGTCAGTTAGTCAAGACAGACAGACAGACAGACAGTCAGTCAAGACAGACAGACAGTCAGTCAAGACAGGCAGACAGACAGACGGTCAGTCAGTTAATCAAGACAGACAGACAGTCAGTAAACACAGACAGACAAACAGACATTCAGTCAGTTAGTCAAGACAGACAGACAGAAAGACAGTCAGTCAAGACAGACAGACAGACAGACAGACAGACAGACAGACAGACAGTCAGTCAAGACAGACAACAGTCAAGACAGACAGACAGACAGACAGACGGTCAGTCAGTTAGTCAAGACAGAAAGACAGACAGACGGTCCGTCAAGACAGACAGACAGGCAGACATTCAGTCCAGACAGAAAGACAGTCAGTCCAGTCAGACAGACAGACAGTCAGTCAACACAGACAGACATACAGTCAGTCAGTTAGTCAAGACAGACAGAAAGTCAGTCAGTGAGTCAAGACAGACAGACAGTCAGTCAGTCAAGACAGACAGACAGTCAGTCAGTCAAGACAGACAGACAGACAGACGGTCAGTCAGTTAGTCAAGACAGACAGTCTGTCAGTCAAGACAGACAGACAGACAGAAAGACAAACGGTTCGTCAACACAGACAGACAGACAGACATTCAGTCCAGACAGACAGTCAGTCAGTCCAGACAGACAGACAGACGGTCCGTGAACACAGACAGACAGACGGACATTCAGTCAAGACAGACAGATAGGCAGACAGTCAGTAAACATAGACAGATAGACAGACAGTCAGTCCAGACAGAAATACAGACAGTCAGTCAACACAGACAGACAGACAGACAGTCAGTCAGTTAGTCAAAACAGACAGACAGTCAGCCAGTCAAGACTGACAGACTGACAGACATTCAGTCAGTTAGTCAAGACAGACAGACAGTCAGTCAAGACAGACAGACAGTCAGTCAAGACAGACAGACAGACAGTCAGTCAACACAGACAGACAGACAGACAGTCAGTCAGTTAGTCAAGACAGACAGACAGTCAGTCAGTTAGTCAAGACAGACAGACAGTCAGTCAGTTAGTCAAGACAGACAGACAGTCAGTCAGTCAAGACAGACAGACAGACATACGGTCAGTCAGTTAGTCAAGACAGTTAGACAGACAGACGGTCAGTCAGTTAGTCAAGACAGACAGACATACAGACGGTCCAAGACAGACAGACAGTCAGTCCAGTCAGACAGACAGACAGTCAGTCAACACAGACAGACATACAGACAGTCAGTCAGTTAGTCAAGACAGACAGACAGTCAGTCAGTTAGTCAAAACAGACAGACAGTCAGTCCGTCAAGACAGACAGACAGTCAGACATTCAGTCAGTTAGTCAAGACAGACAGACAGACAGACAGTCAGTCAAGACAGACAGACAGTCAGTCAAGACAGACAGACAGTCAGTCAAGACAGGCAGACAGACAGACGGTCAGTCAGCTAATCAAGACAGACAGACAGTCAGTAAACACAGACAGACAAACAGACATTCAGTCAGTTAGTCAAGACAGACACACAGACAGACAGTCAGTCAAGACAGACAGACAGACAGACAGACAGACAGTCAGTCAAGACAGACAGACAGACAGACAGACGGTCCGTCAAGACAGACAGACAGGCAGACATTCAGTCCAGACAGACAAACAGTCAGTCCAGTCAGACAGACAGACAGTCAGTCAACACAGACAGACATACAGTCAGTCAGTTAGTCAAGACAGACAGAAAGTCAGTCAGTGAGTCAAGACAGACAGACAGTCAGTCAAGACAGACAGACAGTCAGTCAGTCAAGACAGACAGACAGTCAGTCAGTCAAGACAGACAGACAGACAGACGGTCAGTCAGTTAGTCAAGACAGACATTCTGTCAGTCAAGACAGACAGACAGACAGACAGACAAACGGTTCGTCAACACAGACAGACAGACAGACATTCAGTCCAGACAGACAGTCAGTCAGTCCAGACAGACAGACAGACGGTCCGTGAACACAGACAGACAGACGGACATTCAGTCAAGACAGACAGATAGGCAGACAGTCAGTAAACATAGACAGATAGACAGACAGTCAGTCCAGACAGAAATACAGACAGTCAGTCAACACAGACAGACAGACAGACAGTCAGTCAGTTAGTCAAAACAGACAGACAGTCAGCCAGTCAAGACAGACAGACAGACAGACAGTTAGTCAGTCAAGACAGACAGACAGTCAGTCAGTCAAGACAGACAGACAGCCAGACTTTCAGTCAGTTAGTCAAGACAGACAGACAGACAAACGGTTCGTCAACACAGACAGACAGACGGACAGACATTCAGTCCAGACAGACAGACAGACAGACAGTCCAGTCAGACAGACAGACAGTCAGTCAACACAGACAGACAGACAGACAGTCAGTCAGTTAGTCAAGACAGACAGACAGTCAGTCAGTTAGTCAAGACAGACAGACAGTCAGTCAGTTAGTCAAGACAGACAGACAGTCAGTCAGTCAAGACAGACAGACAGACAGACGGTCAGTCAGTTAGTCAAGACAGTTAGACAGACAGACGGTCAGTCAGTTAGTCAAGACAGACAGACATACAGACGGTCCAAGACAGACAGACAGACAGACAGTCAGTCAGTTAGTCAAGACAGACAGACAGTCAGTCAGTTAGTCAAGACAGCCAGACTTTCAGTCAGTTAGTCAAGACAGACAAACGGTTCGTCAACACAGACAGACAGTCAGTCCAGTCAGACAGACAGACAGTCAGTCAACACAGACAGACAGACAGACAGTCAGTCAGTTAGTCAAGACAGACAGACAGTCAGTCAGTCAAGACAGACAGACAGACAGTCAGTCAGTCAAGACAGACAGACAGACAGACGGTCAGTCAGTTAGTCAAGACAGTTAGACAGACAGACGATCAGTCAGTTAGTTAAGACAGACAGACATACAGACGGTCCAAGACAGACAGACAGACAGACAGTCAGTCAGTTAGTCAAGACAGATAGACAGTCAGTCAGTTAGTCAAGACAGACAGACAGTCAGTCAGTTAGTCAAAACAGACAGACAGTCAGTCCAACAAGACAGACAGACAGTCAGACATTCAGTCAGTTAGTCAAGACAGACAGACAGACAGACAGTCAGTCAAGACAGACAGACAGTCAGTCAAGACAGACAGACAGTCAGTCAAGACAGGCAGACAGACAGACGGTCAGTCAGTTAATCAAGACAGACAGACAGTCAGTAAACACAGACAGACAAACAGAGTTAGTCAAGACAGAAAGACAGTCAGTAAAGACAGACAGACAGACAGACATTCAGTCAGTTAGTCAAGACAGACAGACAGTCAGTCAAGACAGACAGACAGTCAGTCAAGACAGACAGACAGTCAGTCAGTCAGTCAAGACAGACAGACAGTCAGTCAGTCAGTCAAGACAGACAGACAGTCAGTCAGTCAAGACAGACAGACAGCCAGACTTTCAGTCAGTTAGTCAAGACAGACAGACAGACAAACGGTTCGTCAACACAGACAGACAGACGGACTGACATTCAGTCCAGACAGACAGACAGTCAGTCCAGTCAGACAGACAGACAGTCAGTCAACACAGACAGACAGTCAGTCAGTTAGTCAAGACAGACAGACATTCAGTCAGTTAGTCAAGACAGAAAGACAGTCAGTCAGTTAGTCAAGACAGACAGACAGTCAGTCAGTCAAGACAGACAGACAGACAGACGGTCAGTCAGTTAGTCAAGACAGTTAGACAGACAGACGGTCAGTCAGTTAGTCAAGACAGACAGACATACAGACGGTCCAAGACAGACAGACAGACAGACAGTCAGTCAGTTAGTCAAGACAGACAGACAGTCAGTCAGTTAGTCAAGACAGCCAGACTTTCAGTCAGTTAGTCAAGACAGTCAGACAGACAAACGGTTCGTCAACACAGACAGACAGACGGACAGACATTCAGTCAAGACAGACAGACAGTCAGTCCAGTCAGACAGACAGACAGTCAGTCAGTTAGTCAAGACAGACAGACAGTCAGTCAGTTAGTCAAGACAGACAGATAGTCAGTCAGTCAAGACAGACAGACAGACAGACGGTCAGTCAGTTAGTCAAGACAGTTAGACAGACAGACGGTCAGTCAGTTAGTATAGACAGACAGACATACAGACGGTCCAAGACAGACAGACAGACAGACAGTCAGTCAGTTAGTCAAGACAGACAGACAGTCAGTCAGTTAGTCAAGACAGACAGACAGTCAGTCAGTTAGTCAGAACAGACAGACATTCAGTCCGTCAAGACAGACAGACAGTCAGACATTCAGTCAGTTAGTCAAGACAGACAGACAGACAGACAGTCAGTCAAGACAGACAAACAGTCAGTCAAGACAGACAGACAGTCAGTCCAGACAGACAGACAGTCAGTCAAGACAGACAGACAGTCAGTCAGTCAAGAAAGACGGACAGACAGACGGTCAGACATTCAGTCCAGACAGACAGACAGTCAGTCCAGTCAGACAGACAGACAGTCAGTCAACACAGACAGACAGACAAACGGTTCGTCAACACAGACAGACAGACGGACAGACATTCAGTCCAGACAGACAGACAGTCAGTCCAGTCAGACAGACAGACAGTCAGTCAACACAGACAGACAGACAGACAGTCAGTCAGTTAGTCAAGACAGACAGACAGTCAGTCAGTTAGTCAAGACAGACAGACAGTCAGTCAGTTAGTCAAGACAGACAGACAGTCAGTCAGTCAAGACAGACAGACAGACATATGGTCAGTCAGTTAGTCAAGACAGTTAGACAGACAGACGGTCATTCAGTTAGTCAAGACAGACAGACATACAGACGGTCCAAGACAGACAGACAGTCAGTCAGTTAGTCAAGACAGACAGAGTGTCAGTCAGTTAGTCAAGACAGACAGACAGTCAGTCAGTTAGTCAAAACAGACAGGCATTCAGTCCGTCAAGACAGACAGACAGTCAGACATTCAGTCAGTTAGTCAAAACAGACAGACAGACAGACAGTCAGTCAAGACAGACAGACAGTCAGTCAAGACAGACAGACAGTCAGTCCAGACAGACAGACAGTCAGTCAAGACAGACAGACAGTCAGTCAGTCAAGAAAGACGGACAGACAGACGGTCAGACATTCAGTCCAGACAGACAGACAGTCAGTCCAGTCAGACAGACAGACAGTCAGTCAACACAGACAGACAGACAAACGGTTCGTCAACACAGACAGACAGACGGACAGATATTCAGTCCAGACAGACAGACAGTCAGTCCAGTCAGACAGACAGACAGTCAGTCAACACAGACAGACATACAGACAGTCAGTCAGTTAGTCAAGACAGACAGACAGTCAGTCAGTTAGTCAAGACAGACAGACAGTCAGTCAGTTAGTCAAAACAGACAGACAGTCAGTCCGTCAAGACAGACAGACAGTCAGACATTCAGTCAGTTAGTCAAGACAGACAGACAGACAGACAGTCAGTCAAGACAGACAGACAGTCAGTCAAGACAGACAGACAGTCAGTCAAGACAGACAGACAGTCAGTCAAGACAGACAGACAGTCAGTGTCAGTCAGTCAAGAAAGACAGACAGACAGACGGTCAGTCAGTTAGTCAAGACAGACAGACAGACAAACGGTTCGTTAACAAAGACAGACAGACAGACATTCAGTCCAGACAGACAGACAGTCAGTCCAGACAGACAGACAGTCAGTCCAGACAGACAGACAGTCAGTCCAGACAGACAGACAGTCAGTCAACGCATACAGACAGACAGACAGTCAGTCAGTTAGTCAAGACAGACGGACAGTCAGCCAGTCAACACAGACAGACAGACAGACCGTCAGTCAACACAGACAGACAGACAGACATTCAGTCAGTTAGTCAAGACAGGAAGACAGACAGACAGTCAGTCAACGTCAGTCAAGATAGTTAGACAGACAGTCAGTCCAGACAGACAGACAGTCAGTCAAGACAGACAGATAGACAGATAGTCTATCAAGACAGACAGACAGACAGACAGTCAGTCAAGACAGACAGACAGTCAGTAAAGACAGACAGTCAGTCAACACAGACAGACAGATAGACAGTCAGTCAGTTAGTCAAGACAGACAGACAGTCAGTCAAGACAGGCAGACAGACAGACGGTCAGTCAGTTAATAAAGACAGACAGACAGTCAGTCAACACAGACAGACAGACAGACAGACAGTCAGTCAAGACAGACAGACAGTCAGTCAGTCAAGACAGACAGACAGACAGACAGACGGTCAGTCAGTTAGTCAAGACAGACAGACAGACAGTCAGTCATTTAGTCAAGACAGACAGACAGTCAGTCAGTTAGTCAAGACGGACAGACAGTCAGTCAGTCAAGACAGTCAGACAGACAGACGGTCAGTCAGTTAGTCAAGACAGACAGCCAGACAGTCTTTCAGTCAAGACAGACAGACAGACAGACGGTCAGTCAGTTAGTCAAGACAGACAGACAGACAGACGGTCCGTCAACACAGACAGACATACAGATAGTCAGTTAGTTAGTCAAGACAGAAAGACAGTCAGTCAGTCAAGATAGACAGACAGACAGACGGCCAGTCAGTTAGTCAAGACAGACAGACAGACAGACGGTCCTTGAACACAGACAGACAGACGGACATTCAGTCAAGACAGACAGATTGACAGACAGTCAGTCAGTTAGTCTAGACAGACAGACAGTCAGTCAAGACAGACAGATAGACGGACAGTCAGTCAACACAGACAGACAGACCGACAGTCAACACAGACAGACAGACAGACATTCAGTCAGTTAGTCAAGACAGGCAGACAGACAGACAGTCAGTCAACGTCAGTCAAGATAGATAGACAGACAGTCAGTCCAGACAGACAGACAGTCAGTCAACACAGACAGACAGACAGTCATTCAGTTAGTCTAGACAGACAGGCAGTCAGTCAAGACAAACAGACAGTCAGTCAAGGCAGACAGATAGTCAGTCAAGACAGACAGCAAGACAGACAGACAGACAGTCAGTCAAGACAGACAGGCAGTCAGTAAAGACAGACAGTCAGTCAACACAGACAGACAGATAGACAGTCAGTCAGTTAGTCAAGACAGACAGACAGTCAGTCAAGACAGGTAGACAGACAGACGGTCAGTCAGTTAATAAAGACAGACAGACAGTCAGTCAACACAGACAGACAGAAAGACATTCAGTCAGTTAGTCAAGACAGACAGACAGACAGACAGTCAGTCAAGACAGACAGACAGTCAGTCAGTCAAGACAGACAGACAGACAGACAGACGGTCAGTCAGTTAGTCAAGACAGATAGACAGTCAGTCATTTAGTCAAGACAGACAGACAGTCAGTCAGTTAGTCAAGACGGACAGACAGTCAGTCAGTCAAGACAGTCAGACAGACAGAGGGTCAGTCAGTTAGTCAAGACAGACAGCCAGACAGTCTGTCAGTCAAGACAGACAGACAGACAGACGGTCAGTCAGTTAGTCAAGACAGACAGACAGACAGACGGTCCGTCAACACAGACAGACAGACAGACAGACATTCAGTCCAGACAGACAGTCAGTCAGTCCAGACAGACAGACAGACGGTCCTTGAACACAGACAGACAGACGGACATTCAGTCAAGACAGACAGATAGACAGACAGTCAATACACATAGACAGATAGACAGACAGTCAGTCCAGACAGAAATACAGACAGTCAGTCAACACAGACAAACAGACAGACAGTCAGTCAGTCAGTTAGTCAAAACAGACAGACATTCAGTCCGTCAAGACAGACAGACAGTCAGACATTCAGTCAGTTAGTCAAAACAGACAGACAGACAGACGTCAGTCAAGACAGACAGACAGTCAGTCAAGACAGACAGACAGTCAGTCCAGACAGACAGACTGTCAGTCAAGACAGACAGACAGTCAGTCAGTCAAGAAAGACGGACAGACAGACAGTCAGTCAACACAGACAGACAGACAGTCATTCAGTTAGTCTAGACAACAGGCAGTCAGTCAAGACAGACAGACAGTCAGTCAAGGCAGACAGATAGTCAGTCAAGACAGACAGCAAGACAGACAGACAGACAGTCAGTCAAGACAGACAGGCAGTCAGTAAAGACAGACAGTCAGTCAACACAGACAGACAGATAGACAGTCAGTCAGTTAGTCAAGACAGACAGACAGTCAGTCAAGACAGGTAGACAGACAGACGGTCAGTCAGTTAATAAAGACAGACAGACAGTCAGTCAACACAGACAGACAGACAGACATTCAGTCAGTTAGTCAAGACAGACAGACAGACAGACAGTCAGTCAAGACAGACAGACAGTCAGTCAGTCAAGACAGACAGACAGACAGACAGACGGTCAGTCAGTTAGTCAAGACAGAAAGACAGTCAGTCATTTAGTCAAGACAGACAGACAGTCAGTCAGTTAGTCAAGACGGACAGACAGTCAGTCAGTCAAGACAGTCAGACAGACAGACGGTCAGTCAGTTAGTCAAGACAGACAGCCAGACAGTCTGTCAGTCAAGACAGACAGACAGACAGACGGTCAGTCAGTCAAGACAGACAGATAGACAGACAGTCAGTAAACAAAGACAGATAGACAGACAGTCAGTCCAGACAGAAATACAGACCGTCAGTCAACACAGACAAACAGACAGACAGTCAGTCAGTTAGTCAAAACAGACAGACAGTCAGCCAGTCAAGAAAGACAGACAGACAGACGGTCAGTCAGTTAGTCTAGACAGACAGACAGACAAACGGTTCGTCAACAAAGACAGACAGACAGACATTCAGTCCAGACAGACAGACAGTCAGTCCAGACAGACAGACAGTCAGTCCAGACAGAAAGACAGTCAGTCCAGACAGACAGACAGTCAGTCCAGACAGACAGACAGACAGACAGTCAGTCAACACATACAGACAGACAGACAGTCAGTCAGTTAGTCAAGACAGACAGACAGTCAGCCAGTCAACACAGACAGACAGACAGACCGTCAGTCAACACAGACAGACAGACAGACATTCAGTCAGTTAGTCAAGACAGGCAGACAGACAGACAGTCAGTCGACGTCAGTCAAGATAGTTAGACAGACAGTCAGTCCAGACAGACAGACAGTCAGTCAAGACAGACAGACAGTCAGTCCAGACAGACAGACAGTCAGTCAAGACAGACAGACAGTCAGTCAGTCAAGAAAGACGGACCGACAGACGGTCAGACAT
Source organism: Branchinecta sandiegonensis (assembly GCA_030848855.1). NCBI lineage: Eukaryota > Metazoa > Arthropoda > Branchiopoda > Anostraca > Branchinectidae > Branchinecta > Branchinecta sandiegonensis. The sequence goes on along the minus strand of JAUPMV010000014.1, from coordinate 1,052,511 downwards.
TCAGTCCAGACTGACAGACAGTCAGTCCAGTCAGACAGACAGACAGTCAGTCAACACAGACAGACAGACAAACGGTTCGTCACAGACTGACTGTCTGTCTGTCTGTCTTGAATGACTGTCTGTCTGTCTGTTTCTTTTGACTAACTGACTGAATGTCTGTCTGTCTGTCTGTGTTGACTGTCTGTCTCTCTTGACTGACTGTATGTCTGTCGGTCTGTCTGTCTGTGTTGACTGACTGTCTGTCTATCTGTCTGTCTTGACTGACTGTCTGTCTGTCTGTCTGTCTAGACTAACTGACTGACTGTCTGTCTGTCTTGACTGACTGACTGTCTGTCTGTCTTGACTAACTAACTGACTGTCTGTCTGTCTGTCTTGACTGACAGACTGTCTGTCTGTCTGTCTTGACTGACAGACTGTCTGTCTGTCTGTCCTGACTAACTGACTGACCGTTTGTCTGTCTGTCTGTCTTGATTGACTGACTGTCTGTCTGTCTGTCTTGACTAACTGACTGACGGTCTGTCTGTCTGTCTGTATTGACTGACTGTCTGTCTGTCTTGACTAACTGACTGACTGTCTGTCTGTCTTGACTAACTGACTGACTGTCTGTCTGTCTTGACGTGTTGACTGACTGTCTGTCTTTCTGACTGGACTGACTGTCTGTCTGTCTGGACTGAATGTCTGTCTGTCTGTCTGTGTTGACTAACCGTCTCTCTGTCTGTCTGTCTTGACTAACTGATTGACCGTCTGTCTGTCTGTCTGTCAGTCTTGACTGTCTGACTGTCTGTCTGTCTGTCTGTCTTGACTAACTGACTGACCGTCTGTCTGTCTGTCTATGTTGACTGACTGTCTGTCTATTTGTCTGTCTTGACTGACTGTCTGACCGTATGTCTGTCTGTCTGTCTTGACTGACTGACTTAGTGTCTGTCTGTCTTGACTAACTGACTGACTGTCTGTCTGTCTGTCTGTGTTGACTGACCGTCTGTCTGTCTGTCTGTCTTGACTGACTGACTGTCTGTCTGTCTGTCTTGACTAACTGACTGACGGTCTGTCTGTCTGTCTGTGTTGACTGACTGTCTGTCTGTCTTGACTAACTGACTGACTGTCTGTCTGTCTTGACTAACTGACTGACTGTCTGTCTGTCTATCTGTGTTGACTGACTGTCTTTCTATCTGACTGGACTGACTGTATGTCTGTCTGGACTGATTGTCTGTCTGTCTGTCTGTGTTGACGGACCGTCTGTCTGTCTGTATGTCTTGACTAACTGACTGACCGTCTGTCTGTCTGTCTGTCAGTCTTGACTGTCTGACTGTCTGTCTGTCTGTCTGTCTTGACTAACTGACTGACCGTCTGTCTGTCTGTCTACGTTGACTGACTGTCTGTCTATCTGTCTGTCTTGACTGACTGTCTGACCGTATGTCTGTCTGTCTGTCTTGACTGACTGACTGTTTGTCTGTCTTGACTAACTGACTTACTGTCTGTCTGTCTTGACTAACTGATTGACTGTCTGTCTGTCTGTCTGTGTTGACTGACTGTCTGTCTGTCTGACTGGACTCACTGTCTGTCTGTCTGGACTGAATGTCTGTCTGTCTGTCTGTGTTGACTGACCGTCTGTCTGTCTTGACTGACTGACTGTCTGTCTGTCTGTCTTGACTAACTGACTGACGGTCTGTCTGTCTGTCTGTGTTGACTGACTGTCTGTCTGTCTTGACTAACTGACTGCCTGTCTGTCTGTCTTGACTAACTGACTGACTGTCTGTCTGTCTATCTGTGTTGACTGACTGTCTTTCTATCTGACTGGACTGACTGTATGTCTGTCTGGACTGATTGTCTGTCTGTCTGTCTGTGTTGACGGACCGTCTGTCTGTCTGTATGTCTTGACTAACTGACTGACCGTCTGTCTGTCTGTCTGTCAGTCTTGACTGTCTGACTGTCTGTCTGTCTGTCTGTCTTGACTAACTGACTGACGGTCTGTCTGTCTGTCTGTGTTGACTGACTCTCTGTCTGTCTTGACTAACTGACTGACTGTCTGTCTGTCTTGACTAACTGACTGACTGTCTGTCTGTCTATCTGTGTTGACTGACTGTCTTTCTATCTGACTGGACTGACTGTATGTCTGTCTGGACTGATTGTCTGTCTGTCTGTCTGTGTTGACGGACCGTCTGTCTGTCTGTATGTCTTGACTAACTGACTGACCGTCTGTCTGTCAGTCTTGACTGTCTGTCTATCTGTCTGTCTTGACTGACTGTCTGACCGTATGTCTGTCTGTCTGTCTTGACTGAGTGACTGTTTGTCTGTTTTGACTAACTGACTTACTGTCTGTCTGTCTTGACTAACTGACTGACTGTCTGTCTGTCTGTCTGTGTTGACTGACTGTCTGTCTGTCTGACTGGACTCACTGTCTGTCTGTTTGGACTGAATGTCTGTCTGTCTGTCTGTGTTGACTGTCTGTCTCTCTTGACTGACTGTATGTCTGTCTGTCTTGACTAACTGACTGACTGTCGGTCTGTCTGTCTGTGTTGACTGACTGTCTGTCTATCTGTCTGTCTTGACTGACTGTCTGTCTGTCTGTCTGTCTAGACTAACTGACTGACTGTATGGCTGTCTGTCTGTTTTGACTGACTGTCTGTCTGTCTGTCTTGACTAACTAACTGACTGTCTGTCTGTCTGTCTTGACTGACAGACTGTCTGTCTGTCTGTCTTGACTAACTGAATGACTGTCTGTCTATCTGTCTATCTTGACTGACTGTCTGTCTGTCTGTCTGTCTAGACTAACTGACTGACTGTCTGGCTGTCTTTCTGTGTTGACTGACTGTCTGTCTGTCTGTCTTGACTAATTAACTGACTGTCTGTCTGTCTGTCTTGACTGACAGACTGTCTGTCTGTCTGTCTTGACTAACTGAATGACCGTCTGTCTGTCTGTCTGTCTAGACTAAGTGACTGTATGTCTGGCTGTCTGTCTGTCTTGACTGACTGACTGTCTGTCTGTCTTGACTAACTAACTGACTGTCTGTCTGTCTGTCTTGACTGACAGACTGTCTGTCTGTCTTGACTGACAGACTGTCTGTCTGTCTGTCCTGACTAACTGACTGACCGTTTTTCTGTCTGTCTGTCTTGATTGACTGACTGTCTGTCTGCCTGTCTTGACTAACTGACTGACGGTCTGTCTGTCTGTCTGTATTGACTGACTTTCTGTCTGTCTTGACTAACTGACTGACTGTCTGTCTGTCTTGACGTGTTGACTGACTGTCTGTCTATCTGACTGGACTGACTGTCTGTCTGTCTGGACTGAATTTCTGCCTGTCTGTCTGTGTTGACTAACCGTCTCTCTGTCTGTCTGTCTTGACTAACTGATTGACCGTCTGTCTGTCTGTCTGTCAGTCTTAACTGTCTGACTGACTGTATGTCTGTCTGGACTGATTGTCTGTCTGTCTGTCTGTGTTGACGGACCGTCTGTCTGTCTGTATGTCTTGACTAACTGACTGACCGTATGTCTGTCTGTCTGTCAGTCTTGACTGTCTGACTGTCTGTCTGTCTGTCTGTCTTGACTAACTGACTGACCGTCTGTCTGTCTGTCTATGTTGACTGACTGTCTGTCTATTTGTCTGTCTTGACTGACTTTCTGACCGTATGTCTGTCTGTCTGTCTTGACTGACTGACTTAGTGTCTGTCTGTCTTGACTAACTGACTGACGGTCTGTCTGTCTGTCTGTGTTGACTGACTGTCTGTCTGTCTTGACTAACTGACTGACTGTCTGTCTGTCTTGACTAACTGACTGACTGTCTGTCTGTCTATCTGTGTTGACTGACTGTCTTTCTATCTGACTGGACTGACTGTATGTCTGTCTGGACTGATTGTCTATCTGTCTGTCTGTGTTGACGGACCGTCTGTCGGTCTGTATGTCTTGACTAACTGACTGACCGTCTGTCTGTCTGTCTGTCAGTCTTGACTGTCTGACTGTCTGTCTGTCTGTCTGTCTTGACTAACTGACTGACCGTCTGTCTGTTTGTCTACGTTGACTGACTGTCTGTCTATCTGTCTGTCTTGACTGACTGTCTGACCGTATGTCTGTCTGTCTGTCTTGACTGAGTGACTGTTTGTCTGTCTTGACTAACTGACTTACTGTCTGTCTGTCTTGACTAACTGACTGACTGTCTGTCTGTCTGTCTGGACTGAATGTCTGTCTGTCTGTCTGTGTTGACGGACCGTCTGTCTGTCTGTCTGTCTTGACTAACTGACTGACCGTCTGTCTGTCTGTCTGTCTGTCTGTATTGACTGACTGACTGTCTTTACTGACTGACTGTCTGTCTGTCATGACTAATTAACTGACTGTCTGTCTGTCTGTCTGTGTTGAAGGACCGTCTGTCTGTCTGTCTGTCTTGACTAACTGACTGACCGTCTGTCTGTCTGTCTGTCTTGACTGACAGACTGTCTGTCTGTCCGTCTTGACTAACTGACTGACCGTATGTCTGTCTGTCTGTCTGACTGGACTCACTGTCTGTCTGTCTGGACTGAATGTCTGTCTGTCTGTCTGTGTTGACGGACCGTCTGTCTGTCTGTCTGTCTTGACTAACTGACTGACCGTCTGTCTGTCTGTCTGTCTGTCTGTATTGACTGACTGACTGTCTTTACTGACAGACTGTCTTTCTTTCTTGACTAACTAACTGACTGTCTGTCTGTCTGTCTGTGTTGAAGGACCGTCTGTCTGTCTGTCTGTCTTGACTAACTGACTGACCGTCTGTCTGTCTGTCTGTCTTGACTGACAGACTGTCTGTCTGTCCGTCTTGACTAACTGACTGACCGTATGTCTGTCTGTCTGTCTTGACTGACTGAATGCCTGCCTGTCTTGACTAACTGACTTACTGTCTGTCTGTCTTGACTAACTGACTGACTGTCTGTCTCTCTGTCTGTGTTGACTGACTGTCTGTCTGTCTGACTGGACTGACTGTCTGTCTGTCTGACTGGACTGACTGTCTGTCTGTCTGGACTGAATGTCTGTCTGTCTGTCTGTGTTGACGGACAGTCTGTCTGTCTTGACTAACTGACTAACCGTATGTCTGTCTGCCTGTCTTGACTGACTGTCTGTCTGTCTGTCTTGACAAACTGACTGACCGGTTGTCTGTCTGTCTGTCTTGACTAACTGACTGACCATCTGTCTGTCTATCTGTCTTGACTGACAGACTTACTGACTGGCTGTCTGTCTTGACTGACTGTCTGTCTGTCTTGACTAACTGACTGAATGTCTGTCTGTCTGTCTTGACTGACTCTCTTTCTGTCTTGATTAACTGACTGACCGTCTGTCTGTCTGCCTGTCTTGACTGACTGTCTGTCTGTCTGTCTGTCTTGACTAACTGACTGACTGTCTGTCAGTCTGTCTTTTGTTGACTGACTATCTGTCTGTCTGTTTGTTTTGACTAACTGACTGACTGTCTGTCTGTCTGTCTGTGTTGACTGACTGTCTGTCATGACTGACTGTCTGCCTGTCTGTCTTTACTGACTGTCTGTCTGTCTGTCTGTTTTGACTGAGTGTCTGTCTGTCTGTCTGTCTTGACTAACTGACTGAATGTATGTCTGTCTGTCTGTTTTGACAGACCGTCTGTCTGTCTTTCTGTCTTGACTAACTGACTGGCCGTCTGTCTGTCTGTCTCTCTTGACTGACTGACTGTCTGTCTGTCTTGACTAACTGAGTGACTGTCTGTCTGCTTGTCTGTGTAGACTGACTGTTTGTCTGTCTGTCTGGATTGACTCTCTGTCTGCCTGGACTGAATGTCTTTCTGTCTGTCTGTGTTGACGGACCGTCTGTCTGTCTTGAGTAACTGACTGACCGTCTGTCTGTCTATCTGTCTTGACTGACAGCCTGTCTATCTGTCTTGATTGACTCTCTGTCTGTCTTGACTAACTGACCGAATGTCTGTCTGTCTGTCTGCCTGTATTGACTAACTGACTGAATGTCTGTCTGTCTGTCTGTGTTGGCTGACTGTCTGTCTGTGTTGACTGACGTTCTGTCTGTCTGTCTGTGTTGACTGGCAGACTGTCTGTCTCTCTTGACTAACTGACTGACTGTCTGTCTGTCTGTCTGTGTTGACTGACTGTCTGTCTGTCTGTCTGGATTGACTGTCTGTCTTTCTGGACTGAATGTCTATCTGTCTGTCTGTGTTGACGAACCGTCTGTCTATCTGTCTGTCTTGACTGACTGATCGTCTGACTGTCTGTCTGTCTTGACTGACTGTCTGTCTGTTTGTCTGTCATGACTAACTGACTGAATCTCTGTTTGTCTGTCTGTCTTGAATGACTGACTGTCTGTCTTGACTAACTGACTGACTGTCTGTCTGTCTGTCTGTGTTGACTTACTGTCTGTCTGTCTGTCTGGACTGACTGTCTGTCTGTCTGGACTGACTGTCTGTCTGTCTGGACTGAATGTCTGTCTGTCTGTTTGTCTTGACTAACTGACTGAATGTATGTCTGTCTGTCTGTGTTGTCTGTCTGTCTCTCTTGACTGACTGTATGTCTTTCTGTCTTCACTAACTGACTGACTGTCGGTCTGTCTGTCTGAGTTGACTGACTGTCTGTCTATCTGTCTGTCTTGACTGACTGTCTGTCTGTCTGTCTTTCTAGACTTACTGACTTACTGTCTGTCTGTCTGTCTGTGTTGACTGACTGTCTGTCTATCCGTCTGTCTTGACTGAATGTCCGTCTGTCTGTCTATGTTCACGGACCGTCTGTCTGTCTGTCTGTCTTGACTAACTGACTGGCCGTCTGTCTGTCTGTCTGTCTTGACTGACTGACTGTCCGTCTGTCTTGACTAACTAACTGACTGTCTGTTTGTCTGTCTTGACTAACTGACTGACCGTCTGTCTGTCTGTCTGTCTTGACTGACAGACTGTCTGTCTCTCTGTCTTGACTAACTGACTGACCGTCTGTCTGTCTGTCTGTCTTGACTGACTGACTGTCTGTCTATGTGTCTTGACTAGCTGACCGACTGTCTGTCTGTCTGTCTTGACTAACTGACTGACTGTCTTTCTGTCTTGACTAACTGACTGACTGTCTGGGTGTCTATCTGTGTTGACTGACTGTCTGTCTGTCTGACTGGACTGACTGTCTGTCTGTCTGGACTGAATGTCTGTCTGTCTGTCTGTGTTGACGGACCGTCTGTTTGTCTGTCTGTCTTGACTAACTGACTGACCGTCTGTCTGTCTGTCTGTCAGTCTTGACTGACTGACTATCTGTCTGTCTTGACTAACTGACTGAATGTCTGTCTGTCTGTCTGTGTTGACTGACTGTCTGTCTGTCTTAATTAACTGACTGACCGTCTGTCTGTCTGCCTGTCTTGACTGACTGTCTGTCTGTCTGTCTGTCTTGACAAACTGACTGACCGGTTGTCTGTCTGTCTGTCTTGACTAACTGACTGACCATCTGTCTGTCTATCTGTCTTGACTGACAGACTGTCTGTCTGTCTTGACTGACTGTCTGTCTGTCTTGACTGTCTGACCGAATGTCTGTCTGTCTGTCTGTGTTGACTGACTGTCTTTCTGTCTGTCTGTCTTGACTAAATGACTGACTGTCTATCTGTCTGTCTGTGTTGACTGACTGTCTGACTTTACTGACTGTCTGTCTGTCTTGACTGACTGTCTGTCTGTCTGTCTGTCTTGACTGACTGTCTGTCTATCTGTCTTTCTTGATTGACTGTCTGTCTGTTTTGACTGACTGCCTGTCTGTCTAGACCAACTGACTGACTGTCTGTCTGTCTGTCTGTCTGTGTTGACTGACGGTCTGTCTGTCTGTCTGGAATGACTGTCTGTCTGTCTGGACTGAATGTCTGTCTGTCTGTAGTGTTGACGAACCGTTTGTCTGTCTGTCTGTCTTGACTAACTGACTGACCGTCTGTCTGTCTGTCTGTCTTGACTGACTGACTGTCTGTCTTTCTTGACTGACTGACTGTCTGTCTGTCTTGACTGACTGTCTGTCTGTCTTGACTGGCTGTCTGTCTGTCTTGACTTACTGTCTGTCTTTCTGTCTGTCTGTCTTGACTAACTGACTGACCGTCTGTCTGTCTGTCTGTCAGTCTTGACTGACTGACTATCTGTCTGTCTGTCTGTATTGACTAACTGACTGAATGTCTGTCTGTCTGTCTGTGCTGACTGACTGTCTGTCTGTCTTGATTAACTGACTGACCGTCTGTCTGTCTGCCTGTCTTGACTGACTGTCTGTCTGTCTGTCTGTCTTGACTAACTGACTGACCGGTTGTCTGTCTGTCTGTCTTGAGTAACTGACTGACCGTCTGTCTGTCTATCTGTCTTGACTGGCAGACTGTCTGCCTGTCTTGACTGACCGTCTGTCTGTCTTGATTGTCTGACCGAATGTCTGTCTGTCTGTCTGTGTTGACTGACTGTCTGTCTGTCTGTCTGTCTTGACTAAATGACTGACTGTCTATCTGTCTGTCTGTGTTGACTGACTGTCTGACTTTACTGACTGTCTGTCTGTCTGTCTGTCTTGACTGACTGCCTGTCTGTCTAGACTAACTGACTGACTGTCTGTCTGTCTTTATGTGTTGTCTGACTGTCTGTCTGTCTGTCTGGAATGACTGTCCGTCTGTCTGGACTGAATGTCTGTCTGTCTGTCTGTGTTGACGAACCGTTTGTCTGTCTGTCTGTCTTGACTAACTGACTGACCGTCTGTCTGTCTTGACTGACCGTCTGTCTGTCTTGACTGACTGTCTGTCTGTCTTGACTGACTGTCTGTGTGTCTTGACTGACTGTCTGTCTGTCTGTCTGTCTGTCTGTATTGACTGACTGTCTGTCTGTCTTTACTAACTGACTGACTGTCTGTCTGTCTATCTGTGTTGACTGACTGTCTGTCTATCTGACTGGACTGACTGTCTGTCTGTCTGGACTGAATGTCTGTCTGTCTGTCTGTGTTGACTAACCGTCTCTCTGTCTGTCTGTCTTGACTAACTGATTGACCGTCTGTCTGTCTGTCTGTCAGTCTTGACTGTCTGACTGTCTGTCTGTCTGTCTGTCTTGACTAACTGACTGACCGTCTGTCTGTCTGTCTATGTTGACTGACTGTCTGTCTATTTGTCTGTCTTGACTGACTGTCTGACCGTATGTCTGTCTGTCTGTCTTGACTGACTGACTTAGTGTCTGTCTGTCTTGACTAACTGACTGACTGTCTGTCTGTCTGTCTGTCTTGACTAACTGACTGACCGTCTGTCTGTCTGTCTACGTTGACTGACTGTCTGTCTATCTGTCTGTCTTGACTGACTGTCTGACCGTATGTCTGTCTGTCTGTCTTGACTGACTGACTGTTTGTATGTCTTGACTAACTGACTTACTGTCTGTCTGTCTTGACTAACTGATTGACTGTCTGTCTGTCTGTCTGTGTTGACTGACTGTCTGTCTGTCTGGACTGAATGTCTGTCTGTCTGTCTGGACTGAATGTCTGTCTGTCTGTAGTGTTGACGAACCGTTTGTCTGTCTGTCTGTCTTGACTAACTGACTGACCGTCTGTCTGTCTGTCTGTCAGTCTTGACTGACTGACTATCTGTCTGTCTGTCTGTATTGACTAACTGACTGAATGTCTGTCTGTCTGTCTGTGCTGACTGACTGTCTGTCTGTCTTGATTAACTGACTGACCGTCTGTCTGTCTGCCTGTCTTGACTGACTGTCTGTCTGTCTGTCTGTCTTGACTAACTGACTGACCGGTTGTCGTCTGTCTGTCTTGAGTAACTGACTGACCGTCTGTCTGTCTATCTGTCTTGACTGGCAGACTGTCTGCCTGTCTTGACTGACCGTCTGTCTGTCTTGATTGTCTGACCGAATGTCTGTCTGTCTGTCTGTGTTGACTGACTGTCTGTCTGTCTGTCTGTCTTGGCTAAATGACTGACTGTCTATCTGTCTGTCTGTGTTGACTGACTGTCTGACTTTACTGACTGTCTGTCTGTCTGTCTGTCTTGACTGACTGCCTGTCTGTCTAGACTAACTGACTGACTGTCTGTCTGTCTTTATGTGTTGACTGACTGTCTGTCTGTCTGTCTGGAATGACTGTCCGTCTGTCTGGACTGAATGTCTGTCTGTCTGTCTGTGTTGACGAACCGTTTGTCTGTCTGTCTGTCTTGACTAACTGACTGACCGTCTGTCTGTCTTGACTGACTGTCTGTCTGTCTTGACTGACTGTCTGTGTGTCTTGACTGACTGTCTGTCTGTCTGTCTGTCTGTCTGTATTGACTGACTGTCTGTCTGTCTTTACTAACTGACTGACTGTCTGTCTGTCTATCTGTGTTGACTGACTGTTTGTCTATCTGACTGGACTGACTGTGTGTCTGTCTGGACTGAATGTCTGTCTGTCTGTCTGTGTTGACTAACCGTCTCTCTGTCTGTCTGTCTTGACTAACTGATTGACCGTCTGTCTGTCTGTCTGTCAGTCTTGACTGTCTGACTGTCTGTCTGTCTGTCTGTCTTGACTAACTGACTGACCGTCTGTCTGTCTGTCTATGTTGACTGACTGTCTGTCTATTTGTCTGTCTTGACTGACTGTCTGACCGTATGTCTGTCTGTCTGTCTTGACTGACTGACTTAGTGTCTGTCTGTCTTGACTAACTGACTGACTGTCTGTCTGTCTGTCTGTCTTGACTAACTGACTGACCGTCTGTCTGTCTGTCTACGTTGACTGACTGTCTGTCTATCTGTCTGTCTTGACTGACTGTCTGACCGTATTTCTGTCTGTCTGTCTGGACTGACTGTCTGTCTGTCTGGACTGACTGTCTGTCTGTCTGGACTGAATGTCTGTCTGTCTGTTTGTCTTGACTAACTGACTGAATGTATGTCTGTCTGTCTGTGTTGTCTGTCTGTCTCTCTTGACTGACTGTATGTCTTTCTGTCTTCACTAACTGACTGACTGTCGGTCTGTCTGTCTGAGTTGACTGACTGTCTGTCTATCTGTCTGTCTTGACTGACTGTCTGTCTGTCTGTCTTTCTAGGCTTACTGACTGACTGTCTGTCTGTCTGTCTGTGTTGACTGACTGTCTGTCTATCCGTCTGTCTTGACTGAATGCCCGTCTGTCTGTCTATGTTCACGGACCGTCTGTCTGTCTGTCTGTCTTGACTAACTGACTGGCCGTCTGTCTGTCTGTCTGTCTTGACTGACTGACTGTCCGTCTGTCTTGACTAACTAACTGACTGTCTGTTTGTCTGTCTTGACTAACTGACTGACCGTCTGTCTGTCTGTCTGTCTTGACTGACAGACTGTCTGTCTCTCTGTCTTGACTAACTGACTGACCGTCTGTCTGTCTGTCTGTCTTGACTGACTGACTGTCTGTCTATGTGTCTTGACTAGCTGACTGACTGTCTTTCTTTCTTGACTAACTGACTGACTGTCTGGGTGTCTATCTGTGTTGACTGACTGTCTGTCTGTCTGACTGGACTGACTGTCTGTCTGTCTGGACTGAATGTCTGTCTGTCTGTCTGTGTTGACGGACCGTCTGTTTGTCTGTCTGTCTTGACTAACTGACTGACCGTCTGTCTGTCTGTCTGTCAGTCTTGACTGACTGACTATCTGTCTGTCTTGACTAACTGACTGAATGTCTGTCTGTCTGTCTGTGTTGACTGACTGTCTGTCTGTCTTAATTAACTGACTGACCGTCTGTCTGTCTGCCTGTCTTGACTGACTGTCTGTCTGTCTTGACAAACTGACTGACCGGTTGTCTGTCTGTCTGTCTTGACTAACTGACTGACCATCTGTCTGTCTATCTGTCTTGAATGACAGACTGTCTGTCTGTCTTGACTGACTGTCTGTCTGTCTTGACTGTCTGACCGAATGTCTGTCTGTCTGTCTGTGTTGACTGACTGTCTTTCTGTCTGTCTGTCTTGACTAAATGACTGACTGTCTATCTGTCTGTCTGTGTTGACTGACTGTCTGACTTTACTGACTGTCTGTCTGTCTTGACTGACTGTCTGTCTGTCTGTCGGTCTTGACTGACTGTCTGTCTATCTGTCTTTCTTGATTGACTGTCTGTCTGTTTTGACTGACTGCCTGTCTGTCTAAACTAACTGACTGACTGTCTGTCTGTCTGTCTGTCTGTGTTGACTGACGGTCTGTCTGTCTGTCTGGAATGACTGTCTGTCTGTCTGGACTGAATGTCTGTCTGTCTGTAGTGTTGACGAACCGTTTGTCTGTCTGTCTGTCTTGACTAACTGACTGACCGTCTGTCTGTCTGTCTGTCTTGACTGACTGACTGTCTGTCTTTCTTGACTGACTGACTGTCTGTCTGTCTTGACTGACTGTCTGTCTGTCTTGACTGGCTGTCTGTCTGTCTTGACTTACTGTCTGTCTGTCTGTCTGTCTGTCTTGACTAACTGACTGACCGTCTGTCTGTCTGTCTGTCAGTCTTGACTGACTGACTATCTGTCTGTCTGTCTGTATTGACTAACTGACTGAATGTCTGTCTGTCTGTCTGTGCTGACTGACTGTCTGTCTGTCTTGATTAACTGACTGACCGTCTGTCTGTCTGCCTGTCTTGAATGACTGTCTGTCTGTCTTGACTAACTGACTGACCGGTTGTCTGTCTGTCTGTCTTGAGTAACTGACTGACCGTCTGTCTGTCTATCTGTCTTGACTGGCAGACTGTCTGCCTGTCTTGACTGACCGTCTGTCTGTCTTGATTGTCTGACCGAATGTCTGTCTGTCTGTCTGTGTTGACTGACTGTCTGTCTGTCTGTCTGTCTTGACTAAATGACTGACTGTCTATCTGTCTGTCTGTGTTGACTGACTGTCTGACTTTACTGACTGTCTGTCTGTCTGTCTGTCTTGACTGACTGCCTGTCTGTCTAGACTAACTGACTGACTGTCTGTCTGTCTTTATGTGTTGACTGACTGTCTGTCTGTCTGTCTGGAATGACTGTCCGTCTGTCTGGACTGAATGTCTGTCTGTCTGTCTGTGTTGACGAACCGTTTGTCTGTCTGTCTGTCTTGACTAACTGACTGACCGTCTGTCTGTCTTGACTGACTGTCTGTCTGTCTTGACTGACTGTCTGTGTGTCTTGACTGACTGTCTGTCTGTCTGTCTGTCTGTCTGTATTGACTGACTGTCTGTCTGTCTATCTGTGTTGACTGACTGTCTGTCTATCTGACTGGACTGACTGTCTGTCTGTCTGGACTGAATGTCTGTCTGTCTGTCTGTGTTGACTAACCGTCTCTCTGTCTGTCTGTCTTGACTAACTGATTGACCGTCTGTCTGTCTGTCTGTCAGTCTTGACTGTCTGACTGTCTGTCTGTCTGTCTGTCTTGACTAACTGACTGACCGTCTGTCTGTCTGTCTATGTTGACTGACTGTCTGTCTATTTGTCTGTCTTGACTGACTGTCTGACCGTATGTCTGTCTGTCTGTCTTGACTGACTGACTTAGTGTCTGTCTGTCTTGACTAACTGACTGACTGTCTGTCTGTCTGTCTGTCTTGACTAACTGACTGACCGTCTGTCTGTCTGTCTACGTTGACTGACTGTCTGTCTATCTGTCTGTCTTGACTGACTGTCTGACCGTATGTCTGTCTGTCTGTCTTGACTGACTGACTGTTTGTATGTCTTGACTAACTGACTTACTGTCTGTCTGTCTTGACTAACTGATTGACTGTCTGTCTGTCTGTCTGTGTTGACTGACTGTCTGTCTGTCTGACTGGACTCACTGTCTGTCTGTCTGGACTGAATGTCTGTCTGTCTGTCTGTGTTGACTGACCGTCTGTCTGTCTGTCTGTCTGTCTTGACTGACTGACTGTCTGTCTGTCTGTCTTGACTAACTGACTGACGGTCTGTCTGTCTGTCTGTGTTGACTGACTGTCTGTCTGTCTTGACTAACTGACTGACTGTCTGTCTCTCTTGACTAACTGACTGACTGTCTGTCTGTCTATCTGTGTTGACGAACTGTTATTCTATCTGACTGGACTGACTGTATGTCTGTCTGGACTGATTGTCTGTCTGTCTGTCTGTCTTTCTGTCTTGACTAACTGACTGACCGTCTGTCTGTCTGTCTACGTTGACTGACTGTCTGTCTATCTGTCTGTCTTGACTGACTGTCTGACCGTATGTCTGTCTGTCTGTCTTGACTGACTGACTGTTTGTCTGTCTTGACTAACTGACTTACTGTCTGTCTGTCTTGACTAACTGATTGACTGTCTGTCTGTCTGTCTGTGTTGACTGAGTGTCTGTCTGTCTGACTGGACTCACTGTCTGTCTGTCTGGACTGAATGTCTGTCTGTCTGTCTGTCTTGACTAACTGACTGACCGTCTGTCTGTCTGTCTGTCTGTCTGTATTGACTGACTGACTGTCTTTACTGACTGACTGTCTGTCTGTATTGACTAACTGACTTACTGTCTGTTTGTCTTGACTAACTAACTGACTGTCTGTCTGGACTGAATGTCTGTCTGTCTGTCTGTGTTGACGGACAGTCTGTATGTCTGTCTGTCTTGACTAACTGACTTACCGTCTGTCTGTCTGTCTGTCTTGACTGACAGACTGTCTGTCTGTCTGTCTTGACTAACTGACTGACCGTATGTCTGTCTGTCTGTCTTGACTGACTGAATGTCTGTCTGTCTTGACTAACTGACTTACTGTCTGTCTGTCTTGACTAACTGACTGACTGTCTGTCTCTCTGTCTGTGTTAGCTGACTGTCTGTCTGTCTGACTGGACTGACTGTCTGTCTGTCTGACTGGACTGACTGTCTGTCTGTCTGGACTAAATGTCTGTCTGTCTGTCTGTGTTGACGGACAGTCTGTCTGTCTTGACTAACTGACTGACCGTCTGTCTGTCTGTCTGTCTGTCTTGACTTACTGACTGTCTGTCTGTCTTGACTGACTGTCTGTCTGTCTTGACTAACTGACTGAATGTCTGTCTGTCTGTATGTCTTGACTAACTGACTGACCGTCTGTCTGTCTGTCTGTCAGTCTTGACTGTCTGACTGTCTGTCTGTCTGTCTGTCTTGACTAACTGACTGACCGTCTGTCTGTCTGTCTACGTTGACTGACTGTCTGTCTATCTGTCTGTCTTGACTGACTGTCTGACCGTATGTCTGTCTGTCTGTCTTGACTGACTGACTGTTTGTCGGTCGTGACTAACTGACTTACTGTCTGTCTGTCTTGACTAACTGATTGACTGTCTGTCTGTCTGTCTGTGTTGACTGACTGTCTGTCTGTCTGACTGGATTCACTGTCTGTCTGTCTGGACTGAATGTCTGTCTGTCTGTCTGTGTTGACGGACCGTCTGTCTGTCTGTCTCTCTTGACTAACTGACTGACCGTCTGTCTGTCCTGCTGTCTGTCTGTATTGACTGACTGACTGTCTTTACTGACTGACTGTCTGTCTGTATTGACTAACTGACTTACTGTCTGTTTGTCTTGACTAACTAACTGACTGTCTGTCTGGACTGAATGTCTGTCTGTGTGTCTGTGTTGACGGACAGTCTGTATGTCTGTCTGTCTTGACTAACTGACTGACCGTCTGTCTGTCTGTCTGTCTTGACTGACAGACTGTCTGTCTGTCTGTCTTGACTAACTGACTGACCGTATGTCTGTCTGTCTGTCTTGACTGACTGAATATCTGTCTGTCTTGACTAACTGACTTACTGTCTGTCTGTCTTGACTAACTGACTGACTGTCTGTCTCTCTGTCTGTGTTGGCTGACTGTCTGTCTGTCTGACTGGACTGACTGTCTGTCTGTCTGACTGGACTGACTGTCTGTCTGTCTGGACTGAATGTCTGTCTGTCTGTCTGTGTTGACGGACAGTCTGTCTGTCTTGACTAACTGACTGACCGTCTGTCTGTCTGTCTGTCTGTCTTGACTTACTGACTGTCTGTCTGTCTTGACTGACTGTCTGTCTGTCTTGACTAACTGACTGAATGTCTGTCTGTCTGTCTTGACTGACTCTCTTTCTGTCTTGATTAACTGACTAACCGTCTGTCTGTCTGCCTGTCCTGACTGACTGTCTGTCTGTCTGTCTATCTTGACTAACTGACTGACTGTCTGTCAGTCTGTCTTTGTTGACTGACTGTCTGTCTTGACTGACTGTCCGTCAGTCTTGACTGACTGTCTGTCTGTCTGTCTGTCTGTCTTGACTGACTGTCTGTCTGTCTGTTTGTTTTGACTAACTGACTGACTGTCTGTCTGTCTGTCTGTGTTGACTGACTGTCTGTCTTGACTGACTGTCTGCCTGTCTGTCTTGACTGAGTGTCTGTCTGTCTGTCTGTCTTGACTAACCGACTGAATGTATGTCTGTCTGTCTGTGTTGACAGACCGTCTGTCTGTCTTTCTGTCTTGACTAACTGACTGGCCGTTTGTCTGTCTGTCTCTCTTGACTGACTGACTGTCTGTCTGTCTTGACTAACTGAATGACTTGTCTGTCTGTCTGGATTGACTCTCTGTCTGCCTGGACTGAATGTCTTTCTGTCTGTCTGTGTTGACGGACCGTCTGTCTGTCTGTCTGTTTTGAGTAACTGACTGACCGTCTGTCTGTCTATCTGTCTTGACTGACAGCCTGTCTGTCTGTCTTGATTGACTGTCTGTCTGTCTTGACTAACTGTCCGAATGTCTGTCTGTCTGTCTGTCTTGACTGACTGTCTGTCTTGACTGACTGTATGTCTGTCTTGACTCACTGTCTGTCTGTCTTGACTGACTGTCTGTCTATCTGTCTGTCTTTACTGACTGTCTGTCTGCCTTGACTGACTGCCTGTCTGTCTAGACTAACTATCTGACTGTCTGTCTGTCTGTCTGTCTGTGTTGACTGACTGTCTGTCTGTCAGGACTGACTGTCTGTCTATCTATCTTGACTGACTTTGACTGACTGTCTGTCTGTATGCCTGTCTTGACTAACTGACTGAATGTCTGTCTGTCTGTCTGTGTTGGCTGACTGTCTGTATGTGTTGACTGACGGTCTGTCTGTCTGTCTGTGTTGACTGGCAGACTGTCTGTCTCTCTTGACTAACTGACTGACTGTCTGTCTGTCTGTCTGTGTTGACTGACTGTCTGTCTGTCTGTCTGGATTGACTGTCTGTCTTTCTGGACTGAATGTCTATCTGTCTGTCTGTGTTGACGAACCGTCTGTCTATCTGTCTGTCTTGACTGACTGATCGTCTGACGGTCTGTCTGTCTTGACTGACTGTCTGTCTGTCTGTCTGTCTTGACTAACTGACAGAATCTCTGTCTGTCTGTCTGTCTTGAATGACTGACTGTCTGTCTGTCTTGACTAACTGACTGACTGTCTGTCTGTCTGTCTGTGTTGACTTACTGTCTGTCTGTCTGTCTGGACTGACTGTCTGTCTGTCTGGACTGAATGTCTGTCTGTCTGTCTGTGTTGACGAACCGTTTGTCTGTCTACCTGTATTGACTAACTGTCTGACCGTCTGTCTGTCTGTCTGTCTTGACTGACTGTCTGTCTGTCTGTTTGTCTTGACTAACTGACTGAATGTATGTCTGTCTGTCTGTGTTGTCTGTCTGTCTCTCTTGACTGACTGTATGTCTTTCTGTCTTCACTAACTGACTGACTGTCGGTCTGTCTGTCTGTGTTGACTGACTGTCTGTCTATCTGTCTGTCTTGACTGACTGTCTGTCTGTCTGTCTTTCTAGGCTTACTGACTGACTGTCTGTCTGTCTGTCTGTGTTGACTGACTGTCTCTCTATCCGTCTGTCTTGACTGAATGTCCGTCTGTCTGTCTATGTTCACGGACCGTCTGTCTGTCTGTCTGTCTTGACTAACTGACTGGCCGTCTGTCTGTCTGTCTGTCTGTCTTGACTGACTGACTGACTGTCTGTCTGTCTTGACTAACTGACTGAATGTCTGTCTGTCTGTCTGTGTTGACTGACTGTCTGTCTGTCTTAATTAACTGACTGACCGTCTGTCTGTCTGCCTGTCTTGACTGACTGTCTGTCTGTCTGTCTGTCTTGACTAACTGACTGACCGGTTGTCTGTCTGTCTGTCTTGACTAACTGACTGACCATCTGTCTGTCTATCTGTCTTGACTGACAGACTGTCTGTCTGTCTTGACTGACTGTCTGTCTGTCTTGACTGTCTGACCGAATGTCTGTCTGTCTGTCTGTGTTGACTGACTGTCTTTCTGTCTGTCTATCTTGACTAAATGACTGACTGTCTATCTGTCTGTCTGTGTTGACTGACTGTCTGACTTTACTGACTGTCTGTCTGTCTTGACTGACTGTCTGTCTGTCTGTCTGTCTTGACTGACTGTCTGTCTATCTGTCTTTCTTGATTGACTGTCTGTCTGTTTTGACTGACTGCCTGTCTGTCTAGACTAACTGACTGACTGTCTGTCTGTCTGTCTGTCTGTCTGTCTGTCTGTGTTGACTGACGGTCTGTCTGTCTGTCTGGAATGACTGTCTGTCTGTCTGGACTGAATGTCTGTCTGTCTGTAGTGTTGACTAACCGTTTGTCTGTCTGTCTGTCTTGACTAACTGACTGACCGTCTGTCTGTCTGTCTGTCTTGACTGACTGACTGTCTGTCTTTCCAGACTGACTGACTGTCTGTCTGTCTTGACTGACTGTCTGTCTGTCTTGACTGACTGTCTGTCTGTCTTGACTGACTGTCTGTCTGTCTTGACTGACTGTCTGTCTGTCTGTCTTGACTAACTGACTGACCGTCTGTCTGTCTGTCTGTCAGTCTTGACTGACTGACTGTCTGTCTGTCTGTCTGTATTAACTAACTGACTGAATGTCTGTCTGTCTGTCTGTGCTGACTGACTGTCTGTCTGTCTTGATTAACTGACTGACCGTCTGTATGTCTGCCTGTCTTGACTGACTGTCTGTCTGTCTTGATTAACTAACTGACTGTCTGTTTGTCTGTCTTGACTAACTGACTGACCGTCTGTCTGTCTGTCTGTCTTGACTGACAGACTGTCTGTCTCTCTGTCTTAACTAACTGACTGACCTTATGTCTGTCTGTCTGTCTTGACTGACTGACTGTCTGTCTATGTGTCTTGACTAACTGACTGACTGTCTGTCTGTCTTGACCAACTGACTGACTGTCTTTCTGTCTTGACTAACTGACTGACTGTCTGGGTGTCTATCTGTGTTGTCTGACTGTCTGTCTGTCTGACTGGACTGACTGTCTGTCTGTCTGGACTGAATGTCTGTCTGTCTGTCTGTGTTGACGGACCGTCTGTTTGTCTGTCTGTCTTGACTAACTGACTGACCGTCTGTCTGTCTGTCTGTCAGTCTTGACTGACTGACTGTCTGTCTGTCTTGACTAACTGACTGAATGTCTCTCTGTCTGTCTGTATTGACTGACTGTCTGTCTGTCTTAATTAACTGACTGACCGTCTGTCTGTCTTAATTAACTGACTGACCGTCTGTCTGTCTGCCTTTCTTGACTGACTGTCTGTCTGTCTGTCTGTCTTGACTAACTGACTGACCGGTTGTCTGTCTGTCTGTCTTGACTAACTGACTGACCATCTGTCTGTCTATCTGTCTTGACTGACAGACTGTCTGTCTGTCTTGACTGACTGTCTGTCTGTCTTGACTGTCTGACCGAATGTCTGTCTGTCTGTCTGTGTTTACTGACTGTCTTTCTGTCTGTCTATCTTGACTAAATGACTGACTGTCTATCTGTCTGTCTGTGTTGACTGACTGTCTGACTTTACTGACTGTCTGTCTGTCTTGACTGACTGTCTGTCTGTCTGTCTGTCTTGACTGACTGTCTGTCTATCTGTCTTTCTTGAATGACTGTCTGTCTGTTTTGACTGACTGCCTGTCTGTCTAGACTAACTGACTGACTGTCTGTCTGTCTGTGTTGACTGACGGTCTGTCTGTCTGTCTGGAATGACTGTCTGTCTGTCTGAACAGAATGTCTGTCTGTCTGTAGTGTTGACGAACCGTTTGTCTGTCTGTCTGTCTTGACTAACTGACTGACCGTCTGTCTGTCTGTCTGTCTTGACTGACTGACTGTCTGTCTTTCTTGACTGACTGACTGTCTGTCTGTCTTGACTGACTGTCTGTCTGTCTTGACTGACTGTCTGTCTGTCTTGACTGACTGTCTGTCTGTCTTGACTGACTGTCTGTCTGTCTTGACTAACTGACTGACCGTCTGTCTGTCTGTCTGTCTGTATTGACTAACTGACTGAATGTCTGTCTGTCTGTCTGTGCTGACTGACTGTCTGTCTGTCTTGATTAACTGACTGACCGTCTGTCTGTCTGCCTGTCTTGACTGACTGTCTGTCTGTCTGTCTGTCTTGACTAACTGACTGACCGGTTGTCTGTCTGTCTGTCTTGAGTAACTGACTGACCGTCTGTCTGTCTATCTGTCTTGACTGACAGACTGTCTGTCTGTCTTGACTGACCGTCTGTCTGTCTTGATTGTCTGACCGAATGTCTGTCTGTCTGTCTGTGTTCACTGACTGTCTGTCTGTCTGTCTGTCTTGCTAAATGACTGACTGTCTATCTGTCTGTCTGTGTTGACTGACTGTCTGACTTTACTGACTGTCTGTCTGTCTTGACTGACTGTCTGTCTGTCTGTCTGTCTTGACTGACTGCCTGTCTGTCTAGACTAACTGACTGACTGTCTGTCTGTCCTTATGTGTTGACTGACTGTCTGTCTGTCTGTCTAACTGACTGACCGTCTGTCTGTCTGTCTGTCAGTCTTAACTGACTGACTGTCTGTCTGTCTGTCTGTCTTGATTAACTGACTGACCGTCTGTCTGTCTGTCTGTCTTGACTAAGTGACTGGCCGTCTGTCTGTCTGTCTGTCTTGACTAACTGACTGAATGTCTGTCTGTCTGTCTGTGCTGACTGACTGTCTGTCTGTCTTGATTAACTGACTGACCGTCTGTCTGTCTGCCTGTCTTGACTGACTGTCTGTCTGTCTTGACTGACTGTCTGTCTGTCTTGACTGACTGTCTGTCTGTCTTGACTGACTGTCTGTCTGTCTGTCTTGACTAACTGACTGACCGTCTGTCTGTCTGTCTGTCAGTCTTGACTGACCGACTGTCTGTCTGTCTGTCTGTATTAACTATCTGACTGAATGTCTGTCTTTCCGTCTGTGCTGACTGACTGTCTGTCTGTCTTGATTAACTGACTGACCGTCTGTATGTCTGCCTGTCTTGACTGACTGTCTGTCTGTCTGTCTGTCTTGACTAACTAACTGACTGTCTGTTTGTCTGTCTTGACTAACTGACTGACAGACTGTCTGTCTCTCTGTCTGTCTGTATTGACTGACTGTCTGTCTGTCTTAATTAACTGACTGACCGTCTGTCTGTCTTAATTAACTGACTGACCGTCTGTCTGTCTGCCTGTCTTGACTGACTGTCTGTCTGTCTGTCTGTCTTGACTAACTGACTGACCGGTTGTCTGTCTGTCTGTCTTGAGTAACTGACTGACCGTCTGTCTGTCTATCTGTCTTGACTGACAGACTGTCTGTCTGTCTTGACTGACCGTCTGTCTGTCTTGATTGTCTGACCGAATGTCTGTCTGTGTTGACTGACTGTCTGTCTGTCTGTCTGTCTTGCTAAATGACTGACTGTCTATCTGTCTGTCTGTGTTGACTGACTGTCTGACTTTACTGACTGTCTGTCTGTCTTGACTGACTGTCTGTCTGTCTGTCTGTCTTGGCTGACTGCCTGTCTGTCTAGACTAACTGACTGACTGCCTGTCTGTCCTTATGTGTTGACTGACTGTCTGTCTGTCTGTCTGGAATGACTGTCCGTCTGTCTGGACTGAATGTCTGTCTGTCTGTCTGTGTTGACGAACCGTTTGTCTGTCTGTCTGTCTTGACTAACTGACTGACCGTCTGTCTGTCTTGACTGACTGTCTGTCTGTCTTGACTGACTGTCTGTCTGTCTTGACTGACTGTCTGTCTGTCTTGACTGACTGTCTGTCTGTCTGTCTGTCTGTCTTGACTAACTGACTGAATGTCTGTCTTTCTTGACTGACTGACTGTCTGTCCGTCTTGACTAACTGACTGACGGTCTGTCTGTCTGTCTGTCTGTGTTGACTGACTGTCTGACTGTCTGTCTGTCTGTCTGGACTGACTGTGTGTCTGTCTTTCTGTCTTGACTAACTGACTGACTGTCTGGGTGTCTATCTGTGTTGACTGACTGTCTGTCTGTCTGACTGGACTGACTGTCTGTCTGTCTGGACTGAATGTCTGTCTGTCTGTCTGTGTTGACGGACCGTCTGTTTGTCTGTCTGTCTTGACTAACTAACTGACCGTCTGTCTGTCTGTCTGTCAGTCTTGACTGACTGACTGTCTGTCTGTCTGTGTTGACTGACTGTCTGACTGTCTGTCTGTCTGTCTGGACTGACTGTGTGTCTGTCTTTCTGTCTTGACTAACTGACTGACTGTCTGGGTGTCTATCTGTGTTGACTGACTGTCTGTCTGTCTGACTGGACTGACTGTCTGTCTGTCTGGACTGAATGTCTGTCTGTCTGTCTGTGTTGACGGACCGTCTGTTTGTCTGTCTGTCTTGAGTAACTGACTGACCGTCTGTCTGTCTATCTGTCTTGACTGACAGACTGTCTGTCTGTCTTGACTGACCGTCTGTCTGTCTTGATTGTCTGACCGAATGTCTGTCTGTCTGTCTGTGTTGACTGACTGTCTGTCTGTCTGTCTGTCTTGCTAAATGACTGACTGTCTATCTGTCTGTCTGTGTTGACTGACTGTCTGACTTTACTGACTGTCTGTCTGTCTTGACTGACTGTCTTTCTGTCTGTCTGTCTTGACTGACTGCCTGTCTGTCTAGACTAACTGACTGACTGTCTGTCTGTCCTTATGTGTTGACTGACTGTCTGTCTGTCTGTCTGGAATGACTGTCCGTCTGTCTGGACTGAATGTCTGTCTGTCTGTCTGTGTTGACGTCTGTCTGTCTGTTTGTCTGTCTGTCTGTCTTGACTAACTGACTGACCGTCTGTCTGTCTTGATTGACTGTCTGTCTGTCTTGACTGACTGTCTGTCTGTCTTGACTGACTGTCTGTCTGTCTTGACTGACTGTCTGTCTGTCTGTCTGTCTGTCTTGACTAACTGACTGAATGTCTGTCTGTCTGTCTGTCTTGACTGACTGACTGTCTGTCTGTCTTGACTGACTGACTGTCTGTCCGTCTTGACTAACTGACTGACTGTCTGTCTGTCTGTCTGTCTGTGTTGACTGACTGTCTGTCTGGACTGACTGTCTGTCTGTCTGGACTGAATGTTTGTCTGTCTGTCTGTGTTGATAACCGTTTGTCTGTCTGTCTGTCTTGACTAACTGACTGATCGTCTGTCTGTCTGTCTTGACTAACTGACTGAATGTCTGTCTGTCTTGACTGACTGTCTGTCTGTCTGTCTTGACTAACTGACTGACTGTCGGTCTGTCTGTCTGTTTTGACTGACTGTCTGTCTATCTGTCTGTGTTGACTGACTGTCTGTCTGTCTGTCTGTCTAGACTAACTGACTGACTGTCTGTCTGTCTGTCTGTGTTGACTGACTGCCTGTCTATCTATCTGTCATGACTGAATGTCCGTCTGTCTGTCTGTGTTCACGGACCGTCTGTCTGTCTGTCTGTCTTGACTAACTGACTGGCCGTCTGTCTGTCTGTCTGTCTTGACTGACTGACTGTCTGTCTGTCTTGACTAACTAACTGACTGTCTGTCTGTGTTGACGGACCGTCTGTCTGTCTGTCTGTCTTGACTGACTGACTGTCTGTCTTTCTTGACTGACTGACTGTCTGTCTGTCTTGACTGACTGTCTGTCTGTCTTGACTGACTGTCTGTCTGTCTTGACTGACTGTCTGTCTGTCTGTCTTGACTAACTGACTGACCGTCTGTCTGTCTGTCTGTCTGTATTGAATAACTGACTGAATGTCTGTCTGTCTGTCTGTGCTGACTGACTGTCTGTCTGTCTTGATTAACTGACTGACCGTCTGTCTGTCTGCCTGTCTTGACTGACTGTCTGTCTGTCTGTCTGTCTTGACTAACTGACCGACCGGTTGTCTGTCTGTCTGTCTTGAGTAACTGACTGACCGTCTGTCTGTCTATCTGTCTTGACTGACAGACTGTCTGTCTGTCTTGACTGACCGTCTGTCTGTCTTGATTGTCTGACCGAATGTCTGTCTGTCTGTCTGTGTTGACTGACTGTCTGTCTGTCTGTCTGTCTTGCTAAATGACTGACTGTCTATCTGTCTGTCTGTGTTGACTGACTGTCTGACTTTACTGACTGTCTGTCTGTCTTGACTGACTGTCTGTCTGTCTGTCTGTCTTGACTGACTGCCTGTCTGTCTAGACTAACTGACTGACTGTCTGTCTGTCCTTATGTGTTGACTGACTGTCTGTCTGTCTGTCTAACTGACTGACCGTCTGTCTGTCTGTCTGTCAGTCTTGACTGACTGACTGTCTGTCTGTCTGTCTGTCTGTGTTGACTGACGGTCTGTCTGTCTGTCTGGAATGACTGTCTGTCTGTCTGGACTGAATGTCTGTCTGTCTGTAGTGTTGACTAACCGTTTGTCTGTCTGTCTGTCTTGACTAACTGACTGACCGTCTGTCTGTCTGTCTGTCTTGACTGACTGACTGTCTGTCTTTCTTGACTGACTGACTGTCTGTCTGTCTTGACTGACTGTCTGTCTGTCTTGACTGACTGTCTGTCTGTCTTGACTGACTGTCTGTCTGTCTTGACTGACTGTCTGTCTGTCTGTCTTGACTAACTGACTGACCGTCTGTCTGTCTGTCTGTCAGTCTTGACTGACTGACTGTCTGTCTGTCTGTCTGTATTAACTAACTGACTGAATGTCTGTCTGTCTGTCTGTGCTGACTGACTGTCTGTCTGTCTTGATTAATTGACTGACCGTCTGTATGTCTGCCTGTCTTGACTGACTGTCTGTCTGTCTTGACTAACTAACTGACTGTCTGTTTGTCTGTCTTGACTAACTGACTGACCGTCTGTCTGTCTGTCTGTCTTGACTGACAGACTGTCTGTCTCTCTGTCTTGACTAACTGACTGACTGTCTGTCTGTCTTGACCAACTGACTGACTGTCTTTCTGTCTTGACTAACTGACTGACTGTCTGGGTGTCTATCTGTGTTGACTGACTGTCTGTCTGTCTGACTGGACTGACTGTCTGTCTGTCTGGACTGAATGTCTGTCTGTCTGTCTGTGTTGACGGACCGTCTGTTTGTCTGTCTGTCTTGACTAACTGACTGACCGTCTGTCTGTCTGTCTGTCAGTCTTGACTGACTGACTGTCTGTCTGTCTTGACTAACTGACTGAATGTCTCTCTGTCTGTCTGTATTGACTGACTGTCTGTCTGTCTTAATTAACTGACTGACCGTCTGTCTGTCTTAATTAACTGACTGACCGTCTGTCTGTCTGCCTTTCTTGACTGACTGTCTGTCTGTCTGTCTGTCTTGACTAACTGACTGACCGGTTGTCTGTCTGTCTGTCTTGACTAACTGACTGACCATCTGTCTGTCTATCTGTCTTGACTGACAGACTGTCAGTCTGTCTTGACTGACTGTCTGTCTGTCTTGACTGTCTGACCGAATGTCTGTCTGTCTGTCTGTGTTGACTGACTGTCTTTCTGTCTGTCTATCTTGACTAAATGACTGACTGTCTGTCTTGACTGACTGCCTGTCTGTCTAGACTAACTGACTGACTGTCTGTCTGTCCTTATGTGTTGACTGACTGTCTGTCTGTCTGTCTGGAATGACTGTCCGTTTGTCTGGACTGAATGTCTGTCTGTCTGTCTGTGTTGACGAACCGTTTGTCTGTCTGTCTGTCTTGACTAACTGACTGACCGTCTGTCTGTCTTGACTGACTGTCTGTCTGTCTTGACTGACTGTCTGTCTGTCTTGACTGACTGTCTGTCTGTCTTGACTGACTGTCTGTCTGTCTGTCTGTCTGTCTTGACTAACTGACTGAATGTCTGTCTGTCTGTCTGTCTTGACTGACTGACTGTCTGTCTGTCTTGACTGACTGACTGTCTGTCCGTCTTGACTAACTGACTGACTGTCTGTCTGTCTGTGTTGACTGACTGTCTGTCTGTCTGTCTGGACTGACTGTCTGTCTGTCTGGACTGAATGTTTGTCTGTCTGTCTGTGTTGATAACCGTTTGTCTGTCTGTCTGTCTTGACTAACTGACTGATCGTCTGTCTGTCTGTCTTGACTAACTGACTGAATGTCTGTCTGTCTTGACTGACTGTCTGTCTGTCTGTCTTGACTAACTGACTGACCGTCGGTCTGTCTGTCTGTTTTGACTGACTGTCTGTCTATCTGTCTGTGTTGACTGACTGTCTGTCTGTCTGTCTGTCTAGACTAACTGACTGACTGTCTGTCTGTCTGTCTGTGTTGACTGACTGCCTGTCTATCTATCTGTCATGACTGAATGTCCGTCTGTCTGTCTGTGTTCACGGACCGTCTGTCTGTCTGTCTGTCTTGACTAACTGACTGGCCGTCTGTCTGTCTTTCTGTCTTGACTGACTGACTGTCTGTCTGTCTTGACTAACTAACTGACTGTCTGTCTGTATTGACGGACCGTCTGTCTGTCTGTCTGTCTTGACTGACTGACTGTCTGTCTTTCTTGACTGACTGACTGTCTGTCTGTCTTGACTGACTGTCTGTCTGTCTTGACTGACTGTCTGTCTGTCTTGACTGACTGTCTGTCTGTCTGTCTTGACTAACTGACTGACCGTCTGTCTGTCTGTCTGTCTGTATTGACTAACTGACTGAATGTCTGTCTGTCTGTCTGTGCTGACTGACTGTCTGTCTGTCTTGATTAACTGACTGACCGTCTGTCTGTCTGCCTGTCTTGACAGACTGTCTGTCTGTCTGTCTGTCTTGACTAACTGACTGACCGGTTGTCTGTCTGTCTGTCTTGAGTAACTGACTGACCGTCTGTCTGTCTATCTGTCTTGACTGACAGACTGTCTGTCTGTCTTGACTGACCGTCTGTCTGTCTTGATTGTCTGACCGAATGTCTGTCTGTCTGTCTGTGTTGACTGACTGTCTGTCTGTCTGTCTGTCTTGCTAAATGACTGACTGTCTATCTGTCTGTCCTTGTTGACTGACTGTCTGACTTTACTGACTGTCTGTCTGTCTTGACTGACTGTCTGTCTGTCTGTCTGTCTTGACTGACTGCCTGTCTGTCTAGACTAACTGACTGACTGTCTGTCTGTCCTTATGTGTTGACTGACTGTCTGTCTGTCTGTCTAACTGACTGACCGTCTGTCTGTCTGTCTGTCAGTCTTGACTGACTGACTGTCTGTCTGTCTGTCTGTCTTGATCAACTGACTGACCGTCTGTCTGTCTGTCTGTCTTGACTAAGTGACTGGCCGTCTGTCTGTCTGTCTGTCTTGACTAACTGACTGAATGTCTGTCTGTGCTGACTGACTGTCTGTCTGTCTTGATTAACTGACTGACCGTCTGTCTGTCTGCCTGTCTTGACTGACTGTCTGTCTGTCTTGACTGACTGTCTGTCTGTCTTGACTGACTGTCTGTCTGTCTTGACTGACTGACTGTCTGTCTGTCTTGACTGACTGTCTGTCTGTCTTGACTGACTGTCTGTCTGTCTGTCTTGACTGACTGTCTGTCTGTCTGTCTTGACTAACTGACTGACCGTCTGTCTGTCTGTCTGTCAGTCTTGACTGACCGACTGCCTGTCTGTCTGTCTGTATTAACTAACTGACTGAATGTCTGTCTGTCCGTCTGTGCTGACTGACTGTCTGTCTGTCTTGATTAACTGACTGACCGTCTGTATGTCTGCCTGTCTTGACTGACTGTCTGTCTGTCTGTCTGTCTTGACTAACTAACTGACTGTCTGTTCGTCTGTCTTGACTAACTGACTGACAGACTGTCTTTCTCTCTGTCTTGACTAACTGACTGACCTTATGTCTGTCTGTCTGTCTTGACTGACTGACTGTCTGTCTATGTGTCTTGACTAACTGACTGACTGTCTGTCTGTCTTGACCAACTGACTGACTGTCTTTCTGTCTTGACTAACTGACTGACTGTCTGGGTGTCTATCTGTGTTGACTGACTGTCTGTCTGTCTGACTAGACTGACTGTCTGTCTGTCTGGACTGAATGTCTGTCTGTCTGTCTGTGTTGACGGACCGTCTGTTTGTCTGTCTGTCTTGACTAACTGACTGACCGTCTGTCTGTCTGTCTGTCAGCTGACTGACTGTCTGTCTGTCTTGACTAACTGACTGAATGTCTGTCTGTCTGTCTGTGTTGACTGACTGTCTGTCTGTCTTAATTAACTGACTGACCGTCTGTCTGTCTTAATTAACTGACTGACCGTCTGTCTGTCTGCCTGTCTTGACTGACTGTCTGTCTGTCTGTCTGTCTTGACTAACTGACTGACCGGTTGTCTGTCTGTCTGTCTTGAGTAACTGACTGACCGTCTGTCTGTCTATCTGTCTTGACTGACAGACTGTCTGTCTGTCTTGACTGACCGTCTGTCTGTCTTGATTGTCTGACCGAATGTCTGTCTGTCTGTCTGTGTTGACTGACTGACTGTCTGTCTGTCTGTCTTGCTAAATGACGGACTGTCTATCTGTCTGTCTGTGTTGACTGACTGTCTGACTTTACTGAATGTCTGTCTGTCTTGACTGACTGTCTGTCTGTCTGTCTGTCTTGACTGACTGCCTGTCTGTCTAGACTAACTGACTGAATGTCTGTCTGTCCTTATGTGTTGACTGACTGTCTGTCTGTCTGTCTGGAATGACTGTCCGTCTGTCTGGACTGAATTTCTGTCTGTCTGTCTGTGTTGACGAACCGTTTGTCTGTCTGTCTGTCTTGACTAACTGACTGACCGTCTGTCTGTCTTGACTGACTGTCTGGCTGTCTTGACTGACTGTCTGTCTGTCTTGACTGACTGTCTGTCTGTCTTGACTGACTGTCTGTCTGTCTGTCTGTCTGTCTTGACTAACTGACTGAATGTCTGTCTGTCTGTCTGTCTTGACTGACTGACTGTCTGTCTGTCTTGACTGACTGACTGTCTGTCCGTCTTGACTAACTGACTGACTGTCTGTCTGTCTGTCTGTCTGTGTTGACTGACTGTCTGTCTGTCTGTCTGGACTGACTGTCTGTCTGTCTGGACTGAATGTTTGTCTGTCTGTCTGTGTTGATAACCGTTTGTCTGTCTGTCTGTCTTGACTAACTGACTGATCGTCTGTCTGTCTGTCTTGACTAACTGACTGAATGTCTGTCTGTCTTGACTGACTGTCTGTCTGTCTGTCTTGACTAACTGACTGACTGTCGGTCTGTCTGTCTGTTTTGACTGACTGTCTGTCTATCTGTCTGTGTTGACTGACTGTCTGTCTGTCTGTCTGTCTAGACTAACTGACTGACTGTCTGTCTGTCTGTCTGTGTTGACTGACTGCCTGTCTATCTATCTGTCTTGACTGAATGTCCGTCTGTCTGTCTGTGTTCACGGACCGTCTGTCTGTCTGTCTGTCTTGACTAACTGACTGGCCGTCTGTCTGTCTGTCTGTCTTGACTGACTGACTGTCTGTCTGTCTTGACTAACTAACTGACTGTCTGTCTGTGTTGACGGACCGTCTGTCTGTCTGTCTGTCTTGACTAACTGACTGACCGTCTGTCCGTCTGTCTGCCTTGACTGACAGACTGTCTGTCTTGACTGACAGACTGTCTGTCTGTCTGTCTTGACTAACTGACTGGCCGTCTGTCTGTCTGTCTGTCTTGACTGACTGACTGTCTGTCTGTCTTGACTGACTGACTGTCTGTCTGTCTTGACTGACTGACTGTCTGTCTGTCTTGACTGACTGACTGTCTGTCTGTCTTGACTAACTAACTGACTGTCTGTCTGTCTGTCTGTGTTGACGGACCGTCTGTCTGTCTGTCTGTCCTGACTAACTGACTGACCGTCTGTCTGTCTAACTGTCTTGACTAACTTACTGACTGTCTGTCTGTCTGTCTGTCTTGACTAACTGACTGACCGTCTGTCTGTCTGTCTGTCTGTCTGTCTTGACTGACTGTATATCTGTCTGTCTGTCTTGACTAAATGACTGACTGTCTATCTGCCGTCTGTGTTGACTGACTGTCTGACTTTACTGACTGTCTGTCTGTCTTGACTGACTGTCTGTCTGTCTGTCGGTCTTGACTGACTGTTTGTCTATCTGTCTGTCTTGACTAACTTACTGGCTGTCTGTCTGTCTGTCCGTCTTGACTAACTGACTGACCGTCTGTCTGTCTGTCTGTCTGTCTTGACTAACTTACTGACTGTCTGTCTGCCTGTCTGTCTAGACTAACTGACTGACTGTCTGTCTGTCTGTCTGTCTGTGTTGACTGACGGTCTGTCTGTCTGTCTGTCTTGACTGGCTGACTGTCTGTCTGTCTGTGTTGACCGGTTGACTGCCTGTCTGTCTTGACTAACTTACTGGCTGTCTGTCTGTCTTTCTGTCTTAACTAACTGACTGACCGTCTGTCTGTCTGTCTGTCTGTCTTGACTAACTTACTGACTGTCTGTCTGCCTGTCTGTCTAGACTAACTGACTGACTGTCTGTCTGTCTGTCTGTCTTGACTGGCTGACTGTCTGTCTGTCTGTGTTGACCGGTTGACTGCCTGTCTGTCTTGACTGACTGACTGTCTGTCTGTCTTGACTAACTGGCTGGCCGTCTCTCTGTCTGTCTGTCTTGACTGACTGACTGTCTTTCTGTCTTGACTAACTAACTGACTGTCTGTCTGTGTTGACGGACCGTCTGTCTGTCTGTGTTGACGGACCGTCTGTCTGTCTTGACTGACTGACTGACCGTCTGTCTGTCTGTCTGTCTTGACTGACTGGCTGTCTGTCCGTCTTGACTAACTGACTGACTGTCTGTCTGTCTTGACTAACTGACTGTCTGTCTGTCTGTCTGTTCGTCTTGACTAACTGACTAACCGACTGTCTGTCTGTCTGTCTGTCTGTGTTGACTGACTGTCTGTTTGTCTTGATTAACTGACTGACCGTCTGTCTGTCTGCCTGTCTTGACTGACCGTCTGTCTGTCTGTCTGTCTTGACTAACTGACTGACCGTCTGTCTGTCTGTCTGTCAGTCTTGACTGACTGACTGTCTGTCTGTCTGTCTGTCTTGATTAACTGACTGACCGTCTGTCTGTCTGTCTGTCTTGACTAAGTGACTGGCCGTCTGTCTGTCTGTCTGTCTTGACTGACTGACTGTCTGTCTGTCTTGACTAACTAACTGACTGTCTGTCTGTCTGTCTTGACTAACTGATCGACCGTCTGTCTGTCTTGACTGACAGACTGTCTGTCTGTCTGTCTTGACTAACTGACTGACCGTCTGTCTCTCTGTCTGTCTTGACTGACTGACTGTCTGTCTGTCTGTCTTGACTAACTGACTGACGGTCTGTCTGTCTGTCTGTGTTGACCGACTGTCCGTCTGTCTTGACTAACTGCCTGACTGTCTGTCTGTCTTGACTAACTGACAGACTGTCTGTCTGTCTATCTGTGTTGACTGACTGTCTGTCTGTCTGACTGGACTGACTGTCTGTCTGTCTGGACTAAATGTCAGTCTGTCTGTCTGTGTTGACGGACCGTCTGTCTGTCTGTCCTTCTTGACTAACTGACTGACCGTTTGTCTGTCTGTCTGTCAGTCTTGACTGACTGAATGTCTGTCTGTCTGTCTGTCTTGACTAACTGACTGACCATCTGTCTGTCTGTCTATGTTGACTGACTGTCTGTCTATCTGTCTGTCTTGACTGACTGGCTGTCTGTCTGTCTTGACTAACTGACTTACTGTCTGTCTGTCTTGACTGACTGTCTGTCTGTCTTGACTGACTGTCTGTCTGTCTTGACTGACTGTCTGTCTGTCTGTCTGTCTGTCTTGACTAACTGACTGAATGTCTGTCTGTCTGTCTGTCTTGACTGACTGACTGTCTGTCTGTCTTGACTGACTGACTGTCTGTCCGTCTTGACTAACTGACTGACTGTCTGTCTGTCTGTGTTGACTGACTGTCTGTCTGTCTGTCTGGACTGACTGTCTGTCTGTCTGGACTGAATGTTTGTCTGTTTGTCTGTGTTGATAACAGTTTGTCTGTCTGTCTGTCTTGACTAACTGACTGATCGTCTGTCTGTCTGTCTTGACTAACTGACTGAATGTCTGTCTGTCTTGACTGACTGTCTGTCTGTCTGTCTTGACTAACTGACTGACTGTCGGTCTGTCTGTCTGTTTTGACTGACTGTCTGTCTATCTGTCTGTGTTGACTGACTGTCTGTCTGTCTGTCTGTCTAGACTAACTGACTGAC
This sequence comes from Branchinecta sandiegonensis, assembly GCA_030848855.1. Classification (NCBI taxonomy): domain Eukaryota; kingdom Metazoa; phylum Arthropoda; class Branchiopoda; order Anostraca; family Branchinectidae; genus Branchinecta; species Branchinecta sandiegonensis. The sequence goes on along the minus strand of JAUPMV010000014.1, from coordinate 1,020,306 downwards.
TGTCTGTCTGTCTGTCTGTGTTGACTGACTGCCTGTCTATCTATCTGTCTTGACTGAATGTCCGTCTGTCTGTCTGTGTTCACGGACCGTCTGTCTGCCTGTCTGTCTAGACTAACTGACTGACTGTCTGTCTGTCTGTCTGTCTGTTTTGACTGACGGTCTGTCTGTCTGTCTGTCTTGACTGGCTGACTGTTGACCGGTTGACTGCCTGTCTGTCTTGACTAACTTACTGGCTGTCTGTCTGTCTTTCTGTCTTAACTAACTGACTGACCGTCTGTCTGTCTGTCTGTCTGTCTTGACTAACTTACTGACTGTCTGTCTGCCTGTCTGTCTAGACTAACTGACTGACTGTCTGTCTGTCTGTCTGTCTTGACTGGCTGACTGTCTGTCTGTCTGTGTTGACCGGTTGACTGCCTGTCTGTCTTGACTAACTTACTGGCTGTCTGTCTGTCTGTCTGTCTTAACTAACTGACTGACCGTCTGTCTGTCTGTCTGTCTGTCTTGACTAACTTACTGACTGTCTGTCTGACTGTCTGTCTAGACTAACTGACTGACTGTCTGTCTGTCTGTCTGTCTGTGTTGACTGACGGTCTGTCTGTCTGTCTGTCTTGACTGGCTGACTGTCTGTCTGTCTGTGTTGACCGGTTGACTGCCTGTCTGTCTTGACTGACTGACTGTCTGTCTGTCTTGACTAACTGACTGGCCGTCTCTCTGTCTGTCTGTCTTGACTGACTGACTGTCTGTCTGTCTTGACTAACTAACTGACTGTCTGTCTGTGTTGACGGACCGTCTGTCTGTCTTGACTGACTGACTGACCGTCTGTCTGTCTGTCTGTCTTGACTGACTGGCTGTCTGTCCGTCTTGACTAACTGACTGACTGTCTGTCTGTCTTGACTAACTGACTGTCTGTCTGTCTGTCTGTTCGTCTTGACTAACTGACTAACCGACTGTCTGTCTGTCTGTCTTTCTGTGTTGACTGACTGTCTGTTTGTCTTGATTAACTGACTGACCGTCTGTCTGTCTGCCTGTCTTGACTGACCGTCTGTCTGTCTGTCTGTCTTGACTAACTGACTGACCGTCGGTCTGTCTGTCTGTTTTGACTGACTGTCTGTCTATCTGTCTGTGTTGACTGACTGTCTGTCTGTCTGTCTGTCTTGACTGACTGTCTGTCTGTCTGTCTTGACTAACTGACTGACTGTCGGTCTGTCTGTCTGTTTTGACTGACTGTCTGTCTATCTGTCTGTGTTGACTGACTGTCTGTCTGTCTGTCTGTCTAGACTAACTGACTGACTGTCTGTCTGTCTGTCTGTGTTGACTGACTGCCTGTCTATCTATCTGTCTTGACTGAATGTCCGTCTGTCTGTCTGTGTTCACGGACCGTCTGTCTGCCTGTCTGTCTAGACTAACTGACTGACTGTCTGTCTGTCTGTCTGTCTGTTTTGACTGACGGTCTGTCTGTCTGTCTGTCTTGACTGGCTGACTGTTGACCGGTTGACTGCCTGTCTGTCTTGACTAACTTACTGGCTGTCTGTCTGTCTTTCTGTCTTAACTAACTGACTGACCGTCTGTCTGTCTGTCTGTCTGTCTTGACTAACTTACTGACTGTCTGTCTGCCTGTCTGTCTAGACTAACTGACTGACTGTCTGTCTGTCTGTCTGTCTTGACTGGCTGACTGTCTGTCTGTCTGTGTTGACCGGTTGACTGCCTGTCTGTCTTGACTAACTTACTGGCTGTCTGTCTGTCTGTCTGTCTTAACTAACTGACTGACCGTCTGTCTGTCTGTCTGTCTGTCTTGACTAACTTACTGACTGTCTATCTGACTGTCTGTCTAGACTAACTGACTGACTGTCTGTCTGTCTGTCTGTCTGTGTTGACTGACGGTCTGTCTGTCTGTCTGTCTTGACTGGCTGACTGTCTGTCTGTCTGTGTTGACCGGTTGACTGCCTGTCTGTCTTGACTGACTGACTGTCTGTCTGTCTTGACTAACTGACTGGCCGTCTCTCTGTCTGTCTGTCTTGACTGACTGACTGTCTGTCTGTCTTGACTAACTAACTGACTGTCTGTCTGTGTTGACGGACCGTCTGTCTGTCTTGACTGACTGACTGACCGTCTGTCTGTCTGTCTGTCTTGACTGACTGGCTGTCTGTCCGTCTTGACTAACTGACTGACTGTCTGTCTGTCTTGACTAACTGACTGTCTGTCTGTCTGTCTGTTCGTCTTGACTAACTGACTAACCGACTGTCTGTCTGTCTGTCTTTCTGTGTTGACTGACTGTCTGTTTGTCTTGATTAACTGACTGACCGTCTGTCTGTCTGCCTGTCTTGACTGACCGTCTGTCTGTCTGTCTGTCTTGACTAACTGACTGACCGTCTGTCTGTCTGTCTGTCAGTCTTGACTGACTGACTGTCTGTCTGTCTGTCTGTCTTGATTAACTGACTGACCGTCTGTCTGTCTGTCTGTCTTGACTAAGTGACTTGCCGTCTGTCTGTCTGTCTGTCTTGACTGACTGACTGTCTGTCTGTCTTGACTAACTAACTGACTGTCTGTCTGTCTGTCTTGACTAACTGATCGACCGTCTGTCTGTCTTGACTGACAGACTGTCTGTCTGTCTGTCTTGACTAACTGACTGACCGTCTGTCTGTCTTGACTGACTGACTGTCTGTCTGTCTGTCTTGACTAACTGACTGACGGTCTGTCTGTCTGTCTGTGTTGACCGACTGTCCGTCTGTCTTGACTAACTGACTGACTGTCTGTCTGTCTTGACTAACTGACAGACTGTCTGTCTGTCTATCTGTGTTAACTGACTGTCTGTCTGTCTGACTGGACTGAATGTCTGTCTGTCTGTCTGTGTTGACGGACCGTCTGTCTGTCTGTCTGTCTTGACTGACTGTCTGACCGTATGTCTGTCTGTCTGTCTGTCTTGACTGACTGACTGTCTATCTGTCTTGACTAACTGACTTACTGTCTGTCTGTCTTGACTAACTGACTGACTGTCTGTCTGTCTGTCTGTCTTGACTGATTGTTTGTCTGTCTGACTGGACTGACTGTCTGTCCGTCTCGACTGAATGTCTGTCTGTCTGTCTGTGTTGACGGACAGTCTGTCTGTCTGTCTGTCTTGACTAACTGACTGACCGTCTGTCTGTCTGTCTGTCTGTCTTGACTGACTGTCTGTCTGTCTTGACTAACTGACTGAATGTCTGTCTGTCTGTCTGTCTGTGTTGACTGACTGTCTTTCTGTCTTGATTAACTGACTGACCGTCTGTCTGTCTGCCTGTCTTGACTGACTGTCTGTCTGTCTGTCTGTCTTGACTAACTGACTTACTGTCTTTCAGTCTGTCTGTGTTGACTGACTGTCTGTCTTGACTGACTGTCTGTCTGTCTGTCTGTCTGTCTGTCTGTCTGTCTGTCTTGACTGACTGTCTGTCTGTCTTGACTGACTGACTGAGTGTCTGTCTGCCTGTCTGTCTTGACTAACTGACTGAATGGCTGTCTGTCTGTCTGTGTTGACGGACCGTCTGTCTGTCTTTCTGTCTTGACTAACGGACTGGCCGTCTATCTGTCTGTCTCTCTTGACTGACTGACTGTCTGTCTGTCTTGACTAACTGACTGACTGTCTGTCTGTGTAGACTGACTGTATGTCTGTCTGTCTGGATTGACTGTCTATCTGCCTGGACTGAATGTCTTTCTGTCTGTCTGTGTTGATGGACCGTCTGTCTGTCTGTCTGTCTTGAGTAACTGACTGACCGTCTGTCTGTCTATTTGTCTTGACTGACAGCCTGTCTGTCTGTCTTGACTGACTGTCTGTCTGTCTGTTTGTCTTGACTAACTGATTGAATGTATGTCTGTCTGTCTGTTTTGTCTGTCTGTCTCTCTTGACTGACTGTATGTCTTTCTGTCTTCACTAACTGACTGACTGTCGGTCTGTCTGTCTGTGTTGACTGACTGTCTGTCTATCTGTCTGTCTTGACTGACTGTCTGTCTGTCTGTCTTTCTAGGCTTACTGACTGACTGTCTGTCTGTCTGTCTGTGTTGACTGACTGTCTCTCTATCCGTCTGTCTTGACTGAATGTCCGTCTGTCTGTCTATGTTCACGGACCGTCTGTCTGTCTGTCTGTCTTGACTAACTGACTGGCCGTCTGTCTGTCTGTCTGTCTTGACTGACTGACTGTCCGTCTGTCTTGACTAACTAACTGACTGTCTGTTTGTCTGTCTTGACTAACTTACTGACCGTCTGTCTGTCTGTCTGTCTTGACTGACAGACTGTCTGTCTCTCTGTCTTGACTAACTGACTGACCGTCTGTCTGTCTGTCTGTCTTGACTGACTGACTGTCTGTCTATGTGTCTTGACTAACTGACTGACTGTCTATCGGTCTTGACCAACTGACTGACTGTCTTTCTGTCTTGACTAACTGACTGACTGTCTGGGTGTCTATCTGTGTTGACTGACTGTCTGTCTGTCTGACTGGACTGACTGTCTGTCTGTCTGGACTGAATGTCTGTCTGTCTGTCTGTGTTGACGGACCGTTTGTCTGTCTGTCTGTCTTGACTAACTGACTGACCGTCTGTCCGTCTGTCTGGACTGAATGTCTGTCTGTCTGTCTGTGTTGACGAACTGTTTGTCTGTCTGTCTGTCTTTCTGTCTTGACTAACTGACTGACTGTCTGGGTGTCTATCTGTGTTGACTGACTGTCTGTCTGTCTTGACTAACTGACTGACCGTCTGTCTGTCTGTCTGTCAGTCTTGACTGACTGACTGTCTGTCTGTCTTGACTAACTGACTGAATGTCTGTCTGTCTGTCTGTGTTGACTGACTGTCTGCCTGTCTTGACTGACTGTCTGTCTGTCTGTCTGTCTTGACTAACTGACTGACCATCTGTCTGTCTATCTGTTTTGACTGACAGACTGTCTGTCTGTCTTGACTGACTGTCTGTCTGTCTTGACTGTCTGACCGAATGTCTGTCTGTCTGTCTGTGTTGACTGACTGTCTTTCTGTCTGTCTATCTTGACTAAATGACTGACTGTCTATCTGTATGTCTGTGTTGACTGACTGTCTGTCTGTCTTGACTGACTGTCTGTCTGTCTGTCTGTCTTGACTGACTGTCTGTCTATCTGTCTTTCTTGATTGACTGTCTGTCTGTTTTGACTGACTGCCTGTCTGTCTAGACTAACTGACTGACTGTCTGTCTGTCTGTGTTGACTGACGGTCTGTCTGTCTGTCTGGAATGACTGTCTGTCTGTCTGGACTGAATGTCTGTCTGTCTTTAGTGTTGACGAACCGTTTGTCTGTCTGTCTGTCTTGACTAACTGACTGACCGTCTGTCTGTCTGTCTGTCTTGACTGACTGACTGTCTATCTGTCTTTCTTGATTGACTGTCTGTCTGTTTTGACTGACTGCTTGTCTGTCTAGACTAACTGACTGACTGTCTGTCTGTCTGTCTGTCTGTCTGTGTTGACTGACGGTCTGTCTGTCTGTCTGGAATGACTGTCTGTCTGTCTGGACTGAATGTCTGTCTGTCTGTAGTGTTGACGAACCGTTTGTCTGTCTGTCTGTCTTGACTAACTGACTGACCGTCTGTCTGTCTGTCTGTCTTGACTGACTGACTGTCTGTCTTTCTTGACTGACTGACTGTCTGTCTGTCTTGACTGACTGTCTGTCTGTCTTGACTGACTGTCTGTCTGTCTTGACTGACTGTCTGTCTGTCTTGACTAACTGACTGACCGTCTGTCTGTCTGTCTGTCAGTCTTGACTGACTGACTGTCTGTCTGTCTGTCTGTATTGACTAACTGACTGAATGTCTGTCTGTCTGTCTGTGCTGACTGACTGTCTGTCTGTCTTGATTAACTGACTGACCGTCTGTCTGTCTGCCTGTCTTGACTGACTGTCTGTCTGTCTGTCTGTCTTGACTAACTGAATGACCGGTTGTCTGTCTGTCTGTCTTGAGTAACTGACTGACCGTCTGTCTGTCTATCTGTCTTGACTGACAGACTGTCTGTCTGTCTTGACTGACCGTCTGTCTGTCTTGATTGTCTGACCGAATGTCTGTCTGTGTTGACTGACTGTCTGTCTGTCTGTCTGTCTTGCTAAATGACTGACTGTCTATCTGTCTGTCTGTGTTGACTGACTGTCTGACTTTACTGACTGTCTGTCTGTCTTGACTGACTGTCTGTCTGTCTGTCTGTCTTGACTGACTGCCTGTCTGTCTAGACTAACTGACTGACTGTCTGTCTGTCCTTATGTGTTGACTGACTGTCTGTCTGTCTGTCTGGAATGACTGTCCGTCTGTCTGGACTGAATGTTTGTCTGTCTGTCTGTGTTGACGAACCGTTTGTCTGTCTGTCTGTGTTGACTAACTGACTGACCGTCTGTCCGTCTGTCTGGACTGAATGTCTGTCCGTCTGTCTGCCTTGACTGACAGACTGTCTGTCTTGACTGACAGACTGTCTGTCTGTCTGTCTTGACTAACTGACTAACTGTCTGTCTGTCTGTGTTGACGGACCGTCTGTCTGTCTGTCTGTCCTGACTAACTGACTGACCGTCTGTCTGTCTAACTGTCTTGATTAACTTACTGACTGTCTGTCTGTCTGTCTGTCTTGACTAACTGACTGACCGACTGTCTGTCTGTCTGTCTGTCTTGACTGACTGACTGTCTGTCTGTCTTGACTGACTGTATATCTATATAGTCAGTCAGTCAAGACAGACAGACAGTCAGTCAGTCAAGACAGACAGACAGACAGACATTCAGTCTGTCTGTCTTGACTGACTGTCTGTCTGTCTGTCTGTCTTGACTGACTGTTTGTCTATCTGTCTGTCTTGACTAACTTACTGGCTGTCTGTCTGTCTGTCTGTCTTGACTAACTGACTGACCGTCTGTCTGTCTGTCTGTCTGTCTTGACTAACTTACTGACTGTCTGTCTGCCTGTCTGTCTAGACTAACTGACTGACTGTCTGTCTGTCCTTATGTGTTGACTGACTGTCTGTCTGTCTGTCTGGAATGACTGTCCGTCTGTCTGGACTGAATGTTTGTCTGTCTGTCTGTGTTGACGAACCGTTTGTCTGTCTGTCTGTCTTGACTAACTGACTGACCGTCTGTCTGGACTGAATGTCTGTCTGTCTGTCTGTGTTGACGAACCGTTTGTCTGTCTGTCTGTCTTGACTAACTGACTGATCGTCTGTCTGTCTGTCTGTCTTGACTGACTGACTGTCTGTCTATGTGTCTTGACTAACTGACTGACTGTCTGTCTGTCTTGACCAACTGACTGACTGTCTTTCTGTCTTGACTAACTGACTGACTGTCTGGGTGTCTATCTGTGTTGACTGACTGTCTGTCTGTCTGACTGGACTGACTGTCTGTCTGTCTGGACTGAACGTCTGTCTGTCTGTCTGTGTTGACGGACCGTCTGTTTGTCTGTCTGTCTTGACTAACTGACTGACCGTCTGTCTGTCTGTCTGTCAGTCTTGACTGACTGACTGTCTGTCTGTCTTGACTAACTGACTGAATGTCTGTCTGTCTGTCTGTGTTGACAGACTGTCTGTCTGTCTTAATTAACTGACTGACCGTCTGTCTGTCTGCCTGTCTTGACTGACTGTCTGCCTGTCTGTCTATCTTGACTAACTGACTGACCGGTTGTCTGTCTGTCTGTCTTGACTAACTGACTGACCATCTGTCTGTCTATCTGTCTTGACTGACTGTCTGTCTGTCTTGACTGTCTGACCGAATGTCTGTCTGTCTGTCTGTGTTGACTGACTGTCTTTCTGTCTGTCTATCTTGACTAAATGACTGACTGTCTATCTGTCTGTCTGTGTTGACTGACTGTCTGACTTTACTGACTGTCTGTCTGTCTTGACTGACTGTCTGTCTGTCTGTCTGTCTTCACTGACTGTCTGTCTATCTGTCTTTCTTGATTGACTGTCTGTCTGTTTTGACTGACTGCCTGTCTGTCTAGACTAATTGACTGACTGTCTGTCTGTCTGTCTGTCTGTGTTGACTGACGGTCTGTCTGTCTGTCTGGAATGACTGTCTGTCTGTCTGGACTGAATGTCTGTCTGTCTGTAGTGTTGACGAACCGTTTGTCTGTCTGTCTGTCTTGACTAACTGACTGACCGTCTGTCTGTCTGTCTGTCTTGACTGACTGACTGTCTATCTGTCTTTCTTGATTGACTGTCTGTCTGTTTTGACTGACTGCCTGTCTGTCTAGACTAACTGACTGACTGTCTGTCTGTCTGTCTGTCTGTGTTGACTGACGGTCTGTCTGTCTGTCTGGAATGACTGTCTGTCTGTCTGGACTGAATGTCTGTCTATCTGTAGTGTTGACGAACCGTTTTTCTGTCTGTCTGTCTTGACTAACTGACTGACCGTCTGTCTGTCTGTCTGTCTTGACTGACTGACTGTCTGTCTTTCTTGACTGACTGACTGTCTGTCTGTCTTGACTGACTGTCTGTCTGTCTTGACTGACTGTCTGTCTGTCTTGACTAACTGACTGACCGTCTGTCTGTCTGTCTGTCAGTCTTGACTGACTGACTGTCTGTCTGTCTGTCTGTATTGACTAACTGACTGAATGTCTGTCTGTCTGTCTGTGCTGACTGACTGTCTGTCTGTCTTGATTAACTGACTGACCGTCTGTCTGTCTGCCTGTCTTGACTGACTGTCTGTCTGTCTGTCTGTCTTGACTAACTGAATGACCGGTTGTCTGTCTGTCTGTCTTGAGTAACTGACTGACCGTCTGTCTGTCTATCTGTCTTGACTGACAGACTGTCTGTCTGTCTTGACTGACCGTCTGTCTGTCTTGATTGTCTGACCGAATGTCTGTCTGTGTTGACTGACTGTCTGTCTGTCTGTCTGTCTTGCTAAATGACTGACTGTCTATCTGTCTGTCTGTGTTGACTGACTGTCTGACTTTACTGACTGTCTGTCTGTCTTGACTGACTGTCTGTCTGTCTGTCTGTCTTGACTGACTGCCTGTCTGTCTAGACTAACTGACTGACTGTCTGTCTGTCCTTATGTGTTGACTGACTGTCTGTCTGTCTGTCTGGAATGACTGTCCGTCTGTCTGGACTGAATGTTTGTCTGTCTGTCTGTGTTGACGAACCGTTTGTCTGTCTGTCTGTGTTGACTAACTGACTGACCGTCTGTCCGTCTGTCTGGACTGAATGTCTGTGTGTCTGTCTGTGTTGACGAACCGTTTGTCTGTCTGTCTGTCTTGACTAACTGACTGACCGTCTGTCTGTCTTTTCTGACTGTCTGTCTGTCTTGACTGACTGTCTGTCTGTCTTGACTGACCTTCTGTCTGTCTGTCTGTCTGTCTTGACTAACTGACTGAATGTCTGTCTGTCTGTCTGTCTTGACTGACTGACTGTCTGTCTGTCTTGACTGACTGACTGTCTGTCCGTCTTGACTAACTGACTGACTGTCTGTCTGTCTGTCTGTCTGTGTTGACTGACTGTCTGTCTGTCTGTCTGGACTGACTGTCTGTCTGTCTGGACTGACTGTCTGTCTGTCTGGACTGAATTTTTGTCTGTCTGTCTGTGTTGATAACCGTTTGTCTGTCTGTCTGTCTTGACTAACTGACTGATCGTCTGTCTGTCTGTCTTGACTAACTGACTGAATGTCTGTCTGTCTTGACTGACTGTCTGTCTGTCTGTCTTGACTAACTGACTGACTGTCGGTCTGTCTGTCTGTTTTGACTGACTGTCTGTCTATCTGTCTGTGTTGACTGACTGTCTGTCTGTCTGTCTGTCTAGACTAACTGACTGACTGTCTGTCTGTCTGTCTGTGTTGACTGACTGCCTGTCTATCTATCTGTCTTGACTGAATGTCCGTCTGTTTGTCTGTGTTCACGGACCGTCTGTCTGTCTGTCTGTCTTGACTAACTGACTGGCCGTCTGTCTGTCTGTCTGTCTTGACTGACTGACTGTCTGTCTGTCTTGAATAACTAACTGATTGGTTGTCTGTGTTGACGGACCGTCTGTCTGTCTGTCTGTCTTGACTAACTGACTGACCGTCTGTCCGTCTGTCTGCCTTGACTGACAGACTGTCTGTCTTGACTGACAGACTGTCTGTCTGTCTGTCTTGACTAACTGACTGGCCGTCTGTCTGTCTGTCTGTCTTGACTGACTGACTGTCTATCTGTCTTGACTAACTAACTGACTGTCTGTCTGTCTGTCTGTGTTGACGGACCGTCTGTCTGTCTGTCTGTCCTGACTAACTGACTGACCGTCTGTCTGTCTAACTGTCTTGATTAACTTACTGACTGTCTGTCTGTCTGTCTGTCTTGACTAACTGACTGACCGACTGTCTGTCTGTCTGTCTGTCTTGACTGACTGACTGTCTGTCTGTCTTGACTGACTGTATATCTGTCTGTCTGTCTTGACTAAATGACTGACTGTCTATCTGCCGTCTGTGTTGACTGACTGTCTGACTTTACTGACTGTCTGTCTGTCTTGACTGACTGTCTGTCTGTCTTGACTGACTGTCTGTCTGTCTGTCTGTCTTGACTGACTGTTTGTCTATCTGTCTGTCTTGACTAACTTACTGGCTGTCTGTCTGTCTGTCTGTCTTGACTAACTGACTGACCGTCTGTCTGTCTGTCTGTCTGTCTTGACTAACTTACTGACTGTCTGTCTGCCTGTCTGTCTAGACTAACTGACTGACTGTCTGTCTGTCTGTCTGTCTGTGTTGACTGACGGTCTGTCTGTCTGTCTGTCTTGACTGGCTGACTGTCTGTCTGTCTGTGTTGACCGGTTGACTGCCTGTCTGTCTTGACTAACTTACTGTCTGTCTGTCTGTCTGTCTGTCTTAACTAACTGACTGACCGTCTGTCTGTCTGTCTGTCTGTCTTGACTAACTTACTAACTGTCTGTCTGCCTGTCTGTCTAGACTAACTGACTGACTGTCTGTCTGTCTGTGTTGACTGACGGTCTGTCTGTCTGTCTGTCTTGACTGGCTGACTGTCTGTCTGTCTGTGTTGACCGGTTGACTGCCTGTCTGTCTTGACTGACTGACTGTCTGTCTGTCTTGACTAACTGACTGGCCGTCTCTCTGTCTGTCTGTCTTGACTGACTGACTGTCTGTCTCTCTTGACTAACTAACTGACTGTCTGTCTGTGTTGACGGACCGTCTGTCTGTCTTGACTGACTGACTGACCGTCTGTCTGTCTGTCTGTCTTGACTGACTGGCTGTCTGTCCGTCTTGACTAACTGACTGACTGTCTGTCTGTCTTGACTAACTGACTGTCTGTCTGTCTGTCTGTTCGTCTTGACTAACTGACTAACCGACTGTCTGTCTGTCTGTCTGTCTGTGTTGACTGACTGTCTGTTTGTCTTGATTAACTGACTGACCGTCTGTCTGTCTGCCTGTCTTGACTGACCGTCTGTCTCTCTGTCTGTCTTGACTGACTGACTGTCTGTCTGTCTGGCTTGACTAACTGACTGACGGTCTGTCTGTCTGTCTGTGTTGACCGACTGTCCGTCTGTCTTGACTAACTGACTGACTGTCTGTCTGTCTTGACTAACTGACAGACTGTCTGTCTGTCTATCTGTGTTGACTGACTGTCTGTCTGTCTGACTGGACTGACTGTCTGTCTGTCTGGACTAAATGTCTGTCTGTCTGTCTGTGTTGACGGACCGTCTGTCTGTCTGTCCTTCTTGACTAACTGACTGACCGTTTGTCTGTCTGTCTGTCAGTCTTGACTGACTGACTGTCTGTCTATCTGTCTGTCTTGACTGACTGACTGTCTATCTGTCTTGACTAACTGACTTACTGTCTGTCTGTCTTGACTAACTGACTGACTGTCTGTCTGTCTGTCTGTCTTGACTGATTGTCTGTCTGTCTGACTGGACTGACTGTCTGTCCGTCTCGACTGAATGTCTGTCTGTCTGTGTGTGTTGACGGACAGTCTGTCTGTCTGTCTGTCTTGACTAACTGACTGACCGTCTGTCTGTCTGTCTGTCTGTCTTGACTGACTGTCTGTCTGTCTTGACTAACTGACTGAATGTCTGTTTGTCTGTCTGTCTGTGTTGACTGACTGTCTTTCTGTCTTGATTAACTGACTGACCGTCTGTCTGTCTGCCTGTCTTGACTGACTGTCTGTCTGTCTGTCTGTCTTGACTAACTGACTGACTGTCTTTCAGTCTGTCTGTGTTGACTGACTGTCTGTCTTGACTGACTGTCTGTCTGTCTTGACTGACTGTCTGTCTGTCTGTCTGTCTGTCTGTCTGTCTTGACTGACTGTCTGTCTGTCTTGACTGACTGACTGAGTGTCTGTCTGTCTGTCTGTCTTGACTAACTGACTGAATGGCTGTCTGTCTGTCTGTGTTGACGGACCGTCTGTCTGTCTTTCTGTCTTGACTAACGGACTGGCCATCTATCTGTCTGTCTCTCTTGACTGACTGACTGTCTGTCTGTCTTGACTAACTGACTGACTGTCTGTCTGTCTGTCTGTGTAGACTGACTGTCTGTCTGTCTGTCTGGATTGACTGTCTATCTGCCTGGACTGAATGTCTTTCTGTCTGTCTGTGTTGATGGACCGTCTGTCTGTCTGTCTGTCTTGAGTAACTGACTGACCGTCTGTCTGTCTATTTGTCTTGACTGACAGCCTGTCTGTCTGTCTTGATTGACTGTCTGTCTGTCTTGACTAACTGACCGAATGTCTGTCTGTCTGTCTTGACTAACTGACTGACTGTCTATCTGTCTGTCTGTGTTGACTGACTGTCTGTCTTGACTGACTGTCTGTCTTGACTGACTGTCTGTCTGTCTGTCTGTCTTGACTGACTGTATCTGTCTGTCTTGACTGACTGTCTGTCTGTCTTGACTAACTGACTGACTGTCTATCTGTCTGTCTGTGTTTACTGACTGTCTGTCTTGACTGACTGTCTGTCTTGACTGACTGTCTGTCTGTCTGTCTGTCTTGACTGACTGTCTGTCTATCTGTCTGTGTTGACTGACTGTCTGTCTGTCTGGACGGACTGTCTGTCTATCTATCTTGACTGACTTTGACTGACTGTCTGTCTGTCTGCCTGTCTTGACTAACTGACTGAATGTCTGTCTGTCTGTCTGTGTTGACTGACTGTCTGTCTGTGTTGACTGACGGTCTGTCTGTCTGTCTGTGTTGACCTTCTGACTGTCTGTCTCTCTTGACTAACTGACTGACTGTCTGTCTGTCTGTCTGTGTTGACTGACTGTCTGTCTGTCTGTCTTGACTGGCCGTCTGTCTGTCTTGACTGAATGTCTATCTGTCTGTCTGTGTTGACGAACAGTCTGTCTATCTGTCTGTCTTGACTGACTGATCGTCTGTCTGTCTTGACTGACTGTTCTGTCTTGACTGACTGTCTGTCTGTCTTGACTGACTGTCTGTCTGTCTTGACTGACTGTCTGTCTGTCTTGACTGACTGTCTGTCTGTCTTGACTGACTGTCTGTCTGTCTTGACTGACTGTCTGTCTGTCTGTCTGTCTGTGTTGACTGACTGTCTTTCTGTCTTGATTAACTGACTGAATGTCTGTCTGTCTGTCTGTCTTGACTGTCTGTCTGTCTTGACTAACTGACTGACTGTCTGTCTGTCTAAATGTGTTGACTGTCTGTCTCTCTTGACTGACTGTATGTCTGTCTGTTTTGACTAACTGACTGACTGTCGGTCTGTCTGTCTGTGTTGACTGACTGTCTGTCTATCTGTCTGTCTTGACTGACTGTCTGTCTGTCTGTATGTCTAGACTAACTGACTGACTGTCTGTCTATCTGTCTGTGTTGACTGACTGTCTGTCTATCCGTCTGTCTTGACTGAATGTCCGTCTGTCTGTCTATGTTCACGGACCGTCTGTCTGTCTGTCTGTCTTGACTAACTGACTGGCCGTCTGTCTGTCTGTCTGTCTTGACTGACTGACTGTCCGTCTGTCTTTACTAACTAACTGACTGTCTGTCTTTCTGTCTTGACTAACTGACTGACCGTCTGTCTGTCTGTCTGTCTGTCTTGACTGGCAGACTGTCTGTCTGTCAGTCTTGACTAACTGACTGACCGTCTGTTTGTCTGCCTGTCTTTACTGACTGACTGTCTGTCTGTCTGTCTTGACTAACTGACTGGCCGTCTGTCTGTCTGTCTGTCTGTCTTGACTGACTGACTGTCTGTCTGTCTTGACTAGCTAACTGACTGTCTGTCTGTCTGTCTGTGTTGACGGACCGTCTGTCTGTCTGTCTGTCCTGACTAACTGACTGACCGTCTGTCTGTCTAACTGTCTTGACTTACTGACTGTCTGTCCGTCTTGACTAACTGACTGACCGTCTGTCTGTCTTGACTATTTTACTGACTGTCTGTCTGTCTGTCTGTCTTGACTAACTGACTGACCGTCTGTCTGTCTGTCTGTCTGTCTTGACTGACTGACTGTCTGTCTGTCTTGACTGACTGTATGTCTGTCTGTCTGTCTTGACTAAATGACTGACTGTCTATCTGTCTGTCTGTGTTGACTGACTGTCTGACTTTACTGACTGTCTGTCTGTCTTGACTGACTGTCTGTCTGTCTTGACTGACTGTTTGTCTATCTGTCTGTCTTGACTAACTTACTGTCTGTCTGTCTGTCCTCTCTGTTCTTGACTAACTGACTGACCGTCTGTCTGTTTGTCTGTCTGTCTTGACTAACTTACTGACTGTCTGTATGCCTGTCTGTCTCGACTAACTGACTGACTGTCTGTCTGTCTGTCTGTCTGTGTTGACTGACGGTCTGTCTGTCTGTATGTCTTGACTGGCTGACTGTCTGTCTGTCTGTGTTGACTGGCTGACTGTCTGTCTGTCTTGACTAACTGACTGTCTGTCGGTCATGACTGACTGTCTGTCTGTCTGTCTGTCTTGACTAACTGACTGAATGTCTGTCTGTGTTGACTGACTGTCTGTTTGTCTTGATTAACTGACTGACCGTCTGTCTGTCTGCCTGTCTTGACTGACCGTCTGTCTGTCTCTCTGTCTTGACTAACTGACTGATCGTCTGTCTGTCTGTCTGTCAGTCTTGACTGACTGACTGTCTGTCTGTCTGTCTGTCTTGACTAACTGACTGAATGTCTGTCTTTTTGTCTGTGTTGACTGACTGTCTGTCTGTCTTGATTAACTGACTGACCGTCTGTCTGTCTGTCTGTCTTGACTAACTGACTGGCCGTCTGTCTGTCTGTCTGTCAGTCTTGACTGACTGACTGTCTGTCTGTCTGTCTGTCTTGACTAACTGACTGAATGTCTGTCTTTTTGTCTGTGTTGACTGACTGTCTGTCTGTCTTGATTAACTGACTGACCGTCTGTCTTTTCTGTCTGTCTTGACTGACTGACTGTCTGTCTGTCTTGACTAACTAACTGACTGTCTGTCTGTCTGTCTTGACTAACTGATCGACCGTCTGTCTGTCTGTCTGTCTTGACTGATAGACTGTCTGTCTGTCTGTCTTGACTAACTGACTGACTGTCTGTCTGTCTTGACTAACTGACGGACTGTCTGTCTGTCTATCTGTGTTGACTGACTGTCTGTCTGTCTGACTGGACTGACTGTCTGTCTGTCTGGACTGAATGTCTGTCTGTCTGTCTGTTTTGACGGACCGTCTGTCTGTCTGTCCTTCTTGACTAACTGACTGACCGTTTGTCTGTCTGTCTGTCAGTCTTGACTGACTGACTGTCTGTCTGTCTGTCTGTCTTGACTAACTGACTGAACATCTGTCTGTCTCTCTATGTTGACTGACTGTCTGTCTATCTGTCTGTCTTGACTGACTGTCTGACCGTATGTCTGTCTGTCTGTCTGTCTTGACTGACTGACTGTCTGTATGTCTTGACTAAATGACTTACTGTCTGTCTGTCTTGACTAACTGACTGACTGTCTGTCTGTCTCTCTGTGTTGACTGACTGTCTGTCTGTCCGACTGGACTGACTGTCTGTCTGTCTGGACTGAATGTCTGTCTGTCTGTCTTGACTGACTGTCTGACCGTATGTCTGTCTGCCTGTCTGTCTTGACTGACTGACTGTCTGTCTGTCTTGACTAACTGACTTACTGTCTGTCTGTCTTGACTAGATGACTGACTGGTTGTCTGTCTGTCTGTCTTGAATGATTGTCTGTCTGTCTGACTGGACTGACTGTCTGTCTGTCTCGACTGAATGTCTGTCTGTGTTGACGGACAGTCTGTCTGTCTGTCTGTCTTGACTAACTGACTGGCCATCTGTCTGTCTGTCTGTCTGTCTTGACTTACTGACTGTCTGTCTGTCTTGACTGACTGTCTGTCTGTCTTGACTAACTGACTGAATGTCTGTCTGTCTGTCTGTCTGTGTTGACTGACTGTCTTTCTGTCTTGATTAACTGACTGACCGTCTGTCTGTCTGCCTGTCTTGACTGACTGTCTGTCTGTCTTTCTGTATTGACTAACTGACTGACTGTCTGTCAGTCTGTCTGTGTTGACTGACTGTCTGTCTTGACTGACTGTCTGTCTTGACTGACTGTCTGTCTGTCTTGACTGACTGTCTGTCTGTCTGTCTTGACTAACTGACTGACTGTCTGTCTGTCTGTTTTTGTAGACTGACTGTCTGTCTTGACTGACTGTCTGTCTGTCTGTCTTGACTGACTGTCTGTCTATCTGTCTGTCTTGACTGAGTGTCTGTCTGTCTGTCTGTCTTGACTAACTGACTGAATGGCTGTCTGTCTGTCTGTGTTGACGGACCGTCTGTCTGTCTTTCTGTCTTGACTAACTGACTGGCCATCTGTCTGTCTGTCTCTCTTGACTGACTGACTGTCTGTCTGTCTTGACTAACTGACTGACTGTCTGTCTATCTGTCTGTGTAGACTGACTGTCTGTCTGTCTGTCTGGATTGACTGTCTATCTGCCTGGACTGAATGTCTTTCTGTCTGTCTGTGTTGATGGACCGTCTGTCTGTCTGTCTGTCTTCAGTAACTGACTGACCGTCTGTCTGTCTATCTGTCTTGACTGACAGCCTGTCTGTCTGTCTTGATTGACTGTCTGTCTGTCTTGACTAACTGACTGAATGTCTGTCTGTCTGTCTGTGTTGACTGACTGTCTGTCTGTGTTGACTGACGGTCTGTCTGTCTGTCTGTGTTGACCTTCTGACTGTCTGTCTCTCTTGACTAACTGACTGACTGTCTGTCTGTCTGTCTGTGTTGACTGACTGTCTGTCTGTCTGTCTGGACTGACTGTCTGTCTGTCTGGACTGAATGTCTATCTGTCTGTCTGTGTTGACGAACAGTCTGTCTATCTGTCTGTCTTGACTGACTGATCGTCTGTCTGTCTTGACTGACTGTCTGTCTGTCTTGACTGACTGTCTGTCTGTCTTGACTGACTGTCTGTCTGTCTTGACTGACTGTCTGTCTGTCTTGACTGACTGTCTGTCTGTCTGTCTGTCTGTGTTGACTGACTGTCTTTCTGTCTTGATTAACTGACTGAATGTCTGTCTTGACTGACTGATTGTCTGTCTGTCTTGACTAACTGACTGACTGTCTGTCTGTCTGTCTGTGTTGACTGTCTGTCTCTCTTGACTGACTGTATGTCTGTCTGTTTTGACTAACTGACTGACTGTCGGTCTGTCTGTCTGTGTTGAATGACTGTCTGTCTATCTGTCTGTCTTGACTGACTGTTTGTCTGTTTTTCTGTCTAGACTAACTGACTGACTATCTGTCTGTCTGTCTGTCTGTGTTGAATGACTGTCTGTCTATCCGTCTGTCTTGACTTAATGTCCGTTTGTCTGTCTATGTTCACGGACCGTCTGTCTGTCTGTCTGTCTTGACTAACTGACTGGCCGTCTGTCTGTCTGGTTGTCTTGACTGACTGACTGTCCGTCTGTCTTGACTAACTAACTGACTGTCTGTCTGTCTGTCTTGACTAACTGACTGACCGTCTGTCTGTCTGTCTGTCTTGACTGGCAGACTGTATGTCTGTCTGTCTTGACTAACTGACTGACCGTCTGTTTGTCTGTCTGTCTTGACTGACTGACTGTCTGTCTGTCTGTCTTGACTAACTGACTGACTGTATGTCTGTCTTGACTAACTGACTGACTGTCTGTCTGTCTTGACTAACTGACTGACAGTCTGTCTGTCTATCTGTATTGACTGACTGTCTGTCTGTCTGAGTGGACTGACTGTCTGTCTGTCTGTGTTGACGGACCGTCTGCCTGTCTGTCTGTCTTGACTAACTGACTGACCGTCTGTCTGTCTGTCTGTCAGTCTTGACTGACTGACTGTCTGTCTGTCTGTCTGTCTTGACTAACTGACTGAATGTCTGTCTGTCTGTCTGTGTTGACTGACTGTCTGTCTGTCTTGATTAACTGACTGACCGTCTGTCTGTCTTGACTGACTGTCTGTCTGTCTGTCTGTCTTGACTAACTGACTGACCGGTTGTCTGTCTGTCTGTCTTGAGTAACTGACTGACCGTCTGTCTGTCTATCTGTCTTGACTGACAGACTGTCTGTCTGTCTTGACTGACTGTCTGTCTGTCTTGACTGTCTGACCGAATGTCTGTCTGTCTGTCTGTGTTGACTGACTGTCTGTCTGTCTGTCTGTCTTGACTAAATTACTGACTGTCTATCTGTCTGTCTGTGTTGACTGACTGTCTGACTTTACTGACTGTCTGTCTGTCTTGACTGACTGTCTGTCTGTTTGTCTGTCTTGACTGACTGTCTGTCTATCTGTCTGTCTTGATTGACTGTCTCTCTGTCTTTACTGACTGCCTGGCTGTCTAGACTAAATGACCGACTGTCTGTCTGTCTGTCTGTCTGTGTTGACTGACGGTCTGTCTGTCTTTCTGTTTTGACTGGCTGACTGTCTGTCTGTCTGTGTTGACTGGCTGACTGTCTGTCTGTCTTGACTAACTGACTGACTGTCTGTCTGTCTTTATGTGTTGACTGACTGTCTGTCTGTCTGTCTGGAATGACTGTCTGTCTGTCTGGACTGAATGTCTGTCTGTCTGTCTGTTTCGACGAACCGTTTGTCTGTCTGTCTGTCTTGACTAACTGACTGACCGTCTGTCTGTCTGTCTTTCTGGACTGACTGACTGTCTGTCTGTCTTGACTGACTGTCTGTCTGTCTTGACTGACTGTCTGTCTGTCTGTCTGTCTGTCTTGACTAACTGACTGAATGTCTGTCTGTCTGTCTGTCTTGACTAACTGACTTACTGTCTGTCTGTCTTGACTAACTGACTGACTGTCTGTCTGTCTGTCTGTGTTGACTGACTCTCTGTCTGTCTGTCTGGACTGACTGTCTGTCTGTCTGGACTGAATGTCTCTCTGTCTGTTTGTGTTGACGAACCGTTTGTCTGTCTGTCTGTCTTGACT
Organism: Branchinecta sandiegonensis; assembly: GCA_030848855.1. Lineage (NCBI taxonomy): Eukaryota > Metazoa > Arthropoda > Branchiopoda > Anostraca > Branchinectidae > Branchinecta > Branchinecta sandiegonensis. The sequence goes on along the minus strand of JAUPMV010000014.1, from coordinate 1,001,022 downwards.
AACTGACTGACCGTCTGTCTGTTTGTCTGTCTTGACTGACTGTCTGTCTGTCTGTCTGTCTTGACTAACTGACTGACCGTCTGTCTGTCTGTCTGTCAGTCTTGACAGACTGATTGTCTGTCTGTCTGTCTGTCTTGACTAACTGACTGAATGTCTGTCTGTCTGTCTGTCTGTGTTGACTGACGGTCTGTCTGTCTTGACTGGCTGACTGTCTGTCTGTCTGTGTTGACTGGCTGACTGTCTGTCTGTCTTGACTGACTGACTGTCTGTCTGTCTTGACGGACCGTTTGTCTGTCTGTCTGTCCTGACTAATTGACTGACCGTCTGTCTGTCTAACTGTCTTGACTTACTGACTGTCTGTTCGTCTTGACTAACTGACTGACTGTCTGTCTGTCTTGACTATTTTACTGACTGTTTGTCTGTCTTGACTAACTGACTGACCGTCTGTCTGTCTGTCTGTCTGTCTTGACTGACTGACTGTCTGTCTGTCTTGACTGACTGTATGTCTGTCTGTCTGTCTTGACTAAATGACTGACTGTCTATCTGTCTGTCTGTGTTGACTGACTGTCTGACTTTACTGACTGTCTGTCTGTCTTGACTGACTGTCTGTCTGTCTTGACTGACTGTTTGTCTATCTGTCTGTCTTGACTAACTTACTGTCTGTCTGTCTGTCTGTCTGTTCTTGACAAACTGACTGACCGTCTGTCTGTCTGTCTGTCTGTCTTGACTAACTTACTGACTGTCTGTATGCCTGTCTGTCTCGACTAACTGACTGACTGTCTGTCTGTCTGTCTGTCTGTGTTGACTGACGGTCTGTCTGTCTGTATGTCTTGACTGGCTGACTGTCTGTCTGTCTGTGTTGACTGGCTGAATGTCTGTCTGTCTTGACTGACTGACTGTCTGTCTGTCTTGACTGACTGTCTGTCTGTCTGTCTGTCTTGACTAACTGACTGAATGTCTGTCTGTGTTGACTGACTGTCTGTTTGTCTTGATTAACTGACTGACCGTCTGTCTGTCTGCCTGTCTTGACTGAACGTCTGTCTGTCTCTCTGTCTTGACTAACTGACTGACCGTCTGTCTGTCTGTCTGTCAGTCTTGACTGACTGACTGTCTGTCTGTCAGTCTGTCTTGACTAACTGACTGAATGTCTGTCTTTTTGTCTGTGTAACTGACTGTCTGTCTGTCTTGATTAACTGACCGACCGTCTGTCTGTCTGTCTGTCTTGACTAACTGACTGGCCGTCTGTCTGTCTGTCTGTCAGTCTTGACTGACTGACTGTCTGTCTGTCTGTCTGTCTTGACTAACTGACTGAATGTCTGTCTTTTTGTCTGTGTTGACTGACTGTCTGTCTGTCTTTATTAACTGACTGACCGTCTGTCTGTCTGTCTGTCTTGACTGACTGACTGTCTGTCTGTCTTGACTAACTATCTGACTGTCTGTCTGTCTGTCTTGACTAACTGATCGACCGTCTGTCTGTCTGTCTGTCTTGACTGATAGACTGTCTGTCTGTCAGTCTTGACTAACTGACTGACTGTCTGTCTGTCTTGACTAACTGACAGACTGTCTGTCTGTCTATCCGTGTTGACTGATTGTCTGTCTGTCTGACTGGACTGACTGTCTGTCTGTCTGGACTGAATGTCTGTCTGTCTGTCTGTGTTGACGGACCGTCTGTCTGTCTGTCCTTCTTGACTAACTGACTGACCGTTTGTCTGTCTGTCTGTCAGTCTTGACTGAATGACTGTCTGTCTGTCTGTCTGTCTTGACTAACTGACTGAACATCTGTCTGTCTTTCTATGTTGACTGACTGTCTGTCTATCTGTCTGTCTTGACTGACTGTCTGACCGTATGTCTGTCTGTCTGTCTGTCTTGACTGACTGACTGTCTGTCTGTCTTGACTAACTGACTTACTGTCTGTCTGTCTTGACTAACTGACTGACTGTATGTCTGTCTCTCTGTGTTGACTGACTGTCTGTCTGTCCGACTGGACTGACTGTCTGTCTGTCTGGACTGAATGTCTGTCTGTCTGTCTGTGTTGACGGACCGTCTGTCTGTCTGTCTGTCTTGACTGACTGTCTGACCGTATGTCTGTCTGTCTGTCTGTCTTGACTGACTGACTGTCTGTCTGTCTTGACTAACTGACTTACTGTCTGTCTGTCTTGACTAAATGACTGACTGTCTGTCTGTCTGTCTGTCTTGAATGATTGTCTGTCTGTCTGACTGGACTGACTGTCTGTCTGTCTCGACTGAATGTCTGTCTGTCTGTCTGTGTTGACTGACCGTCTGTCTGTCTGTCTGTCTGTCTTGACTTACTGACTGTCTGTCTGTCTTGACTGACTGTCTGTCTGTCTTGACTAACTGACTGAATGTCTGTCTGTCTGTCTGTCTGTGTTGACTGACTGTCTTTCTGTCTTGATTAACTGACTGACCGTCTGTCTGTCTGCCTGTCTTGACTGACTGTCTGTCTGTCTGTCTGTATTGACTAACTGACTGACTGTCTGTCAGTCTGTCTGTGTTGACTGACTGTCTGTCTTGACTGACTGTCTGTCTGTCTTGACTGACTGTCTGTCTGTCTGTCTGTCTGTCTGTCTGTCTTGACTGACTGTCTGTCTGTCTGTCTGTCTTGACTAACTGACTGACTGTCTGTCTGTCTGTTTTTGTAGACTGACTGTCTGTTTTGACTGACTGTCTGTCTGTCTGTCTTGACTGACTGTCTGTCTGTCTGTCTGTCTCGACTGAGTGTCTGTCTGTCTGTCTGTCTTGACTAACTGACTGAATGGCTGTCTGTCTGTCTGTGTTGACGGACCGTCTGTCTGTCTTTCTGTCTTGACTAACTGACTGGCCATCTGTCTGTCTGTCTCTCTTGACTGACTGACTGTCTGTCTGTCTTGACTAACTGACTGACTGTCTGTCTGTCTGTCTGTGTAGACTGACTGTCTGTCTGTCTGTCTGTCTTTCTGTCTGTCTTGACTGACTGTCTGTCTGTCTGTCTTGACTAACTGACTGACTGTCTGTCTGTCTGTTTTTGTAGACTGACTGTCTGTCTTGACTGACTGTCTGTCTGTCTGTCTTAACTGACTGTCTGTCTATCTGTCTGTCTTGACTGAATGTCTGTCTGTCTGTCTGTCTTGACTAACTGACAGAATGGCTGTCTGTCTGTCTGTGTTGACGGACCGTCTGTCTGTCTTTCTGTCTTGACTAACTGACTGGCCATCTGTCTGTCTGTCTCTCTTGACTGACTGACTGTCTGTCTGTGTAGACTGACTGTCTGTCTGTCTGTCTGGATTGACTGTCTATCTGCCTGGACTGAATGTCTTTCTGTCTGTCTGTGTTGATGGACCGTCTGTCTGTCTGTCTGTCTTCAGTAACTGACTGACCGTCTGTCTGTCTATCTGTCTTGACTGACAGCCTGTCTGTCTGTCTTGATTGACTGTCTGTCTGTCTTGACTAACTGACTGAATGTCTGTCTGTCTGTCTGTGTTGACTGACTGTCTGTCTGTGTTGACTGACGGTCTGTCTGTCTGTCTGTGTTGACCTTCTGACTGTCTGTCTCTCTTGACTAACTGACTGACTGTCTGTCTGTCTGTCTGTGTTGACTGACTGTCTGTCTGTCTGTCTGGACTGACTGTCTGTCTGTCTGGACTGAATGTCTATCTGTCTGTCTGTGTTGACGAACAGTCTGTCTATCTGTCTGTCTTGATTGACTGATCGTCTGTCTGTCTTGACTGACTGTCTGTCTGTCTTGACTGACTGTCTGTCTGTCTTGACTGACTGTCTGTCTGTCTTGACTGACTGTCTGTCTGTCTTGACTGACTGTCTGTCTGTCTGTCTGTCTGTGTTGACTGACTGTCTTTCTGTCTTGATTAACTGACTGAATGTCTGTCTTGACTGACTGATTGTCTGTCTGTCTTGACTAACTGACTGACTGTCTGTCTGTCTGTCTGTGTTGACTGTCTGTCTCTCTTGACTGACTGTATGTCTGTCTGTTTTGACTAACTGACTGACTGTCGGTCTGTCTGTCTGTGTTGACTGACTGTCTGTCTATCTGTCTGTCTTGACTGACTGTTTGTCTGTCTTTCTGTCTAGACTAACTGACTGACTGTCTGTCTGTCTGTCTGTCTGTGTTGACTGACTGTCTGTCTGTCCGTCTGTCTTGACTGAATGTCCGTTTGTCTGTCTATGTTCACGGACCGTCTGTCTGTCTGTCTGTCTTGACTAACTGACTGGCCGTCTGTCTGTCTGGTTGTCTTGACTGACTGACTGTCCGTCTGTCTTGACTAACTAACTGACTGTCTGTCTGTCTGTCTTGACTAACTGACTGACCGTCTGTCTGTCTGTCTGTCTTGACTGGCAGACTGTCTGTCTGTCTGTCTTGACTAACTGACTGACCGTCTGTTTGTCTGTCTGTCTTGACTGACTGACTGTCTGTCTGTCTGTCTTGAATAACTGACTGACTGTATGTCTGTCTTGACTAACTGACTGACTGTCTGTCTGTCTTGACTAACTGACTGACAGTCTGTCTGTCTATCTGTATTGACTGACTGTCTGTCTGTCTGACTGGACTGACTGTCTGTCTGTCTGTGTTGACGGACCGTCTGCCTGTCTGTCTGTCTTGACTAACTGACTGACCGTCTGTCTGTCTGTCTGTCAGTCTTGACTGACTGACTGTCTGTCTGTCTGTCTGTCTTGACTAACTGACTGACTGTCTGTCAGTCTGTCTGTGTTGACTGACTGTCTGTCTTGACTGACAGTCTGTCTGTCTTGACTGACTGTCTGTCTGTCTTGACTGACTGTCTGTCTGTCTGTCTGTCTGTCTGTCTTGACTGACTGTCTGTCTGTCTGTCTTGACTAACTGACTGACTGTATGTCTGTCTGTTTTTGTACACTGACTGTCTGTCTTGACTGACTGTCTGTCTGTCTGTCTTGACTGACTGTCTGTCTGTCTGTCTGTCTTGACTGAGTGTCTGTCTGTCTGTCTGTCTTGACTAACTGACTGACTGGCTGTCTGTCTGTCTGTGTTGACGGACCGTCTGTCTGTCTTTCTGTCTTGACTAACTGACTGGCCACCTGTCTGTCTGTCTCTCTTGACTGACTGACTGTCTGTCTGTCTTGACTAACTGACTGACTGTCTGTCTGTCTGTCTGTGTAGACTGACTGTCTGTCTGTCTGTCTGGATTGACTGTCTATCTGCCTGGACTGAATGTCTTTCTGTCTGTCTGTGTTGATGGACCGTCTGTCTGTTTGTCTGTCTTCAGTAACTGACTGACCGTCTGTCTGTCTATCTGTCTTGACTGACAGCCTGTCTGTCTGTCTTGATTGACTGTCTGTCTGTCTTGACTAACTGACTGAATGTCTGTCTGTCTGTCTGTGTTGACTGACTGACTGACCGTCTGTCTGTCTAACTGTCTTGACTTACTGACTGTCTGTCCGTCTTGACTAACTGACTGACTGTCTGTCTGTCTTGACTATTTTACTGACTGTCTGTCTGTCTGTCTGTCTTGACTAACTGACTGACCGTCTGTCTGTCTGTCTGTCTGTCTTGACTGACTGACTGTCTGTCTGTCTTGACTGACTATATGTCTGTCTGTCTGTCTTGACTAAATGACTGACTGTCTATCTGTCTGTCTGTGTTGACTGTCTGTCTGTCTTGACTGACTGTCTGTCTGTCTTGACTGACTGTTTGTCTATCTGTCTGTCTTGACTAACTTACTGTCTGTCTGTCTGTTCTTGACTAACTGACTGACCGTCTGTCTGTCTGTCTGTCTGTCTTGACTAACTTACTGACTGTCTGTATGCCTGTCTGTCTCGACTAACTGACTGACTGTCTGTCTGTCTGTCTGTCTGTGTTGACTGACGGTCTGTCTGTCTGTATGTCTTGACTGGCTGACTGTCTGTCTGTCTGTGTTGACTGGCTGACTGTCTGTCTGTCTTGACTGACTGGCTGTCTGTCTGTCTTGACTGACTGTCTGTCTGTCTGTCTGTCTTGACTAACTGACTGAATGTCTTTCTGTGTTGACTGACTGTCTGTTTGTCTTGATTAACTGACTGACCGTCTGTCTGTCTGCCTGTCTCGACTGACCGTCTGTCTGTCACTCTGTCTTGACTAACTGACTGACCGTCTGTCTGTCTGTCTGTCAGTCTTGACGGACTGACTGTCTGTCTGTCTGTCTGTCTTGACTAACTGACTGAATGTCTGTCTTTTTGTCTGTGTAACTGACTGTCTGTCTGTCTTGATTAACTGACTGACCGTCTGTCTGTCTGTCTGTCTTGACTAACTGACTGGCCGTCTGTCTGACTGTCTGTCTGTCTTGACTGACTGACTGTCTGTCTGTCTTGACTAACTAACTGACTGTCTGTCTGTCTGTCTTGACTAACTGATCGACCGTCTGTCTGTCTGTCTGTCTTGACTGATAGACTGTCTGTCTGTCAGTCTTGACTAACTGACTGACTGTCTGTCTGTCTTGACTAACTGACAGACTGTCTGTCTGTCTATCTGTGTTGACTGACTGTCTGTCTGTCTGACTGGACTGACTGTCTGTCTGTCTGGACTGAATGTCTGTCTGTCTGTCTGTCCTTCTTGACTAACTGACTGACCGTTTGTCTGTCTGTCTGTCAGTCTTGACTGACTGACTGTCTGTCTGTCTGTCTGTCTTGACTGACTGACTGGACATCTGTCTGTCTGTCTATATTGACTGACTGTCTGTCTATCTGTCTGTCTTGACTGACTGTCTGACCGTATGTCTGTCTGTCTGTCTGTCTTGACTGACTGACTGTCTGTCTGTCTTGACTAACTGACTTACTGTCTGTCTGTCTTGACTAACTGACTGACTGTCTGTCTGTCTCTCTGTGTTGACTGACTGTCTGTCTGTCCGACTGGACTGTCTGTCTGTCTGTCTGGACTGAATGTCTGTCTGTCTGTCTGTGTTGACGGACCGTCTGTCTGTCTGTCTGTCTTGACTGACTGTCTGGCCATCTGTCTGTCTGTCTCTCTTGACTGACTGACTGTCTGTCTGTGTAGACTGACTGTCTGTCTGTCTGTCTGGATTGACTGTCTATCTGCCTGGACTGAATGTCTTTCTGTCTGTCTGTGTTGATGGACCGTCTGTCTGTCTGTCTGTCTTCAGTAACTGACTGACCGTCTGTCTGTCTATCTGTCTTGACTGACAGCCTGTCTGTCTGTCTTGATTGACTGTCTGTCTGTCTTGACTAACTGACTGAATGTCTGTCTGTCTGTCTGTGTTGACTGACTGTCTGTCTGTGTTGACTGACGGTCTGTCTGTCTGTCTGTGTTGACCTTCTGACTGTCTGTCTCTCTTGACTAACTGACTGACTGTCTGTCTGTCTGTCTGTGTTGACTGACTGTCTGTCTGTCTGTCTGGACTGACTGTCTGTCTGTCTGGACTGAATGTCTATCTGTCTGTCTGTGTTGACGAACAGTCTGTCTATCTGTCTGTCTTGACTGACTGATCGTCTGTCTGTCTTGACTGACTGTCTGTCTGTCTTGAATGACTGTCTGTCTGTCTTGACTGACTGTCTGTCTGTCTGTCTGTCTGTGTTGACTGACTGTCTTTCTGTCTTGATTAACTGACTGAATGTCTGTCTTGACTGACTGATTGTCTGTCTGTCTTGACTAACTGACTGACTGTCTGTCTGTCTGTCTGTGTTGACTGTCTGTCTCTCTTGACTGACTGTATGTCTGTCTGTTTTGACTAACTGACTGACTGTCGGTCTGTCTGTCTGTGTTGACTGACTGTCTGTCTATCTGTCTGTCTTGACTGACTGTTTGTCTGTCTTTCTGTCTAGACTAACTGACTGACTGTCTGTCTGTCTGTCTGTCTGTATTGACTGACTGTCTGTCTGTCCGTCTGTCTTGACTGAATGTCCGTTTGTCTGTCTATGTTCACGGACCGTCTGTCTGTCTGTCTGTCTTGACTAACTGACTGGCCGTCTGTCTGTCTGGTTGTCTTGACTGACTGACTGTCCGTCTGTCTTGACTAACTAACTGACTGTCTGTCTGTCTGTCTTGACTAACTGACTGACCGTCTGTCTGTCTGTCTGTCTTGACTGGCAGACTGTCTGTCTGTCTGTCTTGACTAACTGACTGACCGTCTGTTTGTCTGTCTGTCTTGACTGACTGACTGTCTGTCTGTCCGTCTTGAATAACTGACTGACTGTATGTCTGTCTTGACTAACTGACTGACTGTCTGTCTGTCTTGACTAACTGACTGACAGTCTGTCTGTCTATCTGTATTGACTGACTGTCTGTCTGTCTGACTGGACTGTCTGTCTGTCTGTCTGTGTTGACGGACCGTCTGCCTGTCTGTCTGTCTTGACTAACTGACTGACCGTCTGTCTGTCTGTCTGTCAGTCTTGACTGACTGACTGTCTGTCTGTCTGTCTGTCTTGACTAACTGACTGACTGTCTGTCAGTCTGTCTGTGTTGACTGACTGTCTGTCTTGACTGACTGTCTGTCTCTCTTGACTGACTGTCTGTCTGTCTGTCTGTCTGTCTGTCTTGACTGACTGTCTGTCTGTCTGTCTTGACTAACTGACTGACTGTATGTCTGTCTGTTTTTGTAGACTGACTGTCTGTCTTGACTGACTGTCTGTCTGTCTGTCTTGACTGACTGTCTGTCTGTCTGTCTGTCTTGACTGAGTGTCTGTCTGTCTGTCTGTCTTGACTAACTGACTGACTGGTTGTCTGTCTGTCTGTGTTGACGGACCGTCTGTCTGTCTTTCTGTCTTGACTAACTGACTGGCCACCTGTCTGTCTGTCTCTCTTGACTGACTGACTGTCTGTCTGTCTTGACTAACTGACTGACTGTCTGTCTGTCTGTCTGTGTAGACTGACTGTCTGTCTGTCTGTCTGGATTGACTGTCTATCTGCCTGGACTGAAGGTCTTTCTGTCTGTCTGTGTTGATGGATTGTCTGTCTGTTTGTCTGTCTTCAGTAACTGACTGACCGTCTGTCTGTCTATCTGTCTTGACTGACAGCCTGTCTGTCTGTCTTGATTGACTGTCTGTCTGTCTTGACTAACTGACTGAATGTCTGTCTGTCTGTCTGTGTTGACTGACTGACTGACCGTCTGTCTGTCTAACTGTCTTGACTTACTGACTGTCTGTCCGTCTTGACTAACTGACTGTCTGTCTGTCTGTCTTGACTAACTGACTGACCGTCTGTCTGTCTGTCTGTCTTGACTGGCAGACTGTCTGTCTGTCTGTCTTGACTAACTGACTGACCGTCTGTTTGTCTGTCTGTCTTGCCTGACTGACTGTCTGTCTGTCTGTCTTGAATAACTGACTGACTGTATGTCTGTCTTGACTAACTGACTGACTGTCTGTCTGTCTTGACTACCTGACTGACAGTCTGTCTGTCTATCTGTGTTGACTGACTGTCTGTCTGTCTGACTGGACTGACTGTCTGTCTGTCTGTGTTGACGGACCGTCTGCCTGTCTGTCTGTCTTGACTAACTGACTGACCGTCTGTCTGTCTGTCTGTCAGTCTTGACTGACTGACTGTCTGTCTGTCTGTCTGTCTTGACTAACTGACTGACTGTCTGTCAGTCTGTCTGTGTTGACTGACTGTCTGTCTTGACTGACTGTCTGTCTGTCTTGACTGACTGTCTGTCTGTCTGTCTGTCTGTCTGTCTTGACTGACTGTCTGTCTGTCTGTCTTGACTAACTGACTGACTGTATGTCTGTCTGTTTTTGTAGACTGACTGTCTGTCTTGACTGACTGTCTGTCTGTCTGTCTTGACTGACTGTCTGTCTGTCTGTCTGTCTTGACTGAGTGTCTGTCTGTCTGTCTGTCTTGACTAACTGACTGACTGGCTGTCTGTCTGTCTGTGTTGACGGACCGTCTGTCTGTCTTTCTGTCTTGACTAACTGACTGGCCACCTGTCTGTCTGTCTCTCTTGACTGACTGACTGTCTGTCTGTCTTGACTAACTGACTGACTGTCTGTCTGTCTGTCTGTGTAGACTGACTGTCTGTCTGTCTGTCTGGATTGACTGTCTATCTGCCTGGACTGAATGTCTTTCTGTCTGTCTGTGTTGATGGACCGTCTGTCTGTTTGTCTGTCTTCAGTAACTGACTGACCGTCTGTCTGTCTATCTGTCTTGACTGACAGCCTGTCTGTCTGTCTTGATTGACTGTCTGTCTGTCTTGACTAACTGACTGAATTTCTGTCTGTCTGTCTGTGTTGACTGACTGACTGACCGTCTGTCTGTCTAACTGTCTTGACTTACTGACTGTCTGTCCGTCTTGACTAACTGACTGACTGTCTGTCTGTCTTGACTATTTTACTGACTGTCTGTCTGTCTGTCTGTCTTGACTAACTGACTGACCGTCTGTCTGTCTGTCTGTCTGTCTTGACTGACTGACTGTCTGTCTGTCTTGACTGACTATATGTCTGTCTGTCTGTCTTGACTAAATGAATGACTGTCTATCTGTCTGTCTGTGTTGACTGTCTGTCTGTCTTGACTGACTGTCTGTCTGTCTTGACTGACTGTTTGTCTATCTGTCTGTCTTGACTAACTTACTGTCTGTCTGTCTGTTCTTGACTAACTGACTGAACGTCTGTCTGTCTGTCTGTCTGTCTTGACTAACTTACTGACTGTCTGTATGCCTGTCTGTCTCGACTAACTGACTGACTGTCTGTCTGTCTGTCTGTCTGTGTTGACTGACGGTCTGTCTGTCTGTATGTCTTGACTGGCTGACTGTCTGTCTGTCTGTGCTGACTGGCTGACTGTCTGTCTGTCTTGACTGACTGACTGTCTGTCTGTCTTGACTGACTGTCTGTCTGTCTGTCTGTCTTGACTAACTGACTGAATGTCTTTCTGTGTTGACTGACTGTCTGTTTGTCTTGAATAACTGACTGACCGTCTGTCTGTCTGCCTGTCTCGACTGACCGTCTGTCTGTCACTCTGTCTTGACTAACTGACTGACCGTCTGTCTGTCTGTCTGTCAGTCTTGACGGACTGACTGTCTGTCTGTCTGTCTGTCTTGACTAACTGACTGAATGTCTGTCTTTTTGTCTGTGTAACTGACTGTCTGTCTGTCTTGATTAACTGACTGACCGTCTGTCTGTCTGTCTGTCTTGACTAACTTACTGGCCGTCTGTCTGACTGTCTGTCTGTCTTGACTGACTGACTGTCTGTCTGTCTTGACTAACTAACTGACTGTCTGTCTGTCTGTCTTGACTAACTGATCGACCGTCTGTCTGTCTGTCTGTCTTGACTGATAGACTGTCTGTCTGTCAGTCTTGACTAACTGACTGACTGTCTGTCTGTCTTGACTAACTGACAGACTGTCTGTCTGTCTATCTGTGTTGACTGACTGTCTGTCTGTCTGACTGGACTGACTGTCTGTCTGTCTGGACTGAATGTCTGTCTGTCTGTCTGTCCTTCTTGACTAACTGACTGACCGTTTGTCTGTCTGTCTGTCAGTCTTGACTGACTGACTGTCTGTCTGTCTGTCTGTCTTGACTAACTGACTGGACATCTGTCTGTCTGTCTATATTGACTGACTGTCTGTCTATCTGTCTGTCTTGACTGACTGTCTGACCGTATGTCTGTCTGTCTGTCTGTCTTGACTGACTGACTGTCTGTCTGTCTTGACTAACTGACTTACTGTCTGTCTGTCTTGACTAACTGACTGACTGTCTGTCTGTCTCTCTGTGTTGACTGACTGTCTGTCTGTCCGACTGGACTGACTGTCTGTCTGTCTGGGCTGAATGTCTGTCTGTCTGTCTGTGTTGACGGACCGTCTGTCTGTCTGTCTGTCTTGACTGACTGTCTGACCGTATGTCTGTCTGTCTGTCTGTCTTGACTGACTGACTGTCTGTCTGTCTTGACTAACTGACTTACTGTCTGTCTGTCTTGACTAACTGACTGACTGTCTGCCTGTCTGTCTGTTCTGAATGATTGTCTGTCTGTCTGACTGGACTGACTGTCTGTCTGTCTCGACTGAATGTCTGTCTGTCTGTCTGTGTTGACGGACAGTCTGTCTGTCTGTCTGTCTTGACTAACTGACTGACCGTCTGTCTGTCTGTCTGTCTGTCTTGACTTACTGACTGTCTGTCTGTCTTGACTGACTGTCTGTCTGTCTTGACTAACTGACCGAATGTCTGTCTGTCTGTCTGTCTGTGTTGACTGACTGTCTTTCTGTCTTGATTAACTGACTGACCGTCTGTCTGTCTGCCTGTCTTGACTGACTGTCTGTCTGTCTGTCTGTATTGACTAACTGACTGACTGTCTGTCAGTCTGTCTGTGTTGACTGACTGTCTGTCTTGACTGACTGTCTGTCTGTCTTGACTGACTGTCTGTCTGTCTGTCTGTCTGTCTGTCTGTCTTGACTGACTGTCTGTCTGTCTGTCTTGACTAACTGACTGACTGTCTGTCTGTCTGTTTTTTTAGACTGACTGTCTGTCTTGACTGACTGTCTGTCTTTCTGTCTTGACTGACTGTCTGTCTGTCTGTCTGTCTTGACTGAGTGTCTGTCTGTCTGTCTGTCTTGACTAACTGACTGAATGGCTGTCTGTCTGTCTGTGTTGACGGACCGTCTGTCTGTCTTTCTGTCTTGACTAACTGACTGGCCACCTGTCTGTCTGTCTCTCTTGACTGACTGACTGTCTGTCTGTCTTGACTAACTGACTGACTGTCTGTCTGTCTGTCTGTGTAGACTGACTGTCTGTCTGTCTGTCTGGATTGACTTTCTATCTGCCTGGACTGAATGTCTTTCTGTCTGTCTGTGTTGATGGACCGTCTGTCTGTCTGTCTGTCTTCAGTAACTGACTGACCGTCTGTCTGTCTATCTGTCTTGACTGACAGCCTGTCTGGACTGAATGTCTCTCTGTCTGTTTGTGTTGACGAACCGTTTGTCTGTCTGTCTGTCTTGACTAACTGACTGACCGTCTGTCTGTTTGTCTGTCTTGACTGACTGTCTGTCTGTCTGTCTGTCTTGACTAACTGACTGACCGTCTGTCTGTCTGTCTGTCAGTCTTGACAGACTGATTGTCTGTCTGTCTGTCTGTCTTGACTAACTGACTGAATGTCTGTCCGTCTGTCTGTCTGTGTTGACTGACGGTCTGTCTGTCTTGACTGGCTGACTGTCTGTCTGTCTGTGTTGACTGGCTGACTGTCTGTCTGTCTTGACTGACTGACTGTCTGTCTGTCTTGACGGACCGTTTGTCTGTCTGTCTGTCCTGACTAACTGACTGACCGTCTGTCTGTCTAACTGTCTTGACTTACTGACTGTCTGTCCGTCTTGACTAACTGACTGACTGTCTGTCTGTCTTGACTATTTTACTGACTGTCTGTCTGTCTTGACTAACTGACTGACCGTCTGTCTGTCTGTCTGTCTGTCTTGACTGACTGACTGTCTGTCTGTCTTGACTGACTGTATGTCTGTCTGTCTGTCTTGACTAAATGACTGACTGTCTATCTGTCTGTCTGTGTTGACTGACTGTCTGACTTTACTGACTGTCTGTCTGTCTTGACTGACTGTCTGTCTGTCTTGACTGACTGTTTGTCTATCTGTCTGTCTTGACTAACTTACTGTCTGTCTGTCTGTCTGTCTGTTCTTGACAAACTGACTGACCGTCTGTCTGTCTGTCTGTCTGTCTTGACTAACTTACTGACTGTCTGTATGCCTGTCTGTCTCGACTAACTGACTGACTGTCTGTCTGTCTGTCTGTCTGTGTTGACTGACGGTCTGTCTGTCTGTATGTCTTGACTGGCTGACTGTCTGTCTGTCTGTGTTGACTGGCTGACTGTCTGTCTGTCTTGACTGACTGACTGTCTGTCTGTCTTGACTGACTGTCTGTCTGTCTGTCTGCCTTGACTAACTGACTGAATGTCTGTCTGTGTTGACTGACTGTCTGTTTGTCTTGATTAACTGACTGACCGTCTGTCTGTCTGCCTGTCTTGACTGAACGTCTGTCTGTCTCTCTGTCTTGACTAACTGACTGACCGTCTGTCTGTCTGTCTGTCAGTCTTGACTGACTGACTGTCTGTCTGTCTGTCTGTCTTGACTAACTGACTGAATGTCTGTCTTTTTGTCTGTGTAACTGACTGTCTGTCTGTCTTGATTAACTGACTGACCTTCTGTCTGTCTGTCTGTCTTGACTAACTGACTGGCCGTCTGTCTGTCTGTCTGTCAGTCTTGACTGACTGACTGTCTGTCTGTCTGTCTGTCTTGACTAACTGACTGAATGTCTGTCTTTTTGTCTGTGTTGACTGACTGTCTGTCTGTCTTTATTAACTGACTGACCGTCTGTCTGTCTGTCTTGACTAACTGATCGACCGTCTGTCTGTCTGTCTGTCTTGACTGATAGACTGTCTGTCTGTCAGTCTTGACTAACTGACTGACTGTCTGTCTGTCTTGACTAACTGACAGACTGTCTGTCTGTCTATCTGTGTTGACTGACTGTCTGTCTGTCTGACTGGACTGACTGTCTGTCTGTCTGGACTGAATGTCTGTCTGTCTGTCTGTGTTGACGGACCGTCTGTCTGTCTGTCCTTCTTGACTAACTGACTGACCGTTTGTCTGTCTGTCTGTCAGTCTTGACTGACGGACTGTCTGTCTGTCTGTCTGTCTTGACTAACTGACTGAACATCTGTCTGTCTGTCTATGTTGACTGACTGTCTGTCTATCTGTCTGTCTTGACTGACTGTCTGACCGTATGTCTGTCTGTCTGTCTGTCTTGACTGACTGACTGTCTGTCTGTCTTGACTAACTGACTTACTGTCTGTCTGTCTTGACTAACTGACTGACTGTCTGTCTGTCTCTCTGTGTTGACTGAATGTCTGTCTGTCCGACTGGACTGACTGTCTGTCTGTCTGGACTGAATGTCTGTCTGTCTGTCTGTGTTGACGGACCGTCTGTCTGTCTGTCTGTCTTGACTGACTGTCTGACCGTATGTCTGTCTGTCTGTCTGTCTTGACTGACTGACTGTCTGTCTGTCTTGACTATCTGACTTACTGTCTGTCTGTCTTGACTAAATGACTGACTGTCTGTCTGTCTTGAATGATTGTCTGTCTGTCTGACTGGACTGACTGTCTGTCTGTCTCGACTGAATGTCTGTCTGTCTGTCTGTGTTGACGGACAGTCTGTCTGTCTGTCTGTCTTGACTAACTGACTGACCGTCTGTCTGTCTGTCTGTCTGTCTTGACTTACTGACTGTCTGTCTGTCTTGACTGACTGTCTGTCTGTCTTGACTAACTGACTGAATGTCTGTCTGTCTGTCTGTCTGTGTTGACTGACTGTCTTTCTGTCTTGATTAACTGACTGACCGTCTGTCTGTCTGCCTGTCTTGACTGACTGTCTGTCTGTCTGTCTGTATTGACTAACTGACTGACTGTCTGTCAGTCTGTCTGTGTTGACTGACTGTCTGTCTTGACTGACTGTCTGTCTGTCTTGACTGACTGTCTGTCTGTCTGTCTGTCTGTCTGTCTGTCTTGACTGACTGTCTGTCTGTCTGTCTTGACTAACTGACTGACTGTCTGTCTGTCTGTTTTTGTAGACTGACTGTCTGTCTTGACTGACTGTCTGTCTGTCTGTCTTGACTGACTGTCTGTCTGTCTGTCTGTCTTGACTGAGTGTCTGTCTGTCTGTCTGTCTTGACTAACTGACTGAATGGCTGTCTGTCTGTCTGTGTTGACGGACCGTCTGTCTGTCTTTCTGTCTTGACTAATTGACTGGCCATCTGTCTGTCTGTCTCTCTTGACTGACTGACTGTCTGTCTGTCTTGACTAACTGACTGACTGTCTGTCTGTCTGTCTGTGTAGACTGACTGTCTGTCTGTCTGTCTGTCTGTATGTCTTGACTGACTGTCTGTCTGTCTGTCTTGACTAACTGACTGACTGTCTGTCTGTCTGTTTTTGTAGACTGACTGTCTGTCTTGACTGACTGTCTGTCTGTCTGTCTTAACTGACTGTCTGTCTATCTGTCTGTCTTGACTGAATGTCTGTCTGTCTGTCTGTCTTGACTAACTGACAGAATGGCTGTCTGTCTGTCTGTGTTGACGGACCGTCTGTCTGTCTTCCTGTCTTGACTAACTGACTGGCCATCTGTCTGTCTGTCTCTCTTGACTGACTGACTGTCTGTCTGTGTAGACTGACTGTCTGTCTGTCTGTCTGGATTGACTGTCTATCTGCCTGGACTGAATGTCTTTCTGTCTGTCTGTGTTGATGGACCGTCTGTCTGTCTGTCTGTCTTCAGTAACTGACTGACCGTCTGTCTGTCTATCTGTCTTGACTGACAGCCTGTCTGTCTGTCTTGATTGACTGTCTGTCTGTCTTGACTAACTGACTGAATGTCTGTCTGTCTGTCTGTGTTGACTGACTGTCTGTCTGTGTTGACTGACGGTCTGTCTGTCTGTCTGTGTTGACCTTCTGACTGTCTGTCTCTCTTGACTAACTGACTGACTGTCTGTCTGTCTGTCTGTGTTGACTGACTGTCTGTCTGTCTGTCTGGACTGACTGTCTGTCTGTCTGGACTGAATGTCTATCTGTCTGTCTGTGTTGACGAACAGTCTGTCTATCTTTCTGTCTTGACTGACTGATCGTCTGTCTGTCTTGACTGACTGTCTGTCTGTCTTGACTGACTGTCTGTCTGTCTTGACTGACTGTCTGTCTGTCTTGACTGACTGTCTGTCTGTCTGTCTGTCTGTGTTGACTGACTGTCTTTCTGTCTTGATTAACTGACTGAATGTCTGTCTTGACTGACTGATTGTCTGTCTGTCTTGACTAACTGACTGACTGTCTGTCTGTCTGTCTGTGTTGACTGTCTGTCTCTCTTGACTGACTGTATGTCTGTCTGTTTTGACTAACTGACTGACTGTCGGTCTGTCTGTCTGTGTTGACTGACTGTCTGTCTATCTGTCTGTCTTGACTGACTGTTTGTCTGTATTTCTGTCTAGACTAACTGACTGACTGTCTGTCTGTCTGTCTGTCTGTGTTGACTGACTGTCTGTCTATCCGTCTGTCTTGACTGAATGTCCGTTTGTCTGTCTATGTTCACGGACCGTCTGTCTGTCTGTCTGTCTTGACTAACTGACTGGCCGTCTGTCTGTCTGGTTGTCTTGACTGACTGACTGTCCGTCTGTCTTGACTAACTAACTGACTGTCTGTCTGTCTGTCTTGACTAACTGACTGACCGTCTGTCTGTCTGTCTGTCTTGACTGGCAGACTGTCTGTCTGTCTGTCTTGACTAACTGACTGACCGTCTGTTTGTCTGTCTGTCTTGACTGACTGACTGTCTGTCTGTCTGTCTTGACTAACTGACTGACTGTATGTCTGTCTTGACTAACTGACTGACTGTCTGTCTGTCTTGACTAACTGACTGACAGTCTGTCTGTCTATCTGTATTGACTGACTGTCTGTCTGTCTGACTGGACTGACTGTCTGTCTGTCTGTGTTGACGGACCGTCTGCCTGTCTGTCTGTCTTGACTAACTGACTGACCGTCTGTCTGTCTGTCTGTCAGTCTTGACTGACTGACTGTCTGTCTGTCTGTCTGTCTTGACTAACTGACTGACTGTCTGTCAGTCTGTCTGTGTTGACTGACTGTCTGTCTTGACTGACTGTCTGTCTGTCTTGACTGACTGTCTGTCTGTCTGTCTGTCTGTCTGTCTTGACTGACTGTCTGTCTGTCTGTCTTGACTAACTGACTGACTGTATGTCTGTCTGTTTTTGTAGACTGACTGTCTGTCTTGACTGACTGTCTGTCTGTCTGTCTTGACTGACTGTCTGTCTGTCTGTCTGTCTTGACTGAGTGTCTGTCTGTCTGTCTGTCTTGACTAACTGACTGACTGGCTGTCTGTCTGTCTGTGTTGACGGACCGTCTGTCTGTCTTTCTGTCTTGACTAACTGACTGGCCACCTGTCTGTCTGTCTCTCTTGACTGACTGACTGTCTGTCTGTCTTGACTAACTGACTGACTGTCTGTCTGTCTGTCTGTGTAGACTGACTGTCTGTCTGTCTGTCTGGATTGACTGTCTATCTGCCTGGACTGAATGTCTTTCTGTCTGTCTGTGTTGATGGACCGTCTGTCTGTTTGTCTGTCTTCAGTAACTGACTGACCGTCTGTCTGTCTATCTGTCTTGACTGACAGCCTGTCTGTCTGTCTTGATTGACTGTCTGTCTGTCTTGACTAACTGACTGAATGTCTGTCTGTCTGTCTGTGTTGACTGACTGACTGACCGTCTGTCTGTCTAACTGTCTTGACTAACTGACTGTCTGTCCGTCTTGACTAACTGACTGACTGTCTGTCTGTCTTGACTATTTTACTGACTGTCTGTCTGTCTGTCTGTCTTGACTAACTGACTGACCGTCTGTCTGTCTGTCTGTCTGTCTTGACTGACTGACTGTCTGTCTGTCTTGACTGACTATATGTCTGTCTGTCTGTCTTGACTAAATGACTGACTGTCTATCTGTCTGTCTGTGTTGACTGTCTGTCTGTCTTGACTGACTGTCTGTCTGTCTTGACTGACTGTTTGTCTATCTGTCTGTCTTGACTAACTTACTGTCTGTCTGTCTGTTCTTGACTAACTGACTGACCGTCTGTCTGTCTGTCTGTCTGTCTTGACTAACTTACTGACTGTCTGTATGCCTGTCTGTCTCGACTAACTGACTGACTGTCTGTCTGTCTGTCTGTCTGTGTTGACTGACGGTCTGTCTGTCTGTATGTCTTGACTGGCTGACTGTCTGTCTGTCTGTGTTGACTGGCTGACTGTCTGTCTGTCTTGACTGACTGACTGTCTGTCTGTCTTGACTGACTGTCTGTCTGTCTGTCTGTCTTGACTAACTGACTGAATGTCTTTCTGTGTTGACTGACTGTCTGTTTGTCTTGATTAACTGACTGACCGTCTGTCTGTCTGGCTGTCTCGACTGACCGTCTGTCTGTCACTCTGTCTTGACTAACTGACTGACCGTCTGTCTGTCTGTCTGTCAGTCTTGACGGACTGACTGTCTGTCTGTCTGTCTGTCTTGACTAACTGACTGAATGTCTGTCTTTTTGTCTGTGTAACTGACTGTCTGTCTGTCTTGATTAACTGACTGACCGTCTGTCTGTCTGTCTGTCTTGACTAACTGACTGGCCGTCTGTCTGACTGTCTGTCTGTCTTGACTGACTGACTGTCTGTCTGTCTTAACTAACTAACTGACTGTCTGTCTGTCTGTCTTGACTAACTGATCGACCGTCTGTCTGTCTGTCTGTCTTGACTGACTGTCTGTCTGTCTGGACTGAATGTCTGTCTGTCTGTCTGTGTTGACGGACCGTCTGTCTGTCTGTCCTTCTTGACTAACTGACTGACCGTTTGTCTGTCTGTCTGTCAGTCTTGACTGACTGACTGTCTGTCTGTCTGACTGGACTGACTGTCTGTCTGTCTGGACTGAATGTCTGTCTGTCTGTCTGTGTTGACGGACCGTCTGTCTGTCTGTCCTTCTTGACTAACTGACTGACCGTTTGTCTGTCTGTCTGTCAGTCTTGACTGACTGACTGTCTGTCTGTCTGTCTGTCTTGACTAACTGACTGGACATCTGTCTGTCTGTCTATGTTGACTGACTGTCTGTCTATCTGTCTGTCTTGACTGACTGTCTGACCGTATGTCTGTCTGTCTGTCTCTCTTGACTGACTGACTGTCTGTCTGTCTTGACTAACTGACTTACTGTCTGTCTGTCTTGACTAACTGACTGACTGTCTGTCTGTCTCTCTGTGTTGACTGACTGTCTGTCTGTCCGACTGGACTGACTGTCTGTCTGTCTGGACTGAATGTCTGTCTGTCTGTCTGTGTTGACGGACCGTCTGTCTGTCTGTCTGTCTTGACTGACTGTCTGACCGTATGTCTGTCTGTCTGTCTGTCTTGACTGACTGACTGTCTGTCTGTCTTGACTAACTGACTTACTGTCTGTCTGTCTTGACTAACTGACTGACTGTCTGTCTGTCTGTCTGTCCTGAATGATTGTCTGTCTGTCTGACTGGACTGACTGTCTGTCTGTCTCGACTGAATGTCTCTCTGTCTGTCTGTGTTGACGGACAGTCTGTCTGTCTGTCTGTCTTGACTAACTGACTGACCGTCTGTCTGTCTGTCTGTCTGTCTTGACTTACTGACTGTCTGTCTGTCTTGACTGACTGTCTGTCTGTCTTGACTAACTGACCGAATGTCTGTCTGTCTGTCTGTCTGTGTTGACTGACTGTCTTTCTGTCTTGATTAACTGACTGACCGTCTGTCTGTCTGCCTGTCTTGACTGACTGTCTGTCTGTCTGTCTGTATTGACTAACTGACTGACTGTCTGTCAGTCTGTCTGTGTTGACTGACTGTCTGTCTTGACTGACTGTCTGTCTGTCTTGACTGACTGTCTGTCTGTCTGTCTGTCTGTCTGTCTGTCTTGACTGACTGTCTGTCTGTCTGTCTTGACTAACTGACTGACTGTCTGTCTGTCTGTTTTTTTAGACTGACTGTCTGTCTTGACTGACTGTCTGTCTTTCTGTCTTGACTGACTGTCTGTCTGTCTGTCTGTCTTGACTGAGTGTCTGTCTGTCTGTCTGTCTTGACTAACTGACTGGCCACCTGTCTGTCTGTCTCTCTTGACTGACTGACTGTCTGTCTGTCTTGACTAACTGACTGACTGTCTGTCTGTCTGTCTGTGTAGACTGACTGTCTGTCTGTCTGTCTGGATTGACTTTCTATCTGCCTGGACTGAATGTCTTTCTGTCTGTCTGTGTTGATGGACCGTCTGTCTGTCTGTCTGTCTTCAGTAACTGACTGACCGTCTGTCTGTCTATCTGTCTTGACTGACAGCCTTTCTGTCTGTCTTGATTGACTGTCTGTCTGTCTTGACTAACTGACTGAATGTCTGTCTGTCTGTCTGTGTTGACTAACTGACTGACTGTCTGTCAGTCTGTCTGTGTTGACTGACTGTCTGTCTTGACTGACTGTCTGTCTGTCTTGACTGACTGTCTGTCTGTCTTGACTGACTGTCTGTCTGTCTGTCTGTCTGTCTGTCTGTCTGTCTTGACTGACTGTCTGTCTGTCTGTCTTGACTAACTGACTGACTGTATGTCTGTCTGTTTTTGTAGACTGACTGTCTGTCTTGACTGACTGTCTGTCTGTCTGTCTTGACTGACTGTCTGTCTGTCTGTCTGTCTTGACTGAGTGTCTGCCTGTCTGTCTGTCTTGACTAACTGACTGAATGGCTGTCTGTCTGTCTGTGTTGACGGACCGTCTGTCTGTCTTTCTGTCTTGACTAACTGACTGGCCACCTGTCTGTCTGTCTCTCTTGACTGACTGACTGTCTGTCTGTCTTGACTAACTGACTGACTGTCTGTCTGTCTGTCTGTGTAGACTGACTGTCTGTCTGTCTGTCTGGATTGACTGTCTATCTGCCTGGACTGAATGTCTTTCTGTCTGTCTGTGTTGATGGACCGTCTGTCTGTCTGTCTGTCTTCAGTAACTGACTGACCGTCTGTCTGTCTATCTGTCTTGACTGACAGCCTGTCTGTCTGTCTTGATTGACTGTCTGTCTGTCTTGACTAACTGACTGAATGTCTGTCTGTCTGTCTGTGTTGACTGACTGACTGACCGTCTGTCTGTCTGACTGTCTTGACTTACTGACTGTCTGTCCGTCTTGACTAACTGACTGACTGTCTGTCTGTCTTGACTATTTTACTGACTGTCTGTCTGTCTGTCTGTCTTGACTAACTGACTGACCGTCTGTCTGTCTGTCTGTCTGTCTTGACTGACTGACTGTCTGTCTGTCTTGACTGACTGTATGTCTGTCTGTCTGTCTTGACTAAATGACTGACTGTCTATCTGTCTGTCTGTGTTGACTGACTGTCTGACTTTACTGACTGTCTGTCTGTCTTGACTGACTGTCTGTCTGTCTTGACTGACTGTTTGTCTATCTGTCTGTCTTGACTAACTTACTGTCTGTCTGTCTGTCTGTCTGTTCTTGACTAACTGACTGACCGTCTGTCTGTCTGTCTGTCTGTCTTGACTAACTTACTGACTGTCTGTATGCCTGTCTGTCTCGACTAACTGACTGACTGTCTGTCTGTCTGTGTTGACTGACGGTCTGTCTGTCTGTATGTCTTGACTGGCTGACTGTCTGTCTGTCTGTGTTGACTGGCTGACTGTCTGTCTGTCTTGACTGACTGACTGTCTGTCTGTCTTGACTGACTGTCTGTCTGTCTGTCTGTCTTGACTAACTGACTGAATGTCTGTCTGTGTTGACTGACTGTCTGTTTGTCTTGATTAACTGACTGACCGTCTGTCTGTCTGCCTGTCTCGACTGACCGTCTGTCTGTCTCTCTGTCTTGACTAACTGACTGACCGTCTGTCTGTCTGTCTGTCAGTCTTGACGGACTGACTGTCTGTCTGTCTGTCTGTCTTGACTAACTGACTGAATGTCTGTCTTTTTGTCTGTGTAACTGACTGTCTGTCTGTCTTGATTAACTGACTGACCGTCTGTCTGTCTGTCTGTCTTGACTAACTGACTGGCCGTCTGTCTGACTGTCTGTCAGTCTTGACTGACTGAGTGTCTGTCTGTCTGTCTGTCTTGACTAACTGACTGAATGTCTGTCTTTTTGTCTGTGTTGACTGACTGTCTGTCTGTCTTGATTAACTGACTGACCGTCTGTCTGTCTGTCTGTCTTGACTGACTGACTGTCTGTCTGTCTTGACTAACTAACTGACTGTCTGTCTGTCTGTCTTGACTAACTGATCGACCGTCTGTCTGTCTGTCTGTCTTGACTGATAGACTGTCTGTCTGTCAGTCTTGACTAACTGACTGACTGTCTGTCTGTCTTGACTAACTGACAGACTGTCTGTCTGTCTATCTGTGTTGACTGACTGTCTGTCTGTCTGACTGGACTGACTGTCTGTCTGTCTGGACTGAATGTCTGTCTGTCTGTCTGTGTTGACGGACCGTCTGTCTGTCTGTCCTTCTTGACTAACTGACTGACCGTTTGTCTGTCTGTCTGTCAGTCTTGACTGACTGACTGTCTGTCTGTCTGTCTGTCTTGACTAACTGACTGAACATCTGTCTGTCTGTCTATGTTGACTGACTGTCTGTCTATCTGTCTGTCTTGACTGACTGTCTGACCGTATGTCTGTCTGTCTGTCTGTCTTGACTGACTGACTGACTGTCTGTCTGTCTTGACTAACTGACTTACTGTCTGTCTGTCTTGACTAACTGACTGACTGTCTGTCTGTCTCTCTGTGTTGACTGACTGTCTGTCTGTCCGACTGGACTGACTGTCTGTCTGTCTGGACTGAATGTCTGTCTGTCTGTCTGTGTTGACGGACCGTCTGTCTGTCTGTCTGTCTTGACTGACTGTCTGACCGTATGTCTGTCTGTCTGTCTGTCTTGACTGACTGACTGTCTGTCTGTCTTGACTAACTGACTTACTGTCTGTCTGTCTTGACTAAATGACTGACTGTCTGTCTATCTGTCTGTCCTGAATGATTGTCTGTCTGTCTGACTGGACTGACTGTCTGTCTGTCTCGACTGAATGTCTGTCTGTCTGTCTGTGTTGACGGACAGTCTGTCTGTCTGTCTGTCTTGACTAACTGACTGACCGTCTGTCTGTCTGTCTGTCTGTCTTGACTTACTGACTGTCTGTCTGTCTTGACTGACTGTCTGTCTGTCTTGACTAACTGACCGAATGTCTGTCTGTCTGTCTGTCTGTGTTGACTGACTGTCTTTCTGTCTTGATTAACTGACTGACCGTCTGTCTGTCTGCCTGTCTTGACTGACTGTCTGTCTGTCTGTCTGTATTGACTAACTGACTGACTGTCTGTCAGTCTGTCTGTGTTGACTGACTGTCTGTCTTGACTGACTGTCTGTCTGTCTTGACTGACTGTCTGTCTGTCTGTCTGTCTGTCTGTCTGTCTTGACTGACTGTCTGTCTGTCTGTCTTGACTAACTGACTGACTGTCTGTCTGTCTGTTTTCGTAGAATGACTCTCTGTCTTGACTGACTGTCTGTCTTTCTGTCTTGACTGACTGTCTGTCTGTCTGTCTGTCTTGACTGAGTGTCTGTCTGTCTGTCTGTCTTGACTAACTGACTGAATGGCTGTCTGTCTGTCTGTGTTGACGGACCGTCTGTCTGTCTTTCTGTCTTGACTAACTGACTGGCCACCTGTCTGTCTGTCTCTCTTGACTGACTGACTGTCTGTCTGTCTTGACTAACTGACTGACTGTCTGTCTGTCTGTCTGTGTAGACTGACTGTCTGTATGTCAGTCTGGATTGACTGTCTATCTGCCTGGACTGAATGTCTTTCTGTCTGTCTGTGTTGATGGACCGTCTGTCTGTCTGTCTGTCTTCAGTAACTGACTGACCGTCTGTCTGTCTATCTGTCTTGACTGACAGCCTGTCTGTCTTGATTGACTGTCTGCCTGTCTTGACTAACTGACCGAATGTCTGTCTGTCTGTCTGTGTTGACTGACTGTCTGTCTGTGTTGACTGACGGTCTGTCTGTCTGTCTGTGTTGACCTTCTGACTGTCTGTCTCTGTTGACTAACTGACTGACTGTCTGTCTGTCTGTCTGTGTTGACTGACTGTCTGTCTGTCTGTCTGGACTGACTGTCTGTCTGTCTGGACTGAATGTCTGTCTGTCTGTCTGTGTTGACGGACCGTCTGTCTGTCTGTCCTTCTTGACTAACTGACTGACCGTTTGTCTGCCTGTCTGTCAGTCTTGACTGACTGACTGTCTGTCTGTCTGTCTGTCTTGACTAACTGACTGACCATCTGTCTGTCTGTCAATGTTGACTGACTGCCTGTCTATCTGTCTGTCTTGACTGACTGTCTGACCGTATGTCTGTCTGTCTGTCTGTCTTGACTGACTGACTGTATGTCTGTCTTGACTAACTGACTTACTGTCTGTCTGTCTTGACTAACTGACTAACTGTCTGTCTGTCTGTCTGTGTTGATTGACTGTCTGTCTGTCTGTCTGTGTTGACTGGCTGACTGTCTGTCTCTCTTGATTAACTGACTGACTGTCTGTCTGTCTGTCTGGACTGACTGTCTGTCTGTCTGGACTGAATGTCTATCTGTCTGTCTGTGTTGACGAACCGTCTGTCTATCTGTCTGTCTTGACTGACTGATCGTCTGTCTGTCTTGACTGAATGTCTGTCTGTCTTGACTGGCTGTCTGTCTGTCTTGACTGGCTGTCTGTCTGTCTTGACTGACTGTCTGTTTTTCTTGACTGACTGTCTGTCTGTCTGTCTGTCTTGACTAACTGACTGAATGTCTGTCTGTCTGTCTGTCTTCACTGACTGACTGTCTGTCCGTCTTGACTAACTTACTGACCGTCTGTATGTCTGTCTGTCTTGACTGACTGACTGTCTGTCTGTCATGACTGTCTGTCTGTCTGTCTTGACTAACTGACTGACTGTCTGTCTGTCTGTCTGTGTTGACGGACCGTCTATCTGTCTGTCTGTCTGTCTTGACTAACTGTCTGTCTGTCTAGACTAACTGACTGACTGTCTGTCTGTCTGTCTGTGTTGACTGACTGCCTGTCTATCTGTCTGTCTTGACTGAATGTCCGTCTGTCTGTCTATGTTCACGGACCGTCTGTCTGTCTGTCTGTTTGTCTGTCTGTCTGTCTTGACTAACTTACTGGCCGTCTTTCTGTCTGTCTGTCTTGACTGACTGACTGTCTGTCTGTCTTGACTAACTAACTGACTGTCTGTCTGTCTGTCTGTGTTGACGGACCGTCTGTCTGTCTGTCTTGACTAACTGACTGACCGTCTGTCTGTCATGACTTACTGTCTGTCTATCTGTCTGTCTTGACTGACTGTCTGTCTGTCTTGACTGACTGCCTGTCTGTCTAGACTAACTGACTGACTGTCTGTCTGTCTGTCTGTTTGTGTTGACTGACTGTCTGTCTGTCTGGACTGACTGTCTGTCTATCTATCTTGACTGACTTTGACTGACTGTCTGTCTATCTACCTGTCTTGACTAACCGACTGTCTGTCTGTCTGACTGGACTGACTGTCTGTCTGTCTGTGTTGACGAACCGTCTGCCTGTCTGTCTGTCTTGACTAACTGACTGACCGTCTGTCTGTCTGTCTGTCAGTCTTGACTGACTGACTGTCTGTCTGTCTGTCTGTCTTGACTAACTGACTGAATGTCTTTCTGTCTGTCTGTGTTGACTGACTGTCTGTCTGTCTTGATTAACTGACTGACCGTCTGTTTGTCTGTCTGTCTTGACTGACTGTCTGTCTGTCTGTCTGTCTTGACTAACTGACTAACCGGTTGTCTGTCTGTCTGTCTTGAGTAACTGACTGACCGTCTGTCTGTCTATCTGTCTTGACTGACAGACTGTCTGTCTGTCTTGACTGACTGTCTGTCTGTCTTGACTATCTGACCTTATGTCTGTCTGTGTTGACTGACTGTCTGTCTGTCTGTCTGTCTTGACTAAATGACTGACTGTCTATCTGTCTGTCTGTGTTGACTGACTGTCTGACTTTACTGACTGTCTTGACTGACTGTCTGTCTGTTTGTCTGTCTTGACTGACTATCTGTCTGTCTTGATTGACTGTCTCTCTATCTTGACTGACTGCCTGGCTGTCTATCTGTCTGTCTGTGTTGACTGACTGTCTGTCTTGACTGACTGTCTGTGTTGACTGACGGTCTGTATGTCTTTCTGTTTTGACTGGCTGACTGTCTGTCTGTCTGTGTTGTGTGGCTGACTGTCTGTCTGTCTTGACTAACTGACTGACTGTCTGTCTGTCTATATGTGTTGACTGACTGTCTGTCTGTCTATATGTGTTGACTGACTGTCTGTCTGTCTGTCTGGAATGTCTGTCTGTCTGTCTGGACTGAATGTCTGTCTGTCTGTCTGTGTCGAAGAACCGTTTGTCTGTCTGTCTGTATTGACTAACTGACTGACCGTCTGTCTGTCTGTCTTTCTGGACTGACTGACTGTCTGTCTGTCTTGACTGTCTGTCTGTCTTGACTGAATGTCTGTCTGTCTTGACTGACTGTCTGTCTGTCTGTCTGTCTGTCTTACCTAACTGACTGAATGTCTGTCTGTCTGTCTGTCTTGACTGACTGACTGTCTGTCTGTCTTGACTAACTGACTGACTGTCTGTCTGTCTGTCGGTGTTGACTGACTGTCTGTCTGTCTTTCTGGACTGACTGTCTGTCTGTCTGGACTGAATGTCTGTCTGTCTGTCTGTGTTGACGAACCGTTTGTCTGTCTGTCTGTCTTGACTAACTGACTGACCGTCTGTCTGTCTGTCTGTCTTGACTGACTGTCTGTCTGGCTGTCTGTCTTGACTAACTGACTGAATGTCTGTCTGTCTTGACTGACTGTCTGTCTGTCTGTCTTGACTAACTGACTGACTGTCGGTCTGTCTGTCTGTGTTGACTGACTGTCTGTCTATCTGTCTGTCTTGACTGACTGTCTGTCTGTCTGTCTGTCTATATTAACTGACTGACTGTCTGTCTGTCTGTCTGTGTTGACTGACTGCCTGTCTATCTTTCTGTCTTGACTAAATGTCCGTCTGTCTGTATGTGTTCACGGACCGTCTGTCTGTCTGTCTGTCTGTCTTGACTAACTGACTGAATGTCTGTCTGTCTTGACTGACTGTCTGTCTGTCTGTCTTGACTAACTGACTGACTGTCGGTCTGTCTGTCTGTGTTGACTGACTGTCTGTCTATCTGTCTGTCTTGACTGACTGTCTGTCTGTCTGTCTGTCTAGACTAACTGGCTGACTGTCTGTCTGTCTGTCTGTGTTGACTGACTGCCTGTCTATCTGTCTGTCTTGACTGACTGTCCGTCTGTCTGTCTGTGTTCACGGACCGTCTGTCTGTCTGTCTGTCTTGACCAACTTACTGGCCGTCTGTCTGTCTGTCTGTCTTGACTGACTGACTGTCTGTCTGTCTTGACTAACTAACTGACTGTCTGTCTGTCTGTCTGTGTTGACGGACCGTCTGTCTGTCTGTCTGTCTGTCTTGACTAACTGACTGACCGTCTGTCTGTCTTGACTGACTGTCTGTCTATTTGTCTGTCTTGACTGACTGTCTTTCTGTCTTGACTGACTGCCTGTCTGTCTAGACTAACTGACTGACTGTCTGTCTGTGTTGACTGACTGTCTGTCTGTCTGGACTGACTGTCTGTCTATCTATCTTGACTGACTTTGACTGACTGTCTGTCTATCTGCCTGTCTTGACTAACTGACAGAATGTCTGTCTGTCTGTCTGTGTTGACTGACTGTCTGTCTGTCTGGACTGACTGTCTGTCTATCTATCTTGACTGACTTTGACTGACTGTCTGTCTATCTGCCTGTCTTGACTAACTGACAGAATGTCTGTCTGTCTGTCTGTGTTGACTGACTGTCTGTCTGTGTTGACTGACGGTCTGTCTGTCTGTCTGTGTTGACTGGCTGACGGTCTGTCTCTCTTGATTAACTGACTGACTGTCTGTCTGTCTGTCTGTGTTGACTGACTGTCTGTCTGTCTGTCTTGACTGACTGTCTGTCTGTCTTGAATGACTGACCGAATGTCTGTCTGTCTGTCTGTGTTGACTGACTGTCTGTCTGTCTTGACTGACTGACTGTCTGTCTATCTGTCTGTCTTGACTGACTGTCTGTCTGTCTTGACTGACTGCCTGTCTGTCTGACCGTCTGTCTGTCTTGACTGACTGACTGTCTGTCTGTCTGTCTTGACTGACTGTCTGTCTGTCTTGACTGACTGTCTGTCTGTCTTGACTGACTGTCTGTCTGTCTGTCATGTCTTGACTAACTGACTGAATGTCTGTCTGTCTTGACCGTTTGTCTTGACTGACAGACTGTCTGTCTGTCTGTCTTGACTAACTGACCGACCGTCTGTCTGTCTGACTGTCTTGACTGACTGACTGTCTCTCCGTCTTGACTAACTGACTGACTGTCTGTCTGTCTTGACTGACTGACTGTCTGTCCGTCTTGACTAACTGACTGACTGTCTGTCTGTCTTGACTAACTGACTGACTGTCTGTCTGTCTGTCTGTCTTGACTAACTGACTGACCGTCTGTCTGCTGTCTGTCTGTGTTGACTGACTGTCTGTCTGTCTTGATTAACTGACTGACCGTCTGTCTGTCTGTCTTGACTGACTGACTGTCTGTCTGTCTTGACTGACTGTCTGTCTGTCTGTCTGTCTTGACTAACTGACTGACTGTCTGTCTGTCTGTCTGTGTTGAATGACTGTTTTTCTTGACTGACTGTCTGTCTGTCTTGACTGACTGTCTGTCTGTCTTTACTGTCTGTCTGTCTGTCTTGACTGACTGTCTGTCTGTCTGTCTGTCTTGACTGACTGTCTGTCTGTCTGTCTGTCTTGACTGACCGTCTGTCTGTCTATCTGTCTTGACTGACAGACTGTCTGTCAGTCTTGACTGACTGTCTGTCTGTCTTGACTTACTGACCGAATGTCTGTCTGTCTGTCTGTCTTGACTGACTGTCTGTCTGTCTTGACTGACTGCCTGTCTGTCTAGACTAACTGAATGACTGTCTGTCTGTCTGTCTGTCTGTGTTGACTGACTGTCTGTCTGTCTGGACTGACTGTCTGTCTATCTATCTTGACTGACGTTGACTGACTGTCTGTCTGTCTGCCTGTCTTGACTAACTGACTGAATGTCTGTCTGTCTGTTTGTGTTGACTGTCGGTCTGTCTGTCTGTGTTGACTGACTGTCTGTCTATCTGTCTGTCTGTCTTGACTGACTGTCTGTCTGTCTGTCTGTCTTGACTGACCGTCTGTCTGTCTATCTGTCTTGACTGACAGACTGTCTGTCTGTCTTGACTGACTGTCTGTCTGTCTTGACTAACTGACCGAATGTCTGTCTGTCTGTCTGTCTTGACTGACTGTCTGTCTGTCCTGACTGACTGTCTGTCTGTCTGTCTGTCTTGACGGACTGTCTGTCCGTCTGTCTGTCTTGACTGACTGTCTGTCTGTCTGTCTTGACTAACTGACTGACTGTCGGTCTGTCTGTCTGTGTTGACTGACTGTCTGTCTATCTGTCTGTCTTGACTGACTGTCTGTCTGTCTGTCTGTCTAGATTACCTGACTGACTGTCTGTCTGTCTGTCTGTGTTGACTGACTGCCTGTCTATCTGGCTGTCTTGACTAAATGTCCGTCTGTCTGTATGTGTTCACGGACCGTCTGTCTGTCTGTCTGTCTGTCTTGACTAACTGACTGAATGTCTGTCTGTCTTGACTGACTGTCTGTCTGTCTGTCTTGACTAACTGACTGACTGTCGGTCTGTCTGTCTGTGTTGACTGAGTGTCTGTCTATCTGTCTGTCTTGACTGACTGTCTGTCTGTCTGTCTGTCTAGACTAACTGGCTGACTGTCTGTCTGTCTGTCTGTGTTGACTGACTGCCTGTCTATCTGTCTGTCTTGACTGACTGTCCGTCTGTCTGTCTGTGTTCACGGACCGTCTGTCTGTCTGTCTGTCTTGACTAACTTACTGGCCGTCTGTCTGTCTGTCTGTCTTGACTGACTGACTGTCTGTCTGTCTTGACTAACTAACTGACTGTCTGTCTGTCTGTCTGTGTTGATGGACCGTCTGTCTGTCTGTCTGTCTGTCTTGACTAACTGACTGACCATCTGTCTGTCTTGACTGACTGTCTGTCTATCTGTCTGTCTTGACTGACTGTCTTTCTGTCTTGACTGACTGCCTGTCTGTCTAGACTAACTGACTGACTGTCTGTCTGTGTTGACTGACTGTCTGTCTGTCTGGACTGACTGTCTGTCTATCTATCTTGACTGACTTTGACTGACTGTCCGTCTATCTGCCTGTCTTGACTAACTGACAGAATGTCTGTCTGTCTGTCTGTGTTGACTGACTGTCTGTCTGTCTGGACTGACTGTCTGTCTATCTATCTTGACTGACTTTGACTGACTGTCTGTCTATCTGCCTGTCTTGACTAACTGACAGAATGTCTGTCTGTCTTTTTGTGTTGACTGACTGTCTGTCTGTGTTGACTGACGGTCTGTCTGTCTGTCTGTGTTGACTGGCTGACTGTCTGTCTCTCTTGATTAACTGACTGACTGTCTGTCTGTCTGTCTGTGTTGACTGACTGTCTGTCTGTCTGTCTTGACTGACTGTCTGTCTGTCTTGAATGACTGACCGAATGTCTGTCTGTCTGTCTGTGTTGACTGACTGTCTATCTGTCTTGACTGACTGACTGTCTGTCTATCTGTCTGTCTTGACTGACTGTCTGTCTGTCTTGACTGACTGCCTGTCTGTCTGACCGTCTGTCTGTCTTGACTGACTGACTGTCTGTCTGTCTTGACTGACTGTCTGTCTGTCTTGACTGACTGTCTGTCTGTCTTGACTGACTGTCTGTCTGTTTGCATGTCTTGACTAACTGACTGAATGTCTGTCTGTCTTGACCGTTTGTCTTGACTGACAGACTGTCTGTCTGTCTGTCTTGACTAACTGACTGACCGTCTGTCTGTCTGACTGTCTTGACTGACTGACTGTCTCTCCGTCTTGACTAACTGACTGACTGTCTGTCTGTCTTGACTGACTGACTGTCTGTCCGTCTTGACTAACTGACTGACTGTCTGTCTGTCTTGACTAACTGACTGACTGTCTGTCTGTCTGTCTGTCTTGACTAACTGACTGACCGTCTGTCTGCTGTCTGTCTGTGTTGACTGACTGTCTGTCTGTCTTGATTAACTGACTGACCGTCTGTCTGTCTGTCTTGACTGACTGACTGTCTGTCTGTCTTGACTGACTGTCTGTCTGTCTATCTGTCTTGACTAACTGACTGACTGTCTGTCTGTCTGTCTGTGTTGAATGACTGTTTTTCTTGACTGACTGTCTGTCTGTCTTGACTGACTGTCTGTCTGTCTTGACTGTCTGTCTGTCTGTCTTGACTGACTGTCTGTCTGTCTGTCTGTCTTGACTGACTGTCTGTCTGTCTGTCTGTCTTGACTGACTGTCTGTCTGTCTGTCTGTCTTGACTGACCGTCTGTCTGTCTATCTGTCTTGACTGACAGACTGTCTGTCTGTCTTGACTGACTGTCTGTCTGTCTTGACTTACTGACCGAATGTCTGTCTGTCTGTCTGTCTTGACTGACTGTCTGTCTGTCTTGACTGACTGCCTGTCTGTCTAGACTAACTGAATGACTATCTGTCTGTCTGTCTGTCTGTGTTGACTGACTGTCTGTCTGTCTGGACTGACTGTCTGTCTATCTATCTTGACTGACGTTGACTGACTGTCTGTCTGTCTGCCTGTCTTGACTAACTGACTGAATGTCTGTCTGTCTGTCTGTGTTGACTGTCGGTCTGTCTGTCTGTGTTGACTGACTGTCTGTCTATCTGTCTGTCTGTCTTGACTGACTGTCTGTCTGTCTGTCTGTCTTGACTGACCGTCTGTCTGTCTATCTGTCTTGACTGACAGACTGTCTGTCTGTCTTGACTGACTGTCTGTCTGTCTTGACTAACTGACCGAATGTCTGTCTGTCTGTCTGTCTTGACTGACTGTCTGTCTGTCCTGACTGACTGTCTGTCTGTCTGTCTGTCTTGACGGACTGTCTGTCCGTCTGTCTGTCTTGACTGACCGTCTGTCTGTCTATCTGTCTTGACTGACTGTCTGTCTGTCTGTCTGTGTTGATGGACCGTCTGTCTGTCTGTCTGTCTGTCTTGACTAACTGACTGACCATCTGTCTGTCTTGACTGACTGTCTGTCTATCTGTCTGTCTTGACTGACTGTCTTTCTGTCTTGACTGACTGCCTGTCTGTCTAGACTAACTGACTGACTGTCTGTCTGTGTTGACTGACTGTCTGTCTGTCTGGACTGACTGTCTGTTTATCTATCTTGACTGACTTTGACTGACTGTCCGTCTATCTGCCTGTCTTGACTAACTGACAGAATTTCTGTCTGTCTGTCTGTGTTGACTGACTGTCTGTCTGTCTGGACTGACTGTCTGTCTATCTATCTTGACTGACTTTGACTGACTGTCTGTCTATCTGCCTGTCTTGACTAACTGACAGAATGTCTGTCTGTCTTTTTGTGTTGACTGACTGTCTGTCTGTGTTGACTGACGGTCTGTCTGTCTGTCTGTGTTGACTGGCTGACTGTCTGTCTCTCTTGATTAACTGACTGACTGTCTGTCTGTCTGTCTGTGTTGACTGACTGTCTGTCTGTCTGTCTTGACTGACTGTCTGTCTGTCTTGAATGACTGACCGAATGTCTGTCTGTCTGTCTGTGTTGACTGACTGTCTATCTGTCTTGACTGACTGACTGTCTGTCTATCTGTCTGTCTTGACTGACTGTCTGTCTGTCTTGACTGACTGCCTGTCTGTCTGACCGTCTGTCTGTCTTGACTGACTGACTGTCTGTCTGTCTTGACTGACTGTCTGTCTGTCTTGACTGACTGTCTGTCTGTCTTGACTGACTGTCTGTCTGTCTGTCATGTCTTGACTAACTGACTGAATGTCTGTCTGTCTTGACCGTTTGTCTTGACTGACAGACTGTCTGTCTGTCTGTCTTGACTAACTGACTGACCGTCTGTCTGTCTGACTGTCTTGACTGACTGACTGTCTCTCCGTCTTGACTAACTGACTGACTGTCTGTCTGTCTTGACTGACTGACTGTCTGTCCGTCTTGACTAACTGACTGACTGTCTGTCTGTCTTGACTAACTGACTGACTGTCTGTCTGTCTGTCTGTCTTGACTAACTGACTGACCGTCTGTCTGCTGTCTGTCTGTGTTGACTGACTGTCTGTCTGTCTTGATTAACTGACTGACCGTCTGTCTGTCTGTCTTGACTGACTGACTGTCTGTCTGTCTTGACTGACTGTCTGTCTGTCTATCTGTCTTGACTAACTGACTGACTGTCTGTCTGTCTGTCTGTGTTGAATAACTGTTTTTCTTGACTGACTGTCTGTCTGTCTTGACTGACTGTCTGTCTGTCTTGACTGTCTGTCTGTCTGTCTTGACTGACTGTCTGTCTGTCTGTCTGTCTTGACTGACTGTCTGTCTGTCTGTCTGTCTTGACTGACTGTCTGTCTGTCTGTCTGTCTTGACTGACCGTCTGTCTGTCTATCTGTCTTGACTGACAGACTGTCTGTCTGTCTTGACTGACTGTCTGTCTGTCTTGACT
The DNA here is from genome assembly GCA_030848855.1 of Branchinecta sandiegonensis. Taxonomy (NCBI): domain Eukaryota; kingdom Metazoa; phylum Arthropoda; class Branchiopoda; order Anostraca; family Branchinectidae; genus Branchinecta; species Branchinecta sandiegonensis. The sequence continues at coordinate 966,928 of JAUPMV010000014.1, read as the reverse complement.
TACTGACCGAATGTCTGTCTGTCTGTCTGTCTTGACTGACTGTCTGTCTGTCTTGACTGACTGCCTGTCTGTCTAGACTAACTGAATGACTGTCTGTCTGTCTGTCTGTCTGTGTTGACTGACTGTCTGTCTGTCTGGACTGACTGTCTGTCTATCTATCTTGACTGACGTTGACTGACTGTCTGTCTGTCTGCCTGTCTTGACTAACTGACTGAATGTCTGTCTGTCTGTCTGTGTTGACTGTCGGTCTGTCTGTCTGTGTTGACTGACTGTCTGTCTATCTGTCTGTCTGTCTTGACTGACTGTCTGTCTGTCTGTCTGTCTTGACTGACCGTCTGTCTGTCTATCTGTCTTGACTGACAGACTGTCTGTCTGTCTTGACTGACTGTCTGTCTGTCTTGACTAACTGACCGAATGTCTGTCTGTCTGTCTGTCTTGACTGACTGTCTGTCTGTCCTGACTGACTGTCTGTCTGTCTGTCTGTCTTGACGGACTGTCTGTCCGTCTGTCTGTCTTGACTGACCGTCTGTCTGTCTATCTGTCTTGACTGACAGGCTGTCTGTCTGTCTTGACTGACTGTCTGTCTGTCTTGACTAACTGACCGAATGTCTGTCTGTCTGTCTGTGTTGACTGACTGTCTGTCTGTCTTGACTAACTGACTGACTGTCTATCTGTCTGTCTGTGTTGACTGACTGTCTGTCTTTACTGACTGTCTGTCTGTCTTGACTTACTGTCTGTCTGTCTTGACTGACTATCTGTCTATCTGTCTGTCTTGACTGACTGTCTGTCTGTCTTGACTGACTGCCTGTCTGTCTAGACTAACATAATGACTGTCTGTCTGTCTGTCTGTCTGTGTTGACTGACTGTCTGTCTGTCTGGACTGACTGTCTGTCTATCTATCTTGACTGACGTTGACTGACTGTCTGTCTGTCTGCATGTCTTGACTAACTGACTGAATGTCTGTCTGTCTGTCTGTCTGTGTTGACTGTCTGTCTGTCTGTCTGTGTTGACTGTCGGTCTGTCTGTCTGTGTTGACTGTCTGTCTGTCTGTCTGTCTAGACTAACTGACTGACTGTCTGTCTGTCTGTCTGTGTTGACTGACTGTCTTTCTATCTGTCTGTCTTGACTGAATGTCCGTCTGTCTGTCTGTGTTCACGGATCGTCTGTCTGTCTGTCTGTCTTGACTAACTGACTGGCCGTTTGTCTGTCTGTCTGTCTTGACTGACTGACTGACTTTCTGTCTTGACTAACTAACTGACTGTCTGTCTGTCTCTCTGTGTTGACGGACCGTCTGTCTGTCTGTCTGTCTTGACTAACTGACTGACCGTCTGTCTGTCTGTCTGTCTTGACTGACAGACTGTCTGTCTTGACTGACAGACTGTCTGTCTTGACTGACAGACTGTCTGTCTTGACTGACAGACTGTCGGTCTTGACTGACAGACTGTCTGTCTTGACTAACTGACTGACCGTCTGTCTGTCCGCCTGTCTTGACTAACTGACTGAATGTCTGTCTGTCTGCCTGTGTTGACTGACAGACAGACATTCAGTCCAACAGACAGACAGTCAGTCCAGAGAGACAGTCAGTCCAGTCAGACAGACAGATCAAGTCAAGACAGAAAGACAGTCAGTCAGTCAAGACAGACAGACAGACAAACGGTCGGTCAGTTAGTCTAGACAGACAGGCAGTCAGTCAAGACAAACAGACAGTCAGTCAAGACAGACAGATAGACAGACAGTCAGCACAGACAGACAGACAGACAGACAGTCAGTCAGTTAGTCTAGACAGACAGGCAATCAGTCAAGACAGACAGACAGTCATTCAAGACAGACAGACAGACAGACAGTCAGTCAAGACAAACAGACAGTTAATCAAGACAGACAGTCAGTCCACACAGACAGACAGACAGACAGACAGACAGTCAGTCAGTTAGTCAAGACAGACAGACAGACAGACAGTCAGTCAAGACAGGCAGACAGACAGACGGTCAGTCAGTTAGTCAAGAAAGACAGACAGACAGACATTCAGGCAGTTAGTCAAGACAGACAGACAGTCAGTCAAGACAGACAGACAGTCCGTCAGTCAAGAAAGACAGACAAACAGACAGTCCGTCAGTCAGTTAGTCAAGACAGACAGACAGTCAGTCAGTTAGTCAAGACAGGCAGAAAGTCAGTCAGTTAGTCAAGACATGCAGACAGACAGACAGTCAGTCAAGCTAGATAGACAGACAGACATTCGGTCAGTTAGTCAAGACAGACAGACAGTCAGTCAAGACAGATAGACGGACAGACGGTCAGTTAGTCAAGACAGACAGTCTGTCAGTCAAGACAGATAGACAGACAGACGGTCAGTCAGTTACTCAAGACAGACAGACAGACAGACGGTCAGTTAGTTAGTCAAGACAGACAGACAGACAGACAGTCAGTCAAGACAGGCAGAGAGACAGACAGTCAGTCAGTCGAGACAGACAGACAGTCAGTCAACACAGACAGACAGTCAGTCAGTTAGTCAAGACAGACAGACAGTCAGTCAAGACAGACAGTCAGTCAACACAGACAAACAGATAGACAGTCAGTCAGTTAGTCAAGACAGACAGACAGTCAGTCAACACAGACAGACAGACAGACATTCGGTCAGTTAGTCAAGACAGACAGACAGTCAGTCAAGACAGACAGACAGTCTGTCAGTCAAGACAGATAGACAGACAGACGGTCAGTCAGTTACTCAAGACAGACAGACAGATAGACGGTCAGTTAGTTAGTCAAGACAGACAGACAGACAGACAGTCAGTCAAGACAGGCAGAGAGACAGACGGTCAGTCAGTTAATCAAAAAAGAAAGACAGTCAGTCAACACAGACAGACAGACAGACATTCAGTCAGTTAGTCAAGACAGACAGACAGACAGACTGTCAGTCAAGACAGACAGACAGTCAGTCAGTCAAGACAGACAGACAGACGGTCAGTCAGTTAGTAAAGACAGACAGACAGACACGCGGTCAGTCAGTTAGAAAAGACAGACAGACAGACAGACGGTCCGTCAACACAGACAGACAGACAGACATTCAGTCCAGACAGACAGACAGTCAGTCCAGTCAGACAGACAGACGGTCAGTCAGTTAGTCAAGACAGACAGACAGACAGTCTCTCAGTCAAGACAGACAGACAGACAGACGGTCAGTCAGTTAGTCAAGACAGACAGACAGATAGACGGTCCGTCAACACAGACAGACAGACAGACAGTCAGTTAGTTAGTCAAGACAGACAGACAGTCATTTATTCAAGACAGACAGACAGACAGACGGTCCGTGAACACAAACAGACAGACGGACATTCAGTCAAAACTGACAGATAGACAGACAGTCAGTCAACACAGACAGACAGACAGACAGTCAGTCAAGACAGACAGATAGACAGACAGTCAGTCAACAAAGACAGACAGACCGAAAGTCAGTCAGTTAGTCAAGACAGACAGACAGACAGTCAAGACAGACAGACAGACAGACGGTCAGTCAGTTAGTCAAGACAGACAGACAGTCAGGCAGTCAAGACAGACAGACAGACAGACAGACAGTCAGTTAGTCAAGACAGACAGACAGACATACAGACGTTCCGTGAACACAGACAGACAGACGAACATTCAGTCAAGACAGACAGATAGACAGACAGTCAGTCAACACAGACAGACAGACAGACAGTCAGTCAAGACAGACAGATAGACAGACAGTCAGTCAATACAGACAGACAGACCGAAAGTCAGTCAGTTAGTCAAGACAGACAGACAGACAGTCAAGACAGACAGACAGTCAGTCAGTCAAGACAGACAGACAGACAGACGGTCAGTCAGTTAGTCAAGACAGACAGACAGACAGACAGACAGTCATTCAAGACAGACAGACATACAGACAGTCAGTGAAGACAGACAGTCAGTCAACACAGACAGACAGACAGACAGTCAGTCAGTTAGTCAAGACAGACAGACTGACAGACAGTCAGTCAAGACAGGCAGACAGACAGACAGTCAGTCAACACAGACAGACAGACAGACATTCAGTCAGTTAGTCAAGACATACAGACAGTCAGTCAAAACAGACAGACAGTCAGTCAGTCAAGAAAGACAGACAAACAGACAGTCGGTCAGTCAGTTAGTCAAGACAGACAGACAGACAGTCAGTCCAGACAGACAGTCAGTCCAGTCAGACGGACAGATAGTCAGTCAACAAAGACAGACAGACAGACAGTCAGTCAGTTAGTCAAGAGAGACAGACAGTCTGTCAGTCAAGACAGACAAACGGTCCGTCAAGACAGACAGACAGACAGACAGACAGACAGACGGTCAGTCAGTTAGTCAAGAAAGACAGACAGACAGACAGTCAGTCAAGACAGACAGACAATCAGTCAAGACAGACAGACAGTCAGTCAACACAGACAGACAGACAGATAGTCAGTCAGTTAGTCAGGACAGACAGACAGACAGACAGTCAGTCAAGACAGGCAGACAGACAGACGGTCAGTCAGTTTATCAAGACAGACAGACAGTCAGTCAACACAGACAGACAGACAGACATTCATTCAGTTAGTCAAGACAGACAGACAGACAGACAGGCAGTCAAGACAGACAGACAGTCAGTCAGTCAAGACAGACAGACAGACAAACGGTCAGTCAGTTAGTCAAGACAGACAGACAGACAGAGAGTCAGTCAGTCTTGACAGTCAGTCAAGACAGACAGACAGTCAGTCAGTCAAGACAGACAGACAGACGGTCAGTCAGTTAGTAAAGACAGACAGACAGACACGCGGTCAGTCAGTTAGTAAAGACAGACAGACAGACAGACGGTCCGTCAACACAGACAGACAGACAGACATTCAGTCCAGACAGACATACAGTCAGTCCAGCCAGACAGACAGACGGTCAGTCAGTTAGTCAAGACAGACAGACAGACAGTCTGTCAGTCAAGACAGACAGACAGACAGACGGTCAGTCAATTAGTCAAGACAGACAGACAGATAGACGGTCCGTCCACACAGACAGACAGACAGACAGTCAGTTAGTTAGTCAAGACAGACAGACAGTCAGATATTCAAGACAGACAGACAGAAAGACGGTCCGTGAACACAGACAGACAGACGGACATTCAGTCAAAACAGACAGATAGACAGACAGTCAGTAAACATATACAGACAGACAGACAGTCAGTCAAGACAGACAGATAGACAGACAGTCAGTCAACAAAGACAGACATACCGAAAGTCAGTCAGTTAGTCAAGACAGACAGACAGACAGTCAAGACAGACAGACAGACAGACGGTCAGTCAGTTAGTCAAGACAGACAGACAGTCAGGCAGTCAAGACAGACGGACAGACATACAGACGTTCCGTGAACACAGACAGACAGACGAACATTCAGTCAAGACAGACAGATAGACAGACAGTCAGTCAACACAGACAGACAGACAGACAGTCAGTCAAGACAGACAGATAGACAGACAGTCAGTCAATACAGACAGACAGACGGAAAGTCAGTCAGTTAGTCAAGACAGACAGTCTGTCAGTCAAGACAGATAGACAGACAGACGGTCAGTCAGTTACTCAAGACAGACAGACAGACAGACGGTCAGTTAGTTAGTCAAGACAGACAGACAGACAGACAGTCAGTCAAGACAGGCAGAGAGACAGACATTCAGTCAGTCCAGACAGACAGACAGTCAGTCAACACAGACAGACAGTCAGTCAGTTAGTCAAGACAGACAGACAGTCAGTCAAGACAGACAGTCAGTCAACACAGACAAACAGATAGACAGTCAGTCAGTTAGTCAAGACAGACAGACATTCAGTCAACACAGACAGACAGACAGACATTCGGTCAGTTAGTCAAGACAGACAGACAGTCAGTCAAGACAGACAGACAGTCTGTCAGTCAAGACAGATAGACAGACAGACGGTCAGTCAGTTACTCAAGACAGACAGACAGATAGACGGTCAGTTAGTTAGTCAAGACAGACAGACAGTCAGTCAAGACAGGCAGAGAGACAGACGGTCAGTCAGTTAATCAAGACAGAAAGACAGTCAGTCAACACAGACAGACAGACAGACATTCAGTCAGTTAGTCAAGACAGACAGACAGACAGACAGTCAGTCAAGACAGACAGATAGTCAGTGAGTTAAGACAGACTGACAGACGGTCAGTCAGTTAGTAAAGACAGACAGACAGACACGCGGTCAGTCAGTTAGTAAAGACAGACAGACAGACAGACAGACATTCAGTCCAGACAGACATACAGTCAGTCCAGTCAGACAGACAGACGGTCAGTCAGTTAGTCAAGACAGACAGACAGACAGTCTGTCAGTCAAGACAGACAGACAGACAGACGGTCAGTCAGTTATTCAAGACAGACAGACAGACAGACGGTCCGTGAACACAGACAGACAGACGGACATTCAGTCAAAACTGACAGATAGACAGACAGTCAGTCAACACAGACAGACAGACAGACAGTCAGTCAAGACAGACAGATAGACAGACAGTCAGTCAACAAAGACAGACAGACCGAAAGTCAGTCAGTTAGTCAAGACAGACAGACAGACAGTCAAGACAGACAGACAGACAGACGGTCAGTCAGTTAGTCAAGACAGACAGACAGTCAGGCAGTCAAGACAGACAGACAGACAGACAGACAGACAGTCAGTTAGTCAAGACAGACAGACAGACATACAGACGTTCCGTGAACACAGACAGACAGACGAACATTCAGTCAAGACAGACAGATAGACAGACAGTCAGTCAACACAGACAGACAGACAGACAGTCAGTCAAGACAGACAGATAGACAGACAGTCAGTCAATACAGACAGACAGACCAAAAGTCAGTCAGTTAGTCAAGACAGACAGACAGACAGTTAAGACAGACAGACAGTCAGTCAGTCAAGACAGACAGACAGACAGACGGTCAGTCAGCTAGTCAAGACAGACAGACAGACAGTCATTCAAGACAGACAGACAGACAGACAGTCAGTCAAGACAGACAGTCAGTCAACACAGACAGACAGACAGACAGTCAGTCAGTTAGTCAAGACAGACAGACTGACAGACAGTCAGTCAAGACAGGCAGACAGACAGACAGTCAGTCAACACAGACAGACAGACAGACATTCAGTCAGTTAGTCAAGACATACAGACAGTCAGTCAAAACAGACAGACAGTCAGTCAGTCAAGACAGACAGACAAACAGACAGTCGGTCAGTCAGTTAGTCAAGACAGACAGACAGACAGTCAGTCCAGACAGACAGTCAGTCCAGTCAGACGGACAGATAGTCAGTCAACACAGACAGACAGACAGACAGTCAGTCAGTTAGTCAAGACAGACAGACAGTCAGTCAGTTAGTCAAGACAGACAGACAGTCAGTCAGTTAGTCAAGACAGACAGACAGTCAGTCAGTCAAGACGGACATACAGACAGATGGTCAGTCAGTTAGTCAAGACAGAGAGACAGACAGTCTGTCAGTCAAGACAGACAGTCGGTCAGTCAAGACAGACAGACAGATAGACGGTCAGTCAGTTAGTCAAGACAGAGAGACAGACAGACGGTCCGTCAAGACAGACAGACAGACAGACAGACAGACAGACGGTCAGTCAGTTAGTCAAGAAAGACAGACAGACAGACAGTCAGTCAAGACAGACAGACAATCAGTCAAGACAGAAAGACAGTCAGTCAACACAGACAGACAGACAGACAGTCAGTCAGTTAGTCAGGACAGACAGACAGACAGACAGTCAGTCAAGACAGGCAGACAGACAGACGGTCAGTCAGTTTATCAAGACAGACAGACAGTCAGTCAACACAGACAGACAGACAGACATTCATTCAGTTAGTCAAGACAGACAGACAGACAGACAGACAGTCAAGACAGACAGACAGACAAACGGTCAGTCAGTTAGTCAAGACAGACAGACAGACAGACAGTCAGTCAGTCTTGACAGTCAGTCAAGACAGACAGACAGTCAGTCAGTCAAGACAGACAGACAGACGGTCAGTCAGTTAGTAAAGACAGACAGACAGACACGCGGTCAGTCAGTTAGTAAAGACAGACAGACAGACAGACGGTCCGTCAACACAGACAGACAGACAGACATTCAGTCCAGACAGACATACAGTCAGTCCAGTCAGACAGACAGACGGTCAGTCAGTTAGTCAAGACAGACAGACAGACAGTCTGTCAGTCAAGACAGACAGACAGACAGACGGTCAGTCAGTTAGTCAAGACAGACAGACAGATAGACGGTCCGTCAACACAGACAGACAGACAGACAGTCAGTTAGTTAGTCAAGACAGACAGACAGTCAGTTATTCAAGACAGACAGACAGACAGTCAGTCAATACAGACAGACAGACGGAAAGTCAGTCAGTTAGTCAAGACAGACAGACAGACAGTCAAGACAGACAGACAGTCAGTCAGTCAAGACAGACAGACAGACAGACAGACAGACAGACAGTCATTCAAGACAGACAGACAGACAGACAGTCAGTCAAGACAGACAGTCAGTCAACACAGACAGACAGACAGACAGTCAGTCAGTTAGTCAAGACAGACAGACTGACAGACAGTCAGTCAAGACAGGCAGACAGACAGACAGTCAGTCAACACAGACAGACAGACAGACATTCAGTCAGTTAGTCAAGACATACAGACAGTCAGTCAAAACAGACAGACAGTCAGTCAGTCAAGACAGACAGACAAACAGACAGTCGGTCAGTCAGTTAGTCAAGACAGACAGACAGACAGACAGACAGTCAGTCCAGACAGACAGTCAGTCCAGTCAGACGGATAGATAGTCAGTCAACACAGACAGACAGACAGACAGTCAGTCATTTAGTCAAGACAGACAGACAGTCAGTCAGTTAGTCAAGACAGACAGACAGTCAGTCAGTTAGTCAAGACAGACAGACAGTCAGTCAGTCAAGACGGACATACAGACAGATGGTCAGTCAGTTAGTCAAGACAGAGAGACAGACAGTCTGTCAGTCAAGACAGACAGTCGGTCAGTCAAGACAGACAGACAGATAGACGGTCAGTCAGTTAGTCAAGACAGAGAGACAGACAGACGGTCCGTCAAGACAGACAGACAGACAGACAGACGGTCAGTCAGTTAGTCAAGAAAGACAGATAGACAGACAGTCAGTCAAGACAGACAGACAATCAGTCAAGACAGACAGACAGACAGTCAAGACAGACAGACAGACAGACAGTCAGTCAGTTAGTCAGGACAGACAGACAGACAGACAGTCAGTCAAGACAGGCAGACGGTCAGTCAGTTTATCAAGACAGACAGACAGTCAGTCAACACATACAGACAGACAGACATTCATTCAGTTAGTCAAGACAGACAGACAGACAGACAGACAGTCAAGACAGACAGACAGTCAGTCAGTCAAGACAGACAGACAGACAAACGGTCAGTCAGTTAGTCAAGACAGACAGACAGACAGACAGTCAGTCAAGACAGACAGACAGACAGTCAGTCAGTTAGTCAAGAGAGGCAAACAGACAGACAGTTAGTCAAGACAGGCAGACAGACAGACGGTCAGTCAGTTAATCAAGACAGACAGACAGTCAGTCAGTCAAGACAGGCAGACAGACCGACAGTCAGTCAGTTAGTCAAGACAGACAGACAGACAAACGGTTCGTCAACACAGACAGACAGACAGACATTCAGTCCAGACAGACAGACAGTCAGTCCAGACAGACATACAGTCAGTCCAGACAGACAGACAGACAGTCAGTCAACACAGACAGACAGTCAGTCAGCAGAGACAGACAGACAGACATTCAGTCAGTTAGTCAAGACAGGCAGACAGACAGACAGTCAGTCAAGATAGATAGACAGACAGTCAGTCCAGACAGACAGACAGTCAGTCAGCACAGACAGACAGACAGACAGACACTCAGTCAAGACAGACAGATAGACAGACAGTCAGTCAGTCAAGACAGACAGACAGTCAGTCAAGACAGACAGTCAGTCAAGACAGACAGTCAGTCAACACAGACAGACAGTCAGTCAGTTAGTCAAGGCAGACAGAAAGACAGTCAGTCAATTAGTCAAGACAGACAGACAGTCAGTCAAGACAGACAGACAGACAGACAGCCAGTCAACACAGACAGACAGACAGACATTCGGTCAGTTAGTAAAGACAGACAGACAGTCAGTCAAGACAGACAGACAGTCTGTCAGTCAAGACAGATAGACAGACAGTCTGTCAGTCAAGACAGATAGACAGACAGATGGTCAGTCAGTTACTCAAAACAGACACCCAGACAGACGGTCAGTCAGTTAGTCAAGACAGACAGACAGACAGACAGTCAGTCAAGACAGGCAGAGAGACAGACGGTCATTCAGTTAATCAAGACAGACAGACAGTCAGTCAACACAGACAGACAGACAGACATTTAGTCTTTTAGTCAAGACAGACAGACAGACAGACAGTCAGTCAAGACAGACAGACAGTCAGTCAGTCAAGACAGACAGACAGACGGTCAGTCAGTTAGTAAAGACAGACAGACAGACGGTCCGTCAACACAGACAGAGAGACAGACATTCAGTCCAGACAGACATACAGTCAGTCCAGTCAGACAGACAGACAGACAGACGGTCAGTCAGTTAGTCAAGACAGACAGACAGACAATCTGTCAGTCAAGAAAGACAGACAGACAGACGGTCAGTCAGTTAGTCAAGACAGACGGACAGAAAGATGGTCCGTCAACACAGACAGACAGACAGACAGTCAGTTAGTTAGTCAAGATAGACAGACAGTCAGGCAGTCAAGACAGACAGACAGACAGACAACCAGTCAGTTAGTCAAGACAGACAGACAGTCAGGCAGTCAAGACAGACAGACAGACAGACAACCAGTCAGTTAGTCAAGACAGACAGACAGAGAGACGGTCCGTGAACACATACAGACAGACGGACATTCAGTCAAGACAGACAGATAGACAGACAGTCAGTCAACACAGACAGACAAACAGACAGTCAGTCAAGACAGACAGATAGACAGTCAGCCAGTCAAAACAGACAGACAGACAGACCGTCAGTCAAGACAGGCAGAGAGACAGACGGTCAGTCAGTTAATCAAGACAGACAGACAGACATTCAGTCAGTTAGTCAAGACAGACAGAGAGTCAGTCAAGACAGACAGACAGTTAGTCAGTCAAGACAGACAGATAGACAGACAGTCAGTCAGTCAAGACAGACAGACAGTCAGTCAGTTAGTCAAGACAGACAGATAGACAGTCAGTCAATTAGTCAAGACACACAGCCAGTCAGTCAACACAGACAGACAGAAAGACATTCGGTCAGTTAGTAAAGACAGACAGACAGTCAGTCAAGACAGACAGAGAGTCAGTCAAGACAGACAGACAGTTAGTCAGTCAAGACAGACAGACAGACAGTCAGTCAGCACAGACAGACAGACAGACAGACAGACAGTAAGTCAGTTAGTCTAGACAGACAGGCAGTCAGTCAAGACAGACAGACAGTCAGTCAAGACAGACAGATAGACAGACAGTCAGTCAGTCAAGACAGACAGACAGTCAGTCAGTTAGTCAAGACAGACAGATAGACAGTCAGTCAATTAGTCAAGACAGACAGACAGTCAGTCAACACAGACAGAAAGACAGACATTCGGTCAGTTAGTAAAGACAGACAGACAGTCAGTCAAGACAGACAGACAATCTGTCAGTCAAGACAGATCGACAGACAGACGGTCAGTCAGTTACTCAAGACAGACAGACAGAAAAGACAGACGGTCAGTCAGTTAGTCAAGACAGACAGACAGACAGACAGTCAGTCAACACAGACAGACAGACAGACAGTTAGTCAGTCAAGACAGACAGACGGTCAGTCAGTTAGTAAAGACAAACAGACAGGCGGTCCGTCAACACAGACAGACAGACAGACATTCAGTCCAGACAGACATACAGTCAGTCCAGTCAGACAGACAGACAGACAGACGGTCAGTCAGTTAGTCAAGACAGACAGACAGACAATCTGTCAGTCAAGACAGACAGACGGTCAGTCAGTTAGTCAAGACAGACAGACAGACAATCTGTCAGTCAAGACAGACAGACGGTCAGTCAGTTAGTCAAGACCGACAGACAGACAGACGGTCCGTCAACACAGACAGACAGACGGACATTCAGTCAAGACAGACAGATAGACAGACAGTCAGTCAACACAGACAGACAGACAGACAGTCAGTCAAGACAGACAGATAGACAGACAGTCAGTCATCACAGACAGACAGACAGTCAGTCAGTCAAGACAGACAGACAGTCAGTCAGTCAAGACAGACAGACAGACAGACGGTCAGTCAGTTAGTCAAGACAGACAGACAGACGGTCAGTCAGTTAGTAAAGACAGACAGACAGACACGCGGTCAGTCAGTTAGTAAAGACAGACAGACAGACAGACGGTCCGTCAACACAGACAGACAGACAGACATTCAGTCCAGACAGACATACAGTCAGTCCAGTCAGACAGACAGACGGTCAGTCAGTTAGTCAAGACAGACAGACAGACAGTCTGTCAGTCAAGACAGACAGACAGACAGTCTGTCAGTCAAGACAGACAGACAGACAGACGGTCAGTCAGTTAGTCAAGACAGACAGACAGATAGACGGTCCGTCAACACAGACAGACAGACAGACAGTCAGTTAGTTAGTCAAGACAGACAGACAGTCAGTTATTCAAGACAGACAGACAGACAGTCAGTCAATACAGACAGACAGACGGAAAGTCAGTCAGTTAGTCAAGACAGACAGACAGACAGTCAAGACAGACAGACAGTCAGTCAGTCAAGACAGACAGACAGACAGACGGTCAGTCAGTTAGTCAAGACAGACAGACAGACAGTCATTCAAGACAGACAGACAGACAGACAGTCAGTCAAGACAGACAGTCAGTCAACACAGACAGACAGACAGACAGTCAGTCAGTTAGTCAAGACAGACAGACTGACAGACAGTCAGTCAAGACAGGCAGACAGACAGACAGTCAGTCAACACAGACAGACAGACAGACATTCAGTCAGTTAGTCAAGACATACAGACAGTCAGTCAAAACAGACAGACAGTCAGTCAGTCAAGACAGACAGACAAACAGACAGTCGGTCAGTCAGTTAGTCAAGACAGACAGACAGACAGACAGACAGTCAGTCCAGACAGACAGTCAGTCCAGTCAGACGGATAGATAGTCAGTCAACACAGACAGACAGACAGACAGTCAGTCATTTAGTCAAGACAGACAGACAGTCAGTCAGTTAGTCAAGACAGACAGACAGTCAGTCAGTTAGTCAAGACAGACAGACAGTCAGTCAGTCAAGACGGACATACAGACAGATGGTCAGTCAGTTAGTCAAGACAGAGAGACAGACAGTCTGTCAGTCAAGACAGACAGTCGGTCAGTCAAGACAGACAGACAGATAGACGGTCAGTCAGTTAGTCAAGACAGAGAGACAGACAGACGGTCCGTCAAGACAGACAGACAGACAGACAGACGGTCAGTCAGTTAGTCAAGAAAGACAGATAGACAGACAGTCAGTCAAGACAGACAGACAATCAGTCAAGACAGACAGACAGACAGTCAAGACAGACAGACAGACAGACAGTCAGTCAGTTAGTCAGGACAGACAGACAGACAGACAGTCAGTCAAGACAGGCAGACGGTCAGTCAGTTTATCAAGACAGACAGACAGTCAGTCAACACATACAGACAGACAGACATTCATTCAGTTAGTCAAGACAGACAGACAGACAGACAGACAGTCAAGACAGACAGACAGTCAGTCAGTCAAGACAGACAGACAGACAAACGGTCAGTCAGTTAGTCAAGACAGACAGACAGACAGACAGTCAGTCAAGACAGACAGACAGACAGTCAGTCAGTTAGTCAAGAGAGGCAAACAGACAGACAGTTAGTCAAGACAGGCAGACAGACAGACGGTCAGTCAGTTAATCAAGACAGACAGACAGTCAGTCAGTCAAGACAGGCAGACAGACCGACAGTCAGTCAGTTAGTCAAGACAGACAGACAGACAAACGGTTCGTCAACACAGACAGACAGACAGACATTCAGTCCAGACAGACAGACAGTCAGTCCAGACAGACATACAGTCAGTCCAGACAGACAGACAGACAGTCAGTCAACACAGACAGACAGTCAGTCAGCAGAGACAGACAGACAGACATTCAGTCAGTTAGTCAAGACAGGCAGACAGACAGACAGTCAGTCAAGATAGATAGACCGACAGTCAGTCCAGACAGACAGACAGTCAGTCAGCACAGACAGACAGACAGACAGACACTCAGTCAAGACAGACAGATAGACAGACAGTCAGTCAGTCAAGACAGACAGACAGTCAGTCAAGACAGACAGTCAGTCAAGACAGACAGTCAGTCAACACAGACAGACAGTCAGTCAGTTAGTCAAGGCAGACAGAAAGACAGTCAGTCAATTAGTCAAGACAGACAGACAGTCAGTCAAGACAGACAGACAGACAGACAGCCAGTCAACACAGACAGACAGACAGACATTCGGTCAGTTAGTAAAGACAGACAGACAGTCAGTCAAGACAGACAGACAGTCTGTCAGTCAAGACAGATAGACAGACAGTCTGTCAGTCAAGACAGATAGACAGACAGATGGTCAGTCAGTTACTCAAAACAGACACCCAGACAGACGGTCAGTCAGTTAGTCAAGACAGACAGACAGACAGACAGTCAGTCAAGACAGGCAGAGAGACAGACGGTCATTCAGTTAATCAAGACAGACAGACAGTCAGTCAACACAGACAGACAGACAGACATTTAGTCTTTTAGTCAAGACAGACAGACAGACAGACAGTCAGTCAAGACAGACAGACAGTCAGTCAGTCAAGACAGACAGACAGACGGTCAGTCAGTTAGTAAAGACAGACAGACAGACGGTCCGTCAACACAGACAGAGAGACAGACATTCAGTCCAGACAGACATACAGTCAGTCCAGTCAGACAGACAGACAGACAGACGGTCAGTCAGTTAGTCAAGACAGACAGACAGACAATCTGTCAGTCAAGAAAGACAGACAGACAGACGGTCAGTCAGTTAGTCAAGACAGACGGACAGAAAGATGGTCCGTCAACACAGACAGACAGACAGACAGTCAGTTAGTTAGTCAAGATAGACAGACAGTCAGGCAGTCAAGACAGACAGACAGACAGACAACCAGTCAGTTAGTCAAGACAGACAGACAGTCAGGCAGTCAAGACAGACAGACAGACAGACAACCAGTCAGTTAGTCAAGACAGACAGACAGAGAGACGGTCCGTGAACACAGACAGACAGACGGACATTCAGTCAAGACAGACAGATAGACAGACAGTCAGTCAACACAGACAGACAAACAGACAGTCAGTCAAGACAGACAGATAGACAGTCAGCCAGTCAAAACAGACAGACAGACAGACCGTCAGTCAAGACAGGCAGAGAGACAGACGGTCAGTCAGTTAATCAAGACAGACAGACAGACATTCAGTCAGTTAGTCAAGACAGACAGAGAGTCAGTCAAGACAGACAGACAGTTAGTCAGTCAAGACAGACAGATAGACAGACAGTCAGTCAGTCAAGACAGACAGACAGTCAGTCAGTTAGTCAAGACAGACAGATAGACAGTCAGTCAATTAGTCAAGACACACAGCCAGTCAGTCAACACAGACAGACAGAAAGACATTCGGTCAGTTAGTAAAGACAGACAGACAGTCAGTCAAGACAGACAGAGAGTCAGTCAAGACAGACAGACAGTTAGTCAGTCAAGACAGACAGACAGACAGTCAGTCAGCACAGACAGACAGACAGACAGACAGACAGTAAGTCAGTTAGTCTAGACAGACAGGCAGTCAGTCAAGACAGACAGACAGTCAGTCAAGACAGACAGATAGACAGACAGTCAGTCAGTCAAGACAGACAGACAGTCAGTCAGTTAGTCAAGACAGACAGATAGACAGTCAGTCAATTAGTCAAGACAGACAGACAGTCAGTCAACACAGACAGAAAGACAGACATTCGGTCAGTTAGTAAAGACAGACAGACAGTCAGTCAAGACAGACAGACAATCTGTCAGTCAAGACAGATCGACAGACAGACGGTCAGTCAGTTACTCAAGACAGACAGACAGAAAAGACAGACGGTCAGTCAGTTAGTCAAGACAGACAGACAGACAGACAGTCAGTCAACACAGACAGACAGACAGACAGTTAGTCAGTCAAGACAGACAGACGGTCAGTCAGTTAGTAAAGACAAACAGACAGGCGGTCCGTCAACACAGACAGACAGACAGACATTCAGTCCAGACAGACATACAGTCAGTCCAGTCAGACAGACAGACAGACAGACGGTCAGTCAGTTAGTCAAGACAGACAGACAGACAATCTGTCAGTCAAGACAGACAGACGGTCAGTCAGTTAGTCAAGACAGACAGACAGACAATCTGTCAGTCAAGACAGACAGACGGTCAGTCAGTTAGTCAAGACCGACAGACAGACAGACGGTCCGTCAACACAGACAGACAGACGGACATTCAGTCAAGACAGACAGATAGACAGACAGTCAGTCAACACAGACAGACAGACAGACAGTCAGTCAAGACAGACAGATAGACAGACAGTCAGTCATCACAGACAGACAGACAGTCAGTCAGTCAAGACAGACAGACAGTCAGTCAGTCAAGACAGACAGACAGACAGACGGTCAGTCAGTTAGTCAAGACAGACAGACAGACAGACAGTCATTCAAGACAAACAGATAGAAAGACAGTCAGTCAACACAGACAGACAGACCGAAAGTCAGTCAGTTAGTCAAGACAGACAGAAAGACAGTCAAGACAGACAGACAGTCAGTCATTCAGACAGACAGACAGACAGACGGTCAGTCAGTTACTCAAGACAGACAGACTGACAGACAGACGGTCAGTCAGTTAGTCAAGACAGACAGACAGACAGACAGTCAGTCGAGACAGGCAGAGAGACAGACGGTCAGTCAGTTAATCAAGACAGACAGACAGTCAGTCAACACAGACAGACAGACAGACATTCAGTCAGTTAGTCAAGACAGACAGACAGTCAGTCAAGACAGACAGACAGTTAGTCAGTCAAGACAGACAGACGGTCAGTCAGATAGTAAAGACAAACAGACAGGCGGTCCGTCAACACAGACAGACAGACAGACATTCAGTCCAGACAGACATACAGTCAGTCAGTTAGTCAAGACAGGCAGAAAGTCAGTCAGTTAGTCAAGACAGGCAGACAGACAGACAGTCAGTCAAGCTAGATAGACAGACAGTCAGTCCAGATAGACAGACAGACAGTCAATCAGCATAGACAGACAGACAGACAGACAGACAGACAGTCAGTCAGTTAGTCTAGACAAACAGGCAGTCAGTTAGTCAAGACAGACAGACAGACAGACAGTCAGTCAAGACAGACAGACAGACAGTCAGTCAGTTAGTCAAGAGAGGCAAACAGACAGACAGTTAGTCAAGACAGGCAGACAGACAGACGGTCAGTCAGTTAATCAAGACAGACAGACAGTCAGTCAGTCAAGACAGGCAGACAGACCGACAGTCAGTCAGTTAGTCAAGACAGACAGACAGACAAACGGTTCGTCAACACAGACAGACAGACAGACATTCAGTCCAGACAGACAGACAGTCAGTCCAGACAGACATACAGTCAGTCCAGACAGACAGACAGACAGTCAGTCAACACAAAGAGACAGACAGACAGTCAGTCAACACAGACAGACAGTCAGTCAGCAGAGACAGACAGACAGACATTCAGTCAGTTAGTCAAGACAGGCAGACAGACAGACAGTCAGTCAAGATAGATAGACAGACAGTCAGTCCAGACAGACAGACAGTCAGTCAGCACAGACAGACAGACAGACAGACAGTCAGTCAAGACAGACAGATAGACAGACAGTCAGTCAGTCAAGACAGACAGACAGTCAGTCAAGACAGACAGTCAGTCAAGACAGACAGTCAGTCAACACAGACAGACAGTCAGTCAGTTAGTCAAGACAGACAGAAAGACAGTCAGTCAATTAGTCAAGACAGACAGACAGTCAGTCAAGACAGACAGACAGACAGACAGCCAGTCAACACAGACAGACAGACAGACATTCGGTCAGTTAGTAAAGACAGACAGACAGTCAGTCAAGACAGACAGACAGTCTGTCAGTCAAGACAGATAGACAGACAGTCTGTCAGTCAAGACAGATAGACAGACAGTCTGTCAGTCAAGACAGATAGACAGACAGATGGTCAGTCAGTTACTCAAAACAGACACCCAGACAGACGGTCAGTCAGTTAGTCAAGACAGACAGACAGACAGACAGTCAGTCAAGACAGGCAGAGAGACAGACGGTCATTCAGTTAATCAAGACAGACAGACAGACATTCAGTCTTTTAGTCAAGACAGACAGACAGACAGACAGTCAGTCAAGACAGACAGACAGTCAGTCAGTCAAGACAGACAGACAGACGGTCAGTCAGTTAGTAAAGACAGACAGACAGACGGTCCGTCAACACAGACAGAGAGACAGACATTCAGTCCAGACAGACATACAGTCAGTCCAGTCAGACAGACAGACAGACAGACGGTCAGTCAGTTAGTCAAGACAGACAGACAGACAATCTGTCAGTCAAGAAAGACAGACAGACAGACGGTCAGTCAGTTAGTCAAGACAGACGGACAGAAAGATGGTCCGTCAACACAGACAGACAGACAGACAGTCAGTTAGTTAGTCAAGATAGACAGACAGTCAGGCAGTCAAGACAGACAGACAGACAGACAACCAGTCAGTTAGTCAAGACAGACAGACAGTCAGGCAGTCAAGACAGACAGACAGACAGACAACCAGTCAGTTAGTCAAGACAGACAGACAGAGAGACGGTCCGTGAACACAGACAGACAGACGGACATTCAGTCAAGACAGACAGATAGACAGACAGTCAGTCAACACAGACAGACAAACAGACAGTCAGTCAAGACAGACAGATAGACAGTCAGCCAGTCAAAACAGACAGACAGACAGACCGTCAGTCAAGACAGGCAGAGAGACAGACGGTCAGTCAGTTAATCAAGACAGACAGACAGACATTCAGTCAGTTAGTCAAGACAGACAGAGAGTCAGTCAAGACAGACAGACAGTTAGTCAGTCAAGACAGACAGATAGACAGACAGTCAGTCAGTCAAGACAGACAGACAGTCAGTCAGTTAGTCAAGACAGACAGATAGACAGTCAGTCAATTAGTCAAGACACACAGACAGTCAGTCAACACAGACAGACAGAAAGACATTCGGTCAGTTAGTAAAGACAGACAGACAGTCAGTCAAGACAGACAGAGAGTCAGTCAAGACAGACAGACAGTTAGTCAGTCAAGACAGACAGACAGACAGTCAGTCAGCACAGACAGACAGACAGACAGACAGACAGTAAGTCAGTTAGTCTAGACAGACAGGCAGTCAGTCAAGACAGACAGACAGTCAGTCAAGACAGACAGATAGACAGACAGTCAGTCAGTCAAGACAGACAGACAGTCAGTCAGTTAGTCAAGACAGACAGATAGACAGTCAGTCAATTAGTCAAGACAGACAGACAGTCAGTCAACACAGACAGACAGACAGACATTCGGTCAGTTAGTAAAGACAGACAGACAGTCAGTCAAGACAGACAGACAATCTGTCAGTCAAGACAGATCGACAGACAGACGGTCAGTCAGTTACTCAAGACAGACAGACAGAAAAGACAGACGGTCAGTCAGTTAGTCAAGACAGACAGACAGACAGACAGTCAGTCAACACAGACAGACAGACAGACAGCTAGTCAGTCAAGACAGACAGACGGTCAGTCAGTTAGTAAAGACAAACAGACAGGCGGTCCGTCAACACAGACAGACAGACAGACATTCAGTCCAGACAGACATACAGTCAGTCCAGTCAGACAGACAGACAGACAGACGGTCAGTCAGTTAGTCAAGACAGACAGACAGACAATCTGTCAGTCAAGACAGACAGACGGTCAGTCAGTTAGTCAAGACAGACA
The DNA here is from genome assembly GCA_030848855.1 of Branchinecta sandiegonensis. Classification (NCBI taxonomy): domain Eukaryota; kingdom Metazoa; phylum Arthropoda; class Branchiopoda; order Anostraca; family Branchinectidae; genus Branchinecta; species Branchinecta sandiegonensis. The sequence goes on along the minus strand of JAUPMV010000014.1, from coordinate 946,800 downwards.
GACAGACAATCTGTCAGTCAAGACAGACAGACGGTCAGTCAGTTAGTCAAGACAGACAGACAGACAGACGGTCCGTCAACACAGACAGACAGACGGACATTCAGTCAAGACAGACAGATAGACAGACAGTCAGTCAACACAGACAGACAGACAGACAGTCAGTCAAGACAGACAGATAGACAGACAGTCAGTCATCACAGACAGACAGACAGTCAGTCAGTCAAGACAGACAGACAGTCAGTCAGTCAAGACAGACAGACAGACAGACGGTCAGTCAGTTAGTCAAGACAGACAGACAGACAGACAGTCATTCAAGACAAACAGATAGAAAGACAGTCAGTCAACACAGACAGACAGACCGAAAGTCAGTCAGTTAGTCAAGACAGACAGACAGACAGTCAAGACAGACAGACAGTCAGTCATTCAGACAGACAGACAGACAGACGGTCAGTCAGTTACTCAAGACAGACAGACTGACAGACAGACGGTCAGTCAGTTAGTCAAGACAGACAGACAGACAGACAGTCAGTCAAGACAGGCAGAGAGACAGACGGTCAGTCAGTTAATCAAGACAGACAGACAGTCAGTCAACACAGACAGACAGACAGACATTCAGTCAGTTAGTCAAGACAGACAGACAGTCAGTCAAGACAGACAGACAGTTAGTCAGTCAAGACAGACAGACGGTCAGTCAGATAGTAAAGACAAACAGACAGGCGGTCCGTCAACACAGACAGACAGACAGACATTCAGTCCAGACAGACATACAGTCAGTCAGTTAGTCAAGACAGGCAGAAAGTCAGTCAGTTAGTCAAGACAGGCAGACAGACAGACAGTCAGTCAAGCTAGATAGACAGACAGTCAGTCCAGATAGACAGACAGACAGTCAATCAGCATAGACAGACAGACAGACAGACAGACAGACAGTCAGTCAGTTAGTCTAGACAAACAGGCAGTCAGTCAAGACAGACAGACAGTCAGTCAAGACAGACAGATAGACAGACAGTCAGTCAGTCAAGACAGACAGACAGTCAGTCAACACAGACAGACAGACAGATATTCGGTCAGTAAGTCAAAACAGACAGACAGTCAGTCAAGACAGACAGACAGTCTGTCAGTCAAGACAGACAAACAGACAGTCGGTCAGTCAGTTAGTCAAGACAGACAAACAGACAGACAGTCCGTCAAGACAGACAGACAGACAGACATTCAGTCCAGACAGACAGACAGTCAGTCCAGACAGACAGTCAGTCCAGTCAGACAGACAGATAGTCAGTCAACACAGACAGACAGACAGACAGACAGTCAGTCAGTTAGTCAAGACAGACAGACAGTCAGTCAGTTAGTCAAGACAGACAGACAGTCAGTCAGTTAGTCAAGACAGGCAGACAGACAGAGAGTCAGTCAAGATAGATAGACAGACAGTCAGTCCAGACAGGCAGACAGTCAGTCAGCCCAGACAGACAGACAGTCAGTCAGTTAGTCTAGACAGACAGGCAGTCAGTCAAGACAGACAGACAGTCAGTCAAGACAGACAGACAGACAGACATTCGGTCAGTTAGTCAAGACAGACAGACAGTCAGTCAAGACAGATAGACAGACAGACGGTCAGTTAGTCAAGACAGACAGTCTGTCAGTCAAGACAGATAGACAGACAGACGGTCAGTCAGTTACTCAAGACAGACAGACAAACAGACGTTCAGTTAGTTAGTCAAGACAGACAGACAGACAGACAGTCAGTCAAGACAGGCAGAGAGACAGACAGTCAGTCAGTCGAGACAGACAGACAGTCAGTCAACACAGACAGACAGTCAGTCAGTTAGTCAAGACAGACAGACAGTCAGTCAAGACAGACAGTCAGTCAACACAGACAAACAGATAGACAGTCAGTCAGTTAGTCAAGACAGACAGACAGTCAGTCAACACAGACAGACAGACAGACATTCGGTCAGTTAGTCAAGACAGACAGACAGTCAGTCAAGACAGACAGACAGTCTGTCAGTCAAGACAGATAGACAGACAGACGGTCAGTCAGTTACTCAAGACAGACAGACAGATAGACGGTCAGTTAGTTAGTCAAGACAGACAGACAGAGACAGTCAGTCAAGACAGGCAGAGAGACAGACGGTCAGTCAGTTAATCAAGACAGACAGACAGTCAGTCAAGACAGACAGACAATCTGTCAGTCAAGACAGATCGACAGACAGACGGTCAGTCAGCTACTCAAGACAGACAGACAGAAAAGACAGACGGTCAGTCAGTTAGTCAAGACAGACAGACAGACAGACAGTCAGTCAACACAGACAGACAGACAGACAGTTAGTCAGTCAAGACAGACAGACGGTCAGTCAGTTAGTAAAGACAAACAGACAGGCGGTCCGTCAACACAGACAGACAGACAGACATTCAGTCCAGACAGACATACAGTCAGTCCAGTCAGACAGACAGACAGACAGACGGTCAGTCAGTTAGTCAAGACAGACAGACAGACAATCTGTCAGTCAAGACAGACAGACGGTCAGTCAGTTAGTCAAGACAGACAGACAGACAATCTGTCAGTCAAGACAGACAGACGGTCAGTCAGTTAGTCAAGACAGACAGACAGACAGACGGTCCGTCAACACAGACAGACAGACGGACATTCAGTCAAGACAGACAGATAGACAGACAGTCAGTCAACACAGACAGACAGACAGACAGTCAGTCAAGACAGACAGATAGACAGACAGTCAGTCATCACAGACAGACAGACAGTCAGTCAGTCAAGACAGACAGACAGTCAGTCAGTCAAGACAGACAGACAGACAGACGGTCAGTCAGTTAGTCAAGACATACAGACAGACAGACAGTCATTCAAGACAAACAGATAGAAAGACAGTCAGTCAACACAGACAGACAGACCGAAAGTCAGTCAGTTAGTCAAGACAGACAGACAGACAGTCAAGACAGACAGACAGTCAGTCATTCAGACAGACAGACAGACAGACGGTCAGTCAGTTACTGAAGACAGACAGACTGACAGACAGACGGTCAGTCAGTTAGTCAAGACAGACAGACAGACAGACAGTCAGTCAAGACAGGCAGAGAGACAGACGGTCAGTCAGTTAATCAAGACAGACAGACAGTCAGTCAACACAGACAGACAGACAGACATTCAGTCAGTTAGTCAAGACAGACAGACAGTCAGTCAAGACAGACAGACAGTTAGTCAGTCAAGACAGACAGACGGTCAGTCAGATAGTAAAGACAAACAGACAGGCGGTCCGTCAACACAGACAGACAGACAGACATTCAGTCCAGACAGACATACAGTCAGTCAGTTAGTCAAGACAGGCAGAAAGTCAGTCAGTTAGTCAAGACAGGCAGACAGACAGACAGTCAGTCAAGCTAGATAGACAGACAGTCAGTCCGGATAGACAGACAGACAGTCAATCAGCATAGACAGACAGACAGACAGACAGACAGACAGTCAGTCAGTTAGTCTAGACAAACAGGCAGTCAGTCAAGACAGACAGACAGTCAGTCAAGACAGACAGATAGACAGACAGTCAGTCAGTCAAGACAGACAGACAGTCAGTCAACACAGACAGACAGACAGATATTCGGTCAGTTAGTCAAAACAGACAGACAGTCAGTCAAGACAGACAGACAGTCTGTCAGTCAAGACAGACAAACAGACAGTCGGTCAGTCAGTTAGTCAAGACAGACAAACAGACAGACAGTCCGTCAAGACAGACAGACAGACAGACATTCAGTCCAGACAGACAGACAGTCAGTCCAGACAGACAGTCAGTCCAGTCAGACAGACAGATAGTCAGTCAACACAGACAGACAGACAGACAGACAGACAGTCAGTTAGTCAAGACAGACAGACAGTCAGTCAGTTAGTCAAGACAGACAGACAGTCAGTCAGTTAGTCAAGACAGGCAGACAGACAGAGAGTCAGTCAAGATAGATAGACAGACAGTCAGTCCAGACAGGCAGACAGTCAGTCAGCCCAGACAGACAGACAGTCAGTCAGTTAGTCTAGACAGACAGGCAGTCAGTCAAGACAGACAGACAGTCAGTCAAGACAGACAGACAGACAGACATTCGGTCAGTTAGTCAAGACAGACAGACAGTCAGTCAAGACAGATAGACAGACAGACGGTCAGTTAGTCAAGACAGACAGTCTGTCAGTCAAGACAGATAGACAGACAGACGGTCAGTCAGTTACTCAAGACAGACAGACAAACAGACGTTCAGTTAGTTAGTCAAGACAGACAGACAGACAGACAGTCAGTCAAGACAGGCAGAGAGACAGACAGTCAGTCAGTCGAGACAGACAGACAGTCAGTCAACACAGACAGACAGTCAGTCAGTTAGTCAAGACAGACAGACAGTCAGTCAAGACAGACAGTCAGTCAACACAGACAAACAGATAGACAGTCAGTCAGTTAGTCAAGACAGACAGACAGTCAGTCAACACAGACAGACAGACAGACATTCGGTCAGTTAGTCAAGACAGACAGACAGTCAGTCAAGACAGACAGACAGTCTGTCAGTCAAGACAGATAGACAGACAGACGGTCAGTCAGTTACTCAAGACAGACAGACAGATAGACGGTCAGTTAGTTAGTCAAGACAGACAGACAGAGACAGTCAGTCAAGACAGGCAGAGAGACAGACGGTCAGTCAGTTAATCAAGACAGACAGACAGTCAGTCAACACAGACAGACAGACAGACATTCAGTCAGTTAGTCAAGACAGACAGACAGACAGACAGTCAGTCAAGACAGACAGACAGTCAGTCAGTCCAGACAGACATACAGTCAGTCCAGTCAGACAGACAGACGGTCAGTCAGTTAGTCAAGACAGACAGTCAGACAGTCTGTCAGTCAAGACAGACAGACAGACAGACGGTCAGTCAGTTAGTCAAGACAGACAGACAGATAGACGGTCCGTCAACACAGACAGACAGACAGACAGTCAGTTAGTTAGTCAAGACAGACAGACAGTCAGTTATTCAAGACAGACAGACAGACAGACGGTCCGTGAACACAGACAGACAGACGGACATTCAGTCAAAACTGACAGATAGACAAACAGTCAGTCAACACAGACAGACAGACAGACAGTCAGTCAAGACAGACAGATAGACAGACAGTCAGTCAACAAAGACAGAAAGACCGAAAGTCAGTCAGTTAGTCAAGACAGACAGACAGACAGTCAAGACAGACAGACAGACAGACGGTCAGTCAGTTAGTCAAGACAGACAGACAGTCAGGCAGTCAAGACAGACAGACAGACAGACAGACAGACAGTCAGTTAGTCAAGACAGACAGACAGACATACAGACGTTCCGTGAACACAGACAGACAGACGAACATTCAGTCAAGACAGACAGATAGACAGACAGTCAGTCAACACAGACAGACAGACAGACAGTCAGTCAAGACAGACAGATAGACAGACAGTCAGTCAATACAGACAGACAGACCGAAAGTCAGTCAGTTAGTCAAGACAGACAGACAGACAGTCAAGACAGACAGACAGTCAGTCAGTCAAGACAGACAGACAGACAGACGGTCAGTCAGTTGGTCAAGACAGACAGACAGACAGACAGACAGACAGACAGTCATTCAAGACAGACAGACAGACAGACAGTCAGTCAAGACAGACAGTCAGTCAACACAGACAGACAGACAGACAGTCAGTCAGTTAGTCAAGACAGACAGACTGACAGACAGTCAGTCAAGACAGGCAGACAGACAGACAGTCAGTCAACACAGACAGACATTCAGTCAGTTAGTCAAGACATACAGACAGTCAGTCAAAACAGACAGACAGTCAGTCAGTCAAGACAGACAGACAAACAGACAGTCGGTCAGTCAGTTAGTCAAGACAGACAGACAGACAGTCAGTCCAGACAGACAGTCAGTCCAGTCAGACGGACAAATAGTCAGTCAACACAGACAGACAGACAGACAGTCAGTCAGTTAGTCAAGACAGACAGACCGTCAGTCAGTTAGTTAAGACAGACAGACAGTCAGTCAGTTAGTCAAGACAGACAGACAGTCAGTCAGTCAAGACGGACATACAGACAGATGGTCAGTCAGTTAGTCAAGACAGAGAGACAGACAGTCTGTCAGTCAAGACAGACAGTCTGTCAGTCAAGACAGACAGTCGGTCAGTCAAGACAGACAGACAGATAGACGGTCAGTCAGTTAGTCAAGACAGAGAGACAGACAGACGGTCCGTCAAGACAGACAGACAGACAGACAGACGGTCAGTCAGTTAGTCAAGAAAGACAGACAGACAGACAGTCAGTCAAGACAGACAGACAATCAGTCAAGACAGACAGACAGTCAGTCAACACAGACAGACAGACAGACAGTCAGTCAGTTAGTCAGGACAGACAGACAGACAGACAGTCAGTCAAGACAGGCAGACAGACAGACGGTCAGTCAGTTTATCAAGACAGACAGACAGTCAGTCAACACAGACAGACAGACAGACATTCATTCAGTTAGTCAAGACAGACAGACAGACAGACAGACAGTCAAGACAGACAGACAGTCAGTCAGTCAAGACAGACAGACAGACAGACGGTCAGTCAGTTAGTCAAGACAGACAGACAGATAGACGGTCCGTCAACACAGACAGACAGAAAGACAGTCAGTTAGTTAGTCAAGACAGACAGACAGTCAGTTATTCAAGACAGACAGACAGACAGACGGTCCGTGAACACAGACAGACAGACGGACATTCAGTCAAAACAGACAGATAGACAGACAGTCAGTCAACACAGACAGACAGACAGACAGTCAGTCAAGACAGACAGATAGACAGACAGTCAGTCAACAAAGACAGACAGACCGAAAGTCAGTCAGTTAGTCAAGACAGACAGACAGACAGTCAAGACAGACAGACAGACAGACGGTCAGTCAGTTAGTCAAGACAGACAGACAGACAGACAGTCAGTTAGTCAAGACAGACAGACAGACATACAGACGTTCCGTGAACACAGACAGACAGACGAACATTCAGCCAAGACAGACAGATAGACAGACAGTCAGTCAACACAGACAGACAGACAGACAGTCAGTCAAGACAGACAGATAGACAGACAGTCAGTCAATACAGACAGACAGACGGAAAGTCAGTCAGTTAGTCAAGACAGACAGACAGACAGTCAAGACAGACAGACAGTCAGTCAGTCAAGACAGACAGACAGACAGACGGTCAGTCAATTACTCAAGACAGACAGACAGACAGACAGACAGTCATTCAAGACAGACAGACAGACAGACAGTCAGTCAAGACAGACAGTCAGTCAACACAGACAGACAGACTGACAGTCAGTCAGTTAGTCAAGACAGACAGACTGACAGACAGTCAGTCAAGACAGGCAGACAGACAGACAGTCAGTCAACACAGACAGACAGACAGACATTCAGTCAGTTAGTCAAGACATACAGACAGTCAGTCAAAACAGACAGACAGTCAGTCAGTCAAGACAGACAGACCAACAGACAGTCGGTCAGTCAGTTAGTCAAGACAGACAGACAGACAGACAGACAGACAGAAAGTCAGTCCAGACAGACAGTCAGTCCAGTCAGACGGATAGACAGACAGTCAGTCAATACAGACAGACAGACCGAAAGTCAGTCAGTTAGTCAAGAAAGACAGACAGACAGTCAAGACAGACAGACAGTCAGTCAGTCAAGACAGACAGACAGACAGACGGTCAGTCAGTTAGTCAAGACAGACAGACAGACAGACAGTCATTCAAGACAAACAGATAGACAGACAGTCAGTCAACACAGACAGACAGACCGAAAGTCAGTCAGTTAGTCAAGACAGACAGACAGACAGTCAAGACAGACAGACAGTCAGTCAGTCAGACAGACAGACAGACAGACGGTCAGTCAGATACTCAAGACAGACAGACAGACAGACAGACGGTCAGTCAGTTAGTCAAGACAGACAGACAGACAGACAGTCAGTCAAGACAGGCAGAGAGACAGACGGTCAGTCAGTTAATCAAGACAGACAGACAGTCAGTCAACACAGACAGACAGACAGACATTCAGTCAGTTAGTCAAGACAGACAGACAGTCAGTCAAGACAGACAGACAGTTAGTCAGTCAAGACAGACAGACGGTCAGTCAGTTAGTAAAGACAAACAGACAGGCGGTCCGTCGCCACAGACAGACAGACAGACATTCAGTCCAGACAGACATACAGTCTGTCAGTTAGTCAAGACAGGCAGAAAGTCAGTCAGTTAGTCAAGACAGGCAGACAGACAGACAGTCAGTCAAGCTAGATAGACAGACAGTCAGTCCAGATAGACAGACAGACAGTCAATCAGCATAGACAGACAGACAGACAGACAGACAGACAGTCAGTCAGTTAGTCTAGACAGACAGGCAGTCAGTCAAGACAGACAGACAGTCAGTCAAGACAGACAGATAGACAGACAGTCAGTCAGTCAAGACAGACAGACAGTCAGTCAACACAGACAGACAGACATACATTCGGTCAGGTAGTCAAAACAGACAGACAGTCAGTCAAGACAGACAGACAGTCTGTCAGTCAAGACAGACAAACAGACAGTCGGTCAGTCAGTTAGTCAAGACAGACAAACAGACAGACGGTCCGTTAAGACAGACAGACAGACAGACAGACATTCAGTCCAGACAGACAGACAGTCAGTCCAGACAGACAGTCAGTCCAGTCAGACAGACAGATAGTCAGTCAACACAGACAGACAGACAGACAGACAGTCAGTCAGTTAGTCAAGACAGACAGACAGTCAGTCAGTTAGTCAAGACAGACAGACAGTCAGTCAGTTAGTCAAGACAGGCAGACAGACAGAGAGTCAGTCAAGATAGATAGACAGACAGTCAGTCCAGACAGGCAGACAGTCAGTCAGCCCAGACAGACAGACAGTCAGTCAGTTAGTCTAGACAGACAGGCAGTCAGTCAAGACAGACAGACAGTCAGTCAAGACAGACAGACAGACAGACATTTGGTCAGTTAGTCAAGACAGACAGATAGTCAGTCAAGACAGATAGACAGACAGACGGTCAGTTAGTCAAGACAGACAGTCTGTCAGTCAAGACAGATAGACAGACAGACGGTCAGTCAGTTACTCAAGACAGACAGACAAACAGACGGTTAGTTAGTTAGTCAAGACAGACAGACAGACAGACAGTCAGTCAAGACAGGCAGAGAGACAGACAGTCAGTCAGTCGAGACAGACAGACAGTCAGTCAACACAGACACACAGTCAGTCAGTTAGTCAAGACAGCAGACAGTCAGTCAGTCAAGACGGACATACAGACAGATGGTCAGTCAGTTAGTCAAGACAGAGAGACAGACAGTCTGTCAGTCAAGACAGACAGAGAGACAGACAGTCAGTCAGTCGAGACAGACAGACAGTCAGTCAACACAGACAGACAGTCAGTCAGTTAGTCAAGACAGGCAGACAGGCAGTCAGTCAAGACGGACATACAGACAGATGGTCAGTCAGTTAGTCAAGACAGAGAGACAGACAGTCTGTCAGTCAAGACAGACAGTCGGTCGGTCAAGACAGACAGACAGATAGACGGCCAGTCAGTTAGTCAAGACAGAGAGACAGACAGACGGTCCGTCAAGACAGACAGACAGACAGACAGTCAGACAGACGGTCAGTCAGTTAGTCAAGAAAGACAGACAGACAGACAGTCAGTCAAGACAGACAGACAATCAGTCAAGACAGACAGACAGTCAGTCAACACAGACAGACAGACAGACAGTCAGTCAGTTAGTCAGGACAGACAGACAGACAGACAGTCAGTCAAGACAGGCAGACAGACAGACGGTCAGTCAGTTTATCAAGACAGACAGACAGTCAGCCAACACAGACAGACAGACAGACATTCATTCAGTTAGTCAAGACAGACAGACAGACAGTCAAGACAGACAGACAGTCCGTCAGTCAAGACAGACAGACAAACAAACGGTCAGTCAGTTAGTCAAGACAGACAGACAGACAGACAGTCAGTGAAGACAGACAGACAGTCAGTCAAGACTGACAGTCAGTCAACACAGACAGACAGACAGACAGTCAGTCAGTTAGTCAAGAGAGGCAAACAGACAGACAGTTAGTCAAGACAGGCAGACAGACAGACGGTCAGTCAGTTAATCAAGACAGACAGACAGTCAGTCAGTCAAGACAGGCAGACAGACAGACGGTCAGTCAGTTAGTCAAGACAGACAGACAGACAAACGGTTCGTCAACACAGACAGACAGACAGAAATTCAGTCCAGACAGACAGACAGTCAGTCCAGACAGACATACAGTCAGTCCAGACAGACAGACAGACAGTCAGTCAACACAGAGAGACAGACAGACAGTCAGTCAACACAGACAGACAGTCAGTCAGCACAGACAGACAGACAGACATTCAGTCAGTTAGTCAAGACAGGCAGACAGACAGACAGTCAGTCAAGATAGATAGACAGACAGTCAGTCCAGACAGACAGACAGTCAGTCAGCACAGACAGACAGACAGACAGACAGTCAGTCAGTTAGTCTAGAAAGACAGGCAGTCAGTCAAAACAGACAGACAGTCAGTCAAGACAGACAGATAGACAGACAGTCAGTCAGTCAAGACAGATAGACAGTCAGTCAATTAGTCTTGACAGACAGACAGTCAGTCAACACAGACAGACAGACAGACAGTCAGTCAACACAGACAGACAGACAGACATTCGGTCAGTTAGTAAAGACAGACAGACAGTCAGTCAAGACAGACAGACAGTCTGTCAGTCAAGACAGATAGACAGACAGTCTGTCAGTCAAGACAGATAGACAGACAGATGGTCAGTCAGTTACTCAAAACAGACAGACAGACAGACGGTCAGTCAGTTAGTCAAGACAGACAGACAGACAGACAGTCAGTCAAGACAGGCAGAGAGACAGACGGTCAGTCAGTTAATCAAGACAGACAGACAGTCAGTCAACACAGACAGACATTCAGTCTTTTAGTCAAGACAGACAGAGAGACAGACAGTCAGTCAAGACAGACAGACAGTCAGTCAGTCAAGACAGACAGACAGACGGTCAGTCAGTTAGTAAAGACAGACAGACAAACGGTCCGTCAACACAGACAGAGAGACAGACATTCAGTCCAGACAGACATACAGTCAGTCCAGTCAGACAGACAGACAGACAGACGGTCAGTCAGTTAGTAAAGATAGACAGACAGATAATCTGTCAGTCAAGAAAGACAGACAGACAGACGGTCAGTCAATTAGTCAAGACAGACGGACAGAAAGACGGTCCGTCAACACAGACAGACAGACAGACAGTCAGTTAGTTAGTCAAGATAGACAGACAGTCAGGCAGTCAAGACGGACAGACAGACAGACAACCAGTCAGTTAGTCAAGACAGACAGACAGTCAGACAGTCAAGACAGACAGACAGACAGACAACCAGTCAGTTAGTCAAGACAGACAGACAGACAGACGGTCCGAGAACACAGACAGACAGACGGACATTCAGTCAAGACAGACAGATATACAGACAGTCAGTCAACACAGACAGACAGACAGACAGTCAGTCAAGACAGACAGATAGACAGTCAGCCAGTCAAAACAGACAGACAGACAGACCGTCAGTCAAGACAGGCAGAGAGACAGACGGTCAGTCAGTTAATCAAGACAGACAGACAGACATTCAGTCAGTTAGTCAAGACAGACAGAACGTCAGTCAAGACAGACAGACAGTTAGTCAGTCAAGACAGACAGACAGACAGTCAGTCAGCACAGACAGACAGACAGTAAGTCAGTTAGTCTAGACAGACAGGCAGTAAGTCAAGACAGACAGACAGTCAGTCAAGACAGACAGATAGACAGACAGTCAGTCAGTCAAGACAGACAGACAGTCAGTCAGTTAGTCAAGACAGACAGATAGACAGTCAGTCAATTAGTCAAGACAGACAGACAGTCAGTCAACACAGACAGACAGACAGACATTCGGTCAGTTAGTAAAGACAGACAGACAGTCAGTCAAGACAGACAGACAATCTGTCAGTCAAGACAGATCGACAGACAGACGGTCAGTCAGTTACTCAAGACAGACAGACAGACAGACAGACGGTCAGTCAGTTAGTCAAGACAGACAGACAGACAGACAGTCAGTCAAGACAGGCAGAGAGACAGACGGTCAGTCAGTTAATCAAGACAGACAGACAGTCAGTCAACACAGACAGACAGACAGACATTCAGTCAGTTAGTCAAGACAGACAGACAGTCAGTCAAGACAGACAGACAGTTAGTCAGTCAAGACAGACAGACGGTCAGTCAGTTAGTAAAGACAAACAGACAGGCGGTCCGTCAACACAGACAGACATTCAGTCCAGACAGACATACAGTCAGTCCAGTCAGACAGACAGACAGACAGACGGTCAGTCAGTTAGTCAAGACAGACAGACAGACAATCTGTCAGTCAAGACAGACAGACAGACAGACGGTCAGTCAGTTAGTCAAGACAGACAGACATACAGACGGTCCGTCAACACAGACAGACAGACGGACATTCAGTCAAGACAGACAGATAGACAGACAGTCAGTCAACACAGAGAGACAGACAGACAGTCAGTCAAGACAGACAGATAGACAGACAGTCAGTCAACACAGACAGACAGACCGAAAGTCAGTCAGTTAGTCAAGACAGACAGACAGACAGTCAAGACAGACAGACAGTCAGTCAGTCAAGACAGACAGACAGACAGACGGTCAGTCAGTTAGTCAAGACAGACAGACAGTCAATCTGTCAGTCAAGACAGACAGACAGACAGACGGTCAGACAAGACAAACAGACAGACAGACAGTCAGTCAAGACAGACAGTCAGTCAACACAGACAGACAGACAGACAGACAGTCAGTTAGTTAGTCAAGACAGACAGACAGTCAGGCAGTCAAGACAGACAGACAGACAGACAACCAGTCAGTTAGTCAAGACAGACAGACAGACAGACGATCCGTGAACACAGACAGACAGACGGACATTCAGTCAAGACAGACAGATAGACAGACAGTCAGTCAACACAGACAGACAGACAGACAGTCAGTAAAGACAGACAGATAGACAGACAGTCAGTCAACACAGACAGACAGACCGAAAGTCAGTCAGTTAGTCAAGACAGACAGACAGACAGTCAAGACAGACAGACAGTCAGTCAGTCAAGACAGACAGACAGACAGACGGTCAGTCAGTTAGTCAAGACAGACAGACAGACAGACAGTCATTCAAGACAAACAGACAGACAGACAGTCAGTCAAGACAGACAGTCAGTCAAGACAGACAGTCAGTCAACACAGACAGACAGACAGACAGTCAGTCAGTTAGTCAAGACAGACAGACAGACAGACAGTCAGTCAAGACAGGCAGACAGACAGACGGTCAGTCAGTTAATTACGACAGACAGACAGTCAGTCAACACAGACAGACAGACAGACATCCAGTCAGTTAGTCAAAACAGACAAACAGTCAGTCAATACAGACAGACAGTCAGTCAGTCAAGACAGACAGACAAACAGACAGACGGTCAGTCAGTTAGTCAAGACAGACAGACAGACAGACGGTCCGTCCACTACAGTCTTTCCACTATAGTCTTTCCACTATAGTCTGTCCACTTTAGTCTTTCCACTTTAGTCTTTCCACTATAGTCTCCACTTTATTCTGTCCACTACAGTCTTTCCACTATTTTCTGTCCACTTTAGTCTTTCCACTTTAGTCTTTCCACTATAGTCTCCACTTTATTCTGTCCACTACAGTATTTCCACTATAGTCTGTCCACTTTAGTCTTTCCACTATTCTCTGTCCACTTTAGTCTTACAACTATAGTCTCCACTTTATTCTGTCCACTACAGTCTTTCCACTATAGTCTTTCCACTATAGTCTGTCCCCTTTAGTCTTTAAACTTTAGTCTTTCCACTTTAGTCTGTCCACTTTAGTCTTTCCACTATAGTCTGTCCACTTTAGTCTTTCCACTATTCTCTGTCCACTTTATTCTTTCCACTATACTCTCCTCTTTATTCTGTCCACTACAGTCTTTCCACTATAGTCTGTCCACTTTAGTCTTTCCACTATAGTCTGTCCACTTTAGTCTTTCCACTATTCTTTGTCCACTTTATTCTTTCCACTATACTCTCCACTTTATTCTGTCATTACAGTCTTTCCACTATAGTCTGTCCACTTTAGTCTTTCCCCTTTAGTCTGTCCACATTAGTCTTTCCACTATAGTCTGTCCACTTTAGTCTTTCCACTTTTGTCTTTCTGCTTTAGTCTGTCCACTTAGTCTTTCCACTTCAGTCTTTCCACTAGAGTCTGTCCACTTTAGTCTCTCCACTTTAGTCTGTCCACATTAGTCTTTCCACTTTAGTCTGTCCACTTTAGTCTTTCCACTATAGTCTGTCCACTTTGGTCTTTCCACTTTAGTCTTTCCACGTTAGTCTTTCCACTATTCTCTGTCCACTTTAGTCTTTCCACTATAGTCTCCACTTTCTTCTGTCCACTACAGTCTTTCCACTATAGTCTCCACTTTATTCTATCCACTAGAGTCTGTCCACTTTAGTCTTTCCACTATAGTCTGTCCACTTTAGTCTTTCCACTATTCTCTGTCCACTTTATTCTTTCCACTATACTCTCCACTTTATTCTGTCCACTACAGTCTTTCCACTATAGTCTGTCCATTTTAGTCTTTCCACTTTAGTCTTTCCACTTTAGTCTGTCCACTTTAGTCTTTCCACTTTAGTCTTTCCACTATAGTCTCCACTTTATTCTGTCTGTCCACTTTAGTCTTTCCACTATTCTCTGTCCACTTTAGTCTTTCCACTATAGTCTCCACTTTATTCTGTCCACTACAGTCTTTCCACTTTAGTCTTTCCACTATTCTCTGTCCACTTTAGTCTTTCCACTATAGTCTCCACTTTAGTCTGTCCACTTTAGTCTTTCCACTATAGTCTGTCCACTTTAGTCTTTCCACTATTCTCTGTCCACTTTAGTCTTTCCACTTTAGTCTTTCCACTACAGTCTCCGCTTTATTCTGTCCAATACAGTCATTCCACTATAGTCTGTCCACTTTAGTCTTTCCACTTTAGTCTTTCCACTTTATTCTATCCACTTTAGTCTTTCCACTATAGTCTTTCCACTTTAGTCTTTCCACTTTTGTCTTTCCGCTTTAGTCTGTACACTTAGTCTTTCCACTTCAGTCTTTCCACTAGAATCTGTCCACTTTAGTCTTTCCACTTTAGTCTGTCCACTTTAGTCTTTCCACTTTAGTCTGTCCACTTTAGTCTTTCCACTATAGTCTGTCCACTTTAGTCTTTCCACTATAGTCTGTCCACTTTAGTCTTTCCACTTTAGTCTTTCCACTTTAGTCTTTCCACTATAGTCTCCACTTTATTCTGTCCACTACAGTCTTTCACTATAGTCTTTCCACTATAGTTTGTCCACTTTAGTCTTTCCACTTTAGTCTGTCCACTTTAGTCTTTCCACTTTAGTCTTTCCACTTTAGTCTGTCCACTTTGGTCTTCATACTATAGTCTGTCCACTTTAGTCTTTCCACTATTCTCTGTCCACTTTAGTCTTTCCACTATAGTCTCCACTTTATTCTGTCCACTACAGTCTTTCCACTATAGTCTTTCCAGTATAGTCTGTCCACTTTAGTCTTTCCACTATTCTCTGTCCACTTTAGACTTTCCACTATAGTCTCCACTTTATTCTGTCCACTACAGTCTTTCCACTATAGTCTTTCCACTTTAGTCTGTCCACTTTAGTCTTTCCACTATTCTCTGTCCACTTTAGTCTTTCCACTATAGTCTCCACTTTATTCTGTCCACTTTAGTCTGTCCACTACAGTCTTTCCACTATAGTCTGTCCACTTCAGTCTTTCCACTTTTGTCTTTCCACTTTAGTCTGTCCACTTTAGTCTTTCCACTTTAGTCTTTCCACTATAGTCTCCACTTTGTTATGACTGTCCACTTTAGTCTTTCCACTATTCTCTGTCCACTTTAGTCTTTCCACTATAGTCTCCACTTTATTCTGTCCACTACAGTCTTTCCACTTTAGTCTTTCCACTATTCTCTGTCCACTTTAGTCTTTCCACTATAGTCTCCACTTTATTCTGTCCACTACAGTCTTTCCACTATAGTCTGTCCACTATAGTCTGTCCACTTTAGTCTTTCCACTATTCTCTGTCCACTTTAGTCTTTCCACTATAGTCTACACTTTATTCTGTCCACTCCAGTCTTTCCACTATAATCTTTCCACTATAGTCTGTCCACTTTAGTCGTTCCACTTTAGTTTTTCCACTTTAGTCTGTCCACTTCAGTCTTTCCACTATAGTCTGTCTACTTTAGTCTTTCCACTTTAGTCTTTCCACTATAGTCTCCACTTTATTCTGTCTACTATAGTCTTTCCACTATAGTCTTTCCACTATAGTCTGTCCACTTTATTCTTTCCACTATTCTCTGTCCACTTTAGTCTTTCCACTACCGTCTCCACTTTATTCTGTCCACTACAGTCTTTCCACTATAGTCTTTCCACTATAGTCTGTCCACTTTAGTCTTTCCACTTTAGTATTTCCACTATAGTTTCAACTTTATTCGGTCCACTACAGTCTTTCCACTTTAGTCTTTCCACTATTCTCCTCCCACTTTAGTCTTTCCACTATAGTCTCCACTTTATTCTGTCCACTACAGTCTCTCCACTATAGTCTTTCCACTATAGTCTGTCCACTTTAGTCTTTCCACTTTAGTCTTTCCACTTTAGTCTTTCCACTTTAGTCTTTCCACTATAGTCTGTCCACTTTCGTCTTTCCCCTTTAGTCTTTCCACTTTAGTCTGTCCACTTTAGTCTTTCCACTATAGTCTGTCCACTTTAGTCTCTCCACTTTTGTCTTTCCGCTTTAGTCTGTCCACTTAGTCTTTCCACTTCAGTCTTTCCACGAGAGTCTGTCCACTTTAGTCTTTCAACTTAGTCTGTCCACTTTAGTCTTTCCACTTTAGTCTGTCCACTTTAGTCTTTCCACTATAGTCTGTCCACTTTAGTCTTTCCACTTTAGTCTTTCCACTTTAGTCTTTCCATTATAGTCTCCACTTTATTCTGTCGACTACAGGCTTTCCACTATAGTCTTTCCGCTATAGTTTGTCCACTTCAGTCTTTCCACTTTAGTCTTTCCACTTTAGTCTGTCCACTTTAGTCTTTCCACTTTAGTCTTTCCACTTGAGTCTTTCCACTATTCTCTGTCCACTTTAGTCTTTCCACTTGAGTCTTTCCACTATTCTCTGTCCACTTTAGTCTTTCCACTATAGTCTGTCCACTTTAGTCTTTCCACTTTTGTTTTTCCGCTTTAGTCTGTCCACTTTAGTCTTTCCACTTTAGTCTTTCCACTTGAGTCTTTCCACTATTCTCTGTCCACTTTAGTCTTTCCACTATAGTCTCCACTTTATTCTGTCCACTACAGTCTTTTCACTATAGTCTTTCCACTATAGTCTGTCCACTTTAGTCTTTCCACTATTCTCTTTCCACTTTAGTCTTTCCACTACTGTCTCCACTTTATTCTGTCCACTACAGTCTTTCCACTATAGTCTTTCCACTATAGTCTGTCCACTTTAGTCTTTCCACTTTAGTATTTCCACTATAGTCTCAACTTTATTCTGTCCACTACAGTCTTTCCACTTTAGTCTTTCCACTATTCTCTGTCCACTTTAGTCTTTCCACTTTAGTCTTTCCACTTTAGTCTCCACTTTATTCTGTCCACTACAGTCTCTCCACTATAGTCTTTCCACTATAGTCTGTCCACTTTAGTCTTCTACTTTTGTCTTTCCACTATAGTCACCACTTTATTCTGTCCACTTTATTCTTTCCACTATACTCTCCACTTTATTCTGTCCACTACAGTCTTTCCACTATAGTCTGTCCACTTTAGTCTTTCCACTTTAGTCTTTCCACTTTAGTCTGTCCACTTTAGTCTTTCCACTATAGTCTGTCCACTTTAGTCTTTCCACTTTTGTCTTTCCGCTTTAGTCTGTCCACTTAGTCTTTCCACTTCAGTCTTTCCACTAGAGTCTGTCCACTTTAGTCTTTCCACTTTAGTCTGTCCACTTTAGTCTTTCCACTTTAGTCTCTCCACTTTAGTCTTTCCACTATAGTCTGTCCACTTTAGTCTTTCCACTATAGTCTTTCCACTTTAGTCTTTCCACTTTAGTCTTTCCATTATAGTCTCCACTTTATTCTGTCCACTACAGGCTTTTCACTATAGTCTTTCCACTATAGTTTGTCCACTTTAGTCTTTCCACTTTAGTCTTTCCACTTTAGTCTGTCCACTTTAGTCTTTCCACTTTAGTCTTTCCACTTGAGTCTTTCACTATTCTCTGTCCACTTTAGTCTTTCCACTTTAGTCTTTCCACTATAGTCTGTCCACTTTAGTCTTACTTTATTCTTTCCACTACAGTTTTTCCATTATAGTCTTTCTACTATAGTCTGTCCACTTTAGTCTTTCCACTTAGTCTTTCCACTTCAGCCTTTCCACTATAGTCTGTCCACTTTAGTCTTTCCACTATAGTCTTTCCACTTTAGTCTTTCCACTTTAGTCTTTCCATTATAGTCTCCACTTTATTCTGTCCACTACAGGCTTTTCACTATAGTCTTTCCACTATAGTTTGTCCACTTTAGTCTTTCCACTTTAGTCTTTCCACTTTAGTCTGTCCACTTTAGTCTTTCCACTATAGTCTGTCCACTTTAGTCTTACTTTATTCTTTCCACTACAGTTTTTCCATTATAGTCTTTCTACTATAGTCTGTCCACTTTAGTCTTTCCACTTAGTCTTTCCACTTCAGCCTTTCCACTAGAGTCTGTCCACTTTAGTCTTTCCACTTTAGTCTGTCCACTTTAGTCTTTCCACTTTAGTCTGTCCACTTTAGTCTTTCCACTACAGTCTTTCCACTTTAGTCTTTCCACTATAGTCTGTCCACTTTAGTCGTTCCACTTTAGTGTTTCCACTTTAGTCTTTCCTTTATAGTCTCCACTTTATTCTGTCCACTACAGGCTTTCCACTATAGTCTTTCCACTATAGTTTGTCCACTTTAGTCTTTCCACTTTAGTCTTTCCACTATTCTCTGTCCACTTTAGTCTGTCCACTTTATTCTTTCCACTTTAGTCTTTCCACTATAGTCTTTCCACTATAGTCTGTTCACTATAGTCTGTCCACTTTAGTCTTTCCACTATTCTCTGTCCACTTTTGTCTTTCCACTATAGTCTCCACTTTATTCTGTCCACTACAGTCTTTCCACTATAGTCTTTCCACTATAGTCTGTCCACTTTAGTCATTCCACTATAGTCTCCACTTTATTCTGTCCACTACAGTCTTTCCACTTTAGTCTTTCCACTATTCTCTGTCCACTTTAGTCTTTCCACTTTCGTCTTTCCACTATAGTCTCCACTTTATTCTTTCCACTACAGTCTCTCCACTGTATTCTTTCCACTATAGTCTGTCCACTTTAGTCTTTCCACTATTCTCTGTCCACGTCATTCTTTCCACTGTACTCTCCACTTTATTCTGTCCACTACAGTCTTTCCACTATAGTCTGTCCACTTTAGTCTTTCCACTTTAGTCTTTCCACTTTAGTCTGTCCACTTTAGTCTTTCCACTATAGTCTCCACTTTATTATGTCCACTACAGGCTTTCCACTATAGTCTTTCCACTATAGTTTGTCCACTTTAGTCTTTCCACTTTAGTCTTTCCACTATAGTCTGTCCACTTTAGTCTTTCCACTATTCTCTGTCCACTTTAGTCTGTCCACTACAGTCTCCACTTTATTCTGTCCACTACAGTCTTTCTACTATAGTCTTTCCACTATAGTCTGTCCACTTTAATCTTTCCACTTTAGTCTTTCCACTATAGTCTCCACTTTATTCTGTCCACTACAGTCTTTCCACTTTAGTCTTTCCACTATTCTCTGTCCACTTTAGTCTTTCCACTATAGTCTCCACTTTATTCTGTCCAGTACAGTCTCTCCACTATATTCTTTCCACTATAGTCTGTCCACTTTAGTCTTTCCACTATTCTCTGTCCACTTTATTCTTTCCACTATACTCTCCACTTTATTCTGTCCACTACAGTCTTTCCACTATAGTCTGTCCACTTTAGTCTTTCCACTTTATTCTTTCCACTTTAGTCTGTCCACTTTAGTCTTTCCACTATAGTCTGTCCACTTTAGTCTTTCCACTATTCTCTGTCCACTTTATTCTTTCCACTATACTCTCCACTTTATTCTGTCCACTACAGTCTTTCCACTATAGTCTGTCCACTTTAGTCTTTCCATTATAGTCTGTCAACTTTAGTCTTTCCACTATTCTCTGTCCACTTTATTCTTTCCACTATACTCTCCACTTTATTCTGTCCACTACAGTCTTTCCACTATAGTCTGTCCACTTTAGTCTTTCCACTTTAGTATTTCCACTATTCTCTGTCCACTTTAGTCTTTCCACTATAGTCTACACTTTATTCTGTCCACTACAGTCTTTCCACTATAGTATTTCCACTATAGTCTGTGCACTTTAGTCGTTCCACTTTAGTTTTTCCACTTTAGTCTATCCATTTCAGTCTTTCCACTATAGTCTGTCCACTTTAGTCTTTCCACTATTCTCTGTCCACTTTAGTCTTTCCACTATCGTCTCCACTTTATTCTGTCCACTACAGTCTTTCCACAATAGTCTTTCCACTATAGTCTGTCCACTTTAGTCTTTCCACTTTAGTCTTTCCACTATAGTCTCCACTTTATTCTGTCCACTAGAGTCTTTCCACTTTAGTCTTTCCACTATTCTCTGTCTACTTTAGTCTTTCCACTTTAGTCTTTCCACTATAGTCTCCACTTTATTCTGTCCACTACAGTCTTTCCACTATAGTCTGTCCACTTTATTCTTTCCACTTTAGTCTTTCCACTTTAGTCTGTCCACTTTAGTCTTTCCACTATAGTCTGTCCACTTTAGTCTTTCCACTATTCTCTGTCCACTTTAGTCTTTCCACTTTCGTCTTTCCACTATAGTCTGTCCACTTTAGTCTTTCCACTTTTGTTTTTCCACTTTAGTCTGTCCACTTAGTCTTTCCACTTCAGTCTTTCAACTAGAGTCTGTTCACTTTAGTCTTTCCACTTTAGTCTGTCCACTTTAGTCTTTCCACTTTAGTCTGTCCACTTTAGTCTTTCCACTATAGTCTGTCCACTTTAGTCTTTCCACTATAGTCTGTCCACTTTAGTCTTTCCACTTTAGTCTTTCCACTTTAGTCTTTCCATTATAGTCTCCACTTTATTCTGACCACTACAGGCTTTCCACTATAGTCTTTCCACTATAGTTTGTCCACTTTAGTCTTTCCACTTTAGTCTTTCCACTTTAGTCTGTCCACTTTAGTCTTTCCACTTGAGTCTTTCACTATTCTCTGTCCACTTTAGTCTTTCCACTTTATTCTTTCCACTTTAGTCTTTCCACTTTAGTCTTTCCACTATAGTCTGTCCACTTTAGTCTTTCCACTTAGTCTTTCCACTTCAGCCTTTCCACTAGAGTCTGTCCACTTTAGTCTTTCCACTTTAGTCTTTCCACTTTAGTCTGACAACTTTAGTCTTTCCACTTTAGTCTGTCCACTTTAGTATTTCCACTATAGTCTGTCCACTTTAGTCTTTCCACTATAGTCTATCCACTTTAGTCTTTCCACTTTAGTCTTTCCACTTTAGTCTTTCCACTTTAGTCTTTCCACTATAGTCTCCACTTTATTCTGTCCACTACAGTTTTTCCACTATAGTCTTTCCACTATAGTCTGTCCACTTTAGTCTTTCCACTTAGTCTTTCCACTTCAGCCTTTCCACTAGAGTCTGTCCACTTTAGTCTTTCCACTTTAGTCTGTCCACTTTAGTCTTTCCACTTTAGTCTGTCCACTTTAGTCTTTCTACTATAGTCTGTCCACTTTAGTCTTTCCACTATAGTCTGTCCACTTTAGTCTTTCCACTTTAGTCTCTCCACTTTAGTCTTTCCACTATAGTCTGTCCACTTTAGTCTTTCCACTATAGTCTCTCCACTTTAGTCTTTCCACTATAGTCTGTCCACTTTAGTCTTTCCACTATAGTCTGTCCACTTTAGTCTTTCCACTTTAGTCTTTCCACATTAGTCTTTCCATTATAGTCTCCACTTTATTCTGTCCACTACAGGCTTTCCACTATAGTCTTTCCACTATAGTTTGTCCACTTTAGTCTTTCCACTTTAGTCTTTCCACTTTAGTCTGTCCACTTTAGTCTTTCCACTTTAGTCTTTCCACTTGAGTCTTTCACTATTCTCTGTCCACTTTATTCTTTTCACTTTATTCTTTCCACTTTAGTCTTTCCACTTTAGTCTTTCCACTATATTCTGTCCACTTTAGTCTTACTTTATTCTTTCCACTACAGTTTTTCCATTATAGTCTTTCCACTATAGTCTGTCCACTTTAGTCTTTCCACTTAGTCTTTCCACTTCAGCCTTTCCACTAGAGTCTGTCCACTTTAGTCTTTCCACTTTAGTCTGTCCACTTTAGTCTTTCCACTTTAGTCTGTCCACTTTAGTCTTTCCACTACAGTCTGTCCACTTTAGTCTTTCCACTATAGTCTGTCCACTTTAGTCTTTCCACTTTAGTCTTTCCACTATAGTCTCCAATTTATTCTGTCCACTACAGGCTTTCCACTATAGTCTTTCCACTATAGTTTGTCCACTTTAGTCTTTCCACTTTAGTCTTTCCACTATTCTCTATCCACTTTAGTCTGTCCACTTTATTCTTTCCACTTTAGTCTTTCCACTATAGTCTTTCCACTTCAGTCTTTCCACTAGAGTCTGTCCACTTTAGTATTTCCACTTTAGTCTGTCCACTTTAGTCTTTCCACTTTAGTCTGTCCACTTTAGTCTTTCCACTATAGTCTGTCCACTTTAGTCTTTCCACTATAGTCTGTCCACTTTAGTCTTTCCACTTTAGTCTTTCCACTTTAGTCTTTCCATTATAGTCTCCACTTTATTCTGACCACTACAGGCTTTCCACTTTAGTCTTTCCACTTTAGTCTGTCCACTTTAGTCTTTCCACTTTAGTCTTTCCACTTGAGTCTTTCACTATTCTCTGTCCACTTTAGTCTTTCCACTTTATTCTTTCCACTTTAGTCTTTCCACTTTAGTCTTTCCACTATAGTCTTTCCACTTTAGTCTTTCCACTATAGTCTGTCCACTGTAGTCTTACTTTATTCTTTCCACTATAGTCTGTCCACTTCAGCCTTTCCACTAGAGTCTGTCCACTTTAGTCTTTCCACTTTAGTCTGTCCACTTTAGTCTTTCCACTTTAGTCTGTCCACTTTAGTCTTTCCACTATAGTCTGTCCACTTTAGTCTTTCCACTATAGTCTGTCCACTTTAGTCTTTCCATTTTATTCTTTCCACTATAGTCTCCACTTTATTATGTCCACTTTAGTCTGTCCACTTTATTCTTTCCACTTTAGTCTTTCCACTATAGTCTTTCCACTATAGTCTGTTCACTATAGTCTGTCCACTTTAGTCTTTCCACTATTCTCTGTCCACTTTTGTCTTTCCACTATAGTCTCCACTTTATTCTGTCCACTACAGTCTTTCCACTATAGTCTTTCCACTATAGTCTGTCCACTTTAGTCTTTCCACTATAGTCTCCACTTTATTCTGTCCACTACAGTCTTTCCACTTTAGTCTTTCCACTATTCTCTGTCCACTTTAGTCTTTCCACTTTCGTCTTTCCACTATAGTCTCCACTTTATTCTTTCCACTACAGTCTCTCCACTGTATTCTTTCCACTATAGTCTGTCCACTTTAGTCTTTCCACTATTCTCTGTCCACGTCATTCTTTCCACTGTACTCTCCACTTTATTTTGTCCACTACAGTCTTTCCACTATAGTCTGTCCACTTTAGTCTTTCCACTTTAGTCTTTCCACTTTAGTCTGTCCACTTTAGTCTTTCCACTATAGTCTGTCCACTTTAGTCTTTCCACTATTCTCTGTCCACTTTATTCTTTCCACTATACTCTCCACTTTATTCTGTCCACTACAGTCTTTCCACTTTAGTCTGTCCACTTTAGTCTTTCCGTTATAGTCTGTCCACTTTAGTCTTTCCACTATTCTCTGTCCACTTTATTCTTTCCACTATACTCTCCACTTTATTCTGTCCACTACAGTCTTTCCACTATAGTCTGTCCACTTTAGTCTTTCCACTTTAGTCTTTCCACTATTCTCTGTCCACTTTAGTCTGTCCACTATAGTCTACACTTTATTCTGTCCATTACAGTCTTTCCACTATAGTCTTTCCACTATAGTCTGTCCACTTTAGTCGTTCCACTTTAGTTTTTCCACTTTAGTCTGTCCACTTCAGTCTTTCCACTATAGTCTGTCCACTTTAGTCTTTCCACTTTAGTCTTTCCACTATAGTCTCCACTTTATTCTGTCCACTACAGTCTTTCCACTATAGTCTTTCCACTATAGTCTGTCCACTTTAGTCTTTCCACTATTGTCTGTCCACTTTAGTCTTTCCACTATCGTCTCCACTTTATTCTGTCCACTACAGTCTTTCCACTATAGTCTTTCCACTATAGTCTGTCCACTTTAGTCTTTCCACTTTAGTCTTTCCACTATAGTCTCCACTTAATTCTGTCCACTACAGTCTTTCCACTTTAGTCTTTCCACTATTCTCTGTCCACTTTAGTCTTTCCACTTTATTCTGTCCACTTTAGTCTCTCCACTTTAGTCTGTCCACTTTAGTCTTTCCACTATAGTCTGTCCACTTTAGTCTTTCCACTATAGTCTGTCCACTTTAGTCTTTCCACTTTAGTCTTTCCACTTTAGTCTTTCCATTATAGTCTCCACTTTATTCTGTCCACTTTAGTCTTTCCACTTTAGTCTTTCCACTATAGTCTGTCCACTTTAGTCTTTCCACTATTCTCTGTCCACTTTAGTCTTTCCACTATCGTCTCCACTTTATTCTGTCCACTACAGGCTTTCCATTTGAGTCTTTCACTATTCTCTGTCCACTTTAGTCTTTCCACTTTATTCTTTCCACTTTAGTCTATCCACTTTAGTCTTTCCACTTTAGTCTTTCCACTTTAGTCTTTCCACTTTAGTCTTTCCACTATAGTCTCCACTTTATTCTGTCCACTACAGTTTTTCCACTATAGTCTTTCCACTATAGTCTGTCCACTTTAGTCTTTCCACTTAGTCTTTCCACTTCAGCCTTTCCACTAGAGTCTGTCCACTTTAGTCTTTCCACTTTAGTCTGTCCACTTTAGTCTTTCCACTTTAGTCTGTCCACTTTAGTCTTTCCACTATAGTCTGTCCACTTTAGTCTTTCCACTATAGTCTGTCCACTTTAGTCTTTCCACTTTAGTCTTTCCACTTTAGTCTTTCCACTATAGTCTCCACTTTATTCTGTCCACTACAGTTTTTCCACTATAGTCTTTCCACTATAGTCTGTCCACTTTAGTCTTTCCACTTAGTCTTTCCACTTCAGCCTTTCCACTAGAGTCTGTCCACTTTAGTCTTTCCACTTTAGTCTGTCCACTTTAGTCTTTCCACTTTAGTCTGTCCACTTTAGTCTTTCTACTATAGTCTGTCCACTTTAGTCTTTCCACTATAGTCTGTCCACTTTAGTCTTTCCACTTTAGTCTCTCCACTTTAGTCTTTCCACTATAGTCTGTCCACTTTAGTCTTTCCACTATAGTCTCTCCACTTTAGTCTTTCCACTATAGTCTGTCCACTTTAGTCTTTCCACTATAGTCTGTCCACTTTAGTCTTTCCACTTTAGTCTTTCCACATTAGTCTTTCCATTATAGTCTCCACTTTATTCTGTCCACTACAGGCTTTCCACTATAGTCTTTCCACTATGGTTTGTCCACTTTAGTCTTTCCACTTTAGTCTTTCCACTTTAGTCTGTCCACTTTAGTCTTTCCACTTTAGTCTTTCCACTTGAGTCTTTCACTATTCTCTGTCCACTTTATTCTTTTCACTTTATTCTTTCCACTTTAGTCTTTCCACTTTAGTCTTTCCACTATAGTCTGTCCACTTTAGTCTTACTTTATTCTTTCCACTACAGTTTTTCCATTATAGTCTTTCCACTATAGTCTGTCCACTTTAGTCTTTCCACTTAGTCTTTCCACTTCAGCCTTTCCACTAGAGTCTGTCCACTTTAGTCTTTCCACTTTAGTCTGTCCACTTTAGTCTTTCCACTTTAGTCTGTCCACTTTAGTCTTTCCACTACAGTCTGTCCACTTTAGTCTTTCCACTATAGTCTGTCCACTTTAGTCTTTCCACTTTAGTCTTTCCACTATAGTCTCCAATTTATTCTGTCCACTACAGGCTTTCCACTATAGTCTTTCCACTATAGTTTGTCCACTTTAGTCTTTCCACTTTAGTCTTTCCACTATTCTCTATCCACTTTAGTCTGTCCACTTTATTCTTTCCACTTTAGTCTTTCCACTATAGTCTTTCCACTTCAGTCTTTCCACTAGAGTCTGTCCACTTTAGTATTTCCACTTTAGTCTGTCCACTTTAGTCTTTCCACTTTAGTCTGTCCACTTTAGTCTTTCCACTATAGTCTGTCCACTTTAGTCTTTCCACTATAGTCTGTCCACTTTAGTCTTTCCACTTTAGTCTTTCCACTTTAGTCTTTCCATTATAGTCTCCACTTTATTCTGACCACTACAGGCTTTCCACTTTAGTCTTTCCACTTTAGTCTGTCCACTTTAGTCTTTCCACTTTAGTCTTTCCACTTGAGTCTTTCACTATTCTCTGTCCACTTTAGTCTTTCCACTTTATTCTTTCCACTTTAGTCTTTCCACTTTAGTCTTTCCACTATAGTCTTTCCACTTTAGTCTTTCCACTATAGTCTGTCCACTGTAGTCTTACTTTATTCTTTCCACTATAGTCTGTCCACTTCAGCCTTTCCACTAGAGTCTGTCCACTTTAGTCTTTCCACTTTAGTCTGTCCACTTTAGTCTTTCCACTTTAGTCTGTCCACTTTAGTCTTTCCACTATAGTCTGTCCACTTTAGTCTTTCCACTATAGTCTGTCCACTTTAGTCTTTCCATTTTATTCTTTCCACTATAGTCTCCACTTTATTATGTCCACTTTAGTCTGTCCACTTTATTCTTTCCACTTTAGTCTTTCCACTATAGTCTTTCCACTATAGTCTGTTCACTATAGTCTGTCCACTTTAGTCTTTCCACTATTCTCTGTCCACTTTTGTCTTTCCACTATAGTCTCCACTTTATTCTGTCCACTACAGTCTTTCCACTATAGTCTTTCCACTATAGTCTGTCCACTTTAGTCTTTCCACTATAGTCTCCACTTTATTCTGTCCACTACAGTCTTTCCACTTTAGTCTTTCCACTATTCTCTGTCCACTTTAGTCTTTCCACTTTCGTCTTTCCACTATAGTCTCCACTTTATTCTTTCCACTACAGTCTCTCCACTGTATTCTTTCCACTATAGTCTGTCCACTTTAGTCTTTCCACTATTCTCTGTCCACGTCATTCTTTCCACTGTACTCTCCACTTTATTTTGTCCACTACAGTCTTTCCACTATAGTCTGTCCACTTTAGTCTTTCCACTTTAGTCTTTCCACTTTAGTCTGTCCACTTTAGTCTTTCCACTATAGTCTGTCCACTTTAGTCTTTCCACTATTCTCTGTCCACTTTATTCTTTCCACTATACTCTCCACTTTATTCTGTCCACTACAGTCTTTCCACTTTAGTCTGTCCACTTTAGTCTTTCCGTTATAGTCTGTCCACTTTAGTCTTTCCACTATTCTCTGTCCACTTTATTCTTTCCACTATACTCTCCACTTTATTCTGTCCACTACAGTCTTTCCACTATAGTCTGTCCACTTTAGTCTTTCCACTTTAGTCTTTCCACTATTCTCTGTCCACTTTAGTCTGTCCACTATAGTCTACACTTTATTCTGTCCATTACAGTCTTTCCACTATAGTCTTTCCACTATAGTCTGTCCACTTTAGTCGTTCCACTTTAGTTTTTCCACTTTAGTCTGTCCACTTCAGTCTTTCCACTATAGTCTGTCCACTTTAGTCTTTCCACTTTAGTCTTTCCACTATAGTCTCCACTTTATTCTGTCCACTACAGTCTTTCCACTATAGTCTTTCCACTATAGTCTGTCCACTTTAGTCTTTCCACTATTGTCTGTCCACTTTAGTCTTTCCACTATCGTCTCCACTTTATTCTGTCCACTACAGTCTTTCCACTATAGTCTTTCCACTATAGTCTGTCCACTTTAGTCTTTCCACTTTAGTCTTTCCACTATAGTCTCCACTTAATTCTGTCCACTACAGTCTTTCCACTTTAGTCTTTCCACTATTCTCTGTCCACTTTAGTCTTTCCACTTTATTCTGTCCACTTTAGTCTCTCCACTTTAGTCTGTCCACTTTAGTCTTTCCACTATAGTCTGTCCACTTTAGTCTTTCCACTATAGTCTGTCCACTTTAGTCTTTCCACTTTAGTCTTTCCACTTTAGTCTTTCCATTATAGTCTCCACTTTATTCTGTCCACTTTAGTCTTTCCACTTTAGTCTTTCCACTATAGTCTGTCCACTTTAGTCTTTCCACTATTCTCTGTCCACTTTAGTCTTTCCACTATCGTCTCCACTTTATTCTGTCCACTACAGGCTTTCCATTTGAGTCTTTCACTATTCTCTGTCCACTTTAGTCTTTCCACTTTATTCTTTCCACTTTAGTCTTTCCACTTTAGTCTTTCCACTATAGTCTGTCCACTGTAGTCTTACTTTATTCTGTCCACTACAGTTTTTCCACTATAGTCTTTCCATTATAGTCTGTCCACTTTAGTCTTTCCACTTAGTCTTTCCACTTCAGCCTTTCCACTAGAGTCTGTCCACTTTAGTCTTTCCACTTTAGTCTGTCCACTTTAGTCTTTCCACTTTAGTCTGTCCACTTTAGTCTTTCCACTATAGTCTGTCCACTTTAGTCTTTCCACTATAGTCTGTCCACTTTAGTCTTTCCACTTTAGTCTTTCCACTTTAGTCTGTCCAATTTAGTCTTTCCACTATAGTCTCCACTTTATTCTGTCCAGTACAGTCTCTCCACTATATTCTTTCCACTATAGTTTGTCCACTTTAGTCTTTCCACTTTAGTCTTTCCACTTTAGTCTGTCCACTTTAGTCTTTCCACTTTAGTCTGTCCACTTTAGTCTTTCCACTTTAGTCTGTCCACTTTAGTCTTTCCACTATAGTCTGTCCACTTTAGTCTTTCCACTATAGTCTGTCCACTTTAGTCTTTCCACTTTATTCTTTCCACTATAGTCTCCACTTTATTATGTCCACTACAGGCTTTCCACTATAGTCTTTCCACTATAGTTTGTCCACTTTAGTCTTTCCACTTTAGTCTTTCCACTATAGTCTGTCCACTTTAGTCTTTCCACTATTCTCTGTCCACTTTAGTCTGTCCACTATAGTCTCCACTTTATTCTGTCCACTACAGTCTTTCCACTATAGTCTTTCCACTATAGTCTGTCCACTTTAGTCTTTCCACTTTAGTCTTTCCACTATAGTCTCCACTTTATTCTGTCCACTACAGTCTGTCCACTTTAGTCGTTCCACTTTAGTTTTTCCACTTTAGTCTGTCCATTTCAGTCTTTCCACTTTAGTCTGTCCACTTTAGTCTTTCCATTTTATTCTTTCCACTATAGTCTCCACTTTATTATGTCCACTTTAGTCTGTCCACTTTATTCTTTCCACTTTAGTCTTTCCACTATAGTCTTTCCACTATAGTCTGTTCACTATAGTCTGTCCACTTTAGTCTTTCCACTATTCTCTGTCCACTTTTGTCTTTCCACTATAGTCTCCACTTTATTCTGTCCACTACAGTCTTTCCACTATAGTCTTTCCACTATAGTCTGTCCACTTTAGTCTTTCCACTATAGTCTCCACTTTATTCTGTCCACTACAGTCTTTCCACTTTAGTCTTTCCACTATTCTCTGTCCACTTTAGTCTTTCCACTTTCGTCTTTCCACTATAGTCTCCACTTTATTCTTTCCACTACAGTCTCTCCACTGTATTCTTTCCACTATAGTCTGTCCACTTTAGTCTTTCCACTATTCTCTGTCCACGTCATTCTTTCCACTGTACTCTCCACTTTATTTTGTCCACTACAGTCTTTCCACTATAGTCTGTCCACTTTAGTCTTTCCACTTTAGTCTTTCCACTTTAGTCTGTCCACTTTAGTCTTTCCACTATAGTCTGTCCACTTTAGTCTTTCCACTATTCTCTGTCCACTTTATTCTTTCCACTATACTCTCCACTTTATTCTGTCCACTACAGTCTTTCCACTTTAGTCTGTCCACTTTAGTCTTTCCGTTATAGTCTGTCCACTTTAGTCTTTCCACTATTCTCTGTCCACTTTATTCTTTCCACTATACTCTCCACTTTATTCTGTCCACTACAGTCTTTCCACTATAGTCTGTCCACTTTAGTCTTTCCACTTTAGTCTTTCCACTATTCTCTGTCCACTTTAGTCTGTCCACTATAGTCTACACTTTATTCTGTCCATTACAGTCTTTCCACTATAGTCTTTCCACTATAGTCTGTCCACTTTAGTCGTTCCACTTTAGTTTTTCCACTTTAGTCTGTCCACTTCAGTCTTTCCACTATAGTCTGTCCACTTTTGTCTTTCCACTTTAGTCTTTCCACTATAGTCTCCACTTTATTCTGTCCACTACAGTCTTTCCACTATAGTCTTTCCACTATAGTCTGTCCACTTTAGTCTTTCCACTATTGTCTGTCC
Organism: Branchinecta sandiegonensis; assembly: GCA_030848855.1. Classification (NCBI taxonomy): domain Eukaryota; kingdom Metazoa; phylum Arthropoda; class Branchiopoda; order Anostraca; family Branchinectidae; genus Branchinecta; species Branchinecta sandiegonensis. The sequence continues at coordinate 915,938 of JAUPMV010000014.1, read as the reverse complement.
ACTTTAGTCTTTCCACTATCGTCTCCACTTTATTCTGTCCACTACAGTCTTTCCACTATAGTCTTTCCACTATAGTCTGTCCACTTTAGTCTTTCCACTTTAATCTTTCCACTATAGTCTCCACTTAATTCTGTCCACTACAGTCTTTCCACTTTAGTCTTTCCACTATTCTCTGTCCACTTTAGTCTTTCCACTTTATTCTGTCCACTTTAGTCTCTCCACTTTAGTCTGTCCACTTTAGTCTTTCCACTATAGTCTGTCCACTTTAGTCTTTCCACTATAGTCTGTCCACTTTAGTCTTTCCACTTTAGTCTTTCCACTTTAGTCTTTCCATTATAGTCTCCACTTTATTCTGTCCACTTTAGTCTTTCCACTTTAGTCTTTCCACTATAGTCTGTCCACTTTAGTCTTTCCACTATTCTCTGTCCACTTTAGTCTTTCCACTATCGTCTCCACTTTATTCTGTCCACTACAGGCTTTCCACTTGAGTCTTTCACTATTCTCTGTCCACTTTAGTCTTTCCACTTTATTCTTTCCACTTCAGTCTTTCCACTTTAGTCTTTCCACTATAGTCTGTCCACTGTAGTCTTACTTTATTCTGTCCACTACAGTTTTTCCACTATAGTCTTTCCATTATAGTCTGTCCACTTTAGTCTTTCCACTTAGTCTTTCCACTTCAGCCTTTCCACTAGAGTCTGTCCACTTTAGTCTTTCCACTTTAGTCTGTCCACTTTAGTCTTTCCACTTTAGTCTGTCCACTTTAGTCTTTCCACTATAGTCTGTCCACTTTAGTCTTTCCACTATAGTCTGTCCACTTTAGTCTTTCCACTTTAGTCTTTCCACTTTAGTCTGTCCAATTTAGTCTTTCCACTATAGTCTCCACTTTATTCTGTCCAGTACAGTCTCTCCACTATATTCTTTCCACTATAGTTTGTCCACTTTAGTCTTTCCACTTTAGTCTTTCCACTTTAGTCTGTCCACTTTAGTCTTTCCACTTTAGTCTGTCCACTTTAGTCTTTCCACTTTAGTATGTCCACTTTAGTCTTTCCACTATAGTCTGTCCACTTTAGTCTTTCCACTATAGTCTGTCCACTTTAGTCTTTCCACTTTATTCTTTCCACTATAGTCTCCACTTTATTATGTCCACTACAGGCTTTCCACTATAGTCTTTCCACTATAGTTTGTCCACTTTAGTCTTTCCACTTTAGTCTTTCCACTATAGTCTGTCCACTTTAGTCTTTCCACTATTCTCTGTCCACTTTAGTCTGTCCACTATAGTCTCCACTTTATTCTGTCCACTACAGTCTTTCCACTATAGTCTTTCCACTATAGTCTGTCCACTTTAGTCTTTCCACTTTAGTCTTTCCACTATAGTCTCCACTTTACTCTTTCCACTACAGTCTGTCCACTTTAGTCGTTCCACTTTAGTTTTTCCACTTTAGTCTGTCCATTTCAGTCTTTCCACTTTAGTCTGTCCACTTTAGTCTTTCCATTTTAGTCTTTCCACTATAGTCTCCACTTTATTCTGTCCACTACAGTCTTTCCACTATAGTCTTTCCACTATAGTCTGTCCACTTTAGTCTTTCCACTATTCTCTATACACTTTAGTCTTTCCACTATCGTCTCCACTTTATTCTGTCCACTACAGTCTTTCCACTATAGTCTTTCCACTATAGTCTGTCCACTTTAGTCTTTCCACTTTAGTCTTTCCACTATAGTCTCCACTTTATTCTGTCCACTAGAGTCTTTCCACTTTAGTCTTTCCACTATTCTCTGTCTACTTTAGTCTTTCCACTTTAGACTTTCCACTATAGTCTCCACTTTATTCTGTCCACTACAGTCTTTCCACTATAGTCTGTCCACTTTATTCTTTCCACTTTAGTCTTTCCACTTTAGTCTGTCAACTTTAGTCTTTCCACTATAGTCTGTCCACTTTAGTCTTTCCACTATTCTCTGTCCACTTTAGTCTTTCCACTTTAGTCTTTCCACTATAGTCTGTCCACTTTAGTCTTTCCACTTTTGTTTTTCCACTTTAGTCTGTCCACTTAGTCTTTCCACTTCAGTCTTTCCACTAGAGTCTGTCCACTTTAGTCTTTCCACTTTAGTCTGTCCACTTTAGTCTTTCCACTTTAGTCTGTCCACTTTAGTCTTTCCACTATAGTCTGTCCACTTTAGTCTTTCCACTATAGTCTGTCCACTTTAGTCTTTCCACTTTAGTCTTTCCACTTTAGTCTTTCCATTATAGTCTCCACTTTATTCTGACCACTACAGGCTTTCCACTATAGTTTGTCCACTTTAGTCTTTCCACTTTAGTCTGTCCACTTTAGTCTTTCCACTTGAGTCTTTCACTATTCTCTGTCCACTTTAGTCTTTCCACTTTATTCTTTCCACTTTAGTCTTTCCACTTTAGTCTTTCCACTATAGTCTGTCCACTTTAGTCTTTCCACTTAGTCTTTCCACTTCAGCCTTTCCACTAGAGTCTGTCCACTTTAGTCTTTCCACTTTAGTCTTTCCACTTTAGTCTGACAACTTTAGTCTTTCCACTTTAGTCTGTCCACTTTAGTATTTCCACTATAGTCTGTCCACTTTAGTCTTTCCACTATAGTCTCTCCACTTTAGTCTTTCCACTATAGTCTGTCCACTTTAGTCTTTCCACTATAGTCTGTCCACTTTAGTCTTTCCACTTTAGTCTTTCCACTTTAGTCTTTCCATTATAGTCTCCACTTTATTCTGTCCACTACAGGCTTTCCACTATAGTCTTTCCACTATAGTTTGTCCACTTTAGTCTTTCCACTTTAGTCTTTCCACTTTAGTCTGTCCACTTTAGTCTTTCCACTTGAGTCTTTCACTATTCTCTGTCCACTTTAGTCTTTCCACTTTATTCTTTCCACTTTAGTCTTTCCACTTTAGTCTTTCCACTATAGTCTGTCCACTTTAGTCTTTCCACTTAGTCTTTCCACTTCAGCCTTTCCACTAGAGTCTGTCCACTTTAGTCTTTCCACTTTAGTCTTTCCACTTTAGTCTGACAACTTTAGTCTTTCCACTTTAGTCTGTCCACTTTAGTCTTTCCACTATAGTCTATCCACTTTAGTCTTTCCACTTTAGTCTTTCCACTTTAGTCTTTCCACTATAGTCTCCACTTTATTCTGTCCACTACAGTTTTTCCACTATAGTCTTTCCACTATAGTCTGTCCACTTTAGTCTTTCCACTTAGTCTTTCCACTTCAGCCTTTCCACTAGAGTCTGTCCACTTTAGTCTTTCCACTTTAGTCTGTCCACTTTAGTCTTTCCACTTTAGTCTGTCCACTTTAGTCTTTCCACTATAGTCTGTCCACTTTAGTCTTTCCACTATAGTCTGTCCACTTTAGTCTTTCCACTTTAGTCTCTCCACTTTAGTCTTTCCACTATAGTCTGTCCACTTTAGTCTTTCCACTTTAGTCTTTCCACTTTAGTCTTTCCATTATAGTCTCCACTTTATTCTGTCCACTACAGGCTTTCCACTATAGTCTTTCCACTATAGTTTGTCCACTTTAGTCTTTCCACTTTAGTCTTTCCACTTTAGTCTGTCCACTTTAGTCTTTCCACTTTAGTCTTTCCACTTGAGTCTTTCACTATTCTCTGTCCACTTTATTCTTTTCACTTTATTCTTTCCACTTTAGTCTTTCCACTTTAGTCTTTCCACTATAGTCTGTCCACTTTAGTCTTACTTTATTCTTTCCACTACAGTTTTTCCATTATAGTCTTTCAACTATAGTCTGTCCACTTTAGTCTTTCCACTTAGTCTTTCCACTTCAGCCTTTCCACTAGAGTCTGTCCACTTTAGTCTTTCCACTAGAGTCTGTCCACTTTAGTCTTTCCACTTTAGTCTGTCCACTTTAGTCTTTCCACTTTAGTCTGTCCACTTTAGTCTTTCCACTATAGTCTGTCCACTTTAGTCTTTCCACTATAGTCTGTCCACTTTAGTCTTTCCACTTTAGTCTTTCCACTTTAGTCTTTCCATTATAGTCTCCACTTTATTCTGACCACTACAGGCTTTCCACTATAGTCTGTCCACTATAGTTTGTCCACTTTAGTCTTTCCACTTTAGTCTGTCCACTTTAGTCTTTCCACTTGAGTCTTTCACTATTCTCTGTCCACTTTAGTCTTTCCACTTTATTCTTTCCACTTTAGTCTTTCCACTTTAGTCTTTCCACTATAGTCTGTCCACTTTAGTCTTTCCACTTAGTCTTTCCACTTCAGCCTTTCCACTAGAGTCTGTCCACTTTAGTCTTTCCACTTTAGTCTTTCCACTTTAGTCTGACAACTTTAGTCTTTCCACTTTAGTCTGTCCACTTTAGTATTTCCACTATAGTCTGTCCACTTTAGTCTTTCCACTATAGTCTATCCACTTTAGTCTTTCCACTTTAGTCTTTCCACTTTAGTCTTTCCACTATAGTCTCCACTTTATTCTGTCCACTACAGTTTTTCCACTATAATCTTTCCACTATAGTCTGTCCACTTTAGTCTTTCCACTTAGTCTTTCCACTTCAGCCTTTCCACTAGAGTCTGTCCACTTTAGTCTTTCCACTTTAGTCTGTCCACTTTAGTCTTTCCACTTTAGTCTGTCCACTTTAGTCTTTCCACTATAGTCTGTCCACTTTAGTCTTTCCACTATAGTCTGTCCACTTTAGTCTTTCCACTTTAGTCTCTCCACTTTAGTCTTTCCACTATAGTCTGTCCACTTTAGTCTTTCCACTATAGTCTCTCCACTTTAGTCTTTCCACTATAGTCTGTCCACTTTAGTCTTTCCACTATAGTCTGTCCACTTTAGTCTTTCCACTTTAGTCTTTCCACTTTAGTCTTTCCATTATAGTCTCCACTTTATTCTGTCCACTACAGGCTTTCCACTATAGTCTTTCCACTATAGTTTGTCCACTTTAGTCTTTCCACTTTAGTCTTTCCACTTTAGTCTGTCCACTTTAGTCTTTCCACTTGAGTCTTTCACTATTCTCTGTCCACTTTAGTCTTTCCACTTTATTCTTTCCACTTTAGTCTTTCCACTTTAGTCTTTCCACTATAGTCTGTCCACTTTAGTCTTTCCACTTAGTCTTTCCACTTCAGCCTTTCCACTAGAGTCTGTCCACTTTAGTCTTTCCACTTTAGTCTTTCCACTTTAGTCTGACAACTTTAGTCTTTCCACTTTAGTCTGTCCACTTTAGTCTTTCCACTATAGTCTATCCACTTTAGTCTTTCCACTTTAGTCTTTCCACTTTAGTCTTTCCACTATAGTCTCCACTTTATTCTGTCCACTACAGTTTTCCACTATAGTCTTTCCACTAGAGTCTGTCCACTTTAGTCTTTCCACTTTAGTCTGTCCACTTTAGTCTTTCCACTTTAGTCTGTCCACTTTAGTCTTTCCACTATAGTCTGTCCACTTTAGTCTTTCCACTATAGTCTGTCCACTTTAGTCTTTCCACTTTAGTCTCTCCACTTTAGTCTTTCCACTATAGTCTGTCCACTTTAGTCTTTCCACTATAGTCTCTCCACTTTAGTCTTTCCACTATAGTCTGTCCACTTTAGTCTTTCCACTATAGTCTGTCCACTTTAGTCTTTCCACTTTAGTCTTTCCACTTTAGTCTTTCCATTATAGTCTCCACTTTATTCTGTCCACTACAGGCTTTCCACTATAGTCTTTCCACTATAGTTTGTCCACTTTAGTCTTTCCACTTTAGTCTTTCCACTTTAGTCTGTCCACTTTAGTCTTTCCACTTTAGTCTTTCCACTTGAGTCTTTCACTATTCTCTGTCCACTTTATTCTTTTCACTTTATTCTTTCCACTTTAGTCTTTCCACTTTAGTCTTTCCACTATAGTCTGTCCACTTTAGTCTTACTTTATTCTTTCCACTACAGTTTTTCCATTATAGTCTTTCAACTATAGTCTGTCCACTTTAGTCTTTCCACTTAGTCTTTCCACTTCAGCCTTTCCACTAGAGTCTGTCCACTTTAGTCTTTCCACTTTAGTCTTTCCACTTGAGTCTTTCACTATTCTCTGTCCACTTTAGTCTTTCCACTTTATTCTTTCCACTTTAGTCTTTCCACTTTAGTCTTTCCACTATAGTCTGTCCACTTTAGTCTTTCCACTTGGTCTTTTCACTTCAGCCTTTCCACTAGAGTCTGTCCACTTTAGTCTTTCCACTTTAGTCTGTCCACTTTAGTCTTTCCACTTTAGTCTGTCCACTTTAGTCTTTCCACTATAGTCTGTCCACTTTAGTCTTTCCACTATAGTCTATCCACTTTAGTCTTTCCACTTTAGTCTTTCCACTTTAGTCTTTCCACTATAGTCTCCACTTTATTCTGTCCACTACAGTTTTTCCACTATAGTCTTTCCACTATAGTCTGTCCACTTTAGTCTTTCCACTTAGTCTTTCCACTTCAGCCTTTCCACTAGAGTCTGTCCACTTTAGTCTTTCCACTTTAGTCTGTCCACTTTAGTCTTTCCACTATAGTCTGTCCACTTTAGTCTTTCCACTATAGTCTGTCCACTTTAGTCTTTCCACTTTAGTCTCTCCACTTTAGTCTTTCCACTATAGTCTGTCCACTTTAGTCTTTCCACTATAGTCTCTCCACTTTAGTCTTTCCACTATAGTCTGTCCACTTTAGTCTTTCCACTATAGTCTGTCCACTTTAGTCTTTCCACTTTAGTCTTTCCACTTTAGTCTTTCCATTATAGTCTCCACTTTCTTCTGTCCACTACAGGCTTTCCACTATAGTCTTTCCACTATAGTTTGTCCACTTTAGTCCTTCCACTTTAGTCTTTCCACTTTAGTCTGTCCACTTTAGTCTTTCCACTTTAGTCTTTCCACTTGAGTCTTTCACTATTCTCTGTCCACTTTATTCTTTTCACTTTATTCTTTCCACTTTAGTCTTTCCACTTTAGTCTTTCCACTTTAGTCTTTCCACTTTAGTCTGTCCACTTTAGTCTTTCCACTATAGTCTGTCCACTTTAGTCTTTCCACTTTTGTTTTTCCGCTTTAGTCTGTCCACTTAGTCTTTCCAGTTCAGTCTTTCCACTAGAGTCTGTCCACTTTAGTCTTTCCACTTTAGTCTGTCCACTTTAGTCTTTCCACTTTAGTCTCTCCACTTTAGTCTTTCCACTATAGTCTGTCCACTTTAGTCTTTCCACTATAGTCTTTCCACTTTAGTCTTTCCACTTTAGTCTTTCCATTATAGTCTCCACTTTATTCTGTCCACTACAGGCTTTTCACTATAGTCTTTCCACTATAGTTTGTCCACTTTAGTCTTTCCACTTTAGTCTTTCCACTTTAGTCTGTCCACTTTATTCTTTCCACTTTAGTCTTTCCACTTGAGTCTTTCACTATTCTCTGTCCACTTTATTCTTTTCACTTTATTCTTTCCACTTTAGTCTTTCCACTTTAGTCTTTCCACTATAGTCTATCCACTTTAGTCTTACTTTATTCTTTCCACTACAGTTTTTCCATTATAGTCTTTCTACTATAGTCTGTCCACTTTAGTCTTTCCACTTAGTCTTTCCACTTCAGCCTTTCCACTAGAGTCTGTCCACTTCAGTCTTTCCACTTTAGTCTGTCCACTTTAGTCTTTCCACTTTAGTCTGTCCACTTTAGTCTTTCCACTACAGTCTTTCCACTTTAGTCTTTCCACTATAGTCTGTCCACTTTAGTCGTTCCACTTTAGTGTTTCCACTTTAGTCTTTCCTTTATAGTCTCCACTTTATTCTGTCCACTACAGGCTTTCCACTATAGTCTTTCCACTATAGTTTGTCCACTTTAGTCTTTCCACTTTAGTCTTTCCACTATTCTCTGTCCACTTTAGTCTGTCCACTTTATTCTTTCCACTTTAGTCTTTCCACTATAGTCTTTCCACTATAGTCTGTTCACTATAGTCTGTCCACTTTAGTCTTTCCACTATTCTCTGTCCACTTTTGTCTTTCCACTATAGTCTCCACTTTATTCTGTCCACTACAGTCTTTCCACTATAGTCTTTCCACTATAGTCTGTCCACTTTAGTCTTTCCACTATAGTCTCCACTTTATTCTGTCCACTACAGTCTTTCCACTTTAGTCTTTCCACTATTCTCTGTCCACTTTAGTCTTTCCACTTTCGTCTTTCCACTATAGTCTCCACTTTATTCTTTCCACTACAGTCTCTCCACTGTATTCTTTCCACTATAGTCTGTCCACTTTAGTCTTTCCACTATTCTCTGTCCACGTCATTCTTTCCACTGTACTCTCCACTTTATTTTGTCCACTACAGTCTTTCCACTATAGTCTGTCCACTTTAGTCTTTCCACTTTAGTCTTTCCACTTTAGTCTGTCCACTTTAGTCTTTCCACTATAGTCTGTCCACTTTAGTCTTTCCACTATTCTCTGTCCACTTTATTCTTTCCACTATACTCTCCACTTTATTCTGTCCACTACAGTCTTTCCACTTTAGTCTGTCCACTTTAGTCTTTCCGTTATAGTCTGTCCACTTTAGTCTTTCCACTATTCTCTGTCCACTTTATTCTTTCCACTATACTCTCCACTTTATTCTGTCCACTACAGTCTTTCCACTATAGTCTGTCCACTTTAGTCTTTCCACTTTAGTCTTTCCACTATTCTCTGTCCACTTTAGTCTGTCCACTATAGTCTACACTTTATTCTGTCCATTACAGTCTTTCCACTATAGTCTTTCCACTATAGTCTGTCCACTTTAGTCGTTCCACTTTAGTTTTTCCACTTTAGTCTGTCCACTTCAGTCTTTCCACTATAGTCTGTCCACTTTAGTCTTTCCACTTTAGTCTTTCCACTATAGTCTCCACTTTATTCTGTCCACTACAGTCTTTCCACTATAGTCTTTCCACTATAGTCTGTCCACTTTAGTCTTTCCACTATTGTCTGTCCACTTTAGTCTTTCCACTATCGTCTCCACTTTATTCTGTCCACTACAGTCTTTCCACTATAGTCTTTCCACTATAGTCTGTCCACTTTAGTCTTTCCACTTTAGTCTTTCCACTATAGTCTCCACTTAATTCTGTCCACTACAGTCTTTCCACTTTAGTCTTTCCACTATTCTCTGTCCACTTTAGTCTTTCCACTTTATTCTGTCCACTTTAGTCTCTCCACTTTAGTCTGTCCACTTTAGTCTTTCCACTATAGTCTGTCCACTTTAGTCTTTCCACTATAGTCTGTCCACTTTAGTCTTTCCACTTTAGTCTTTCCACTTTAGTCTTTCCATTATAGTCTCCACTTTATTCTGTCCACTTTAGTCTTTCCACTTTAGTCTTTCCACTATAGTCTGTCCACTTTAGTCTTTCCACTATTCTCTGTCCACTTTAGTCTTTCCACTATCGTCTCCACTTTATTCTGTCCACTACAGGCTTTCCACTTGAGTCTTTCACTATTCTCTGTCCACTTTAGTCTTTCCACTTTATTCTTTCCACTTTAGTCTTTCCACTTTAGTCTTTCCACTATAGTCTGTCCACTGTAGTCTTACTTTATTCTGTCCACTACAGTTTTTCCACTATAGTCTTTCCATTATAGTCTGTCCACTTTAGTCTTTCCACTTAGTCTTTCCACTTCAGCCTTTCCACTAGAGTCTGTCCACTTTAGTCTTTCCACTTTAGTCTGTCCACTTTAGTCTTTCCACTTTAGTCTGTCCACTTTAGTCTTTCCACTATAGTCTGTCCACTTTAGTCTTTCCACTATAGTCTGTCCACTTTAGTCTTTCCACTTTATTCTTTCCACTATAGTCTCCACTTTATTATGTCCACTACAGGCTTTCCACTATAGTCTTTCCACTATAGTTTGTCCACTTTAGTCTTTCCACTTTAGTCTTTCCACTATAGTCTGTCCACTTTAGTCTTTCCACTATTCTCTGTCCACTTTAGTCTGTCCACTATAGTCTCCACTTTATTCTGTCCACTACAGTCTTTCCACTATAGTCTTTCCACTATAGTCTGTCCACTTTAGTCTTTCCACTTTAGTCTTTCCACTATAGTCTCCACTTTATTCTGTCCACTACAGTCTTTCCACTTTAGTCTTTCCACTATTCTCTGTCCAATTTAGTCTTTCCACTATAGTCTCCACTTTATTCTGTCCAGTACAGTCTCTCCACTATATTCTTTCCACTATAGTCTGTCCACTTTAGTCTTTCCACTATTCTCTGTCCACTTTATTCTTTCCACTATACTCTCCACTTTATTCTGTCCACTACAGTCTTTCCACTATAGTCTGTCCACTTTAGTCTTTCCACTTTAGTCTTTCCACTTTAGTCTGTCCACTTTAGTCTTTCCACTATAGTCTGTCCACTTTAGTCTTTCCACTATTCTCTGTCCACTTTATTCTTTCCACTATACTCTCCACTTTATTCTGTCCACTACAGTCTTTCCACTATAGTCTGTCCACTTTAGTCTTTCCATTATAGTCTGTCAACTTTAGTCTTTCCACTATTCTCTGTCCACTTTATTCTTTCCACTATACTCTCCACTTTATTCTGTCCACTACAGTCTTTCCACTATAGTCTGTCCACTTTAGTCTTTCCACTTTAGTATTTCCACTATTCTCTGTCCACTTTAGTCTTTCCACTATAGTCTACACTTTATTCTGTCCACTACAGTCTTTCCACTATAGTATTTCCACTATAGTCTGTCCACTTTAGTCGTTCCACTTTAGTTTTTCCACTTTAGTCTGTCCATTTCAGTCTTTCCACTTTAGTCTGTCCACTTTAGTCTTTCCATTTTAGTCTTTCCACTATAGTCTCCACTTTATTCTGTCCACTACAGTCTTTCCACTATAGTCTTTCCACTATAGTCTGTCCACTTTAGTCTTTCCACTATTCTCTGTCCACTTTAGTCTTTCCACTATCGTCTCCACTTTATTCTGTCCACTACAGTCTTTCCACTATAGTCTTTCCACTATAGTCTGTCCACTTTAGTCTTTCCACTTTAGTCTTTCCACTATAGTCTCCACTTTATTCTGTCCACTAGAGTCTTTCCACTTTAGTCTTTCCACTATTCTCTGTCTACTTTAGTCTTTCCACTTTTGACTTTCCACTATAGTCTCCACTTTATTCTGTCCACTACAGTCTTTCCACTATAGTCTGTCCACTTTATTCTTTCCACTTTAGTCTTTCCACTTTAGTCTGTCCACTTTAGTCTTTCCACTATAGTCTGTCCACTTTAGTCTTTCCACTATTCTCTGTCCACTTTAGTCTTTCCACTTTAGTCTTTCCACTATAGTCTGTCCACTTTAGTCTTTCCACTTTTGTTTTTCCACTTTAGTCTGTCCACTTAGTCTTTCCACTTCAGTCTTTCCACTAGAGTCTGTCCACTTTAGTCTTTCCACTTTAGTCTGTCCACTTTAGTCTTTCCACTTTAGTCTGTCCACTTTAGTCTTTCCACTATAGTCTGTCCACTTTAGTCTTTCCACTATAGTCTGTCCACTTTAGTCTTTCCACTTTAGTCTTTCCACTTTAGTCTTTCCATTATAGTCTCCACTTTATTCTGACCACTACAGGCTTTCCACTATAGTCTTTCCACTATAGTTTGTCCACTTTATTCTTTCCACTTTAGTCTTTCCACTTTAGTCTTTCCACTATAGTCTGTCCACTTTAGTCTTACTTTATTCTTTCCACTACAGTTTTTCCATTATAGTCTTTCAACTATAGTCTGTCCACTTTAGTCTTTCCACTTAGTCTTTCCACTTCAGCCTTTCCACTAGAGTCTGTCCACTTTAGTCTTTCCACTTTAGTCTGTCCACTTTAGTCTTTCCACTTTAGTCTGTCCACTTTAGTCTTTCCACTACAGTCTGTCCACTTTAGTCTTTCCACTATAGTCTGTCCACTTTAGTCTTTCCACTTTAGTCTTTCCACTTTAGTCTTTCCACTATAGTCTCCAATTTATTCTGTCCACTACAGGCTTTCCACTACAGTCTTTCCACTATAGTTTGTCCACTTTAGTCTTTCCACTTTAGTCTTTCCACTATTCTCTATCCACTTTAGTCCGTCCACTTTATTCTTTCCACTTTAGTCTTTCCACTATAGTCTTTCCACTTCAGTCTTTCCACTAGAGTCTGTCCACTTTAGTATTTCCACTTTAGTCTGTCCACTTTAGTCTGTCCACTTTAGTCTTTCCACTATAGTCTGTCCACTTTAGTCTTTCCACTATAGTCTGTCCACTTTAGTCTTTCCACTTTAGTCTTTCCACTTTAGTCTTTCCATTATAGTCTCCACTTTATTCTGACCACTACAGGCTTTCCACTATAGTCTTTCCGCTATAGTTTGTCCACTTTAGTCTTTCCACTTTAGTCTTTCCACTTTAGTCTGTCCACTTTAGTTTTTCCACTTTAGTCTTTCTACTTGAGTCTTTCACTATTCTCTGTCCACTTTAGTCTTTCCACTTTATTCTTTCCACTTTAGTCTTTCCACTTTAGTCTTTCCACTATAGTCTGTCCACTTTAGTCTTTCCACTTAGTCTTTTCACTTCAGCCTTTCCACTAGAGTCTGTCCACTTTAGTCTTTCCACTTTAGTCTGTCCACTTTAGTCTTTCCACTTTAGTCTGTCCACTTTAGTCTTTCCACTATAGTCTGTCCACTTTAGTCTTTCCACTATAGTCTACCCACTTTAGTCTTTCCACTTTAGTCTTTCCACTTTAGTCTTTCCACTATAGTCTCCACTTTATTCTGTCCACTACAGTTTTTCCACTATAGTCTTTCCACTATAGTCTGTCCACTTTAGTCTTTCCACTTAGTCTTTCCACTTCAGCCTTTCCACTAGAGTCTGTCCACTTTAGTCTTTCCACTTTAGTCTGTCCACTTTAGTCTTTCCACTATAGTCTGTCCACTTTAGTCTTTCCACTATAGTCTGTCCACTTTAGTCTTTCCACTTTAGTCTCTCCACTTTAGTCTTTCCACTATAGTCTGTCCACTTTAGTCTTTCCACTATAGTCTCTCCACTTTAGTCTTTCCACTATAGTCTGTCCACTTTAGTCTTTCCACTATAGTCTGTCCACTTTAGTCTTTCCACTTTAGTCTTTCCACTTTAGTCTTTCCATTATAGTCTCCACTTTATTCTGTCCACTACAGGCTTTCCACTATAGTCTTTCCACTATAGTTTGTCCACTTTAGTCCTTCCACTTTAGTCTTTCCACTTTAGTCTGTCCACTTTAGTCTTTCCACTTTAGTCTTTCCACTTGAGTCTTTCACTATTCTCTGTCCACTTTATTCTTTTCACTTTATTCTTTCCACTTTAGTCTTTCCACTTTAGTCTTTCCACTATAGTCTGTCCACTTTAGTCTTTCCACTTTAGTCTCTCCACTTTAGTCTTTCCACTATAGTCTGTCCACTTTAGTCTTTCCACTATAGTCTCTCCACTTTAGTCTTTCCACTATAGTCTGTCCACTTTAGTCTTTCCACTATAGTCTATCCACTTTAGTCTTTCCACTTTAGTCTTTCCACTTTAGTCTTTCCACTATAGTCTCCACTTTATTCTGTCCACTACAGTTTTTCCACTATAGTCTTTCCACTATAGTCTGTCCACTTTAGTCTTTCCACTTAGTCTTTCCACTTCAGCCTTTCCACTAGAGTCTGTCCACTTTAGTCTTTCCACTTTAGTCTGTCCACTTTAGTCTTTCCACTATAGTCTGGCCACTTTAGTCTTTCCACTATAGTCTGTCCACTTTAGTCTTTCCACTTTAGTCTCTCCACTTTAGTCTTTCCACTATAGTCTGTCCACTTTAGTCTTTCCACTATAGTCTCTCCACTTTAGTCTTTCCACTATAGTCTGTCCACTTTAGTCTTTCCACTATAGTCTGTCCACTTTAGTCTTTCCACTTTAGTCTTTCCACTTTAGTCTTTCCATTATAGTCTCCACTTTATTCTGTCCACTACAGGCTTTCCACTATAGTCTTTCCACTATAGTTTGTCCACTTTAGTCTTTCCACTATAGTCTCTCCACTTTAGTCTTTCCACTATAGTCTGTCCACTTTAGTCTTTCCACTATAGTCTGTCCACTTTAGTCTTTCCACTTTAGTCTTTCCACTTTAGTCTTTCCATTATAGTCTCCACTTTATTCTGACCACTACAGGCTTTCCACTATAGTCTTTCCGCTATAGTTTGTCCACTTTAGTCTTTCCACTTTAGTCTTTCCACTTTAGTCTGTCCACTTTAGTCTTTCCACTTTAGTCTTTCTACTTGAGTCTTTCACTATTCTCTGTCCACTTTAGTCTTTCCACTTTATTCTTTCCACTTTAGTCTTTCCACTTTAGTCTTTCCACTATAGTCTGTCCACTTTAGTCTTTCCACTTAGTCTTTTCACTTCAGCCTTTCCACTAGAGTCTGTCCACTTTAGTCTTTCCACTTTAGTCTGTCCACTTTAGTCTTTCCACTTTAGTCTGTCCACTTTAGTCTTTCCACTATAGTCTGTCCACTTTAGTCTTTCCACTATAGTCTATCCACTTTAGTCTTTCCACTTTAGTCTTTCCACTTTAGTCTTTCCACTATAGTCTCCACTTTATTCTGTCCACTACAGTTTTTCCACTATAGTCTTTCCACTATAGTCTGTCCACTTTAGTCTTTCCACTTAGTCTTTCCACTTCAGCCTTTCCACTAGAGTCTGTCCACTTTAGTCTTTCCACTTTAGTCTGTCCACTTTAGTCTTTCCACTATAGTCTGTCCACTTTAGTCTTTCCACTATAGTCTGTCCACTTTAGTCTTTCCACTTTAGTCTCTCCACTTTAGTCTTTCCACTATAGTCTGTCCACTTTAGTCTTTCCACTATAGTCTCTCCACTTTAGTCTTTCCACTATAGTCTGTCCACTTTAGTCTTTCCACTATAGTCTGTCCACTTTAGTCTTTCCACTTTAGTCTTTCCACTATAGTCTGTCCACTTTAGTCTTACTTTATTCTTTCCACTACAGTTTTTCCATTATAGTCTTTCCACTATAGTCTGTCCACTTTAGTCTTTCCACTTAGTCTTTCCACTTCAGCCTTTCCACTAGAGTCTGTGCACTTTAGTTTTTCCACTTTAGTCTGTCCACTTTAGTCTTTCCACTTTAGTCTGTCCACTATAGTCTTTCCACTATTCTCTGTCCACTTTATTCTTTCCACTATACTCTCCACTTTATTCTGCCCACTACAGTCTTTCCACTATAGTCTGTCCACTTTAGTCTTTCCACTTTAGTCTTTCCACTATTCTCTGTCCACTTTAGTCTGTCCACTATAGTCTAAACTTTATTCTGTCCATTACAGTCTTTCCACTATAGTCTTTCCACTATAGTCTGTCCACTTTAGTCGTTCCACTTTAGTTTTTCCACTTTAGTCTGTCCACTTCAGTCTTTCCACTATAGTCTGTCCACTTTAGTCTTTCCACTTTAGGTCTTTCCACTATAGTCTCCACTTTATTCTGTCCACTACAGTCTTTCCACTATAGCCTTTCTACTATAGTCTGTCCACTTTATTCTTTCCACTATTGTCTGTCCACTTTAGTCTTTCCACTATCGTCTCCACTTTATTCTGTCCACTACAGTCTTTCCACTATAGTCTTTCCACTATAGTCTGTCCACTTTAGTCTTTCCACTTTAGTCTTTCCACTATAGTCTCCACTTTATTCTGTCCACTACAGTCTTTCCACTTTAGTTTTTCCACTATTCTCTGTCCACTTTAGTCTTTCCTCTTTATTCTGTCCACTTTAGTCTCTCCACTTTAGTCTGTCCACTTTAGTCTTTCCACTATAGTCTGTCCACTTTAGTCTTTCCACTATAGTATGTCCACTTTAGTCTTTCCACTTTAGTCTTTCCACTTTAGTCTTTCCATTATAGTCTCCACTTTATTCTGTCCACTTTAGTCGTTCCACTATAGTCTGACCACTTTAGTCTTTCCACTATTCTCTGTCCACTTTAGTCTTTCCACTATCGTCTCCACTTTATTCTGTCCACTACAGGCTTTCCACTTGAGTCTTTCACTATTCTCTGTCCACTTTAGTCTTTCCACTTTATTCTTTCCACTTTAGTCTTTCCACTTTAGTCTTTCCACTATAGTCTGTCCACTGTAGTCTTACTTTATTCTGTCCACTACAGTTTTTCCACTACAGTCTTTCCATTATAGTCTGTCCACTTTAGTCTTTCCACTTAGTCTTTCCACTTCAGCCTTTCCACTAGAGTCTGTCCACTTTAGTCATTCCACTTTAGTCTGTCCACTTTAGTCTTTCCACTTTAGTCTGTCCACTTTAGTCTTTCCACTATAGTCTGTCCACTTTAGTCTTTCCACTATAGTCTGTTCACTTTAGTCTTACTTTATTCTTTCCACTACAGTTTTTCCATTATAGTCTTTCCACTATAGTCTGTCCACTTTAGTCTTTCCACTTAGTCTTTCCACTTCAGCCTTTCCACTAGAGTCTGTCCACTTTAGTCTTTCCACTTTAGTCTGTCCACTTTAGTCTTTCCACTTTAGTCTGTCCACTTTAGTCTTTCCACTACAGTCTGTCCACTTTAGTCTTTCCACTATAGTCTGTCCACTTTAGTCTTTCCACTTTAGTCTTTCCACTTTAGTCTTTCCACTATAGTCTCCACTTTATTCTGTCCACTACAGGCTTTCCACTATAGTCTTTCCACTATAGTTTGTCCACTTTAGTCTTTCCACTTTAGTCTTCCCACTATTCTCTGTCCACTTTAGTCTGTCCACTTTATTCTTTCCACTTTAGTCTTTCCACTATAGTCTTTCCACTATAGTCTGTTCACTATAGTCTGTCCACTTTAGTCTTTCCACTATTCTCTGTCCACTTTTGTCTTTCCACTATAGTCTCCACTTTATTCTGTCCACTACAGTCTTTCCACTATGGTCTTTCCACTATAGTCTGTCCACTTTAGTCTTTCCACTATAGTCTCCACTTTATTCTGTCCACTACAGTCTTTCCACTTTAGTCTTTCCACTATTCTCTGTCCACTTTAGTCTTTCCACTTTAGTCTTTCCACTATAGTCTCCACTTTATTCTTTCCACTACAGTCTCTCCACTGTATTCTTTCCACTATAGTCTGTCCACTTTAGTCTTTCCACTATTCTCTGTCCACGTCATTCTTTCCACTATACTCTCCACTTTATTCTGTCCACTACAGTCTTTCCACTATAGTCTGTCCACTTTAGTCTTTCCACTTTAGTCTTTCCACTTTAGTCTGTCCACTTTAGTCTTTCCACTATAGTCTGTCCACTTTAGTCTTTCCACTATTCTCTGTCCACTTTATTCTTTCCACTATACTCTCCACTTTATTCTGTCCACTACAGTCTTTCCACTATAGTCTGTCCACTTTAGTCTTTCCATTATAGTCTGTCCACTTTAGTCTTTCCACTATTCTCTGTCCACTTTATTCTTTCCACTATACTCTCCACTTTATTCTGTCCACTACAGTCTTTCCACTATTGTCTGTCCACTTTAGTCTTTCCACTATCGTCTCCACTTTACTCTGTCCACTACAGTCTTTCCACTATAGTCTTTCCACTATAGTCTGTCCACTTTAGTCTTTCCACTTTAGTCTTTCCACTATAGTCTCCACGTTATTCTGTCCACTACAGTCTTTCCACTTTAGTCTTTCCACTATTCTCTGTCCACTTTAGTCTTTCCACTTTATTCTGTCCACTTTAGTCTGTCCACTTTAGTCTTTCCACTATTGTCTGTCCACTTTAGTCTTTCCACTATCGTCTCCACTTTATTCTGTCCACTACAGTCTTTCCACTATAGTCTTTCCACTATAGTCTGTCCACTTTAGTCTTTCCACTATTGTCTGTCCACTTTAGTCTTTCCACTATCGTCTCCACTTTATTCTGTCCACTACAGTCTTTCCACTATAGTCTTTCCACTATAGTCTGTCCACTTTAGTCTTTCCACTTTAGTCTTTCCACTATAGTCTCCACTTAATTCTGTCCACTACAGTCTTTCCACTTTAGTCTTTCCACTATTCTCTGTCCACTTTAGTCTTTCCACTTTATTCTGTCCACTTTAGTCTCTCCACTTTAGTCTGTCCACTTTAGTCTTTCCACTATAGTCTGTCCACTTTAGTCTTTCCACTATAGTCTGTCCACTTTAGTCTTTCCACTTTAGTCTTTCCACTTTAGTCTTTCCATTATAGTCTCCACTTTATTCTGTCCACTTTAGTCTTTCCACTTTAGTCTTTCCACTATAGTCTGTCCACTTTAGTCTTTCCACTATTCTCTGTCCACTTTAGTCTTTCCACTATCGTCTCCACTTTATTCTGTCCACTACAGGCTTTCCACTTGAGTCTTTCACTATTCTCTGTCCACTTTAGTCTTTCCACTTTATTCTTTCCACTTTAGTCTTTCCACTTTAGTCTTTCCACTATAGTCTGTCCACTGTAGTCTTACTTTATTCTGTCCACTACAGTTTTTCCACTATAGTCTTTCCATTATAGTCTGTCCACTTTAGTCTTTCCACTTAGTCTTTCCACTTCAGCCTTTCCACTAGAGTCTGTCCACTTTAGTCTTTCCACTTTAGTCTGTCCACTTTAGTCTTTCCACTTTAGTCTGTCCACTTTAGTCTTTCCACTATAGTCTGTCCACTTTAGTCTTTCCACTATAGTCTGTCCACTTTAGTCTTTCCACTTTATTCTTTCCACTATAGTCTCCACTTTATTATGTCCACTACAGGCTTTCCACTATAGTCTTTCCACTATAGTTTGTCCACTTTAGTCTTTCCACTTTAGTCTTTCCACTATAGTCTGTCCACTTTAGTCTTTCCACTATTCTCTGTCCACTTTAGTCTGTCCACTATAGTCTCCACTTTATTCTGTCCACTACAGTCTTTCCACTATAGTCTTTCCACTATAGTCTGTCCACTTTAGTCTTTCCACTTTAGTCTTTCCACTATAGTCTCCACTTTATTCTGTCCACTACAGTCTTTCCACTTTAGTCTTTCCACTATTCTCTGTCCAATTTAGTCTTTCCACTATAGTCTCCACTTTATTCTGTCCAGTACAGTCTCTCCACTATATTCTTTCCACTATAGTCTGTCCACTTTAGTCTTTCCACTATTCTCTGTCCACTTTATTCTTTCCACTATACTCTCCACTTTATTCTGTCCACTACAGTCTTTCCACTATAGTCTGTCCACTTTAGTCTTTCCACTTTAGTCTTTCCACTTTAGTCTGTCCACTTTAGTCTTTCCACTATAGTCTGTCCACTTTAGTCTTTCCACTATTCTCTGTCCACTTTATTCTTTCCACTATACTCTCCACTTTATTCTGTCCACTACAGTCTTTCCACTATAGTCTGTCCACTTTAGTCTTTCCATTATAGTCTGTCAACTTTAGTCTTTCCACTATTCTCTGTCCACTTTATTCTTTCCACTATACTCTCCACTTTATTCTGTCCACTACAGTCTTTCCACTATAGTCTGTCCACTTTAGTCTTTCCACTTTAGTATTTCCACTATTCTCTGTCCACTTTAGTCTTTCCACTATAGTCTACACTTTATTCTGTCCACTACAGTCTTTCCACTATAGTATTTCCACTATAGTCTGTCCACTTTAGTCGTTCCACTTTAGTTTTTCCACTTTAGTCTGTCCATTTCAGTCTTTCCACTTTAGTCTGTCCACTTTAGTCTTTCCATTTTAGTCTTTCCACTATAGTCTCCACTTTATTCTGTCCACTACAGTCTTTCCACTATAGTCTTTCCACTATAGTCTGTCCACTTTAGTCTTTCCACTATTCTCTGTCCACTTTAGTCTTTCCACTATCGTCTCCACTTTATTCTGTCCACTACAGTCTTTCCACTATAGTCTTTCCACTATAGTCTGTCCACTTTAGTCTTTCCACTTTAGTCTTTCCACTATAGTCTCCACTTTATTCTGTCCACTAGAGTCTTTCCACTTTAGTCTTTCCACTATTCTCTGTCTACTTTAGTCTTTCCACTTTTGACTTTCCACTATAGTCTCCACTTTATTCTGTCCACTACAGTCTTTCCACTATAGTCTGTCCACTTTATTCTTTCCACTTTAGTCTTTCCACTTTAGTCTGTCCACTTTAGTCTTTCCACTATAGTCTGTCCACTTTAGTCTTTCCACTATTCTCTGTCCACTTTAGTCTTTCCACTTTAGTCTTTCCACTATAGTCTGTCCACTTTAGTCTTTCCACTTTTGTTTTTCCACTTTAGTCTGTCCACTTAGTCTTTCCACTTCAGTCTTTCCACTAGAGTCTGTCCACTTTAGTCTTTCCACTTTAGTCTGTCCACTTTAGTCTTTCCACTTTAGTCTGTCCACTTTAGTCTTTCCACTATAGTCTGTCCACTTTAGTCTTTCCACTATAGTCTGTCCACTTTAGTCTTTCCACTTTAGTCTTTCCACTTTAGTCTTTCCATTATAGTCTCCACTTTATTCTGACCACTACAGGCTTTCCACTATAGTCTTTCCACTATAGTTTGTCCACTTTATTCTTTCCACTTTAGTCTTTCCACTTTAGTCTTTCCACTATTCTCTGTCCACTTTAGTCTTTCCACTTTAGTCTGTCCACTTTAGTCTTTCCACTTTAGTCTGTCCACTTTAGTCTTTCCACTACAGTCTGTCCACTTTAGTCTTTCCACTATAGTCTGTCCACTTTAGTCTTTCCACTTTAGTCTTTCCACTTTAGTCTTTCCACTATAGTCTCCAATTTATTCTGTCCACTACAGGCTTTCCACTACAGTCTTTCCACTATAGTTTGTCCACTTTAGTCTTTCCACTTTAGTCTTTCCACTATTCTCTATCCACTTTAGTCCGTCCACTTTATTCTTTCCACTTTAGTCTTTCCACTATAGTCTTTCCACTTCAGTCTTTCCACTAGAGTCTGTCCACTTTAGTATTTCCACTTTAGTCTGTCCACTTTAGTCTGTCCACTTTAGTCTTTCCACTATAGTCTGTCCACTTTAGTCTTTCCACTATAGTCTGTCCACTTTAGTCTTTCCACTTTAGTCTTTCCACTTTAGTCTTTCCATTATAGTCTCCACTTTATTCTGACCACTACAGGCTTTCCACTATAGTCTTTCCGCTATAGTTTGTCCACTTTAGTCTTTCCACTTTAGTCTTTCCACTTTAGTCTGTCCACTTTAGTTTTTCCACTTTAGTCTTTCTACTTGAGTCTTTCACTATTCTCTGTCCACTTTAGTCTTTCCACTTTATTCTTTCCACTTTAGTCTTTCCACTTTAGTCTTTCCACTATAGTCTGTCCACTTTAGTCTTTCCACTTAGTCTTTTCACTTCAGCCTTTCCACTAGAGTCTGTCCACTTTAGTCTTTCCACTTTAGTCTGTCCACTTTAGTCTTTCCACTTTAGTCTGTCCACTTTAGTCTTTCCACTATAGTCTGTCCACTTTAGTCTTTCCACTATAGTCTACCCACTTTAGTCTTTCCACTTTAGTCTTTCCACTTTAGTCTTTCCACTATAGTCTCCACTTTATTCTGTCCACTACAGTTTTTCCACTATAGTCTTTCCACTATAGTCTGTCCACTTTAGTCTTTCCACTTAGTCTTTCCACTTCAGCCTTTCCACTAGAGTCTGTCCACTTTAGTCTTTCCACTTTAGTCTGTCCACTTTAGTCTTTCCACTATAGTCTGTCCACTTTAGTCTTTCCACTATAGTCTGTCCACTTTAGTCTTTCCACTTTAGTCTCTCCACTTTAGTCTTTCCACTATAGTCTGTCCACTTTAGTCTTTCCACTATAGTCTCTCCACTTTAGTCTTTCCACTATAGTCTGTCCACTTTAGTCTTTCCACTATAGTCTGTCCACTTTAGTCTTTCCACTTTAGTCTTTCCACTTTAGTCTTTCCATTATAGTCTCCACTTTATTCTGTCCACTACAGGCTTTCCACTATAGTCTTTCCACTATAGTTTGTCCACTTTAGTCCTTCCACTTTAGTCTTTCCACTTTAGTCTGTCCACTTTAGTCTTTCCACTTTAGTCTTTCCACTTGAGTCTTTCACTATTCTCTGTCCACTTTATTCTTTTCACTTTATTCTTTCCACTTTAGTCTTTCCACTTTAGTCTTTCCACTATAGTCTGTCCACTTTAGTCTTTCCACTTTAGTCTCTCCACTTTAGTCTTTCCACTATAGTCTGTCCACTTTAGTCTTTCCACTATAGTCTCTCCACTTTAGTCTTTCCACTATAGTCTGTCCACTTTAGTCTTTCCACTATAGTCTATCCACTTTAGTCTTTCCACTTTAGTCTTTCCACTTTAGTCTTTCCACTATAGTCTCCACTTTATTCTGTCCACTACAGTTTTTCCACTATAGTCTTTCCACTATAGTCTGTCCACTTTAGTCTTTCCACTTAGTCTTTCCACTTCAGCCTTTCCACTAGAGTCTGTCCACTTTAGTCTTTCCACTTTAGTCTGTCCACTTTAGTCTTTCCACTATAGTCTGGCCACTTTAGTCTTTCCACTATAGTCTGTCCACTTTAGTCTTTCCACTTTAGTCTCTCCACTTTAGTCTTTCCACTATAGTCTGTCCACTTTAGTCTTTCCACTATAGTCTCTCCACTTTAGTCTTTCCACTATAGTCTGTCCACTTTAGTCTTTCCACTATAGTCTGTCCACTTTAGTCTTTCCACTTTAGTCTTTCCACTTTAGTCTTTCCATTATAGTCTCCACTTTATTCTGTCCACTACAGGCTTTCCACTATAGTCTTTCCACTATAGTTTGTCCACTTTAGTCTTTCCACTATAGTCTCTCCACTTTAGTCTTTCCACTATAGTCTGTCCACTTTAGTCTTTCCACTATAGTCTGTCCACTTTAGTCTTTCCACTTTAGTCTTTCCACTTTAGTCTTTCCATTATAGTCTCCACTTTATTCTGACCACTACAGGCTTTCCACTATAGTCTTTCCGCTATAGTTTGTCCACTTTAGTCTTTCCACTTTAGTCTTTCCACTTTAGTCTGTCCACTTTAGTCTTTCCACTTTAGTCTTTCTACTTGAGTCTTTCACTATTCTCTGTCCACTTTAGTCTTTCCACTTTATTCTTTCCACTTTAGTCTTTCCACTTTAGTCTTTCCACTATAGTCTGTCCACTTTAGTCTTTCCACTTAGTCTTTTCACTTCAGCCTTTCCACTAGAGTCTGTCCACTTTAGTCTTTCCACTTTAGTCTGTCCACTTTAGTCTTTCCACTTTAGTCTGTCCACTTTAGTCTTTCCACTATAGTCTGTCCACTTTAGTCTTTCCACTATAGTCTATCCACTTTAGTCTTTCCACTTTAGTCTTTCCACTTTAGTCTTTCCACTATAGTCTCCACTTTATTCTGTCCACTACAGTTTTTCCACTATAGTCTTTCCACTATAGTCTGTCCACTTTAGTCTTTCCACTTAGTCTTTCCACTTCAGCCTTTCCACTAGAGTCTGTCCACTTTAGTCTTTCCACTTTAGTCTGTCCACTTTAGTCTTTCCACTATAGTCTGTCCACTTTAGTCTTTCCACTATAGTCTGTCCACTTTAGTCTTTCCACTTTAGTCTCTCCACTTTAGTCTTTCCACTATAGTCTGTCCACTTTAGTCTTTCCACTATAGTCTCTCCACTTTAGTCTTTCCACTATAGTCTGTCCACTTTAGTCTTTCCACTATAGTCTGTCCACTTTAGTCTTTCCACTTTAGTCTTTCCACTATAGTCTGTCCACTTTAGTCTTACTTTATTCTTTCCACTACAGTTTTTCCATTATAGTCTTTCCACTATAGTCTGTCCACTTTAGTCTTTCCACTTAGTCTTTCCACTTCAGCCTTTCCACTAGAGTCTGTGCACTTTAGTCTTTCCACTTTAGTCTGTCCACTTTAGTCTTTCCACTTTAGTCTGTCCACTATAGTCTTTCCACTATTCTCTGTCCACTTTATTCTTTCCACTATACTCTCCACTTTATTCTGCCCACTACAGTCTTTCCACTATAGTCTGTCCACTTTAGTCTTTCCACTTTAGTCTTTCCACTATTCTCTGTCCACTTTAGTCTGTCCACTATAGTCTAAACTTTATTCTGTCCATTACAGTCTTTCCACTATAGTCTTTCCACTATAGTCTGTCCACTTTAGTCGTTCCACTTTAGTTTTTCCACTTTAGTCTGTCCACTTCAGTCTTTCCACTATAGTCTGTCCACTTTAGTCTTTCCACTTTAGGTCTTTCCACTATAGTCTCCACTTTATTCTGTCCACTACAGTCTTTCCACTATAGCCTTTCTACTATAGTCTGTCCACTTTATTCTTTCCACTATTGTCTGTCCACTTTAGTCTTTCCACTATCGTCTCCACTTTATTCTGTCCACTACAGTCTTTCCACTATAGTCTTTCCACTATAGTCTGTCCACTTTAGTCTTTCCACTTTAGTCTTTCCACTATAGTCTCCACTTTATTCTGTCCACTACAGTCTTTCCACTTTAGTTTTTCCACTATTCTCTGTCCACTTTAGTCTTTCCTCTTTATTCTGTCCACTTTAGTCTCTCCACTTTAGTCTGTCCACTTTAGTCTTTCCACTATAGTCTGTCCACTTTAGTCTTTCCACTATAGTATGTCCACTTTAGTCTTTCCACTTTAGTCTTTCCACTTTAGTCTTTCCATTATAGTCTCCACTTTATTCTGTCCACTTTAGTCGTTCCACTATAGTCTGACCACTTTAGTCTTTCCACTATTCTCTGTCCACTTTAGTCTTTCCACTATCGTCTCCACTTTATTCTGTCCACTACAGGCTTTCCACTTGAGTCTTTCACTATTCTCTGTCCACTTTAGTCTTTCCACTTTATTCTTTCCACTTTAGTCTTTCCACTTTAGTCTTTCCACTATAGTCTGTCCACTGTAGTCTTACTTTATTCTGTCCACTACAGTTTTTCCACTACAGTCTTTCCATTATAGTCTGTCCACTTTAGTCTTTCCACTTAGTCTTTCCACTTCAGCCTTTCCACTAGAGTCTGTCCACTTTAGTCATTCCACTTTAGTCTGTCCACTTTAGTCTTTCCACTTTAGTCTGTCCACTTTAGTCTTTCCACTATAGTCTGTCCACTTTAGTCTTTCCACTATAGTCTGTTCACTTTAGTCTTACTTTATTCTTTCCACTACAGTTTTTCCATTATAGTCTTTCCACTATAGTCTGTCCACTTTAGTCTTTCCACTTAGTCTTTCCACTTCAGCCTTTCCACTAGAGTCTGTCCACTTTAGTCTTTCCACTTTAGTCTGTCCACTTTAGTCTTTCCACTTTAGTCTGTCCACTTTAGTCTTTCCACTACAGTCTGTCCACTTTAGTCTTTCCACTATAGTCTGTCCACTTTAGTCTTTCCACTTTAGTCTTTCCACTTTAGTCTTTCCACTATAGTCTCCACTTTATTCTGTCCACTACAGGCTTTCCACTATAGTCTTTCCACTATAGTTTGTCCACTTTAGTCTTTCCACTTTAGTCTTCCCACTATTCTCTGTCCACTTTAGTCTGTCCACTTTATTCTTTCCACTTTAGTCTTTCCACTATAGTCTTTCCACTATAGTCTGTTCACTATAGTCTGTCCACTTTAGTCTTTCCACTATTCTCTGTCCACTTTTGTCTTTCCACTATAGTCTCCACTTTATTCTGTCCACTACAGTCTTTCCACTATGGTCTTTCCACTATAGTCTGTCCACTTTAGTCTTTCCACTATAGTCTCCACTTTATTCTGTCCACTACAGTCTTTCCACTTTAGTCTTTCCACTATTCTCTGTCCACTTTAGTCTTTCCACTTTAGTCTTTCCACTATAGTCTCCACTTTATTCTTTCCACTACAGTCTCTCCACTGTATTCTTTCCACTATAGTCTGTCCACTTTAGTCTTTCCACTATTCTCTGTCCACGTCATTCTTTCCACTATACTCTCCACTTTATTCTGTCCACTACAGTCTTTCCACTATAGTCTGTCCACTTTAGTCTTTCCACTTTAGTCTTTCCACTTTAGTCTGTCCACTTTAGTCTTTCCACTATAGTCTGTCCACTTTAGTCTTTCCACTATTCTCTGTCCACTTTATTCTTTCCACTATACTCTCCACTTTATTCTGTCCACTACAGTCTTTCCACTATAGTCTGTCCACTTTAGTCTTTCCATTATAGTCTGTCCACTTTAGTCTTTCCACTATTCTCTGTCCACTTTATTCTTTCCACTATACTCTCCACTTTATTCTGTCCACTACAGTCTTTCCACTATTGTCTGTCCACTTTAGTCTTTCCACTATCGTCTCCACTTTACTCTGTCCACTACAGTCTTTCCACTATAGTCTTTCCACTATAGTCTGTCCACTTTAGTCTTTCCACTTTAGTCTTTCCACTATAGTCTCCACGTTATTCTGTCCACTACAGTCTTTCCACTTTAGTCTTTCCACTATTCTCTGTCCACTTTAGTCTTTCCACTTTATTCTGTCCACTTTAGTCTGTCCACTTTAGTCTTTCCACTATAGTCTGTCCACTTTAGTCTTTCCACTATAGTCTGTCCACTTTAGTCTTTCCACTTTAGTCTTTCCACTTTAGTCTTTCCATTATAGTCTCTACTTTATTCTGTCCACTACAGGCTTTCCACTTGAGTCTTTCACTATTCTCTGTCCACTTTAGTCTTTCCACTTTATTCTTTCCACTTTAGTCTTTCCACTTTAGTCTTTCCACTATAGTCTGTCCACTGTAGTCTTACTTCATTCTGTCCACTACAGTTTTTCCACTATAGTCTTTCCATTATAGTCTGTCCACTTTAGTCTTTCCACTTAGTCTTTCCACTTCAGCCTTTCCACTAGAGTCTGTCCACTTTAGTCTTTCCACTTTAATCTGTCCACTTTAGTCTTTCCACTTTAGTCTGTCCACTTTAGTCTTTCCACTATAGTCTGTCCACTTTAGTCTTTCCACTATAGTCTGTCCACTTTAGTCTTTCCACTTTAGTCTTTCCACTATAGTCTCCACTTTATTCTGTCCACTACAGGCTTTCCACTATAGTCTTTCCACTATAGACTGTCCACTTTAGTCTTTCCACTTTAGTCTTTCCACTATTCTCTGTCCACTTTAGTCTGTACACTTTATTCTTTCCACTTTAGTCTCTCCACTTTAGTCTGTCCACTATATTCTGTCCACTTTAGTCTTTCCACTATAGTCTCTCCACTTTAGTCTTTCCACTATAGTCTGTCCACTTTAGTCTTTCCACTTTAGTCTTTCCATTATAGTCTCCACTTTATTCTGTCCACTACAGGCTTTCCACTATAGTCTTTCCACTATAGTTTGTCCACTTTAGTCTTTCCACTTTAGTCTGTCCACTTTAGTCTTTCCACTTTAGTCTTTCCACTTGAGTCTTTCACTATTCTCTGTCCACTTTATTCTTTTCACTTTATTCTTTCCACGTTAGTCTTTCCACTTTAGTCTTTCCACTATAGTCTGTCCACTTTAGTCTTACTTTATTCTTTCCACTACAGTTTTTCCATTATAGTCTTTCCACTATAGTCTGTCTACTTTAGTCTTTCCACTTAGTCTTTCCACTTCAGCCTTTCCACTAGAGTCTGTCCACTTTAGTCTTTCCACTTTAGTCTGTCCACTTTAGTCTTTCCACTTTAGTCTGTCCACTTTAGTCTTTCCACTACAGTCTGTCCACTTTAGTCTTTCCACTATAGTCTGTCCACTTTAGTCTTTCCACTTTAGTCTTTCCACTTTAGTCTTTCCACTATAGTCTCCAATTTATTCTGTCCACTACAGGCTTTCCACTATAGTCTTTCCACTATAGTTTGTCCACTTTAGTCTTTCCACTTTAGTCTTTCCACTATTCTCTATCCACTTTAGTCTGTCCACTTTATTCTCTCCACTTTAGTCTTTCCACTATAGTCTTTCCACTATAGTCTGTTCACTATAGTCTGTCCACTTTAGTCTTTCCACTATTCTCTGTCCACTTTAGTCTGTCCACTTTATTCTTTCCACTTTAGTCTTTCCACTTTAGTCTTTCCACTATAGTCTCCACTTTATTCTGTCCACTACAGTTTTTCCACTATAGTCTTTCCACTATAGTCTGTCCACTTTAGTCTTTCCACTTAGTCTTTCCACTTCAGCCTTTCCACTAGAGTCTGTCCACTTCAGCCTTTCCACTTTAGTCTGTCCACTTTAGTCTTTCCACTTTAGTCTGTCCACTTTAGTCTTTCCACTATAGTCTGTCCACTTTAGTCTTTCCACTATAGTCTGTCCACTTTAGTCTTTCCACTTTAGTCTCTCCACTTTAGTCTTTCCACTATAGTCTGTCCACTTTAGTCTTTCCACTATAGTCTCTCCACTTTAGTCTTTCCACTATAGTCTGTCCACTTTAGTCTTTCCACTATAGTCTGTCCACTTTAGTCTTTCCACTTTAGTCTTTCCACTTTAGTCTTTCCATTATAGTCTCCACTTTATTCTGTCCACTACAGGCTTTCCACTATAGTCTTTCCACTATAGTTTGTCCACTTTAGTCTTTCCACTTTAGTCTGTCCACTTTAGTCTTTCCACTTTAGTCTTTCCACTTGAGTCTTTCACTATTCTCTGTCCACTTCATTCTTTTCACTTTATTCTTTCCACTTTAGTCTTTCCACTTTAGTCTTTCCACTATAGTCTGTTCACTTTAGTCTTACTTTATTCTTTCCACTACAGTTTTTCCATTATAGTCTTTCCACTATAGTCTGTCCACTTTAGTCTTTCCACTTTAGTCTTTCCACTTTAGTCTGTCCACTTTAGTCTTTCCACTATAGTCTGTCCACTTTAGTCTTTCCACTATTCTCTGTCCACTTTATTCTTTCCACTATACTCTCCACTTTATTCTGTCCACTACAGTCTTTCCACTATAGTCTGTCCACTTTAGTCTTTCCATTATAGTCTGTCCACTTTAGTCTTTCCACTATTCTCTGTCCACTTTATTCTTTCCACTATACTCTCCACTTTATTCTGTCCACTACAGTCTTTCCACTATAGTCTGTCCACTTTAGTCTTTCCACTTTAGTATTTCCACTATTCTCTGTCCACTTTAGTCTTTCCACTTCAGTCTTTCCACTATTCTCTGTCCACTTTATTCTTTCCACTATACTCTCCACTTTATTCTGTCCACTACAGTCTTTCCACTATAGTCTGTCCACTTTAGTCTTTCCACTATAGTATTTCCACTATTCTCTGTCCACTTTAGTCTGTCCACTTCAGTCTTTCCACTATAGTCTGTCCACTTTAGTCTTTCCACTTTAGTCTTTCCACTATAGTCTCCACTTTATTCTGTCCACTACAGTCTTTCCACTATAGTCTTTCCACTATAGTCTGTCCACTTTAGTCTTTCCACTATTGTCTGTCCACTTTAGTCTTTCCACTATCGTCTCCACTTTACTCTGTCCACTACAGTCTTTCCACTATAGTCTTTCCACTATAGTCTGTCCACTTTAGTCTTTCCACTTTAGTCTTTCCACTATAGTCTCCACGTTATTCTGTCCACTACAGTCTTTCCACTTTAGTCTTTCCACTATTCTCTGTCCACTTTAGTCTTTCCACTTTATTCTGTCCACTTTAGTCTCTCCACTTTAGTCTGTCCACTTTAGTCTTTCCACTATAGTCTGTCCACTTTAGTCTTTCCACTATAGTCTGTCCACTTTAGTCTTTCCACTTTAGTCTTTCCACTTTAGTCTTTCCATTATAGTCTCTACTTTATTCTGTCCACTTTAGTCTTTCCACTTTAGTCTTTCCACTATAGTCTGTCCACTTTAGTCTTTCCACTATTCTCTGTCCACTTTAGTCTTTCCACTATCGTCTCCACTTTATTCTGTCCACTACAGGCTTTCCACTTGAGTCTTTCACTATTCTCTGTCCACTTTAGTCTTTCCACTTTATTCTTTCCACTTTAGTCTTTCCACTTTAGTCTTTCCACTATAGTCTGTCCACTGTAGTCTTACTTCATTCTGTCCACTACAGTTTTTCCACTATAGTCTTTCCATTATAGTCTGTCCACTTTAGTCTTTCCACTTAGTCTTTCCACTTCAGCCTTTCCACTAGAGTCTGTCCACTTTAGTCTTTCCACTTTAATCTGTCCACTTTAGTCTTTCCACTTTAGTCTGTCCACTTTAGTCTTTCCACTATAGTCTGTCCACTTTAGTCTTTCCACTATAGTCTGTCCACTTTAGTCTTTCCACTTTAGTCTTTCCACTATAGTCTCCACTTTATTCTGTCCACTACAGGCTTTCCACTATAGTCTTTCCACTATAGATTGTCCACTTTAGTCTTTCCACTTTAGTCTTTCCACTATTCTCTGTCCACTTTAGTCTGTACACTTTATTCTTTCCACTTTAGTCTCTCCACTTTAGTCTGTCCACTTTAGTCTTTCCACTATAGTCTGTCCACTTTAGTCTTTCCACTATAGTCTGTCCACTTTAGTCTTTCCACTTTAGTCTTTCCACTTTAGTCTTTCCATTATAGTCTCTACTTTATTCTTCCCACTTTAGTCTTTCCACTTTAGTCTTTCCACTATAGTCTGTCCACTTTAGTCTTTCCACTATTCTCTGTCCACTTTAGTCTTTCCACTATCGTCTCCACTTTATTCTGTCCACTACAGGCTTTCCACTTGAGTCTTTCACTATTCTCTGTCAACTTTAGTCTTTCCACTTTATTCTTTCCACTTTAGTCTTTCCACTTTAGTCTTTCCACTATAGTCTGTCCACTGTAGTCTTACTTCATTCTGTCCACTACAGTTTTTCCACTATAGTCTTTCCATTATAGTCTGTCCACTTTAGTCTTTCCACTTAGTCTTTCCACTTCAGCCTTTCCACTAGAGTCTGTCCACTTTAGTCTTTCCACTTTAATCTGTCCACTTTAGTCTTTCCACTATCGTCTCCACTTTATTCTGTCCACTACAGGCTTTCCACTATAGTCTTTCCACTATAGTCTGTCCACTTTAGTCTTTCCACTTTAGTCTTTCCACTATAGTCTCCACTTTATTCTGTCCACTACAGGCTTTCCACTATAGTCTTTCCGCTATAGTTTGTCCACTTTAGTCTTTCCACTTTAGTCTTTCCCCTTTAGTCTGTCCACTTTAGTCTTTCCACTTTAGTCTTTCAGCTTGAGTCTTTCACTATTCTCTGTCCACTTTAGTCTTTCCACTTTATTCTTTCCACTTTAGTCTTTCCACTTTAGTCTTTCCACTATAGTCTGTCCACTTTAGTCTTTCCACTTAGTCTTTCCACTTCAGCCTTTCCACTAGAGTCTGTCCACTTTAGTCTTTCCACTTTAGTCTATCCACTTTAGTCTTTCCACTTTAGTCTGTCCACTTTAGTCTTTCCACTATAGTCTGTCCACTTTAGTCTTTCCACTATAGTCTATCCAATTTAGTCTTTCCACTTTAGTCTTTCCACTTTAGTCTTTCCACTATAGTCTCCACATTATTCTGTCCACTACAGTTTTTCCACTATAGTCTTTCCACTATAGTCTGTCCACTTTAGTCTTTCCACTTAGTCTTTCCACTTCAGCCTTTCCACTAGAGTCTGTCCACTTTAGTCTTTCCACTTTAGTCTGTCCACTTTAGTCTTTCCACTTTAGTCTGTCCACTTTAGTGTTTCCACTATAGTCTGTCCACTTTAGTCTTTCCACTATAGTCTGTCCACTTTAGTCTTTCCACTTTAGTCTCTCCACTTTAGTCTTTCCACTATAGTCTGTCCACTTTAGTCTTTCCACTTTAGTCTTTCCACTATAGTCTGTCCACTTTAGTCTTACTTTATTCTTTCCACTACAGTTTTTCCATTATAGTCTTTCCACTAGAGTCTGTCCACTTTAGTCTTTCCACTTTAGTCTGTCCACTTTAGTCTTTCCACTTTAGTCTTTCCACTTTAGTCTTTCCACTATAGTCTCCACTTTATTCTGTCCACTACAGGCTTTCCACTATAGTCTTTCCACTATAGTTTGTCCACTTTAGTCTTTCCACTTTAGTCTTTCCACTATTCTCTGTCCACTTTAGTCTGTCCACTTTATTCTTTCCACTTTAGTCTTTCCACTATAGTCTTTCCACTATAGTCTGTTCACTATAGTCTGTCCACTTTAGTCTTTCCACTATTCTCTGTCCACTTTAGTCTGTCCACTTTATTCTTTCCACTTTAGTCTTTCCACTTTAGTCTTTCCACTATAGTCTCCACTTTATTCTGTCCACTACAGTTTTTCCACTATAGTCTTTCCACTATAGTCTGTCCACTTTAGTCTTTCCACTTAGTCTTTCCACTTCAGCCTTTCCACTAGAGTCTGTCCACTTTAGTCTTTCCACTATAGTCTGTCCACTTTAGTCTTTCCACTTTAGTCTTTCCACTTTAGTCTTTCCATTATAGTCTCCACTTTATTCTGTCCACTACAGGCTTTCCACTATAGTCTTTCCACTATAGTTTGTCCACTTTAGTCTTTCCACTTTAGTCTTTCCACTTTAGTCTGTCCACTTTAGTCTTTCCACTTTAGTCTTTCCACTTGAGTCTTTCACTATTCTCTGTCCACTTTATTCTTTTCACTTTATTCTTTCCACTTTAGTCTTTCCACTTTAGTCTTTCCACTATAGTCTGTCCACTTTAGTCTTACTTTATTCTTTCCACTACAGTTTTTCCATTATAGTCTTTCCACTATAGTCTTTCCACTTTAGTCTTTTCACTATAGTCTCCACTTTATTCTGTCCACTACAGGCTTTCCACTATAGTCTTTCCACTATAGTTTGTCCACTTTAGTCTTTCCACTTTAGTCTTTCCACTATTCTCTGTCCACTTTAGTCTGTCCACTTTATTCTTTCCACTTTAGTCTTTCCACTATAGTCTTTCCACTATAGTTTGTCCACTTTAGTCTTTCCACTTTAGTCTTTCCACTATTCTCTGTCCACTTTAATCTGTCCACTTTATTCTTTCCACTTTAGTCTTTCCACTATAGTCTTTCCACTATAGTCTGTTCACTATAGTCTGTCCACTTTAGTCTTTCCACTATTCTCTGTCCACTTTTGTCTTTCCACTATAGTCTCCACTTTATTCTGTCCACTACAGTCTTTCCACTATAGTCTTTCCACTATAGTCTGTCTACTTTAGTCTTTCCACTATAGTCTCCACTTTATTCTGTCCACTACAGTCTTTCCACTTTAGTCTTTCCACTATTCTCTGTCCACTTTAGTCTTTCCACTTTAGTCTTTCCACTATAGTCTCCACGTTATTCTTTCCACTACAGTCTCTCCACTAAATTCTTTCCACTATAGTCTGTCCACTTTAGTCTTTCCACTATTCTCTGTCCACGTCATTCTTTCCACTATACTCTCCACTTTATTCTGTCCACTATAGTCTTTCCACTATAGTCTGTCCACTTTAGTCTTTCCACTTTAGTCTTTCCACTTTAGTCTGTCCACTTTAGTCTTTCCACTATAGTCTGTCCACTTTAGTCTTTCCACTATTCTCTGTCCACTTTATTCTTTCCACTATACTCTCCACTTTATTCTGTCCACTACAGTCTTTCCACTATAGTCTGTCCACTTTAGTCTTTCCATTATAGTCTGTCCACTTTAGTCTTTCCACTATTCTCTGTCCACTTTATTCTTTCCACTATACCCTCCACTTTATTCTGTCCACTACAGTCTTTCCACTATAGTCTGTCCACTTTAGTCTTTCCACTTTAGTATTTCCACTATTCTCTGTCCACTTTAGTCTTTCCACTATAGTCTACACTTTATTCTGTCCATCACAGTCTTTCCACTATAGTCATTCCACTATAGTCTGTCCACTTTAGTCGTTCCACTTTAGTTTTTCCACTTTAGTCTGTCCACTTCAGTCTTTCCACTATAGTCTGTCCACTTTAGTCTTTCCACTTTAGTCTTTCCACTATAGTCTCCACTTTATTCTGTCCACTACAGTCTTTCCACTATAGTCTTTCCACTATAGTCTGTCCACTTTAGTCTTTCCACTATTGTCTGTCCACTTTAGTCTTTCCACTATCGTCTCCACTTTATTCTGTCCACTACAGTCTTTCCACTATAGTCTTTCCACTATAGTCTGTCCACTTTAGTCTTTCCACTTTATTCTGTCCACTTTAGTCTCTCCACTTTAATCTGTCCACTTTAGTCTTTCCACTATAGTCTGTCCACTTTAGTCTTTCCACTATAGTCTGTCCACTTTAGTCTTTCCACTTTAGTCTTTCCACTTTAGTCTTTCCATTATAGTCTCCACTTTATTCTGTCCACTTTAGTCTTTCCACTTTAGTCTTTCCACTATAGTCTGTCCACTTTAGTCTTTCCACTATTCTCTGTCCACTTGAGTCTTTCCACTATCGTCTCCACTTTATTCTGTCCACTACAGGCTTTCCACTTGAGTCTTTCACTATTCTCTGTCCACTTTAGTCTTTCCACTTTATTCTTTCCACTTTAGTCTTTCCACTTTAGTCTTTCCACTATAGTCTGTCCACTGTAGTCTTACTTTATTCCGTCCACTACAGTTTTTCCACTATAGTCTTTCCATTATAGTCTGTCCACTTTAGTCTTTCCACTTAGTCTTTCCACTTCAGCCTTTTCACTAGAGTCTGTCCACTTTAGTCTTTCCACTTTAGTCTGTCCACTTTAGTCTTTCCACTTTAGTCTGTCCACTTTAGTCTTTCCACTATAGTCTGTCCACTTTAGTCTTTCCACTATAGTCTGTCCACTTTAGTCTTTCCACTTTAGTCTTTCCACTATAGTCTCCACTTTATTCTGTCCACTACAGGCTTTCCACTATAGTCTTTCCACTATATTTTGTCCACTTTAGTCTTTCCACTTTAGTCTTTCCACTATTCTCTGTCCACTTTAGACTGTCCACTTTATTCTTTCCACTTTAGTCTTTCCACTATAGTCTTTCCACTATCGTCTGTTCACTATAGTCTGTCCACTTTAGTCTTTCCACTATTCTCTGTCCACTTTAGTCTGTCCACTATAGTCTCCACTTTATTCTGTCCACTACAGTCTTTCCACTATAGTCGTTCCACTATAGTCTGTCAACTTTAGTCTTTCCACTTTAGTCTTTCCACTATAGTCTCCACTTTATTCTGTCCACTACAGTCTTTCCACTTTAGTCTTTCCACTATTCTCTGTCCACTTTAGTCTTTCCACTATAGTCTCCACTTTATTCTGTCCAGTACAGTCTCTCCACTATATTCTTTCCACTATAGTCTGTCCACTTTAGTCTTTCCACTATTCTCTGTCCACTTTATTCTTTCCACTATACTCTCCACTTTATTCTGTCCACTGCAGTCTTTCCACTATAGTCTGTCCACTTTAGTCTTTTCACTTTAGTCTTTCCACTTTAGTCTGTCCACTTTAGTCTTTCCACTATAGTCTTTCCACTATAGTCTGTTCACTATAGTCTGTCCACTTTAGTCTTTCCACTATTCTCTGTCCACTTTTGTCTTTCCACTATAGTCTCCACTTTATTCTGTCCACTACAGTCTTTCCACTATGGTCTTTCCACTATAGTCTGTCCACTTTAGTCTTTCCACTATAGTCTCCACTTTATTCTGTCCACTACAGTCTTTCCACTTTAGTCTTTCCACTATTCTCTGTCCACTTTAGTCTTTCCACTTTAGTCTTTCCACTATAGTCTCCACTTTATTCTTTCCACTACAGTCTCTCCACTGTATTCTTTCCACTATAGTCTGTCCACTTTAGTCTTTCCACTATTCTCTGTCCACGTCATTCTTTCCACTATACTCTCCACTTTATTCTGTCCACTACAGTCTTTCCACTATAGTCTGTCCACTTTAGTCTTTCCACTTTAGTCTTTCCACTTTAGTCTGTCCACTTTAGTCTTTCCACTATAGTCTGTCCACTTTAGTCTTTCCACTATTCTCTGTCCACTTTATTCTTTCCACTATACTCTCCACTTTATTCTGTCCACTACAGTCTTTCCACTATAGTCTGTCCACTTTAGTCTTTCCATTATAGTCTGTCCACTTTAGTCTTTCCACTATTCTCTGTCCACTTTATTCTTTCCACTAAACTCTCCACTTTATTCTGTCCACTACAGTCTTTCCACTATAGTCTGTCCACTTTAGTCTTTCCACTTTAGTATTTCCACTATTCTCTGTCCACTTTAGTCTTTCCACTTCAGTCTTTCCACTATTCTCTGTCCACTTTATTCTTTCCACTATACTCTCCACTTTATTCTGTCCACTACAGTCTTTCCACTATAGTCTGTCCACTTTAGTCTTTCCACTTTAGTATTTCAACTATTCTCTGTCCACTTTAGTCTGTCCACTTCAGTCTTTCCACTATAGTCTGTCCACTTTAGTCTTTCCACTTTAGTCTTTCCACTATAGTCTCCACTTTATTCTGTCCACTACAGTCTTTCCACTATAGTCTTTCCACTATAGTTTGTCCACTTTAGTCTTTCCACTATTGTCTGTCCACTTTAGTCTTTCCACTATCGTCTCCACTTTACTCTGTCCACTACAGTCTTTCCACTATAGTCTTTCCACTATAGTCTGTCCACTTTAGTCTTTCCACTTTAGTCTTTCCACTATAGTCTCCACGTTATTCTGTCCACTACAGTCTTTCCACTTTAGTCTTTCCACTATTCTCTGTCCACTTTAGTCTTTCCACTTTATTCTGTCCACTTTAGTCTGTCCACTTTAGTCTTTCCACCATAGTCTGTCCACTTTAGTCTTTCCACTATAGTCTGTCCACTTTAGTCTTTCCACTTTAGTCTTTCCACTTTAGTCTTTCCATTATAGTCTCTACTTTATTCTGTCCACTTTAGTCTTTCCACTTTAGTCTTTCCACTATAGTCTGTCCACTTTAGTCTTTCCACTATTCTCTGTCCACTTTAGTCTTTCCACTATCGTCTCCACTTTATTCTGTCCACTACAGGCTTTCCACTTGAGTCTTTCACTATTCTCTGTCCACTTTAGTCTTTCCACTTTATTCTTTCCACTTTAGTCTTTCCACTTTAGTCTTTCCACTATAGTCTGTCCACTGTAGTCTTACTTCATTCTGTCCACTACAGTTTTTCCACTATAGTCTTTCCATTATAGTCTGTCCACTTTAGTCTTTCCACTTAGTCTTTCCACTTCAGCCTTTCCACTAGAGTCTGTCCACTTTAGTCTTTCCACTTTAATCTGTCCACTTTAGTCTTTCCACTTTAGTCTGTCCACTTTAGTCTTTCCACTATAGTCTGTCCACTTTAGTCTTTCCACTATAGTCTGTCCACTTTAGTCTTTCCACTTTAGTCTTTCCACTATAGTCTCCACTTTATTCTGTCCACTACAGGCTTTCCACTATAGTCTTTCCACTATAGATTGTCCACTTTAGTCTTTCCACTTTAGTCTTTCCACTATTCTCTGTCCACTTTAGTCTGTACACTTTATTCTTTCCACTTTAGTCTCTCCACTTTAGTCTGTCCACTATATTCTGTCCACTTTAGTCTTTCCACTATAGTCTCTCCACTTTAGTCTTTCCACTATAGTCTGTCCACTTTAGTCTTTCCACTTTAGTCTTTCCATTATAGTCTCCACTTTATTCTGTCCACTACAGGCTTTCCACTATAGTCTTTCCACTATAGTTTGTCCACTTTAGTCTTTCCACTTTAGTCTGTCCACTTTAGTCTTTCCACTTTAGTCTTTCCACTTGAGTCTTTCACTATTCTCTGTCCACTTTATTCTTTTCACTTTATTCTTTCCACGTTAGTCTTTCCACTTTAGTCTTTCCACTATAGTCTGTCCACTTTAGTCTTACTTTATTCTTTCCACTACAGTTTTTCCATTATAGTCTTTCCACTATAGTCTGTCTACTTTAGTCTTTCCACTTAGTCTTTCCACTTCAGCCTTTCCACTAGAGTCTGTCCACTTTAGTCTTTCCACTTTAGTCTGTCCACTTTAGTCTTTCCACTTTAGTCTGTCCACTTTAGTCTTTCCACTACAGTCTGTCCACTTTAGTCTTTCCACTATAGTCTGTCCACTTTAGTCTTTCCACTTTAGTCTTTCCACTTTAGTCTTTCCACTATAGTCTCCAATTTATTCTGTCCACTACAGGCTTTCCACTATAGTCTTTCCACTATAGTTTGTCCACTTTAGTCTTTCCACTTTAGTCTTTCCACTATTCTCTATCCACTTTAGTCTGTCCACTTTATTCTCTCCACTTTAGTCTTTCCACTATAGTCTTTCCACTATAGTCTGTTCACTATAGTCTGTCCACTTTAGTCTTTCCACTATTCTCTGTCCACTTTAGTCTGTCCACTTTATTCTTTCCACTTTAGTCTTTCCACTTTAGTCTTTCCACTATAGTCTCCACTTTATTCTGTCCACTACAGTTTTTCCACTATAGTCTTTCCACTATAGTCTGTCCACTTTAGTCTTTCCACTTAGTCTTTCCACTTCAGCCTTTCCACTAGAGTCTGTCCACTTCAGCCTTTCCACTTTAGTCTGTCCACTTTAGTCTTTCCACTTTAGTCCGTCCACTTTAGTCTTTCCACTATAGTCTGTCCACTTTAGTCTTTCCACTATAGTCTGTCCACTTTAGTCTTTCCACTTTAGTCTCTCCACTTTAGTCTTTCCACTATAGTCTGTCCACTTTAGTCTTTCCACTATAGTCTCTCCACTTTAGTCTTTCCACTATAGTCTGTCCACTTTAGTCTTTCCACTATAGTCTGTCCACTTTAGTCTTTCCACTTTAGTCTTTCCACTTTAGTCTTTCCATTATAGTCTCCACTTTATTCTGTCCACTACAGGCTTTCCACTATAGTCTTTCCACTATAGTTTGTCCACTTTAGTCTTTCCACTTTAGTCTGTCCACTTTAGTCTTTCCACTTTAGTCTTTCCACTTGAGTCTTTCACTATTCTTTGTCCACTTCATTCTTTTCACTTTATTCTTTCCACTTTAGTCTTTCCACTTTAGTCTTTCCACTATAGTCTGTTCACTTTAGTCTTACTTTATTCTTTCCACTACAGTTTTTCCATTATAGTCTTTCCACTATAGTCTGTCCACTTTAGTCTTTCCACTTTAGTCTTTCCACTTTAGTCTGTCCACTTTAGTCTTTCCACTATGGTCTGTCCACTTTAGTCTTTCCACTATTCTCTGTCCACTTTATTCTTTCCACTATAGTCTCCACTTTATTCTGTCCACTACAGTCTTTCCACTATAGTCTGTCCACTTTAGTCTTTCCATTATAGTCTGTCCACTTTAGTCTTTCCACTATTCTCTGTCCACTTTATTCTTTCCACTATACTCTCCACTTTATTCTGTCCACTACAGTCTTTCCACTATAGTCTGTCCACTTTAGTCTTTCCACTTTAGTATTTCCACTATTCTCTGTCCACTTTAGTCTTTCCACTTCAGTCTTTCCACTATTCTCTGTCCACTTTATTCTTTCCACTATACTCTCCACTTTATTCTGTCCACTACAGTCTTTCCACTATAGTCTGTCCACTTTAGTCTTTCCACTTTAGTATTTCCACTATTCTCTGTCCACTTTAGTCTGTCCACTTCAGTCTTTCCACTATAGTCTGTCCACTTTAGTCTTTCCACTTTAGTCTTTCCACTATAGTCTCCACTTTATTCTGTCCACTACAGTCTTTCCACTATAGTCTTTCCACTATAGTCTGTCCACTTTAGTCTTTCCACTATTGTCTGTCCACTTTAGTCTTTCCACTATCGTCTCCACTTTACTCTGTCCACTACAGTCTTTCCACTATAGTCTTTCCACTATAGTCTGTCCACTTTAGTCTTTCCACTTTAGTCTTTCCACTATAGTCTCCACGTTATTCTGTCCACTACAGTCTTTCCACTTTAGTCTTTCCACTATTCTCTGTCCACTTTAGTCTTTCCACTTTATTCTGTCCACTTTAGTCTCTCCACTTTAGTCTGTCCACTTTAGTCTTTCCACTATAGTCTGTCCACTTTAGTCTTTCCACTATAGTCTGTCCACTTTAGTCTTTCCACTTTAGTCTTTCCACTTTAGTCTTTCCATTATAGTCTCTACTTTATTCTGTCCACTTTAGTCTTTCCACTTTAGTCTTTCCACTATAGTCTGTCCACTTTAGTCTTTCCACTATTCTCTGTCCACTTTAGTCTTTCCACTATCGTCTCCACTTTATTCTGTCCACTACAGGCTTTCCACTTGAGTCTTTCACTATTCTCTGTCCACTTTAGTCTTTCCACTTTATTCTTTCCACTTTAGTCTTTCCACTTTAGTCTTTCCACTATAGTCTGTCCACTGTAGTCTTACTTCATTCTGTCCACTACAGTTTTTCCACTATAGTCTTTCCATTATAGTCTGTCCACTTTAGTCTTTCCACTTAGTCTTTCCACTTCAGCCTTTCCACTAGAGTCTGTCCACTTTAGTCTTTCCACTTTAATCTGTCCACTTTAGTCTTTCCACTTTAGTCTGTCCACTTTAGTCTTTCCACTATAGTCTGTCCACTTTAGTCTTTCCACTATAGTCTGTCCACTTTAGTCTTTCCACTTTAGTCTTTCCACTATAGTCTCCACTTTATTCTGTCCACTACAGGCTTTCCACTATAGTCTTTCCACTATAGATTGTCCACTTTAGTCTTTCCACTTTAGTCTTTCCACTATTCTCTGTCCACTTTAGTCTGTACACTTTATTCTTTCCACTTTAGTCTCTCCACTTTAGTCTGTCCACTTTAGTCTTTCCACTATAGTCTGTCCACTTTAGTCTTTCCACTATAGTCTGTCCACTTTAGTCTTTCCACTTTAGTCTTTCCTTTAGTCTTTCCATTATAGTCTCTACTTTATTCTTCCCACTTTAGTCTTTCCACTTTAGTCTTTCCACTATAGTCTGTCCACTTTAGTCTTTCCACTATTCTCTGTCCACTTTAGTCTTTCCACTATCGTCTCCACTTTATTCTGTCCACTACAGGCTTTCCACTTGAGTCTTTCACTATTCTCTGTCCACTTTAGTCTTTCCACTTTATTCTTTCCACTTTAGTCTTTCCACTTTAGTCTTTCCACTATAGTCTGTCCACAGTAGTCTTACTTCATTCTGTCCACTACAGTTTTTCCACTATAGTCTTTCCATTATAGTCTGTCCACTTTAGTCTTTCCACTTAGTCTTTCCACTTCAGCCTTTCCACTAGAGTCTGTCCACTTTAGTCTTTCCACTTTAATCTGTCCACTTTAGTCTTTCCACTATAGTCTCCACTTTATTCTGTCCACTACAGGCTTTCCACTATAGTCTTTCCACTATAGTCTGTCCACTTTAGTCTTTCCACTTTAGTCTTTCCACTATAGTCTCCACTTTATTCTGTCCACTACAGGCTTTCCACTATAGTCTTTCCGCTATAGTTTGTCCACTTTAGTCTTTCCACTTTAGTCTTTCCCCTTTAGTCTGTCCACTTTAGTCTTTCCACTTTAGTCTTTCAGCTTGAGTCTTTCACTATTCTCTGTCCACTTTAGTCTTTCCACTTTATTCTTTCCACTTTAGTCTTTCCACTTTAGTCTTTCCACTATAGTCTGTCCACTTTAGTCTTTCCACTTAGTCTTTCCACTTCAGCCTTTCCACTAGAGTCTGTCCACTTTAGTCTTTCCACTTTAGTCTATCCACTTTAGTCTTTCCACTTTAGTCTGTCCACTTTAGTCTTTCCACTATAGTCTGTCCACTTTAGTCTTTCCACTACAGTCTATCCAATTTAGTCTTTCCACTTTAGTCTTTCCACTTTAGTCTTTCCACTATAGTCTCCACATTATTCTGTCCACTACAGTTTTTCCACTATAGTCTTTCCACTATAGTCTGTCCACTTTAGTCTTTCCACTTAGTCTTTCCACTTCAGCCTTTCCACTAGAGTCTGTCCACTTTAGTCTTTCCACTTTAGTCTGTCCACTTTAGTCTTTCCACTTTAGTCTGTCCACTTTAGTGTTTCCACTATAGTCTGTCCACTTTAGTCTTTCCACTATAGTCTGTCCACTTTAGTCTTTCCACTTTAGTCTCTCCACTTTAGTCTTTCCACTATAGTCTGTCCACTTTAGTCTTTCCACTATAGTCTCTCCACTTTAGTCTTTCCACTATAGTCTGTCCACTTTAGTCTTTCCACTATAGTCTGTCCACTTTAGTCTTTCCACTTTAGTCTTTCCACTTTAGTCTTTCCATTAGTCTCCACTTTATTCTGTCCACTACAGGCTTTCTACTATAGTCTTTCCACTATAGTTTGTCCACTTTAGTCTTTCCACTTTAGTCTTTCCACTTTAGTCTGTCCACTTTAGTCTTTCCACTTTAGTCTTTCCACTTGAGTCTTTCACTATTCTCTGTCCACTTTATTCTTTTCACTTTATTCTTTCCACTTTAGTCTTTCCACTTTAGTCTTTCCACTATAGTCTGTCCACTTTAGTCTTACTTTATTCTTTCCACTACAGTTTTTCCATTATAGTCTTTCCACTAGAGTCTGTCCACTTTAGTCTTTCCACTTTAGTCTGTCCACTTTAGTCTTTCCACTTTAGTCTTTCCACTTTAGTCTTTCCACTATAGTCTCCACTTTATTCTGTCCACTACAGGCTTTCCACTATAGTCTTTCCACTATAGTTTGTCCACTTTAGTCTTTCCACTTTAGTCTTTCCACTATTCTCTGTCCACTTTAGTCTGTCCACTTTATTCTTTCCACTTTAGTCTTTCCACTATAGTCTTTCCACTATAGTCTGTTCACTATAGTCTGTCCACTTTAGTCTTTCCACTATTCTCTGTCCACTTTAGTCTGTCCACTTTATTCTTTCCACTTTAGTCTTTCCACTTTAGTCTTTCCACTATAGTCTCCACTTTATTCTGTCCACTACAGTTTTTCCACTATAGTCTTTCCACTATAGTCTGTCCACTTTAGTCTTTCCACTTAGTCTTTCCACTTCAGCCTTTCCACTAGAGTCTGTCCACTTTAGTCTTTCCACTATAGTCTGTCCACTTTAGTCTTTCCACTTTAGTCTTTCCACTTTAGTCTTTCCATTATAGTCTCCACTTTATTCTGTCCACTACAGGCTTTCCACTATAGTCTTTCCACTATAGTTTGTCCACTTTAGTCTTTCCACTTTAGTCTTTCCACTTTAGTCTGTCCACTTTAGTCTTTCCACTTTAGTCTTTCCACTTGAGTCTTTCACTATTCTCTGTCCACTTTATTCTTTTCACTTTATTCTTTCCACTTTAGTCTTTCCACTTTAGTCTTTCCACTATAGTCTGTCCACTTTAGTCTTACTTTATTCTTTCCACTACAGTTTTTCCATTATAGTCTTTCCACTATAGTCTTTCC
The DNA here is from genome assembly GCA_030848855.1 of Branchinecta sandiegonensis. Lineage (NCBI taxonomy): Eukaryota > Metazoa > Arthropoda > Branchiopoda > Anostraca > Branchinectidae > Branchinecta > Branchinecta sandiegonensis. The sequence goes on along the minus strand of JAUPMV010000014.1, from coordinate 872,759 downwards.
ACTTTAGTCTTTTCACTATAGTCTCCACTTTATTCTGTCCACTACAGGCTTTCCACTATAGTCTTTCCACTATAGTTTGTCCACTTTAGTCTTTCCACTTTAGTCTTTCCACTATTCTCTGTCCACTTTAGTCTGTCCACTTTATTCTTTCCACTTTAGTCTTTCCACTATAGTCTTTCCACTATAGTTTGTCCACTTTAGTCTTTCCACTTTAGTCTTTCCACTATTCTCTGTCCACTTTAATCTGTCCACTTTATTCTTTCCACTTTAGTCTTTCCACTATAGTCTTTCCACTATAGTCTGTTCACTATAGTCTGTCCACTTTAGTCTTTCCACTATTCTCTGTCCACTTTTGTCTTTCCACTATAGTCTCCACTTTATTCTGTCCACTACAGTCTTTCCACTATAGTCTTTCCACTATAGTCTGTCTACTTTAGTCTTTCCACTATAGTCTCCACTTTATTCTGTCCACTACAGTCTTTCCACTTTAGTCTTTCCACTATTCTCTGTCCACTTTAGTCTTTCCACTTTAGTCTTTCCACTATAGTCTCCACGTTATTCTTTCCACTACAGTCTCTCCACTAAATTCTTTCCACTATAGTCTGTCCACTTTAGTCTTTCCACTATTCTCTGTCCACGTCATTCTTTCCACTATACTCTCCACTTTATTCTGTCCACTATAGTCTTTCCACTATAGTCTGTCCACTTTAGTCTTTCCACTTTAGTCTTTCCACTTTAGTCTGTCCACTTTAGTCTTTCCACTATAGTCTGTCCACTTTAGTCTTTCCACTATTCTCTGTCCACTTTATTCTTTCCACTATACTCTCCACTTTATTCTGTCCACTACAGTCTTTCCACTATAGTCTGTCCACTTTAGTCTTTCCATTATAGTCTGTCCACTTTAGTCTTTCCACTATTCTCTGTCCACTTTATTCTTTCCACTATACCCTCCACTTTATTCTGTCCACTACAGTCTTTCCACTATAGTCTGTCCACTTTAGTCTTTCCGCTTTAGTATTTCCACTATTCTCTGTCCACTTTAGTCTTTCCACTATAGTCTACACTTTATTCTGTCCATCACAGTCTTTCCACTATAGTCATTCCACTATAGTCTGTCCACTTTAGTCGTTCCACTTTAGTTTTTCCACTTTAGTCTGTCCACTTCAGTCTTTCCACTATAGTCTGTCCACTTTAGTCTTTCCACTTTAGTCTTTCCACTATAGTCTCCACTTTATTCTGTCCACTACAGTCTTTCCACTATAGTCTTTCCACTATAGTCTGTCCACTTTAGTCTTTCCACTATTGTCTGTCCACTTTAGTCTTTCCACTATCGTCTCCACTTTATTCTGTCCACTACAGTCTTTCCACTATAGTCTTTCCACTATAGTCTGTCCACTTTAGTCTTTCCACTTTATTCTGTCCACTTTAGTCTCTCCACTTTAATCTGTCCACTTTAGTCTTTCCACTATAGTCTGTCCACTTTAGTCTTTCCACTATAGTCTGTCCACTTTAGTCTTTCCACTTTAGTCTTTCCACTTTAGTCTTTCCATTATAGTCTCCACTTTATTCTGTCCACTTTAGTCTTTCCACTTTAGTCTTTCCACTATAGTCTGTCCACTTTAGTCTTTCCACTATTCTCTGTCCACTTGAGTATTTCCACTATCGTCTCCACTTTATTCTGTCCACTACAGGCTTTCCACTTGAGTCTTTCACTATTCTCTGTCCACTTTAGTCTTTCCACTTTATTCTTTCCACTTTAGTCTTTCCACTTTAGTCTTTCCACTATAGTCTGTCCACTGTAGTCTTACTTTATTCCGTCCACTACAGTTTTTCCACTATAGTCTTTCCATTATAGTCTGTCCACTTTAGTCTTTCCACTTAGTCTTTCCACTTCAGCCTTTTCACTAGAGTCTGTCCACTTTAGTCTTTCCACTTTAGTCTGTCCACTTTAGTCTTTCCACTTTAGTCTGTCCACTTTAGTCTTTCCACTATAGTCTGTCCACTTTAGTCTTTCCACTATAGTCTGTCCACTTTAGTCTTTCCACTTTAGTCTTTCCACTATAGTCTCCACTTTATTCTGTCCACTACAGGCTTTCCACTATAGTCTTTCCACTATAGTTTGTCCACTTTAGTCTTTCCACTTTAGTCTTTCCACTATTCTCTGTCCACTTTAGACTGTCCACTTTATTCTTTCCACTTTAGTCTTTCCACTATAGTCTTTCCACTATCGTCTGTTCACTATAGTCTGTCCACTTTAGTCTTTCCACTATTCTCTGTCCACTTTAGTCTGTCCACTATAGTCTCCACTTTATTCTGTCCACTACAGTCTTTCCACTATAGTCGTTCCACTATAGTCTGTCAACTTTAGTCTTTCCACTTTAGTCTTTCCACTATAGTCTCCACTTTATTCTGTCCACTACAGTCTTTCCACTTTAGTCTTTCCACTATTCTCTGTCCACTTTAGTCTTTCCACTATAGTCTCCACTTTATTCTGTCCAGTACAGTCTCTCCACTATATTCTTTCCACTATAGTCTGTCCACTTTAGTCTTTCCACTATTCTCTGTCCACTTTATTCTTTCCACTATACTCTCCACTTTATTCTGTCCACTGCAGTCTTTCCACTATAGTCTGTCCACTTTAGTCTTTTCACTTTAGTCTTTCCACTTTAGTCTGTCCACTTTAGTCTTTCCACTATAGTCTGTCCACTTTAGTCTTTCCACTATTCTCTGTCCACTTTATTCTTTCCACTATACTCTCCACTTTATTCTGTCCACTACAGTCTTTCCACTATAGTCTGTCCACTTTAGTCTTTCCATTATAGTCTGTCCACTTTAGTCTTTCCACTATTCTCTGTCCACTTTATTCTTTCCACTATACTCTCCACTTTATTCTGTCCACTGCAGTCTTTCCACTATAGTCTGTCCACTTTAGTCTTTCCACTTTAGTCTGTCCACTTTAGTCTTTCCACTATAGTCTGTCCACTTTAGTCTTTCCACTATTATTCTGTCCACTTTAGTCTTTCCACTTTAGTCTTTCCACTTTAGTCTTTCCATTATAGTCTCCACTTTATTCTGTCCACTGCAGACTTTCCACTATAGTCTTTCCACTATAGTTTGTCCACTTTAGTCTTTCCACTTTAGTCTTTCCACTTTAGTCTGTCCACTTTAGTCTTTCCACTTTAGTCTTTCCACTCGAGTCTTTCACTATTCTCTGTCCACTTTATTCTTTTCACTTTATTCTTTCCACTTTAGTCTTTCCACTTTAGTCTTTCCACTATAGTCTGTCCACTTTAGTCTTACTTTATTCTTTCCACTACAGTTTTTCCATTATAGTCTCTCCACTATAGTCTGTCAACTTTAGTCTTTCCACTTAGTCTTTCCACTTCAGCCTTTCCACTAGAGTCTGTCCACTTTAGGCTTTCCACTTTAGTCTTTCCACTTTAGTCTGTCCACTTTAGTCTTTCCACTTTAGTCTTTCCACTTTAGTCTTTCCACTATAGTCTCCACTTTATTCTGTCCACTACAGGCTTTCCACTATAGCTTGTCCACTTTAGTCTTTCCACTTTAGTCTTTCCACTATTCTCTGTAAACTTTAGTCTGTCCACTTTATTCTTTCCACTTTAGTCTTTCCACTATAGTCTTTCCACTATAGTCTTTCCACTATAGTCTGTTCACTATAGTCTGTCCACTTTAGTCTTTCCACTATTCTCTGTCCACTTTAGTCTGTCCACTTTATTCTTTCCACTTTAGTCTTTCCACTTTAGTCTTTCCACTATAGTCTCCACTTTATTCTGTCCACTACAGTTTTTCCACTATAGTCTTTCCACTATAGTCTGTCCACTTTAGTCTTTCCACTTAGTCTTTCCACTTCAGCCTTTCCACTAGAGTCTGTCCACTTTAGTCTTTCCACTATAGTCTGTCCACTTTAGTCTTTCCACTTTAGTCTTTCCACTTTAGTCAATCCATTATAGTCTCCACTTTATTCTGTCCACTACAGGCTTTCCACTATAGTCTTTCCACTATAGTTTGTCCACTTTAGTCTTTCCACTTTAGTCTTTCCACTTTAGTCTGTCCACTTTAGTCTTTCCACTTTAGTCTTTCCACTTGAGTCTTTCACTATTCTCTGTCCACTTTATTCTTTTCACTTTATTCTTTCCACTTTAGTCTTTCCACTTTAGTCTTTCCACTATAGTCTGTCCACTTTAGTCTTACTTTATTCTTTCCACTACAGTTTTTCCATTATAGTCTTTCCACTATAGTCTTTCCACTTTAGTCTTTCCACTATAGTCTCCACTTTATTCTGTCCACTACAGGCTTTCCACTATAGTCTTTCCACTATAGTTTGTCCACTTTAGTCTTTCCACTTTAGTCTGTCCACTATTATCTGTCCACTTTAGTCTGTCCACTTTATTCTTTCCACTTTAGTCTTTCCACTATAGTCTTTCCACTATAGTTTGTCCACTTTAGTCTTTCCACTTTAGTCTTTCCACTATTCTCTGTCCACTTTAGTCTGTCCACTTTATTCTTTCCACTTTAGTCTTTCCACTATAGTCTTTCCACTATAGTCTGTTCACTATAGTCTGTCCACTTTAGTCTTTCCACTATTCTCTGTCCACTTTTGTCTTTCCACTATAGTCTCCACTTTATTCTGTCCACTACAGTCTTTCCACTATAGTCTTTCCACTATAGTCTGTCTACTTTAGTCTTTCCACTATAGTCTCCACTTTATTCTGTCCACTACAGTCTTTCCACTTTAGTCTTTCCACTATTCTCTGTCCACTTTAGTCTTTCCACTTTAGTCTTTCCACTATAGTCTCCACTTTATTCTTTCCACTACAGTCTCTCCACTGTATTCTTTCCACTATAGTCTGTCCACTTTAGTCTTTCCACTATTCTCTGTCCACGTCATTCTTTCCACTATACTCTCCACTTTATTCTGTCCACTATAGTCTTTCCACTATAGTCTGTCCACTTTAGTCTTTCCACTTTAGTCTTTCCACTTTAGTCTGTCCACTTTAGTCTTTCCACTATAGTCTGTCCACTTTAGTCTTTCCACTATTCTCTGTCCACTTTATTCTTTCCACTATACTCTCCACTTTATTCTGTCCACTACAGTCTTTCCACTATAGTCTGTCCACTTTAGTCTTTCCATTATAGTCTGTCCACTTTAGTCTTTCCACTATTCTCTGTCCACTTTATTCTTTCCACTATACCCTCCACTTTATTCTGTCCACTACAGTCTTTCCGCTATAGTCTGTCCACTTTAGTCTTTCCACTTTAGTATTTCCACTATTCTCTGTCCACTTTAGTCTTTCCACTATAGTCTACACTTTATTCTGTCCATCACAGTCTTTCCACTATAGTCATTGCACTATAGTCTGTCCACTTTAGTCGTTCCACTTTAGTTTTTCCACTTTAGTCTGTCCACTTCAGTCTTTCCACTATAGTCTGTCCACTTTAGTCTTTCCACTTTAGTCTTTCCACTATAGTCTCCACTTTATTCTGTCCACTACAGTCTTTCCACTTTAGTCTTTCCACTATTCTCTGTCCACTTTAGTCTTTCCACTATAGTCTCCACTTTATTCTGTCCAGTACAATCTCTCCACTATATTCTTTCCACTATAGTCTGTCCGCTTTAGTCTTTCCACTATTCTCTGTCCACTTTATTCTTTCCACTATACTCTCCACTTTATTCTGTCCACTACAGTCTTTCCACTATAGTATTTCCACTATAGTCTGTCCACTTTAGTCGTTCCACTTTAGTTTTTCCACTTTAGTCTGTCCATTTCAGTCTTTCCACTATAGTCTGTCAACTTTAGTCTTTCCACTTTAGTCTTTCCACTATAGTCTCCACTTTATTCTGTCCACTACAGTCTTTCCACTTTAGTCTTTCCACTATTCTCTGTCCACTTTAGTCTTTCCACTATAGTCTCCGCTTTATTCTGTCCAGTACAATCTCTCCACTATATTCTTTCCACTATAGTCTGTCCGCTTTAGTCTTTCCACTATTCTCTGTCCACTTTATTCTTTCCACTATACTCTCCACTTTATTCTGTCCACTACAGTCTTTGCACTATAGTATTTCCACTATAGTCTGTCCACTTTAGTCGTTCCACTTTAGTTTTTCCACTTTAGTCTGTCCATTTCAGTCTTTCCACTATAGTCTGTCCACTTTAGTCTTTCCACTTTAGTCTTTCCACTATAGTCTCCACTTTATTCTGTCCACTACAGTCTTTCCACTATAGTCTTTCCACTGTAGTCTGTCCACTTTAGTCTTTCCACTATTCTCTGTCCACTTTAGTCTTTCCACTATAGTCTGTCCACTTTAGTCTTTCCACTATAGTCTGTCCACTTTAGTCTTTCCACTTTAGTCTTTCCACTATAGTCTCCACTTTATTCTGTCCACTACAGGCTTTCCACTATAGTCTTTCCACTATAGTTTGTCCACTTTAGTCTTTCCACTTTAGTCTTTCCACTATTCTCTGTCCACTTTAGACTGTCCACTTTATTCTTTCCACTTTAGTCTTTCCACTATAGTCTTTCCACTATAGTCTGTTCACTATAGTCTGTCCACTTTAGTCTTTCCACTATTCTCTGTCCACTTTAGTCTGTCCACTATAGTCTCCACTTTATTCTGTCCACTACAGTCTTTCCACTATAGTCGTTCCACTATAGTCTGTCAACTTTAGTCTTTCCACTTTAGTCTTTCCACTATAGTCTCCACTTTATTCTGTCCACTAGAGTCTTTCCACTTTAGTCTTTCCACTATTCTCTGTCTACTTTAGTCTTTCCACTTTAGTCTTTCCACTATAGTCTCCACTTTATTCTGTCCACTACAGTCTTTCCACTATAGTCTGTCCACTTTATTCTTTCCACTTTAGTCTTTCCACTTTAGTCTGTCCACTTTAGTCTTTCCACTATAGTCTGTCCACTTTAGTCTTTCCACTATTCTCTGTCCACTTTAGTCTTTCCACTTTAGTCTTTCCACTATAGTCTGTCCACTTTAGTCTTTCCACTTTTGTTTTTCCGCTTTAGTCTGTCCACTTAGTCTTTCCACTTCAGTCTTTCCACTAGAGTCTGTCCACTTTAGTCTTTCCACTATAGTCTGTCCACTTTAGTCTTTCCACTATAGTCTGTCCACTTTAGTCTTTCCACTTTAGTCTTTCCACTTTAGTCTTTCCATTATAGTCTCCACTTTATTCTGTCCACTACAGGCTTTCCACTATAGTCTTTCCGCTATAGTTTGTCCACTTTAGTCTTTCCACTTTAGTCTGTCTACTTTAGTCTTTCCACTTTAGTCTTTCCACTTGAGTCTTTCACTATTCTCTGTCCACTTTAGTCTTTCCACTTTATTCTTTCCACTTTAGTCTTTCCACTTTAGTCTTTCCACTATAGTCTGTCCACTTTAGTCTTTCCACTTAGTCTTTCCACTTCAGCCTTTCCACTAGAGTCTGTCCACTTTAGTCTTTCCACTTTAGTCTGTCCACTTTAGTCTTTCCACTTTAGTCTGTCCACTTTAGTCTTTCCACTATAGTCTGTCCACTTTAGTCTTTCCACTATAGTCTGTCCACTTTAGTCTTTCCACTATTCTCTGTCCACTTTAGTCTGTCCACTTTATTCTTTCCACTTTAGTCTTTCCACTTTAGTCTTTCCACTATAGTCTCCACTTTATTCTGTCCACTAAAGTCTTTCCACTTTAGTCTTTCCACTTTAGTCTTTCCATTATAGTCTGCACTTTATTCTGTCCACTACAGGCTTTCCACTATAGTCTTTCCACTATAGTTTGTCCACTTTAGTCTTTCCACTTTAGTCTTTCCACTTTAGTCTGTCCACTTTAGTCTTTCCACTTTAGTCTTTCCACTTGAGTCTTTAACTATTCTCTGCCCACTTTATTGTTTTCACTTTATTCTTTCCACTTTAGTCTTTCCACTATAGTCTGTCCACTTTAGTCTTACTTTATTCTTTCCACTACAGTTTTTCCATTATAGTCTTTCCACTTTAGTCTTTCCACTATAGTCTCCACTTTATTCTGTCCACTACAGGCTTTCCACTATAGTCTTTCCACTATAGTTTGTCCACTTTAGTCTTTCCACTTTAGTCTTTCCACTATTCTCTGTCCACTTTAGTCTGTCCACTTTATTCTTTCCACTTTAGTCTTTCCACTATAGTCTTTCCACTATAGTTTGTCCACTTTAGTCTTTCCAATTTAGTCTTTCCACTATTCTCTGTCCACTTTAGTCTGTCCACTTTATTCTTTCCACTTTAGTCTTTCCACTATAGTCTTTCCACTATAGTCTGTTCACTATAGTCTGTCCACTTTAGTCTTTCCACTATTCTCTGTCCACTTTTGTCTTTCCACTATAGTCTCCACTTTATTCTGTCCACTACAGTCTTTCCACTATAGTCTTTCCACTATAGTCTGTCTACTTTAGTCTTTCCACTATAGTCTCCACTTTATTCTGTCCACTACAGTCTTTCCACTTTAGTCTTTCCACTATTCTCTGTCCACTTTAGTCTTTCCACTTTAGTCTTTCCACTATAGTCTCCACTTTATTCTTTCCACTACAGTCTCTTCACTGTATTCTTTCCACTATAGTCTGTCCACTTTAGTCTTTTCATTCTCTGTCCACGTCATTCTTTCCACTATACTCTCCACTTTATTCTGTCCACTATAGTCTTTCCACTATAGTCTGTCCACTTTAGTCTTTCCACTTTAGTCTTTCCACTTTAGTCTGTCCACTTTAGTCTTTCCACTATAGTCTGTCCACTTTAGTCTTTCCACTATTCTCTGTCCACTTTATTCTTTCCACTATACTCTCCACTTTATTCTGTCCACTACAGTCTTTCCACTATAGTCTGTCCACTTTAGTCTTTCCACTTTAGTATTTCCACTATTCTCTGTCCACTTTAGTCTTTCCACTATAGTCTACACTTTATTCTGTCCATCACAGTCTTTCCACTATAGTCATTCCACTATAGTCTGTCCACTTTAGTCGTTCCACTTTAGTTTTTCCACTTTAGTCTGTCCACTTCAGTCTTTCCACTATAGTCTGTCCACTTTAGTCTTTCCACTTTAGTCTTTCCACTATAGTCTCCACTTTATTCTGTCCACTACAGTCTTTCCACTATAGTCTTTCCACTATAGTCTGTCCACTTTAGTCTTTCCACTATAGTCTCCACTTTATTCTTTCCACTTTAGTCTTTCCACTATAGTCTTTCCACTATAGTTTGTCCACTATAGTCTTTCCACTATAGTCTGTTCACTATAGTCTGTCCACTTTAGTCTTTCCACTATTCTCTGTCCACTTTTGTCTTTCCACTATAGTCTCCACTTTATTCTGTCCACTACAGTCTTTCCACTATAGTCTTTCCACTATAGTCTGTCTACTTTAGTCTTTCCACTATAGTCTCCACTTTATTCTGTCCACTACAGTCTTTCCACTTTAGTCTTTCCACTATTCTCTGTCCACTTTAGTCTTTCCACTTTAGTCTTTCCACTATAGTCTCCACTTTATTCTTTCCACTACAGTCTCTTCACTGTATTCTTTCCACTATAGTCTGTCCACTTTAGTCTTTTCATTCTCTGTCCACGTCATTCTTTCCACTATACTCTCCACTTTATTCTGTCCACTATAGTCTTTCCACTATAGTCTGTCCACTTTAGTCTTTCCACTTTAGTCTTTCCACTTTAGTCTGTCCACTTTAGTCTTTCCACTATAGTCTGTCCACTTTAGTCTTTCCACTATTCTCTGTCCACTTTATTCTTTCCACTATACTCTCCACTTTATTCTGTCCACTACAGTCTTTCCACTATAGTCTGTCCACTTTAGTCTTTCCACTTTAGTATTTCCACTATTCTCTGTCCACTTTAGTCTTTCCACTACAGTCTACACTTTATTCTGTCCATCACAGTCTTTCCACTATAGTCATTCCACTATAGTCTGTCCACTTTAGTCGTTCCACTTTAGTTTTTCCACTTTAGTCTGTCCACTTCAGTCTTTCCACTATAGTCTGTCCACTTTAGTCTTTCCACTTTAGTCTTTCCACTATAGTCTCCACTTTATTCTGTCCACTACAGTCTTTCCACTATAGTCTTTCCACTATAGTCTGTCCACTTTATTCTTTCCACTATTGTCTGTCCACTTTAGTCTTTCCACTATCGTCTCCACTTTATTCTGTCCACTACAGTCTTTCCACTATAGTCTTTCTACTATAGTCTGTCCACTTTAGTCTTTCCACTTTATTCTGTCCACTTTAGTCTCTCCACTTTAATCTGTCCACTTTAGTCTTTCCACTATAGTCTGTCCAGTTTAGTCTTTCCACTATAGTCTGTCCACTTTAGTCTTTCCACTTTAGTCTTTCCACTTTAGTCTTTCCATTATAGTCTCCACTTTATTCTGTCCACTTTAGTCTTTCCACTTTAGTCTTTCCACTATAGTCTGTCCACTTTAGTCTTTCCACTATTCTCTGTCCACTTTAGTCTTTCCACTATCGTCTCCACTTTATTCTGTCCACTACAGGCTTTCCACTTGAGTCTTTCACTATTCTCTGTCCACTTTAGTCTTTCCACTTTATTCTTTCCACTTTAGTCTTTCCACTTTAGTCTTTCCACTATAGTCTGTCCACTGTAGTCTTACTTTATTCTGTCCACTACAGTTTTTCCACTATAGTCTTTCCATTATAGTCTGTCCACTTTAGTCTTTCCACTTAGTCTTTCCACTTCAGCCTTTCCACTAGAGTCTGTCCACTTTAGTCTTTCCACTTTAGTCTGTCCACTTTAGTCTTTCCACTTTAGTCTGTCCACTTTAGTCTTTCCACTATAGTCTGTCCACTTTAGTCTTTCCACTATAGTCTGTCCACTTTAGTCTTTCCACTTTAGTCTTTCCACTATAGTCTCCACTTTATTCTGTCCACTACAGGCTTTCCACTATAGTCTTTCCACTATAGTTTGTCCACTTTAGTCTTTCCACTTTAGTCTTTCCACTATTCTCTGTCCACTTTAGACTGTCCACTTTATTCTTTCCACTTTAGTCTTTCCACTATAGTCTTTCCACTATAGTCTGTTCACTATAGTCTGTCCACTTTAGTCTTTCCACTATTCTCTGTCCACTTTAGTCTGTCCACTATAGTCTCCACTTTATTCTGTCCACTAGAGTCTTTCCACTATAGTCGTTCCACTATAGTCTGTCAACTTTAGTCTTTCCACTATAGTCTCCACTTTATTCTGTCCACTACAGTCTTTCCACTTTAGTCTTTCCACTATTCTCTGTCCACTTTAGTCTTTCCACTATAGTCTCCACTTTATTCTGTCCAGTACAGTCTCTCCACTATATTCTTTCCACTATAGTCTGTCCACTTTAGTCTTTCCACTATTCTCTGTCCACTTTATTCTTTCCACTATACTCTCCACTTTATTCTGTCCACTGCAGTCTTTCCACTATAGTCTGTCCACTTTAGTCTTTCCACTTTAGTCTTTCCACTTTAGTCTGTCCACTTTAGTCTTTCCACTATAGTCTGTCCACTTTAGTCTTTCCACTATTCTCTGTCCACTTTATTCTTTCCACTATACTCTCCACTTTATTCTGTCCACTACAGTCTTTCCACTATAGTATTTCCACTATAGTCTGTCCACTTTAGTCGTTCCACTTTAGTTTTTCCACTTTAGTCTGTCCATTTCAGTCTTTCCACTATAGTCTGTCCACTTTAGTCTTTCCACTTTAGTCTTTCCACTATAGTCTCCACTTTATTCTGTCCACTACAGTCTTTCCACTATAGTCTGTCCACTTTAGTCTTTCCACTATTCTCTGTGCACTTTAGTCTTTCCACTATAGTCTGTCCACTTTAGTCTTTCCACTATAGTCTGTCCACTTTAGTCTTTCCACTTTAGTCTTTCCACTATAGTCTCCACTTTATTCTGTCCACTACAGGCTTTCCACTATAGTCTTTCCACTATAGTTTGTCCACTTTAGTCTTTCCACTTTAGTCTTTCCACTATTCTCTGTCCACTTTAGACTGTCCACTTTATTCTTTCCACTTTAGTCTTTCCACTATAGTCTTTCCACTATAGTCTGTTCACTATAGTCTGTCCACTTTAGTCTTTCCACTATTCTCTGTCCACTTTAGTCTGTCCACTATAGTTTCCACTTTATTCTGTCCACTACAGTCTTTCCACTATAGTCGTTCCACTATAGTCTGTCAACTTTAGTCTTTCCACTTTAGTCTTTCCACTATAGTCTCCACTTTATTCTGTCCACTAGAGTCTTTCCACTTTAGTCTTTCCACTATTCTCTGTCTACTTTAGTCTTTCCACTTTAGTCTTTCCACTATAGTCTCCACTTTATTCTGTCCACTACAGTCTTTCCACTATAGTCTGTCCACTTTATTCTTTCCACTTTAGTCTTTCCACTTTAGTCTGTCCACTTTAGTCTTTCCACTATAGTCTGTCCACTTTAGTCTTTCCACTATTCTCTGTCCACTTTAGTCTTTCCACTTTAGTCTTTCCACTATAGTCTGTCCACTTTAGTCTTTCCACTTTTGTTTTTCCGCTTTAGTCTGTCCACTTAGTCTTTCCACTTCAGTCTTTCCACTAGAGTCTGTCCACTTTAGTCTTTCCACTATAGTCTGTCCACTTTAGTCTTTTCACTATAGTCTGTCCACTTTAGTCTTTCCACTTTAGTCTTTCCACTTTAGTCTTTCCATTATAGTCTCCACTTTATTCTGTCCACTACAGGCTTTCCACTATAGTCTTTCCGCTATAGTTTGTCCACTTTAGTCTTTCCACTTTAGTCTGTCCACTTTAGTCTTTCCACTTTAGTCTTTCCACTTGAGTCTTTCACTATTCTCTGTCCACTTTAGTCTTTCCACTTTATTCTTTCCACTTTAGTCTTTCCACTTTAGTCTTTCCACTATAGTCTGTCCACTTTAGTCTTTCCACTTAGTCTTTCCACTTCAGCCTTTCCACTAGAGTCTGTCCACTTTAGTCTTTCCACTTTAGTCTGTCCACTTTAGTCTTTCCACTTTAGTCTGTCCACTTTAGTCTTTCCACTATAGTCTGTCCACTTTAGTCTTTCCACTATAGTCTGTCCACTTTAGTCTTTCCACTATTCTCTGTCCACTTAAGTCTGTCCACTTTATTCTTTCCACTTTAGTCTTTCCACTTTAGTCTTTCCATTATAGTCTCCACTTTATTCTGTCCACTACAGTTTTTCCACTATAGTCTTTCCACTATAGTCTGTCCACTTTAGTCTTTCCACTTAGTCTTTCCACTTCAGCCTTTCCACTAGAGTCTGTCCACTTTAGTCTTTCCACTATAGTCTGTCCACTTTAGTCTTTCCACTTTAGTCTTTCCACTTTAGTCTTTCCATTATAGTCTGCACTTTATTCTGTCCACTACAGGCTTTCCACTATAGTCTTTCCACTATAGTTTGTCCACTTTAGTCTTTCCACTTTAGTCTTTCCACTTTAGTCTGTCCACTTTAGTCTTTCCACTTTAGTCTTTCCACTTGAGTCTTTAACTATTCTCTGTCCACTTTATTGTTTTCACTTTATTCTTTCCACTTTAGTCTTTCCACTTTAGTCTTTCCACTATAGTCTGTCCACTTTAGTCTTACTTTATTCTTTCCACTACAGTTTTTCCATTATAGTCTTTCCACTATAGTCTTTCCACTTTAGTCTTTCCACTATAGTCTCCACTTTATTCTGTCCACTACAGGCTTTCCACTATAGTCTTTCCACTATAGTTTGTCCACTTTAGTCTTTCCACTTTAGTCTTTCCACTATTCTCTGTCCACTTTAGTCTGTCCACTTTATTCTTTCCACTTTAGTCTTTCCACTATAGTCTTTCCACTATAGTTTGTCCACTTTAGTCTTTCCACTTTAGTCTTTCCACTATTCTCGGTCCACTTTAGTCTGTCCACTTTATTCTTTCCACTTTAGTCTTTCCACTATAGTCTTTCCACTATAGTCTGTTCACTATAGTCTGTCCACTTTAGTCTTTCCACTATTCTCTGTCCACTTTTGTCTTTCCACTATAGTCTCCACTTTATTCTGTCCACTACAGTCTTTCCACTATAGTCTTTCCACTATAGTCTGTCTACTTTAGTCTTTCCACTATAGTCTCCACTTTATTCTGTCCACTACAGTCTTTCCACTTTAGTCTTTCCACTATTCTCTGTCCACTTTAGTCTTTCCACTTTAGTCTTTCCACTATAGTCTCCACTTTATTCTTTCCACTACAGTCTCTTCACTGTATTCTTTCCACTATAGTCTGTCCACTTTAGTCTTTTCATTCTCTGTCCACGTCATTCTTTCCACTATACTCTCCACTTTATTCTGTCCACTATAGTCTTTCCACTATAGTCTGTCCACTTTAGTCTTTCCACTTTAGTCTTTCCACTTTAGTCTGTCCACTTTAGTCTTTCCACTATAGTCTGTCCACTTTAGTCTTTCCACTATTCTCTGTCCACTTTATTCTTTCCACTATACTCTCCACTTTATTCTGTCCACTACAGTCTTTCCACTATAGTCTGTCCACTTTAGTCTTTCCATTATAGTCTGTCCACTTTAGTCTTTCCACTATTCTCTGTCCACTTTATTCTTTCCAATATACCCTCCACTTTATTCTGTCCACTACAGTCTTTCCACTATAGTCTGTCCACTTTAGTCTTTCCACTTTAGTATTTCCACTATTCTCTGTCCACTTTAGTCTTTCCACTATAGTCTACACTTTATTCTGTCCATCACAGTCTTTCCACTATAGTCATTCCACTATAGTCTGTCCACTTTAGTCGTTCCACTTTAGTTTTTCCACTTTAGTCTGTCCACTTCAGTCTTTCTACTATAGTCTGTCCACTTTAGTCTTTCCACTTTAGTCTTTCCACTATAGTCTCCACTTTATTCTGTCCACTACAGTCTTTCCACTATAGTCTTTCCACTATAGTCTGTCCACTTTAGTCTTTCCACTATTGTCTGTCCACTTTAGTCTTTCCACTATCGTCTCCACTTTATTCTGTCCACTACAGTCTTTCCACTTTAGTCTTTCCATTATAGTCTCCACTTTATTCTGTCCACTACAGGCTTTCCACTATAGTCTTTCCGTTATAGTTTGTCCACTTTAGTCTTTCCACTTTAGTCTGTCCACTTTAGTCTTTCCACTTTAGTCTTTCCACTTGAGTCTTTCACTATTCTCTGTCCACTTTAGTCTTTCCACTTTATTCTTTCCACTTTAGTCTTTCCACTTTAGTCTTTCCACTATAGTCTGTCCACTTTAGTCTTTCCACTTAGTCTTTCCACTTCAGCCTTTCCACTAGAGTCTGTCCACTTTAGTCTTTCCACTTTAGTCTGTCCACTTTAGTCTTTCCACTTTAGTCTGTCCACTTTAGTCTTTCCACTATAGTCTGTCCACTTTAGTCTTTCCACTATAGTCTGTCCACTTTAGTCTTTCCACTATTCTCTGTCCACTTTAGTCTGTCCACTTTATTCTTTCCACTTTAGTCTTTCCACTTTAGTCTTTCCACTATAGTCTCCACTTTATTCTGTCCACTACAGTTTTTCCACTATAGTCTTTCCACTATAGTCTGTCCACTTTAGTCTTTCCACTTAGTCTTTCCACTTCAGCCTTTCCACTAGAGTCTGTCCACTTTAGTCTTTCCACTATAGTCTGTCCACTTTAGTCTTTCCACTTTAGTCTTTCCACTTTAGTCTTTCCATTATAGTCTGCACTTTATTCTGTCCACTACAGGCTTTCCACTATAGTCTTTCCACTATAGTTTGTCCACTTTAGTCTTTCCACTTTAGTCTTTCCACTTTAGTCTGTCCACTTTAGTCTTTCCACTTTAGTCTTTCCACTTGAGTCTTTAACTATTCTCTGTCCACTTTATTGTTTTCACTTTATTCTTTCCACTTTAGTCTTTCCACTTTAGTCTTTCCACTATAGTCTGTCCACTTTAGTCTTACTTTATTCTTTCCACTACAGTTTTTCCATTATAGTCTTTCCACTATAGTCTTTCCACTTTAGTCTTTCCACTATAGTCTCCACTTTATTCTGTCCACTACAGGCTTTCCACTATAGTCTTTCCACTATAGTTTGTCCACTTTAGTCTTTCCACTTTAGTCTTTCCACTATTCTCTGTCCACTTTAGTCTGTCCACTTTATTCTTTCCACTTTAGTCTTTCCACTATAGTCTTTCCACTATAGTTTGTCCACTTTAGTCTTTCCACTTTAGTCTTTCCACTATTCTCTGTCCACTTTAGTCTGTCCACTTTATTCTTTCCACTTTAGTCTTTCCACTATAGTCTTTCCACTATAGTCTGTTCACTATAGTCTGTCCACTTTAGTCTTTCCACTATTCTCTGTCCACTTTTGTCTTTCCACTATAGTCTCCACTTTATTCTGTCCACTACAGTCTTTCCACTATAGTCTTTCCACTATAGTCTGTCTACTTTAGTCTTTCCACTATAGTCTCCACTTTATTCTGTCCACTACAGTCTTTCCACTTTAGTCTTTCCACTATTCTCTGTCCACTTTAGTCTTTCCACTTTAGTCTTTCCACTATAGTCTCCACTTTATTCTTTCCACTACAGTCTCTTCACTGTATTCTTTCCACTATAGTCTGTCCACTTTAGTCTTTTCATTCTCTGTCCACGTCATTCTTTCCACTATACTCTCCACTTTATTCTGTCCACTATAGTCTTTCCACTATAGTCTGTCCACTTTAGTCTTTCCACTTTAGTCTTTCCACTTTAGTCTGTCCACTTTAGTCTTTCCACTATAGTCTGTCCACTTTAGTCTTTCCACTATTCTCTGTCCACTTTATTCTTTCCACTATACTCTCCACTTTATTCTGTCCACTACAGTCTTTCCACTATAGTCTGTCCACTTTAGTCTTTCCATTATAGTCTGTCCACTTTTGTCTTTCCACTATTCTCTGTCCACTTTATTCTTTCCACTATACCCTCCACTTTATTCTGTCCACTACAGTCTTTCCACTATAGTCTGTCCACTTTAGTCTTTCCACTTTAGTATTTCCACTATTCTCTGTCCACTTTAGTCTTTCCACTATAGTCTACACTTTATTCTGTCCATCACAGTCTTTCCACTATAGTCATTCCACTATAGTCTGTCCACTTTAGTCGTTCCACTTTAGTTTTTCCACTTTAGTCTGTCCACTTCAGTCTTTCTACTATAGTCTGTCCACTTTAGTCTTTCCACTTTAGTCTTTCCACTATAGTCTCCACTTTATTCTGTCCACTACAGTCTTTCCACTATAGTCTTTCCACTATAGTCTGTCCACTTTAGTCTTTCCACTATTGTCTGTCCACTTTAGTCTTTCCACTATCGTCTCCACTTTATTCTGTCCACTACAGTCTTTCCACTATAGTCTTTCCACTATAGTCTGTCCACTTTAGTCTTTCCACTTTATTCTGTCCACTTTAGTCTCTCCACTTTAATCTGTCCACTTTAGTCTTTCCACTATAGTCTGTCCACTTTAGTCTTTCCACTATAGTAGGTCCACTTTAGTCTTTCCACTTTAGTCTTTCCACTTTAGTCTTTCCACTTTAGTCTTTCCACTACAGTCTGTCCACTTTAGTCTTTCCACTATTCTCTGTCCACTTTAGTCTTTCCACTATCGTCTCCACTTTATTCTGTCCACTACAGGCTTTCCACTTGAGTCTTTCACTATTCTCTGTCCACTTTAGTCTTTCCACTTTATTCTTTCCACTTTAGTCTTTCCACTTTAGTCTTTCCACTATAGTCTGTCCACTGTAGTCTTACTTTATTCTGTCCACTACAGTTTTTCCACTATAGTCTTTCCATTATAGTCTGTCCACTTTAGTCTTTCCACTTAGTCTTTCCACTTCAGCCTTTCCACTAGAATCTGTCCACTTTAGTCTTTCCACTTTAGTCTGTCCACTTTAGTCTTTCCACTTTAGTCTGTCCACTTTAGTCTTTCCACTATAGCCTGTCCACTATAGTCTGTCCACTTTAGTCTGTCCACTTTAGTCTTTCCACTTTAGTCTTTCCACTTTAGTCTTTCCACTATAGTCTTTCCACTTTAGTCTTTCCACTTTAGTCTTTCCACTATAGTCTTTCCACTATAGTCTGTAGACTTTAGTCTGTAGACTTTAGTCTTTCCACTTTAGTCTTTCCACTTTAGTCTGTCCACTTTAGTCTTTCCACTATAGTCTGTCCACTTTAGTCTTTCCACTATTCTCTGTCCACTTTATTCTTTCCACTATAGTCTCCACTTTATTCTGTCCACTACAGGCTTTCCACTATAGTCTTTCCACTATAGTTTGTCCACTTTAGTCTTTCCACTTTAGTCTTTCCACTATAGTCTCCACTTTATTCTGTCCACTACAGTCTTTCCACTATAGTCGTTCCACTATAGTCTGTCAACTTTAGTCTTTCCACTTTAGTCTTTCCACTATAGTCTCCACTTTATTCTGTCCACTACAGTCTTTCCACTTTAGTCTTTCCACTATTCTCTGGCCACTTTAGTCTTTCCACTATAGTCTCCACTTTATTCTGTCCAGTACAGTCTCTCCACTATATTCTTTCCACTATAGTCTGTCCACTTTAGTCTTTCCACTATTCTCTGTCCACTTTATTCTTTCCACTATACTCTCCACTTTATTCCGTCCACTGCAGTCTTTCCACTATAGTCTGTCCACTTTAGTCTTTCCACTTTAGTCTTTCCACTTTAGTCTGTCCACTTTAGTCTTTCCACTATAGTCTGTCCACTTTAGTCTTTCCACTATTCTCTGTCCACTTTATTCTTTCCACTATACTCTCCACTTTATTCTGTCCACTACAGTCTTTCCACTATAGTATTTCCACTATAGTCTGTCCACTTTAGTCGTTCCACTTTAGTTTTTCCACTTTAGTCTGTCCATTTCAGTCTTCCACTATAGTCTGTCCACTTTAGTCTTTCCACTTTAGTCTTTCCACTATAGTCTCCACTTTATTCTGTCCACTACAGTCTTTCCACTATAGTCTTTCCACTATAGTCTGTCCACTTTAGTCTTTCCACTATTCTCTGTCCACTTTAGTCTTTCCACTATAGTCTGTCCACTATAGTCTTTCCACTATAGTCTGTCCACTTTAGTCTTTCCACTATTCTCTGTTCACTTTAGTCTTTCCACTATAGTCTGTCCACTTTAGTCTTTCCATTATAGTCTGTCCACTTTAGTCTTTCCACTATTCTCTGTCCAATTTATTCTTTCCACTATACCCTCCACTTTATTCTGTCCACTACAGTCTTTCCACTATAGTCTCCACTTTATTCTGTCCACTACAGTCTTTCCACTTTAGTCTTTCCACTATTCTCTGGCCACTTTAGTCTTTCCACTATAGTCTCCACTTTATTCTGTCCAGTACAGTCTCTCCACTATATTCTTTCCACTATAGTCTGTCCACTTTAGTCTTTCCACTATTCTCTGTCCACTTTATTCTTTCCACTATACTCTCCACTTTATTCTGTCCACTGCAGTCTTTCCACTATAGTCTGTCCACTTTAGTCTTTCCACTTTAGTCTTTCCACTTTAGTCTGTCCACTTTAGTCTTTCCACTATAGTCTGTCCACTTTAGTCTTTCCACTATTCTCTGTCCACTTTATTCTTTCCACTATACTCTCCACTTTATTCTGTCCACTACAGTCTTTCCACTATAGTATTTCCACTATAGTCTGTCCACTTTAGTCGTTCCACTTTAGTTTTTCCACTTTAGTCTGTCCATTTCAGTCTTTCCACTATAGTCTGTCCACTTTAGTCTTTCCACTTTAGTCTTTCCACTATAGTCTCCACTTTATTCTGTCCACTACAGTCTTTCCACTATAGTCTTTCCACTATAGTCTGTCCACTTTAGTCTTTCCACTATTCTCTGTCCACTTTAGTCTTTCCACTATAGTCTGTCCACTATAGTCTTTCCACTATAGTCTGTCCACTTTAGTCTTTCCACTATTCTCTGTCCACTTTAGTCTTTCCACTATAGTCTGTCCACTTTAGTCTTTCCATTATAGTCTGTCCACTTTAGTCTTTCCACTATTCTCTGTCCACTTTATTCTTTCCACTATACCCTCCACTTTATTCTGTCCACTACAGTCTTTCCACTATAGTCTGTCCACTTTAGTCTTTCCACTTTAGTATTTCCACTATTCTCTCTCCACTTTAGTCTTTCCACTATAGTCTACACTTTATTCTGTCCATCACAGTCTTTCCACTATAGTCATTCCACTATAGTCTGTCCACTTTAGTCGTTCCACTTTAGTTTTTCCACTTTAGTCTGTCCACTTCAGTCTTTCCACTATAGTCTGTCCACTTTAGTCTTTCCACTTTAGTCTTTCCACTATAGTCTCCACTTTATTCTGTCCACTACAGTCTTTCCACTATAGTCTTTCCACTATAGTCTGTCCACTTTAGTCTTTCCACTATTGTCTGTCCACTTTAGTCTTTCCACTATCGTCTCCACTTTATTCTGTCCACTTTAGTCTTTCCACTTTAGTATTTCCACTATTCTCTGTCCACTTTAGTCTTTTCACTATAGTCTACACTTTATTCTGTCCATCACAGTCTTTCCACTATAGTCATTCCACTATAGTCTCTCCACTTTAGTCGTTCCACTTTAGTTTTTCCACTTTAGTCTGTCCACTTCAGTCTTTCCACTATAGTCTGTCCACTTTAGTCTTTCCACTTTAGTCTTTCCACTATAGTCTCCACTTTATTCTGTCCACTACAGTCTTTCCACTATAGTCTTTCCACTATAGTCTGTCCACTTTAGTCTTTCCACTATAGTCTGTCCACTTTAGTCTTTCCACTTTTGTTTTTCCGCTTTAGTCTGTCCACTTAGTCTTTCCACTTCAGTCTTTCCACTAGAGTCTGTCCACTTTAGTCTTTCCACTTTAGTCTGTCCACTTTAGTCTTTCCACTATAGTCTGTCCACTTTAGTCTTTCCACTATTCTCTGTCCACTTTATTCTTTCCACTATACTCTCCACTTTATTCTGTCCACTGCAGTCTTTCCACTATAGTCTGTCCACTTTAGTCTTTCCACTTTAGTCTTTCCACTTTAGTCTGTCCACTTTAGTCTTTCCACTATAGTCTGTCCACTTTAGTCTTTCCACTATTCTCTGTCCAAATTATTCTTTCCACTATACTCTCCACTTTATTCTGTCCACTACAGTCTTTCCACTATAGTATTTCCACTATAGTCTGTCCACTTTAGTCGTTCCACTTTAGTTTTTCCACTTTAGTCTGTCCATTTCAGTCTTTCCACTATAGTCTGTCCACTTTAGTCTTTCTACTTTAGTCTTTCCACTATAGTCTCCACTTTATTCTGTCCACTACAGTCTTTCCAAAATAGTCTTTCCACTATAGTCTGTCCACTTTAGTCTTTCCACTATTCTCTGTCCACTTTAGTCTTTCCACTATAGTCTGTCCACTATAGTCTTTCCACTATAGTCTGTCCACTTTAGTCTTTCCACTATTCTCTGTCCACTTTAGTCTTTCCACTATAGTCTGTCCACTTTAGTCTTTCCATTATAGTCTGTCCACTTTAGTCTTTCCACTATTCTCTGTCCACTTTATTTTTTCCACTATACCCTCCACTTTATTCTGTCCACTACAGTCTTTCCACTATAGTCTGTCCACTTTAGTCTTTCCACTTTAGTATTTCCACTATTCTCTGTCCACTTTAGTCTGTCCACTTTAGTCTTTCCACTATAGTCTGTCCACTTTAGTCTTTCCACTATAGTCTGTCCACTTTAGTCTTTCCACTTTAGTCTTTCCACTTTAGTCTTTCCATTATAGTCTCCACTTTATTCTGTCCACTACAGGCTTTCCACTATAGTCTTTCCGCTATAGTTTGTCCACTTTAGTCTTTCCACTTTAGTCTGTCCACTTTAGTCTTTCCACTTTAGTCTTTCCACTTGAGTCTTTCACTATTCTCTGTCCACTTTAGTCTTTCCACTTTATTCTTTCCACTTTAGTCTTTCCACTTTAGTCTTTCCACTAAGGTCTGTCCACTTTAGTCTTTCCACTTAGTCTTTCCACTTCAGCCTTTCCACTAGAGTCTGTCCACTTTAGTCTTTCCACTTTAATCTGTCCACTTTAGTCTTTCCACTATAGTCTGTCCACTTTAGTCTTTCCACTATAGTCTGTCCACTTTAGTCTTTCCACTTTAGTCTTTCCACTTTAGTCTTTCCACTTTAGTCTTTCCACTATAGTCTGTCCACTTTAGTCTTTCCACTATTCTCTGTCCACTTTAGTCTTTCCACTATCGTCTCCACTTTATTCTGTCCACTACAGGCTTTCCACTTGAGTCTTTCACTATTCTCTGTCCACTTTAGTCTTTCCACTTTATTCTTTCCACTTTAGTCTTTCCACTTTAGTCTTTCCACTATAGTCTGTCCACTGTAGTCTTACTTTATTCTGTCCACTACAGTTTTTCCACTATAGTCTTTCCATTATAGTCTGTCCACTTTAGTCTTTCCACTTAGTCTTTCCACTTCAGCCTTTCCACTAGAATCTGTCCACTTTAGTCTTTCCACTTTAGTCTGTCCACTTTAGTCTTTCCACTATAGCCTGTCCACTATAGTCTGTCCACTTTAGTCTGTCCACTTTAGTCTTTCCACTTTAGTCTTTCCACTTTAGTCTTTCCACTATAGTCTTTCCACTTTAGTCTTTCCACTTTAGTCTTTCCACTATAGTCTTTCCACTATAGTCTGTAGACTTTAGTCTTTCCACTTTAGTCTTTCCACTTTAGTCTTTCCACTTTAGTCTGTCCACTTTAGTCTTTCCACTATAGTCTGTCCACATTAGTCTTTCCACTATTCTCTGTCCACTTTATTCTTTCCACTATAGTCTCCACTTTATTCTGTCCACTACAGGCTTTCCACTATAGTCTTTCCACTATAGTTTGTCCACTTTAGTCTTTCCACTTTAGTCTTTCCACTATTCTCTGTCCACTTTAGACTGTCCACTTTATTCTTTCCACTTTAGTCTTTCCACTATAGTCTTTCCACTATAGTCTGTTCACTATAGTCTGTCCACTTTAGTCTTTCCACTATTCTCTGTCCACTTTAGTCTGTCCACTATAGTCTCCACCTTATTCTGTCCACTACAGTCTTTCCACTATAGTCGTTCCACTATAGTCTGTCAACTTTAGTCTTTCCACTTTAGTCTTTCCACTATAGTCTCCACTTTATTCTGTCCACTACAGTCTTTCCACTTTAGTCTTTCCACTATTCTCTGGCCACTTTAGTCTTTCCACTATAGTCTCCACTTTATTCTGTCCAGTACAGTCTCTCCACTATATTCTTTCCACTATAGTCTGTCCACTTTAGTCTTTCCACTATTCTCTGTCCACTTTATTCTTTCCACTATACTCTCCACTTTATTCTGTCCACTGCAGTCTTTCCACTATAGTCTGTCCACTTTAGTCTTTCCACTTTAGTCTTTCCACTTTAGTCTGTCCACTTTAGTCTTTCCACTATAGTCTGTCCACTTTAGTCTTTCCACTATTCTCTGTCCACTTTATTCTTTCCACTATACTCTCCACTTTATTCTGTCCACTACAGTCTTTCCACTATAGTATTTCCACTATAGTCTGTCCACTTTAGTCGTTCCACTTTAGTTTTTCCACTTTAGTCTGTCCATTTCAGTCTTTCCACTATAGTCTGTCCACTTTAGGCTTTCCACTTTAGTCTTTCCACTATAGTCTCCACTTTATTCTGTCCACTACAGTCTTTCCACTATAGTCTTTCCACTATAGTCTGTCCACTTTAGTCTTTCCACTATTCTCTGTCCACTTTAGTCTTTCCACTATAGTCTGTCCACTTTAGTCTTTCCACTATAGTCTGTCCACTTTAGTCTTTCCACTTTAGTCTTTCCACTATAGTCTCCACTTTATTCTGTCCACTACAGGCTTTCCACTATAGTCTTTCCACTATAGTTTGTCCACTTTAGTCTTTCCACTTTAGTCTTTCCACTATTCTCTGTCCACTTTAGACTGTCCACTTTATTCTTTCCACTTTAGTCTTTCCACTTTAGTCTTTCCACTATAGTCTGTTCACTATAGTCTGTCCACTTTAGTCTTTCCACTATTCTCTGTCCACTTTAGTCTGTCCACTATAGTCTCCACTTTATTCTGTCCACTACAGTCTTTCCACTATAGTCGTTCCACTATAGTCTGTCAACTTTAGTCTTTCCACTTTAGTCTTTCCACTATAGTCTCCACTTTATTCCGTCCACTAGCGTCTTTCCACTTTAGGCTTTCCACTATTCTCTGTCTACTTTAGTCTTTCCACTTTAGTCTTTCCACTATAGTCTCCACTTCGAGCCAGCGAGTGTTCAGCACCACCAAAACTGTTCCAGTCTGGGCGTTATGCTCTTGCCGTTCAGTTGGACAATATTGTTCTTGTTAATGTATATTTACCTTGCGACCGGCGGAACATTGCATCACACAGTTCATTTGCTAAGGCTTGTCATAAGATCAGAACACTTCTATCAGACATTTCAAGGAAAGGAATGAAATGGGCTCTTGTTGGTGATATTAACACTGATCTTCTAACTTCTTCTGTACGGACTGATTTATTTTTCGATTCTTTACCGGTAGCTCACAGTCTCATTGAGAAGTCTCTACCCTTTTCATATATACATAATCGTGGCGCTAATGTCTCCAACCTTGATCATTTGATTGTTTCTGAAACAAGTCTCATTGACGGTATTGTTGAGGTTGATGAGGAGAAAATTGAGGACGACCATCTGCCTCTGTCTTTCTGTTTGGTTGTCCCTGTTGCTCGAATCAGTTGTCCAAATCCCAAGAAGGCTTGGATCCAAAAGTGTAACTGGAATTGTATAGATACTGTGCTCTACATTTCTACATTAACTAATCTTCTCTCGCTTTTAAAAGTTCCTTTTCACCTTCTTCAGACTGGTATAGCAGCTACTACTTCGTCCGTTGATATTAATTGTTATTATAGCGAGCTTGTCCATTGCTTGAAATTGGCAGCCGATATTGCTGTACCGACTGAGAGAATTCGAGTTGGTACAAGGAAACCTATTTGGAAAGTCAGTCCTGAAGTTAAGAAGGCAAAAAACACGGCAAAATTTTGGCTAAAAATTTGGATTGCTTGTGGACGCCCAGAGAATGGTACTGTTTTTAATCTAAAAGCTAAAACGAAGCGTGAATACAAATCTTCACTTAAAAATGCTCGTTTGAATGGCTTAGATGCTCCTAGTGACAAAAAAGCGTGGCAAAAGGTCCTTCGTACAGATAAAGGTTCAGCTGTACCTCCTTCCGCGCTAACTATGGCTGACTGGACCAACCACTACCGTGGTCTATTCAGTGGTTGCAAAAACCAGATTCAGCAGCACTTTGAAAATTTACTTCTTAAATACCTACCAAGGAAAATATTTCAACCTTCTGTTCTTCCCGTTACTTGTTCTTCCATCGAAATTGCTTTCCGAAAATTAAGAAGAACTGGTTCTACAGATTCTGATGGCCTTAGTGCCGATTTTTTCAAAATTGAGTGTCCAGCTTTAACACAACACCTTCAGCTGCTATTTCAAATTTGTTTATGCCAGGGTTTGGTTCCGAATAGTTTCCTCATGGGTACTATGACATCGGTGATTAAACGAGGGAAAGACGCGGACTTTTGCAAAAGCTAGCGGCCAATTACAGTTTCTTGTACCATAAGCAAAATCCTGGAATACGTCCTTCTTCCAGAACTAGTTGAAAAATGTAGCTTTGGTTCAATGCAGTTTGGATTCCGTTCGAGCGCCAGTTGTGCGCACGCTCATCACATATTGACAAAAATGATGAAACAGGCTACCCGCGACAAGTCTTCTATACATATATGTTCTATAGATATAGCTGGTGCTTTTGACAATATAACGCATTCTCAGGCCCTATTTTCTCTCATTACTTCTGGCGTGAATCTGTCTGCCGTCTATCTGTTAAAATTTTGGTATGGTCATTCTTCAGTAAGGTTCAAATGGCAAGGTAGCTTGTCAGAGATTATTTCTGTCCGGACTGGTGTTCGCCAAGGGGGAGTCTTATCTCCCTACATCTTCAAATCGGCCATATCTTCTTGTCTCGATTCTTTGCTTCCTGCTTACTTCTATAAAGACTATGCCTTCAGCTACATAGCCTACGCGGACGACTTGCTCTTAGTAAGCCGTAGCCGATCCACACTCACAAAAAATGTAAGTAAGCTGTCGTCAGAACTTCTGAAAATTGGCCTTGAAGTTAACCTTTCAAAATGTGAGTACCTGCATTTCAACCCTTCGTCAAATTGTTCGAGTGCATCTAAAGCTTCTATATCTCTTGGATCGTTCATCGTCAAATCAACAGACTCTCTACGGTGGCTCGGCATAACATTCAAATCTTCATTGTCAAAATTTTGCTCATCGGTTGTTCAAGAAGTTTATAAGTCGATCCGTAGCGCCTATGGGCGCATCGTCCCCAACCGGGGGCGCTATAATCGTAAAGCTTTGGGAAATTTGTACAGCACCTTCTGCGCTCCTTCTATTCTATTTCGTTCTGGCGTCACTCATGTTCTGCGAAAGAAGGAGATTAAAAAGATGAGATCATGTTATTTTAAATATGCAAAGCACCTGCTCCACTTGTCGAAATTATGTCATAACCATACATTGACGGAGAAATTCAAAATTCAAGATGCAAGTGTTACCCTTTTGGATGTTTCGTCATCACTTTCAAAACTCATGGACAACAAGGCCCAACCAGCACACGATGTCGTCCACTGCTTCCTGACCGAAGATTAAAAATAAAGTGTCTTTTTCTGTGTGTATATATGTGTTTTGTTTATTTTCTTTACTTTCGTCATTTACTCCGCCTTTTCAAAATGGCGGGTCATAAATAAATTACTTACTTACTTACTTACTTACTTACTTTATTCTGTCCACTACAGTCTTTCCACTATAGTCTGTCCACTTTATTCTTTCCACTTTAGTCTTTCCACTTTAGTCTGTCCACTTTAGTCTTTCCACTATAGTCTGTCCACTTTAGTCTTTCCACTATTTGCTGTCCACTTTAGTCTTTCCACTTTAGTCTTTCCACTGTAGTCTGTCAACTTTAGTCTTTCCACTTTTGTTTTTCCGCTTTAGTCTGTCCACTTAGTCTTTCCACTTCAGTCTTTCCACTAGAGTCTGTCCACTTTAGTCTTTCCACTTTAGTCTGTCCACTTTAGTCTTTCCACTTTAGTCTGTCCACTTTAGTCTTTCCACTATAGTCTGTCCACTTTAGTCTTTCCACTATAGTCTGTCCACTTTAGTCTTTCCACTTTAGTCTTTCCACTTTAGTCTTTCCATTATAGTCTCCACTTTATTCTGTCCACTACAGGCTTTCCACTATAGTCTTTCCGCTATAGTTTGTCCACTTTAGTCTTTCCACTTTAGTCTGTCCACTTTAGTCTTTCCACTTTAGTCTTTCCACTTGAGTCTTTCACTATTCTCTGTCCACTTTAGTCTTTCCACTTTATTCTTTCCACTTTAGTCTTTCCACTTTAGTCTTTCCACTATAGTCTGTCCACTTAATCTTTCCACTTAGTCTTTCCACTTCAGCCTTTCCACTAGAGTCTGTCCACTTTAGTCTTTCCACTTTAGTCTGTCCACTTTAGTCTTTCCACTTTAGTCTGTCCACTTTAGTCTTTCCACTATAGTCTGTCCACTTTAGTCTTTCCACTATAGTCTATCCACTTTAGTCTTTCCACTTTAGTCTTTCCACTTTAGTCTTTCCACTATAGTCTCCACTTTATTCTGTCCACTACAGTTTTTCCACTATAGTCTTTCCACTATAGTCTGTCCACTTTAGTCTTTCCACTTAGTCTTTCCACTTCAGCCTTTCCACTAGAGTCTGTCCACTTTAGTCTTTCCACTTTAGTCTGTCCACTTTAGTCTATCCACTTTAGTCTGTCCACTTTAGTCTTTCCACTATAGTCTGTCCACTTTAGTCTTTCCACTTTAGTCTGTCCACTTTAGTCTTTCCACTTGAGTCTTTCCACTATTCTCTGTCCACTTTATTCTTTCCACTATACTCTCCACTTTATTCTGTCCACTGCAGTCTTTCCACTATAGTCTGTCCACTTTAGTCTTTCCACTTTAGTCTTTCCACTTTAGTCTGTCCACTTTAGTCTTTCCACTATAGTCTGTCCACTTTAGTCTTTCCACTATTCTCTGTCCACTTTATTCTTTCCACTATACTCTCCACTTTATTCTGTCCACTACAGTCTTTCCACTATAGTATTTCCACTATAGTCTGTCCACTTTAGTCGTTCCACTTTAGTTTTTCCACTTTAGTCTGTCCATTTCAGTCTTTCCACTATAGTCTGTCCACTTTAGTCTTTCCACTTTAGTCTTTCCACTATAGTCTCCACTTTATTCTGTCCACTACAGTCTTTCCACTATAGTCTTTCCACTATAGTCTGTCCACTTTAGTCTTTCCACTATTCTCTGTCCACTTTAGTCTTTCCACTATAGTCTGTCCACTATAGTCTTTCCACTATAGTCTGTCCACTTTAGTCTTTCCACTATTCTCTGTCCACTTTAGTCTTTCCACTATAGTCTGTCCACTTAGTCTTTCCATTATAGTCTGTCCACTTTATTCTTTCCACTATACCCTCCACTTTATTCTGTCCACTACAGTCTTTCCACTATAGTCTGTCCACTTTAGTCTTTCCACTTTAGTATTTCCACTATTCTCTGTCCACTTTAGTCTTTCCACTATAGTCTACACTTTATTCTGTCCATCACAGTCTTTCCACTATAGTCATTCCACTATAGTCTGTCCACTTTAGTCGTTCCACTTTAGTTTTTCCACTTTAGTCTGTCCACTTCAGTCTTTCCACTATAGTCTGTCCACTTTAGTCTTTCCACTTTAGTCTTTCCACTATAGTCTCCACTTTATTCTGTCCACTACAGTCTTTCCACTATAGTCTTTCCACTATAGTCTGTCCACTTTAGTCTTTCCACTATTGTCTGTCCACTTTAGTCTTTCCACTATCGTCTCCACTTTATTCTGTCCACTTTAGTCTTTCCACTTTAGTATTTCCACTATTCTCTGTCCACTTTAGTCTTTTCACTATAGTCTACACTTTATTCTGTCCATCACAGTCTTTCCACTATAGTCATTCCACTATAGTCTCTCCACTTTAGTCGTTCCACTTTAGTTTTTCCACTTTAGTCTGTCCACTTCAGTCTTTCCACTATAGTCTGTCCACTTTAGTCTTTCCACTTTAGTCTTTCCACTATAGTCTCCACTTTATTCTGTCCACTACAGTCTTTCCACTATAGTCTTTCCACTATAGTCTGTCCACTTTAGTCTTTCCACTATAGTCTGTCCACTTTAGTCTTTCCACTTTTGTTTTTCCGCTTTAGTCTGTCCACTTAGTCTTTCCACTTCAGTCTTTCCACTAGAGTCTGTCCACTTTAGTCTTTCCACTTTAGTCTGTCCACTTTAGTCTTTCCACTATAGTCTGTCCACTTTAGTCTTTCCACTATTCTCTGTCCACTTTATTCTTTCCACTATACTCTCCACTTTATTCTGTCCACTGCAGTCTTTCCACTATAGTCTGTCCACTTTAGTCTTTCCACTTTAGTCTTTCCACTTTAGTCTGTCCACTTTAGTCTTTCCACTATAGTCTGTCCACTTTAGTCTTTCCACTATTCTCTGTCCACTTTATTCTTTCCACTATACTCTCCACTTTATTCTGTCCACTACAGTCTTTCCACTATAGTATTTCCACTATAGTCTGTCCACTTTAGTCGTTCCACTTTAGTTTTTCCACTTTAGTCTGTCCATTTCAGTCTTTCCACTATAGTCTGTCCACTTTAGTCTTTCCACTTTAGTCTTTCCACTATAGTCTCCACTTTATTCTGTCCACTACAGTCTTTCCACTATAGTCTTTCCACTATAGTCTGTCCACTTTAGTCTTTCCACTATTCTCTGTCCACTTTAGTCTTTCCACTATAGTCTGTCCACTATAGTCTTTCCACTATAGTCTGTCCACTTTAGTCTTTCCACTATTCTCTGTCCACTTTAGTCTTTCCACTATAGTCTGTCCACTTTAGTCTTTCCATTATAGTCTGTCCACTTTAGTCTTTCCACTATTCTCTGTCCACTTTATTCTTTCCACTATACCCTCCACTTTATTCTGTCCACTACAGTCTTTCCACTATAGTCTGTCCACTTTAGTCTTTCCACTTTAGTATTTCCACTATTCTCTGTCCACTTTAGTCTGTCCACTTTAGTCTTTCCACTATAGTCTGTCCACTTTAGTCTTTCCACTATAGTCTGTCCACTTTAGTCTTTCCACTTTAGTCTTTCCACTTTAGTCTTTCCATTATAGTCTCCACTTTATTCTGTCCACTACAGGCTTTCCACTATAGTCTTTCCGCTATAGTTTGTCCACTTTAGTCTTTCCACTTTAGTCTGTCCACTTTAGTCTTTCCACTTTAGTCTTTCCACTTGAGTCTTTCACTATTCTCTGTCCACTTTAGTCTTTCCACTTTATTCTTTCCACTTTAGTCTTTCCACTTTAGTCTTTCCACTATAGTCTGTCCACTTTAGTCTTTCCACTTAGTCTTTCCACTTCAGCCTTTCCACTAGAGTCTGTCCACTTTAGTCTTTCCACTTTAATCTGTCCACTTTAGTCTTTCCACTATAGTCTGTCCACTTTAGTCTTTCCACTATAGTCTGTCCACTTTAGTCTTTCCACTTTAGTCTTTCCACTTTAGTCTTTCCACTTTAGTCTTTCCACTATAGTCTGTCCACTTTAGTCTTTCCACTATTCTCTGTCCACTTTAGTCTTTCCACTATCGTCTCCACTTTATTCTGTCCACTACAGGCTTTCCACTTGAGTCTTTCACTATTCTCTGTCCACTTTAGTCTTTCCACTTTATTCTTTCCACTTTAGTCTTTCCACTTTAGTCTTTCCACTATAGTCTGTCCACTGTAGTCTTACTTTATTCTGTCCACTACAGTTTTTCCACTATAGTCTTTCCATTATAGTCTGTCCACTTTAGTCTTTCCACTTAGTCTTTCCACTTCAGCCTTTCCACTAGAATCTGTCCACTTTAGTCTTTCCACTTTAGTCTGTCCACTTTAGTCTTTCCACTTTAGTCTGTCCACTTTAGTCTTTCCACTATAGCCTGTCCACTATAGTCTGTCCACTTTAGTCTGTCCACTTTAGTCTTTCCGCTATAGTTTGTCCACTTTAGTCTTTCCACTTTAGTCTGTCCACTTTAGTCTTTCCACTTTAGTCTTTCCACTTGAGTCTTTCACTATTCTCTGTCCACTTTAGTCTTTCCACTTTATTCTTTCCACTTTAGTCTTTCCACTTTAGTCTTTCCACTATAGTCTGTCCACTTTAGTCTTTCCACTTAGTCTTTCCACTTCAGCCTTTCCACTAGAGTCTGTCCACTTTAGTCTTTCCACTTTAGTCTGTCCACTTTAGTCTTTCCACTTTAGTCTGTCCACTTTAGTCTTTCCACTATAGTCTGTCCACTTTAGTCTTTCCACTATAGTCTATCCACTTTAGTCTTTCCACTTTAGTCTTTCCACTTTAGTCTTTCCACTATAGTCTCCACTTTATTCTGTCCACTACAGTTTTTCCACTATAGTCTTTCCACTATAGTCTGTCCACTTTAGTCTTTCCACTTAGTCTTTCCACTTCAGCCTTTCCACTAGAGTCTGTCCACTTTAGTCTTTCCACTTTAGTCTGTCCACTTTAGTCTATCCACTTTAGTCTGTCCACTTTAGTCTTTCCACTATAGTCTGTCCACTTTAGTCTTTCCACTTTAGTCTGTCCACTTTAGTCTTTCCACTTGAGTCTTTCCACTATTCTCTGTCCACTTTATTCTTTCCACTATACTCTCCACTTTATTCTGTCCACTGCAGTCTTTCCACTATAGTCTGTCCACTTTAGTCTTTCCACTTTAGTCTTTCCACTTTAGTCTGTCCACTTTAGTCTTTCCACTATAGTCTGTCCACTTTAGTCTTTCCACTATTCTCTGTCCACTTTATTCTTTCCACTATACTCTCCACTTTATTCTGTCCACTACAGTCTTTCCACTATAGTATTTCCACTATAGTCTGTCCACTTTAGTCGTTCCACTTTAGTTTTTCCACTTTAGTCTGTCCATTTCAGTCTTTCCACTATAGTCTGTCCACTTTAGTCTTTCCACTTTAGTCTTTCCACTATAGTCTCCACTTTATTCTGTCCACTACAGTCTTTCCACTATAGTCTTTCCACTATAGTCTGTCCACTTTAGTCTTTCCACTATTCTCTGTCCACTTTAGTCTTTCCACTATAGTCTGTCCACTATAGTCTTTCCACTATAGTCTGTCCACTTTAGTCTTTCCACTATTCTCTGTCCACTTTAGTCTTTCCACTATAGTCTGTCCACTTTAGTCTTTCCATTATAGTCTGTCCACTTTAGTCTTTCCACTATTCTCTGTCCACTTTATTCTTTCCACTATACCCTCCACTTTATTCTGTCCACTACAGTCTTTCCACTATAGTCTGTCCACTTTAGTCTTTCCACTTTAGTATTTCCACTATTCTCTGTCCACTTTAGTCTTCCCACTATAGTCTACACTTTATTCTGTCCATCACAGTCTTTCCACTATAGTCATTCCACTATAGTCTGTCCACTTTAGTCGTTCCACTTTAGTTTTTCCACTTTAGTCTGTCCACTTCAGTCTTTCCACTATAGTCTGTCCACTTTAGTCTTTCCACTTTAGTCTTTCCACTATAGTCTCCACTTTATTCTGTCCACTACAGTCTTTCCACTATAGTCTTTCCACTATAGTCTGTCCACTTTAGTCTTTCCACTATTGTCTGTCCACTTTAGTCTTTCCACTATCGTCTCCACTTTATTCTGTCCACTTTAGTCTTTCCACTATTCTCTGTCCACTTTATTCTTTCCACTATACCCTCCACTTTATTCTGTCCACTACAGTCTTTCCACTATAGTCTGTCCACTTTAGTCTTTCCACTTTAGTATTTCCACTATTCTCTGTCCACTTTAGTCTTTCCACTATAGTCTACACTTTATTCTGTCCATCACAGTCTTTCCACTATAGTCATTCCACTATAGTCTGTCCACTTTAGTCGTTCCACTTTAGTTTTTCCACTTTAGTCTGTCCACTTCAGTCTTTCCACTATAGTCTGTCCACTTTAGTCTTTTCACTTTAGTCTTTCCACTATAGTCTCCACTTTATTCTGTCCACTACAGTCTTTCCACTATAGTCTTTCCACTATAGTCTGTCCACTTTAGTCTTTCCACTATAGTCTGTCCACTTTAGTCTTTCCACTTTTGTTTTTCCGCTTTAGTCTGTCCACTTAGTCTTTCCACTTCAGTCTTTCCACTAGAGTCTGTCCACTTTAGTCTTTCCACTTTAGTCTGTCCACTTTAGTCTTTCCACTATAGTCTGTCCACTTTAGTCTTTCCACTATTCTCTGTCCACTTTATTCTTTCCACTATACTCTCCACTTTATTCTGTCCACTGCAGTCTTTCCACTATAGTCTGTCCACTTTAGTCTTTCCACTTTAGTCTTTCCACTTTAGTCTGTCCACTTTAGTCTTTCCACTATAGTCTGTCCACTTTAGTCTTTCCACTATTCTCTGTCCACTTTATTCTTTCCACTATACTCTCCACTTTATTCTGTCCACTACAGTCTTTCCACTATAGTATTTCCACTATAGTCTGTCCACTTTAGTCGTTCCACTTTAGTTTTTCCACTTTAGTCTGTCCATTTCAGTCTTTCCACTATAGTCTGTCCACTTTAGTCTTTCCACTTTAGTCTTTCCACTATAGTCTCCACTTTATTCTGTCCACTACAGTCTTTCCACTATAGTCTTTCCACTATAGTCTGTCCACTTTAGTCTTTCCACTATTCTCTGTCCACTTTAGTCTTTCCACTATAGTCTGTCCACTATAGTCTTTCCACTATAGTCTGTCCACTTTAGTCTTTCCACTATTCTCTGTCCACTTTAGTCTTTCTACTATAGTCTGTCCACTTTAGTCTTTCCATTATAGTCTGTCCACTTTAGTCTTTCCACTATTCTCTGTCCACTTTATTCTTTCCACTATACCCTCCACTTTATTCTGTCCACTACAGTCTTTCCACTATAGTCTGTCCACTTTAGTCTTTCCACTTTAGTATTTCCACTATTCTCTGTCCACTTTAGTCTGTCCACTTTAGTCTTTCCACTATAGTCTGTCCACTTTAGTCTTTCCACTATAGTCTGTCCACTTTAGTCTTTCCACTTTAGTCTTTCCACTTTAGTCTTTCCATTATAGTCTCCACTTTATTCTGTCCACTACAGGCTTTCCACTATAGTCTTTCCGCTATAGTTTGTCCACTTTAGTCTTTCCACTTTAGTCTGTCCACTTTAGTCTTTCCACTTTAGTCTTTCCACTTGAGTCTTTCACTATTCTCTGTCCACTTTAGTCTTTCCACTTTATTCTTTCCACTTTAGTCTTTCCACTTTAGTCTTTCCACTATAGTCTGTCCACTTTAGTCTTTCCACTTAGTCTTTCCACTTCAGCCTTTCCACTAGAGTCTGTCCACTTTAGTCTTTCCACTTTAATCTGTCGACTTTAGTCTTTCCACTATAGTCTGTCCACTTTAGTCTTTCCACTATAGTCTGTCCACTTTAGTCTTTCCACTTTAGTCTTTCCACTTTAGTCTTTCCACTTTAGTCTTTCCACTATAGTCTGTCCACTTTAGTCTTTCCACTATTCTCTGTCCACTTTAGTCTTTCCACTATCGTCTCCACTTTATTCTGTCCACTACAGGCTTTCCACTTGAGTCTTTCACTATTCTCTGTCCACTTTAGTCTTTCCACTTTATTCTTTCCACTTTAGTCTTTCCACTTTAGTCTTTCCACTATAGTCTGTCCACTGTAGTCTTACTTTATTCTGTCCACTACAGTTATACCACTATAGTCTTTCCATTATAGTCTGTCCACTTTAGTCTTTCCACTTAGTCTTTCCACTTCAGCCTTTCCACTAGAATCTGTCCACTTTAGTCTTTCCACTTTAGTCTGTCCACTTTAGTCTTTCCACTTTAGTCTGTCCACTTTAGTCTTTCCACTATAGCCTGTCCACTATAGTCTGTCCACTTTAGTCTGTCCACTTTAGTCTTTCCACTTTAGTCTTTCCACTTTAGTCTTTCCACTATAGTCTTTCCACTTTAGTCTTTCCACTTTAGTCTTTCCACTATAGTCTTTCCACTATAGTCTGTAGACTTTAGTCTTTCCACTTTAGTCTTTCCACTTTAGTCTTTCCACTTTAGTCTGTCCACTTTAGTCTTTCCACTATAGTCTGTCCACTTTAGTCTTTCCACTATTCTCTGTCCACTTTATTCTTTCCACTATAGTCTCCACTTTATTCTGTCCACTACAGGCTTTCCACTATAGTCTTTCCACTATAGTTTGTCCACTTTAGTCTTTCCACTTTAGTCTTTCCACTATTCTCTGTCCACTTTAGACTGTCCACTTTATTCTTTCCACTTTAGTCTTTCCACTATAGTCTTTCCACTATAGTCTGTTCACTATAGTCTGTCCACTTTAGTCTTTCCACTATTCTCTGTCCACTTTAGTCTGTCCACTATAGTCTCCACTTTATTCTGTCCACTACAGTCTTTCCACTATAGTCGTTCCACTATAGTCTGTCAACTTTAGTCTTTCCACTTTAGTCTTTCCACTATAGTCTCCACTTTATTCTGTCCACTACAGTCTTTCCACTTTAGTCTTTCCACTATTCTCTGGCCACTTTAGTCTTTCCACTATAGTCTCCACTTTATTCTGTCCAGTACAGTCTCTCCACTATATTCTTTCCACTATAGTCTGTCCACTTTAGTCTTTCCACTATTCTCTGTCCACTTTATTCTTTCCACTATACTCTCCACTTTATTCTGTCCACTGCAGTCTTTCCACTATAGTCTGTCCACTTTAGTCTTTCCACTTTAGTCTTTCCACTTTAGTCTGTCCACTTTAGTCTTTCCACTATAGTCTGTCCACTTTAGTCTTTCCACTATTCTCTGTCCACTTTATTCTTTCCACTATACTCTCCACTTTATTCTGTCCACTACAGTCTTTCCACTATAGTATTTCCACTATAGTCTGTCCACTTTAGTCTTTCCACTATTCTCTGTCCACTTTATTCTTTCCACTATACTCTCCACTTTATTCTGTCCACTGCAGTCTTTCCACTATAGTCTGTCCACTTTAGTCTTTCCACTTTAGTCTTTCCACTTTAGTCTGTCCACTTTAGTCTTTCCACTATAGTCTGTCCACTTTAGTCTTTCCACTATTCTCTGTCCACTTTATTCTTTCCACTATACTCTCCACTTTATTCTGTCCACTACAGTCTTTCCACTATAGTATTTCCACTATAGTCTGTCCACTTTAGTCGTTCCACTTTAGTTTTTCCACTTTAGTCTGTCCATTTCAGTCTTTCCACTATAGTCTGTCCACTTTAGTCTTTCCACTTTAGTCTTTCCACTATAGTCTCCACTTTATTCTGTCCACTACAGTCTTTCCACTATAGTCTTTCCACTATAGTCTGTCCACTTTAGTCTTTCCACTATTCTCTGTCCACTTTAGTCTTTCCACTATAGTCTGTCCACTTTAGTCTTTCCACTATAGTCTGTCCACTTTAGTCTTTCCACTTTAGTCTTTCCACTATAGTCTCCACTTTATTCTGTCCACTACAGGCTTTCCACTATAGTCTTTCCACTATAGTTTGTCCACTTTAGTCTTTCCACTTTAGTCTTTCCACTATTCTCTGTCCACTTTAGACTGTCCACTTTATTCTTTCCACTTTAGTCTTTCCACTTTAGTCTTTCCACTATAGTCTGTTCACTATAGTCTGTCCACTTTAGTCTTTCCACTATTCTCTGTCCACTTTAGTCTGTCCACTATAGTCTCCACTTTATTCTGTCCACTACAGTCTTTCCACTATAGTCGTTCCACTATAGTCTGTCAACTTTAGTCTTTCCACTTTAGTCTTTCCACTATAGTCTCCACTTTATTCCGTCCACTAGAGTCTTTCCACTTTAGGCTTTCCACTATTCTCTGTCTACTTTAGTCTTTCCACTTTAGTCTTTCCACTATAGTCTCCACTTCGAGCCAGCGAGTGTTCAGCACCACCAAAACTGTTTCAGTCTGGGCGTTATGCTCTTGCCGTTCAGTTGGACAATATTGTTCTTGTTAATGTATATTTACCTTGCGACCGGCGGAACATTGCATCACACAGTTCATTTGCTAAGGCTTGTCATAAGATCAGAACACTTCTATCAGACATTTCAAGGAAAGGAATGAAATGGGCTCTTGTTGGTGATATTAACACTGATCTTCTAACTTCTTCTGTACGGACTGATTTATTTTTCGATTCTTTACCGGTAGCTCACAGTCTCATTGAGAAGTCTCTACCCTTTTCATATATACATAATCGTGGCGCTAATGTCTCCAACCTTGATCATTTGATTGTTTCTGAAACAAGTCTCATTGACGGTATTGTTGAGGTTGATGAGGAGAAAATTGAGGACGACCATCTGCCTCTGTCTTTCTGTTTGGTTGTCCCTGTTGCTCGAATCAGTTGTCCAAATCCCAAGAAGGCTTGGATCCAAAAGCGTAACTGGAATTGTATAGATACTGTGCTCTACATTTCTACATTAACTAATCTTCTCTCGCTTTTAAAAGTTCCTTTTCACCTTCTTCAGACTGGTATAGCAGCTACTACTTCGTCCGTTGATATTAATTGTTATTATAGCGAGCTTGTCCATTGCTTGAAATTGGCAGCCGATATTGCTGTACCGACTGAGAGAATTCGAGTTGGTACAAGGAAACCTATTTGGAAAGTCAGTCCTGAGGTTAAGAAGGCAAAAAACACGGCAAAATTTTGGCTAAAAATTTGGATTGCTTGTGGACGCCCAGAGAATGGTACTGTTTTTAATCTAAAAGCTAAAACGAAGCGTGAATACAAATCTTCACTTAAAAATGCTCGTTTGAATGGCTTAGATGCTCCCAGTGACAAAAAAGCGTGGCAAAAGGTCCTTCGTACAGATAAAGGTTCAGCTGTACCTCCTTCCGCGCTAACTATGGCTGACTGGACCAACCACTACCGTGGTCTATTCAGTGGTTGCAAAAACCAGATTCAGCAGCACTTTGAAAATTTACTTCTTAAATACCTACCAAGGAAAATATTTCAACCTTCTGTTCTTCCCGTTACTTGTTCTTCCATCGAAATTGCTTTCCGAAAATTAAGAAGAACTGGTTCTACAGATTCTGATGGCCTTAGTGCCGATTTTTTCAAAATTGAGTGTCCAGCTTTAACACAACACCTTCAGCTGCTATTTCAAATTTGTTTATGCCAGGGTTTGGTTCCGAATAGTTTCCTCATGGGTACTATGACATCGGTGATTAAACGAGGGAAAGACGCGGACTTTTGCAAAAGCTATCGGCCAATTACAGTTTCTTGTACCATAAGCAAAATCCTGGAATACGTCCTTCTTCCAGAACTAGTTGAAAAATGTAGCTTTGGTTCAATGCAGTTTGGATTCCGTTCGAGCACCAGTTGTGCGCACGCTCATCACATATTGACAAAAATGATGAAACAGGCTACCCGCGACAAGTCTTCTATACATATATGTTCTATAGATATAGCTGGTGCTTTTGACAGTATAACGCATTCTCAGGCCCTATTTTCTCTCATTACTTCTGGCGTGAATCTGTCTGCCGTCTATCTGTTAAAATTTTGGTATGGTCATTCTTCAGTAAGGTTCAAATGGCAAGGTAGCTTGTCAGAGATTATTTCTGTCCGGACTGGTGTTCGCCAAGGGGGAGTCTTATCTCCCTACATCTTCAAATCGGCCATATCTTCTTGTCTCGATTCTTTGCTTCCTGCTTACTTCTATAAAGACTATGCCTTCAGCTACATAGCCTACGCGGACGACTTGCTCTTAGTAAGCCGTAGCCGATCCACACTCACAAAAAATGTAAGTAAGCTGTCTTCAGAACTTCTGAAAATTGGCCTTGAAGTTAACCTTTCAAAATGTGAGTACCTGCATTTCAACCCTTCGTCAAATTGTTCGAGTGCATCTAAAGCTTCTATATCTCTTGGATCGTTCATCGTCAAATCAACAGACTCTCTACGGTGGCTCGGCATAACATTCAAATCTTCATTGTCAAAATTTTGCTCATCGGTTGTTCAAGAAGTTTATAAGTCGATCCGTAGCGCCTATGGGCGCATCGTCCCCAACCGGGGGCGCTATAATCGTAAAGCTTTGGGAAATTTGTACAGCACCTTCTGCGCTCCTTCTATTCTATTTCGTTCTGGCGTCACTCATGTTCTGCGAAAGAAGGAGATTAAAAAGATGAGATCATGT
Organism: Branchinecta sandiegonensis; assembly: GCA_030848855.1. Taxonomy (NCBI): domain Eukaryota; kingdom Metazoa; phylum Arthropoda; class Branchiopoda; order Anostraca; family Branchinectidae; genus Branchinecta; species Branchinecta sandiegonensis. Next base: position 833,347 of record JAUPMV010000014.1, on the reverse strand, counting down.
TATTTTAAATATGCAAAGCACCTGCTCCACTTGTCGAAATTATGTCATAACCATACATTGACGGAGAAATTCAAAATTCAAGATGCAAGTGTTACCCTTTTGGATGTTTCGTCATCACTTTCAAAACTCATGGACAACAAGGCCCAACCAGCACACGATGTCGTCCACTGCTTCCTGACCGAAGATTAAAAATTAAGTGTCTTTTTCTGTGTGTATATATGTGTTTTGTTTATTTTCTTTACTTTCGTCATTTACTCCGCCTTTTCAAAATGGCGGGTCATAAATAAATTACTTACTTACTTACTTACTTACTTACTTTATTCTGTCCACTACAGTCTTTCCACTATAGTCTGTCCACTTTATTCTTTCCACTTTAGTCTTTCCACTTTAGTCTGTCCACTTTAGTCCACTTTAGTCTTTCCACTATTCTCTGTCCACTTTAGTCTTTCCACTTTAGTCTTTCCACTATAGTCTGTCCACTTTAGTCTTTCCACTTTTCTTTTTCCGCTTTAGTCTGTCCACTTAGTCTTTCCACTTCAGTCTTTCCACTAGAGTCTGTCCACTTTAGTCTTTCCACTTTAGTCTGTCCACTTTAGTCTTTCCACTTTAGTCTGTCCACTTTAGTCTTTCCACTATAGTCTGTCCACTTTAGTCTTTCCACTATAGTCTGTCCACTTTAGTCTTTCCACTTTAGTCTTTCCACTTTAGTCTTTCCATTATAGTCTCCACTTTATTCTGTCCACTACAGGCTTTCCACTATAGTCTTTCCGCTATAGTTTGTCCACTTTAGTCTTTCCACTTTAGTCTGTCCACTTTAGTCTTTCCACTTTAGTCTTTCCACTTGAGTCTTTCACTATTCTCTGTCCACTTTAGTCTTTCCACTTTATTCTTTCCACTTTAGTCTTTCCACTTTAGTCTTTCCACTACAGTCTGTCCACTTTAGTCTTTCCACTTAGTCTTTCCACTTCAGCCTTTCCACTAGAGTCTGTCCACTTTAGTCTTTCCACTTTAGTCTGTCCACTTTAGTCTTTCCACTTTAGTCTGTCCACTTTAGTCTTTCCACTATAGTCTGTCCACTTTAGTCTTTCCACTATAGTCTATCCACTTTAGTCTTTCCACTTTAGTCTTTCCACTTTAGTCTTTCCACTATAGTCTCCACTTTATTCTGTCCACTACAGTTTTTCCACTATAGTCTTTCCACTATAGTCTGTCCACTTTAGTCTTTCCACTTAGTCTTTCCACTTCAGCCTTTCCACTAGAGTCTGTCCACTTTAGTCTTTCCACTTTAGTCTGTCCACTTTAGTCTATCCACTTTAGTCTGTCCACTTTAGTCTTTCCACTATAGTCTGTCCACTTTAGTCTTTCCACTTTAGTCTGTCCACTTTAGTCTTTCCACTTGAGTCTTTCCACTTGAGTCTTTCACTATTCTCTGTCCACTTTAGTCTTTCCACTTTATTCTTTCCACTTTAGTCTTTCCACTATAGTCTTTCCACTATAGTCTGTCCACTTTAGTCTTTCCACTTTAGTCTTTCCACTTTAGTCTTTCCACTATAGTCTTTCCACTATAGTCTGTAGACTTTAGTCTTTCCACTTTATTCTTTCCACTTTAGTCTGTCCACTTTAGTCTTTCCACTATAGTCTGTCCACTTTAGTCTTTCCACTTTAGTCTGTCCACTTTAGTCTTTCCACTATAGTCTGTCCACTTTAGTCTTTCCACTTTAGTCTGTCCACTTTAGTCTTTCCACTATAGTCTGTCCACTTTAGTCTTTCCACTATAGTCTGTCCACTTTAGTCTTTCCACTTTAGTCTTTCCACTTTAGTCTTTCCATTATAGTCTCCACTTTATTCTGTCCACTACAGGCTTTCCACTATAGTCTTTCCACTATAGTTTGTCCACTTTAGTCTTTCCACTTTAGTCTTTCCACTTTAGTCTGCCCACTTTAGTCTTTCCACTTTAGTCTTTCCACTTTAGTCTTTCCACTATAGTCTCCACTTTATTCTGTCCACTACAGTTTTTCCACTATAGTCTTTCCACTATAGTCTGTCCACTTTCGTCTTTCCACTTAGTCTTTCCACTTCAGCCTTTCCACTAGAGTCTGTCCACTTTAGTCTTTCCACTATAGTCTGTCCACTTTAGTCTTTCCACTTTAGTCTTTCCACTTTAGTCTTTCCATTATAGTCTGCACTTTATTCTGTCCACTACAGGCTTTCCACTATAGTCTTTCCACTATAGTTTGTCCACTTTAGTCTTTCCACTTTAGTCTTTCCACTTTAGTCTGTCCACTTTAGTCTTTCCACTTTAGTCTTTCCACTTGAGTCTTTAACTATTCTCTGTCCACTTTATTGTTTTCACTTTATTCTTTCCACTTTAGTCTTTCCACTTTAGTCTTTCCACTATAGTCTGTCCACTTTAGTCTTACTTTATTCTTTCCACTACAGTTTTTCCATTATAGTCTTTCCACTATAGTCTTTCCACTTTAGTCTTTCCACTATAGTCTCCACTTTATTCTGTCCACTACAGGCTTTCCACTATAGTCTTTCCACTATAGTTTGTCCACTTTAGTCTTTCCACTTTAGTCTTTCCACTATTCTCTGTCCACTTTAGTCTGTCCACTTTATTCTTTCCACTTTAGTCTTTCCACTATAGTCTTTCCACTATAGTTTGTCCACTTTAGTCTTTCCACTTTAGTCTTTCCACTATTCTCTGTCCACTTTAGTCTGTCCACTTTATTCTTTCCACTTTAGTCTTTCCACTATAGTCTTTCCACTATAGTCTGTTCACTATAGTCTGTCCACTTTAGTCTTTCCACTATTCTCTGTCCACTTTTGTCTTTCCACTATAGTCTCCACTTTATTCTGTCCACTACAGTCTTTCCACTATAGTCTTTCCACTATAGTCTGTCTACTTTAGTCTTTCCACTATAGTCTCCACTTTATTCTGTCCACTACAGTCTTTCCACTTTAGTCTTTCCACTATTCTCTGTCCACTTTAGTCTTTCCACTTTAGTCTTTCCACTACAGTCTCCACTTTATTCTTTCCACTACAGTCTCTTCACTGTATTCTTTCCACTATAGTCTGTCCACTTTAGTCTTTCCACTATTCTCTGTCCACGTCATTCTTTCCACTATACTCTCCACTTTATTCTGTCCACTATAGTCTTTCCACTATAGTCTGTCCACTTTAGTCTTTCCACTTTAGTCTTTCCACTTTAGTCTGTCCACTTTAGTCTTTCCACTATAGTCTGTCCACTTTAGTCTTTCCACTATTCTCTGTCCACTTTATTCTTTCCACTATACTCTCCACTTTATTCTGTCCACTACAGTCTTTCCACTATAGTCTGTCCACTTTAGTCTTTCCATTATAGTCTGTCCACTTTAGTCTTTCCACTATTCTCTGTCCACTTTATTCTTTCCACTATACCCTCCACTTTATTCTGTCCACTACAGTCTTTCCACTATAGTCTGTCCACTTTAGTCTTTCCACTTTAGTATTTCCACTATTCTCTGTCCACTTTAGTCTTTCCACTATAGTCTACACTTTATTCTGTCCATCACAGTCTTTCCACTATAGTCATTCCACTATAGTCTGTCCACTTTAGTCGTTCCACTTTAGTTTTTCCACTTTAGTCTGTCCACTTCAGTCTTTCCACTATAGTCTGTCCACTTTAGTCTTTCCACTTTAGTCTTTCCACTATAGTCTCCACTTTATTCTGTCCACTACAGTCTTTCCACTATAGTCTTTCCACTATAGTCTGTCCACTTTAGTCTTTCCACTATTGTCTGTCCACTTTAGTCTTTCCACTATCGTCTCCACTTTATTCTGTCCACTACAGTCTTTCCACTATAGTCTTTCCACTATAGTCTGTCCACTTTAGTCTTTCCACTTTATTCTGTCCACTTTAGTCTCTCCACTTTAATCTGTCCACTTTAGTCTTTCCACTATAGTCTGTCCACTTTAGTCTTTCCACTATAGTCTGTCCACTTTAGTCTTTCCACTTTAGTCTTTCCACTTTAGTCTTTCCACTTTAGTCTTTCCACTATAGTCTGTCCACTTTAGTCTTTCCACTATTCTCTGTCCACTTTAGTCTTTCCACTATCGTCTCCACTTTATTCTGTCCACTACAGGCTTTCCACTTGAGTCTTTCACTATTCTCTGTCCACTTTAGTCTTTCCACTTTATTCTTTCCACTTTAGTCTTTCCACTTTAGTCTTTCCACTATAGTCTGTCCACTGTAGTCTTACTTTATTCTGTCCACTACAGTTTTTCCACTATAGTCTTTCCATTATAGTCTGTCCACTTTAGTCTTTCCACTTAGTCTTTCCACTTCAGCCTTTCCACTAGAATCTGTCCACTTTAGTCTTTCCACTTTAGTCTGTCCACTTTAGTCTTTCCACTTTAGTCTGTCCACTTTAGTCTTTCCACTATAGCCTGTCCACTATAGTCTGTCCACTTTAGTCTGTCCACTTTAGTCTTTCCACTTTAGTCTTTCCACTTTAGTCTGTCCACTATAGTCTTTCCACTATAGTCTGTAGACTTTAGTCTTTCCACTTTAGTCTTTCCACTTTAGTCTTTCCACTTTAGTCTTTCCACTTTAGTCTGTCCACTTTAGTCTTTCCACTATAGTCTGTCCACTTTAGTCTTTCCACTATTCTCTGTCCACTTTATTCTTTCCACTATAGTCTACACTTTATTCTGTCCACTACAGGCTTTCCACTATAGTCTTTCCACTATAGTTTGTCCACTTTAGTCTTTCCACTTTAGTCTTTCCACTATTCTCTGTCCACTTTAGACTGTCCACTTTATTCTTTCCACTTTAGTCTTTCCACTATAGTCTTTCCACTATAGTCTGTTCACTATAGTCTGTCCACTTTAGTCTTTCCACTATTCTCTGTCCACTTTAGTCTGTCCACTATAGTCTTCACTTTATTCTGTCCACTACAGTCTTTCCACTATAGTCTTTCCACTATAGTCTGTCAACTTTAGTCTTTCCACTTTAGTCTTTCCACTATAGTCTCCACTTTATTCTGTCCACTACAGTCTTTCCACTTTAGTCTTTCCACTATTCTCTGGCCACTTTAGTCTTTCCACTATAGTCTCCACTTTATTCTGTCCAGTACAGTCTCTCCACTATATTCTTTCCACTATAGTCTGTCCACTTTAGTCTTTCCACTATTCTCTGTCCACTTTATTCTTTCCACTATACTCTCCACTTTATTCTGTCCACTGCAGTCTTTCCACTATAGTCTGTCCACTTTAGTCTTTCCACTTTAGTCTTTCCACTTTAGTCTGTCCACTTTAGTCTTTCCACTATAGTCTGTCCACTTTAGTCTTTCCACTATTCTCTGTCCACTTTATTCTTTCCACTATACTCTCCACTTTATTCTGTCCACTACAGTCTTTCCACTATAGTATTTCCACTATAGTCTGTCCACTTTAGTCGTTCCACTTTAGTTTTTCCACTTTAGTCTGTCCATTTCAGTCTTTCCACTATAGTCTGTCCACTTTAGTCTTTCCACTTTAGTAATTCCACTATAGTCTCCACTTTATTCTGTCCACTACAGTCTTTCCACTATAGTCTTTCCACTATAGTCTGTCCACTTTAGTCTTTCCACTATTCTCTGTCCACTTTAGTCTTTCCACTATAGTCTGTCCACTTTAGTCTTTCCACTATAGTCTGTCCACTTTAGTCTTTCCACTTTAGTCTTTCCACTATAGTCTCCACTTTATTCTGTCCACTACAGGCTTTCCACTATAGTCTTTCCACTATAGTTTGTCAACTTTAGTCTTTCTACTTTAGTCTTTCCACTATTCACTGTCCACTTTAGACTGTCCACTTTATTCTTTCCACTTTAGTCTTTCCACTTTAGTCTTTCCACTATAGTCTGTTCACTATAGTCTGTCCACTTTAGTCTTTCCACTATTCTCTGTCCACTTTAGTCTGTCCACTATAGTCTCCACTTTATTCTGTCCACTACAGTCTTTCCACTATAGTCGTTCCACTATAGTCTGTCAACTTTAGTCTTTCCACTTTAGTCTTTCCACTATAGTCTCCACTTTATTCTGTCCACTAGAGTCTTTCCACTTTAGTCTTTCCACTATTCTCTGTCTACTTTAGTCTTTCCACTTTAGTCTTTCCACTATAGTCTCCACTTTATTCTGTCCACTACAGTCTTTCCACTATAGTCTGTCCACTTTATTCTTTCCACTTTAGTCTTTCCACTTTAGTCTGTCCACTTTAGTCTTTCCACTATAGTCTGTCCACTTTAGTCTTTCCACTATTCTCTGTCCACTTTAGTCTTTCCACTTTAGTCTTTCCACTATAGTCTGTCCACTTTAGTCTTTCCACTTTTGTTTTTCCGCTTTAGTCTGTCCACTTAGTCTTTCCACTTCAGTCTTTCCACTAGAGTCTGTCCACTTTAGTCTTTCCACTTTAGTCTGTCCACTTTAGTCTTTCCACTATAGTCTGTCCACTTTAGTCTTTCCACTTTAGTCTTTCCATTATAGTCTCCACTTTATTCTGTCCACTACAGGCTTTCCACTATAGTCTTTCCGCTATAGTTTGTCCACTTTAGTCTTTCCACTTTAGTCTGTCCACTTTAGTCTTTCCACTTTAGTCTTTCCACTTGAGTCTTTCACTATTCTCTGTCCACTTTAGTCTTTCCACTTTATTCTTTCCACTTTAGTCTTTCCACTTTAGTCTTTCCACTATAGTCTGTCCACTTTAGTCTTTCCACTTAGTCTTTCCACTTCAGCCTTTCCACTAGAGTCTGTCCACTTTAGTCTTTCCACTTTAGTCTGTCCACTTTAGTCTTTCCACTTTAGTCTGTCCACTTTAGTCTTTCCACTATAGTCTGTCCACTTTAGTCTTTCCACTATAGTCTATCCACTTTAGTCTTTCCACTTTAGTCTTTCCACTTTAGTCTTTCCACTATAGTCTCCACTTTATTCTGTCCACTACAGTTTTTCCACTACAGTCTTTCCACTATAGTCTGTCCACTTTTGTCTTTCCACTTAGTCTTTCCACTTCAGCCTTTCCACTAGAGTCTGTCCACTTTAGTCTTTCCACTTTAGTCTGTCCACTTTAGTCGATCCACTTTAGTCTGTCCACTTTAGTCTTTCCACTATAGTCTGTCCACTTTAGTCTTTCCACTTTAGTCTGTCCACTTTAGTCTTTCCACTTTAGTCTTTCCACTTGAGTCTTTCACTATTCTCTGTCCACTTTAGTCTTTCCACTTTATTCTTTCCACTTTAGTCTTTCCACTATAGTCTTTCCACTATAGTCTGTCCACTTTAGTCTTTCCACTTTAGTCTTTCCACTTTAGTCTTTCCACTATAGTCTTTCCACTATAGTCTGTAGACTTTAGTCTTTCCACTTTATTCTTTCCACTTTAGTCTGTCCACTTTAGTCTTTCCACTATAGTCTGTCCACTTTAGTCTTTCCACTTTAGTCTTTCCACTTTAGTCTGTCCACTTTAGTCTTTCCACTATAGTCGCGATTTTCATTGAGGAATAGTATGATAATCAGTTATAATAAATATAATAGTAAGATCCAGGTTGGTTCTTCTGTAGAATTAATAAAGAAGAAATTTAAAGAAATAATGATTATGAATTATTAAATTTATTTATGATAAAGAGTGGTTTTCTCCTCTTGAATGGTCCGGAAGGTTGCATTCCCTTGCAAAGGTCCACAGGATTGAAAAGTTGGAGGTGCAAGTCTGGTCTGGTGAATGTGGTATTTGTTATTTATGTTGTATTTATGGTATTGCGGATGATTACTCGTTACTTATTTAAGTTAAACAGTTTTTTTCATTGTATGTTGTTCCCGAGCATTCGAGATGCCTCTCTGCCGGGAAAGAAGTGTTATTTATTTTATAAATTTTTTACGTAAATATATAAACCTGAACCTGAACCTGTCCACTTTAGTCTTTCCACTTTTGTTTTTCCGCTTTAGTCTGTCCACTTAGTCTTTCCACTTCAATCTTTCCACTAGAGTCTATCCACTTTAGTCTTTCCACTTTAGTCTGTCCACTTTAGTCTTTCCACTATAGTCTGTCCACTTTAGTCTTTCCACTATAGTCTGTCCACTTTAGTCTTTCCACTTTAGTCTTTCCACTTTAGTCTTTCCATTATAGTCTCCACTTTATTCTGTCCACTACAGGCTTTCCACTATAGTCTTTCCACTATAGTTTGTCCACTTTAGTCTTTCCACTTTAGTCTTTCCACTTTAGTCTGCCCACTTTAGTCTTTCCACTTTAGTCTTTCCACTTGAGTCTTTCACTATTCTCTGTCCACTTTATTCTTTTCACTTTATTCTTTCCACTTTAGTCTTTCCACTTTAGTCTTTCCACTTTAGTCTTTCCATTATAGTCTCCACTTTATTCTGTCCACTACAGGCTTTCCACTATAGTCTTTTCACTATAGTTTGTCCACTTTAGTCTTTCCACTTTAGTCTTTCCACTTTAGTTCGTCCACTTTAGTCTTTCCACTTAAGTCTGTCCACTTTAGTCTTTCCACTTTAGTCTGTCCACTTTAGTCTTTCCACTACAGTCTGTCCACTTTAGTCTTTCCACTATAGTCTGTCCACTTTAGTCTTTCCACTTTAGTCTTTCCACTTTAGTCTTTCCACTATAGTCTCCACTTTATTCTGTCCACTACAGGCTTTCCACTATAGTCTTTCCACTATAGTTTGTCCACTTTAGTTTTTCCACTTTAGTCTTTCCACTATTCTCTGTCCACTTTCGTCTGTCCACTCTGTTCTTTCCACTTTAGTCTTTCCACTATAGTCTTTCCACTATAGTCTGTTCACTATAGTCTGTCCACTTTAGTCTTTCCACTATTCTCTGCCCACTTTAGTCTTTCCACTATAGTCTCCACTTTATTCTGTCCACTACAGTCTTTCCACTTTAGTCTTTCCACTATAGTCTGTCCACTTTAGTCTTTCCACTTAGTCTTTCCACTTCAGCCTTTCCACTAGAGTCTGTCCACTTTAGTCTTTCCACTTTAGTCTGTCCACTTTAGTCTTTCCACTTTAGTCTGTCCACTTTAGTCTTTCCACTATAGTCTGTCCACTTTAGTCTTTCCACTATAGTCTGTCCACTTTAGTCTTTCCACTTTAGTCTTTCCACTTTAGTCTTTCCACTATAGTCTCCACTTTATTCTGTCCACTACAGTTTTTCCACTATAGTCTTTCCACTATAGTCTGTCCACTTTAGTCTTTCCACTTAGTCTTTCCACTTCAGCCTTTCCACTAGAGTCTGTCCACTTTAGTCTTTCCACTTTAGTCTGTCCACTTTAGTCTTTCCACTATAGTCTCCACTTTATTCTGTCCACTACAGTCTTTCCACTATAGTCTTTCCACTATAGTCTGTCCACTTTAGTCTTTCCACTTTAGTCTTTCCACTATAGTCTCCACTTTATTCTGTCCACTACAGTCTTTCCACTTTAGTCTTTCCACTATTCTCTGTCCACCTTAGTCTTTCCACTTTAGTCTTTCCACTATAGTCTCCACTTTACTCTTTCCACTACAGTCTCTCCACTGTATTCTTTCCACTATAGTCTGTCCACTTTAGTCTTTCCACTATTCTCTGCCCACGTCATTCTTTCCACTATACTCTCCACTTTATTCTGTCCACTACAGTCTTTCCACTATAGTCTGTCCACTTTAGTCTTTCCACTTTAGTCTTTCCACTTTAGTCTTTCCACTATAGTCTCCACTTTATTCTGTCCACTACAGGCTTTCCACTATAGTCTTTCCACTATAGTTTGTCCACTTTAGTCTTTCCACTTTAGTCTTTCCACTATTCTCTGTCCACTTTAGTCTGTCCACTTTATTCTTTCCACTTTAGTCTTTCCACTATAGTCTTTCCACTATAGTTTGTCCACTTTAGTCTTTCCACTTTAGTCTTTCCACTTTAGTCTGTCCACTTTAGTCTTTCCACTTTAGTCTTTCCACTTAGGTCTTTAACTATTCTCTGTCCACTTTATTCTTTTCACTTTATTCTTTCCACTTTAGTCTTTCCACTTTAGTCTTTCCACTATAGTCTGTCCACTTTAGTCTTACTTTATTCTTTCCACTACAGTTTTTCCATTATAGTCTTTCCACTATAGTCTTTCCACTTTAGTCTTTCCACTATAGTCTCCACTTTATTCTGTCCACTACAGGCTTTCCACTATAGTCTTTCCACTATAGTTTGTCCACTTTAGTCTTTCCACTTTAGTCTTTCCACTATTCTCTGTCCACTTTAGTCTGTCCACTTTATTCTTTCCACTTTAGTCTTTCCACTATAGTCTTTCCACTATAGTTTGTCCACTTTAGTCTTTCCACTTTAGTCTTTCCACTATTCTCTGTCCACTTTAGTCTGTCCACTTTATTCTTTCCACTTTAGTCTTTCCACTATAGTCTTTCCACTATAGTCTGTTCACTATAGTCTGTCCACTTTAGTCTTTCCACTATTCTCTGTCCACTTTTGTCTTTCCACTATAGTCTCCACTTTATTCTGTCCACTACAGTCTTTCCACTATAGTCTTTCCACTATAGTCTGTCTACTTTAGTCTTTCCACTATAGTCTCCACTTTATTCTGTCCACTACAGTCTTTCCACTTTAGTCTTTCCACTATTCTCTGTCCACTTTAGTCTTTCCACTTTAGTCTTTCCACTATAGTCTCCACTTTATTCTTTCCACTACAGTCTCTTCACTGTATTCTTTCCACTATAGTCTGTCCACTTTAGTCTTTCCACTATTCTCTGTCCACGTCATTCTTTCCACTATACTCTCCACTTTATTCTGTCCACTATAGTCTTTCCACTATAGTCTGTCCACTTTAGTCTTTCCACTTTAGTATTTCCACTTTAGTCTGTCCACTTTAGTCTTTCCACTATAGTCTGTCCACTTTAGTCTTTCCACTATTCTCTGTCCACTTTATTCTTTCCACTATACTCTCCACTTTATTCTGTCCACTACAGTCTTTCCACTATAGTCTGTCCACTTTAGTCTTTCCATTATAGTCTGTCCACTTTAGTCTTTCCACTATTCTCTGTCCACTTTATTCTTTCCACTATACCCTCCACTTTATTCTGTCCACTACAGTCTTTCCACTATAGTCTGTCCACTTTAGTCTTTCCACTTTAGTATTTCCACTATTCTCTGTCCACTTTAGTCTTTCCACTATAGTCTACACTTTATTCTGTCCATCACAGTATTTCCACTATAGTCATTCCACTATAGTCTGTCCACTTTAGTCGTTCCACTTTAGTTTTTCCACTTTAGTCTGTCCACTTCAGTCTTTCCACTATAGTCTGTCCACTTTAGTCTTTCCACTTTAGTCTTTCCACTATAGTCTCCACTTTATTCTGTCCACTACAGTCTTTCCACTATAGTCTTTCCACTATAGTCTGTCCACTTTAGTCTTTCCACTATTGTCTGTCCACTTTAGTCTTTCCACTATCGTCTCCACTTTATTCTGTCCACTACAGTCTTTCCACTATAGTCTTTCCACTATAGTCTGTCCACTTTAGTCTTTCCACTTTAGTCTCTCCACTTTAATCTGTCCACTTTAGTCTTTCCACTATAGTCTGTCCACTTTAGTCTTTCCACTATAGTCTGTCCACTTTAGTCTTTCCACTTTAGTCTTTCCACTTTAGTCTTTCCATTATAGTCTCCACTTTATTCTGTCCACTTTAGTCTTTCCACTTTAGTCTTTCCACTATAGTCTGTCCACTTTAGTCTTTCCACTATTCTCTGTCCACTTTAGTCTTTCCACTACCGTCTCCACTTTATTCTGTCCACTACAGGCTTTCCACTTGAGTCTTTCACTATTCTCTGTCCACTTTAGTCTTTCCACTTTATTCTTTCCACTTTAGTCTTTCCACTTTAGTCTTTCCACTATAGTCTGTCCACTGTAGTCTTACTTTATTCTGTCCACTACAGTTTTTCCACTATAGTCTTTCCATTATAGTCTGTCCACTTTAGTCTTTCAACTTAGTCTTTCCACTTCAGCCTTTCCACTAGAATCTGTCCACTTTAGTCTTTCCACTTTAGTCTGTCCACTTTAGTCTTTCCACTTTAGTCTGTCCACTTTAGTCTTTCCACTATAGTCTGTCCACTTTAGTCTTTCCACTATAGTCTCCACTTTATTCTGTCCACTACAGGCTTTCCACTATAGTCTTTCCACTATAGTTTGTCCACTTTAGTCTTTCCACTTTAGTCTTTCCACTATTCTCTGTCCACTTTAGACTGTCCACTTTATTCTTTCCACTTTAGTCTTTCCACTATAGTCTTTCCACTATAGTCTGTTCACTATAGTCTGTCCACTTTAGTCTTTCCACTATTCTCTGTCCACTTTAGTCTGTCCACTATAGTCTCCACTTTATTCTGTCCACTACAGTCTTTCCACTATAGTCGTTCCACTATAGTCTGTCAACTTTAGTCTTTCCACTTTAGTCTTTCCACTATAGTCTCCACTTTATTCTGTCCACTACAGTCTTTCCACTTTAGTCTTTCCACTATTCTCTGGCCACTTTAGTCTTTCCACTATAGTCTCCACTTTATTCTGTCCAGTACAGTCTCTCCACTATATTCTTTCCACTATAGGCTGTCCACTTTAGTCTTTCCACTATTCTCTGTCCACTTTATTCTTTCCACTATACTCTCCACTTTATTCTGTCCACTGCAGTCTTTCCACTATAGTCTGTCCACTTTAGTCTTTCCACTTTAGTCTTTCCACTTTAGTCTGTCCACTTTAGTCTTTCCACTATAGTCTGTCCACTTTAGTCTTTCCACTATTCTCTGTCCACTTTATTCTTTCCACTATACTCTCCACTTTATTCTGTCCACTACAGTCTTTCCACTATAGTATTTCCACTATAGTCTGTCCACTTTAGTCGTTCCACTTTAGTTTTTCCACTTTAGTCTGTCCATTTCAGTCTTTCCACTATAGTCTGTCCACTTTAGTCTTTCCACTTTAGTCTTTCCACTTTAGTCTTTCCACTATAGTCTTTCCACTTTAGTCTTTCCACTTTAGTCTTTCCACTATAGTCTTTCCACTATAGTCTGTAGACTTTAGTCTTTCCACTTTAGTCTTTCCACTTTAGTCTTTCCACTTTAGTCTGTCCACTTTAGTCTTTCCACTATAGTCTGTCCACTTTAGTCTTTCCACTATTCTCTGTCCACTTTATTCTTTCCACTATAGTCTCCACTTTATTCTGTCCACTACAGGCTTTCCACTATAGTCTTTCCACTATAGTTTGTCCACTTTAATCTTTCCACTTTAGTCTTTCCACTTTAGTCTGTCCACTTTAGTCTTTCCACTATTGTCTGTCCACTTTAGTCTTTCCACTATCGTCTCCACTTTATTCTGTCCACTACAGTCTTTCCACTTTAGTCTTTCCACTATTCTCTGTCCACTTTATTCTTTCCACTATAGTCTCCACTTTATTCTGTCCAGTACAGTCTCTCCACTATATTCTTTCCACTATAGTCTGTCCACTTTAGTCTTTCCACTATTCTCTGTCCACTTTATTCTTTCCACTATAGTCTCCACTTTATTCTGTCCACTACAGGCTTTCCACTATAGTCTTTCCACTATAGTTTGTCCACTTTAGTCTTTCCACTTTAGTCTTTCCACTATAGTCTCCACTTTATTCTGTCCACTACAGTCTTTCCACTTTAGTCTTTCCACTATTCTCTGTCCACTTTATTCTTTCCACTATACTCTCCACTTTATTCTGTCCACTACAGTCTTTCCACTATAGTATTTCCACTATAGTCTGTCCACTTTAGTCGTTCCACTTTAGTTTTTCCACTTTAGTCTGTCCATTTCAGTCTTTCCACTATAGTCTGTCCACTTTAGTCTTTCCACTTTAGTCTTTCCACTTTAGTCTGTCCACTTTAGTCTTTCCACTATAGTCTGTCCACTTTAGTCTTTCCACTATTCTCTGTCCACTTTATTCTTTCCACTATACTCTCCACTTTATTCTGTCCACTACAGTCTTTCCACTATAGTCGTTCCACTATTCTCTGTCTACTTTAGTCTTTCCACTTTAGTCTTTCCACTATAGTCTCCACTTTATTCTGTCCACTACAGTCTTTCCACTATAGTCTGTCTACTTTAGTCTTTCCACTTTAGTCTTTCCACTATAGTCTCCACTTTATTCTGTCCACTACAGTCTTTCCACTATAGTCTGTCCACTTTATTCTTTCCACTTTAGTCTTTGCACTTTAGTCTGTCCACTTTAGTCTTTCCAGTATAGTCTGTCCACTTTAGTCTTTCCACTATTCTCTGTCCACTTTAGTCTTTCCACTATACTCTCCACTTTATTCTGTCCACTACAGTCTTTCCACTATAGTCGTTCCACTATTCTCTGTCTACTTTAGTCTTTCCACTTTAGTCTTTCCACTATAGTCTCCACTTTATTCTGTCCACTACAGTCTTTCCACTTTGGTCTTTCCACTATAGTCTCCACTTTATTCTGTCCACTACAGTCTTTCCACTATAGTCTGTCCACTTTATTCTTTCCACTTTAGTCTTTCCACTTTAGTCTGTCCACTTTAGTCTTTCCACTATAGTCTGTCCACTTTAGTCTTTCCACTATTCTCTGTCCACTTTAGTCTTTCCACTTTAGTCTTTCCACTATAGTCTGTCCACTTTAGTCTTTCCACTTTTTTTTTTCCGCTTTAGTCTGTCCACTTAGTCTTTCCACTTCAGTCTTTCCACTAGAGTCTGTCCACTTTAGTCTTTCCACTTTAGTCTGTCCACTTTAGTCTTTCCACTTTAGTCTGTCCACTTTAGTCTTTCCACTATAGTCTGTCCACTTTAGTCTTTCCACTATAGTCTGTCCACTTTAGTCTTTCCACTTTAGTCTTTCCACTTTAGTCTTTCCATTGTAGTCTCCACTTTATTCTGTCCACTACAGGCTTTCCACTATAGTCTTTCCGCTATAGTTTGTCCACTTTAGTCTTTCACTTTAGTCTGTCCACTTTAGTCTTTCCACTTGAGTCTTTCACTATTCTCTGTCCACTTTAGTCTTTCCACTTTATTCTTTCCACTTTAGTCTTTCCACTTTAGTCTTTCCACTATAGTCTATCCACTTTAGTCTTTCCACTTAGTCTTTCCACTTCAGCCTTTCCACTAGAGTCTGTCCACTTTAGTCTTTCCACTTTAGTCTGTCCACTTTAGTCTTTCCACTTTAGTCTGTCCACTTTAGTCTTTCCACTATAGTCTTTCCACTTTAGTCTTTCCACTATAGTCTATCCATTTTAGTCTTTCCACTTTAGTCTTTCCACTTTAGTCTTTCCACTATAGTCTCCACTTTATTCTGTCCACTACAGTTTTTCCACTATAGTCTTTCCACTATAGTCTGTCCACTTTAGTCTTTCCACTTAGTCTTTCACTTCAGCCTTTCCACTAGAGTCTGTCCACTTTAGTCTTTCCACTTTAGTCTGTCCACTTTAGTCTATCCACTTTAGTCTGTCCACTTTAGTCTTTCCACTATAGTCTGTCCACTTTAGTCTTTCCACTATAGTCTGTCCACTTTAGTCTTTCCACTTTAGTCTTTCCACTTTAGTCTTTCCACTATAGTCTTTCCACTATAGTCTGTCCACTTTAGTCTTTCCACTTTATTCTTTCCACTTTAGTCTGTCCACTTTAGTCTTTCCACTATAGTCTGTCCACTTTAGTCTTTCCACTTTAGTCTTTCCACTTTAGTCTGTCCACTTTAGTCTTTCCACTATAGTCTGTCCACTTTAGTCTTTCCACTTTTGTTTTTCCGCTTTAGTCTGTCCACTTAGTCTTTCCACTTCAGTCTTTCAAATAGAGTCTGTCCACTTTAGTCTTTCCACTTTAGTCTGTCCACTTTAGTCTTTCCACTTTAGTCTGTCCACTTTAGTCTTTCCACTATAGTCTTTCCACTTTAGTCTTTCCACTATAGTCTGTCCACTTTAGTCTTTCCACTTTAGTCTGCCCACTTTAGTCTTTCCACTTTAGTCTTTCCACTTGAGTCTTTCACTATTCTCTGTCCACTTTATTCTTTTCACTTTATTCTTTCCACTTTAGTCTTTCCACTATAGTCTGTCCTTTTTAGTCTTACTTTATT
Organism: Branchinecta sandiegonensis; assembly: GCA_030848855.1. NCBI lineage: Eukaryota > Metazoa > Arthropoda > Branchiopoda > Anostraca > Branchinectidae > Branchinecta > Branchinecta sandiegonensis. The sequence goes on along the minus strand of JAUPMV010000014.1, from coordinate 817,256 downwards.
CTTTCCACTACAGTTTTTCCACTATAGTCTTTCCACTATAGTCTGTCCACTTTAGTCTTTCCACTTAGTCTTTCCACTTCAGCCTTTCCACTAGAGTCTGTCCACTTTAGTCTTTCCACTTTAGTCTGTCCACTTTAGTCTTTCCACTTTAGTCTGTCCACTTTAGTCTTTCCACTGCAGTCTTTCCACTTTAGTCTTTCCACTATAGTCTGTCCACTTTAGTCTTTCCACTTTAGTCTTTCCACTTTAGTCTTTCCACTATAGTCTCCACTTTATTCTGTCCACTACAGGCTTTCCACTATAGTCTTTCCACTATAGTTTGTCCACTTTAGTTTTTCCACTTTAGTCTTTCCACTATTCTCTGTCCACTTTAGTCTGTCCACTCTGTTCTTTCCACTTTAGTCTTTCCACTATAGTCTTTCCACTATAGTCTGTTCACTATAGTCTGTCCACTTTAGTCTTTCCACTATTCTCTGCCCACTTTAGTCTTTCCACTATAGTCTCCACTTTATTCTGTCCACTACAGTCTTTCCACTTTAGTCTTTCCACTATAGTCTGTCCACTTTAGTCTTTCCACTTAGTCTTTCCACTTCAGCCTTTCCACTAGAGTCTGTCCACTTTAGTCTTTCCACTTTAGTCTGTCCACTTTAGTCTTTCCACTTTAGTCTTTCCACTATAGTCTGTCCACTTTAGTCTTTCCACTATAGTCTGTCCACTTTAGTCTTTCCACTTTAGTCTTTCCACTTTAGTCTTTCCACTATAGTCTCCACTTTATTCTGTCCACTACAGTTTTTCCACTATAGTCTTTCCACTATAGTCTGTCCACTTTAGTCTTTCCACTTAGTCTTTCCACTTCAGCCTTTCCACTAGAGTCTGTCCACTTTAGTCTTTCCACTTTAGTCTGTCCACTTTAGTCTTTCCACTATAGTCTCCACTTTATTCTGTCCACTACAGTCTTTCCACTATAGTCTTTCCACTATAGTCTGTCCACTTTAGTCTTTCCACTTTAGTCTTTCCACTATAGTCTCCACTTTATTCTGTCCACTACAGTCTTTCCACTTTAGTCTTTCCACTATTCTCTGTCCACCTTAGTCTTTCCACTTTAGTCTTTCTACTATAGTCTCCACTTTATTCTTTCCACTACAGTCTCTCCACTGTATTCTTTCCACTATAGTCTGTCCACTTACTATTCTCTGTCCACGTCATTCTTTCCACTATACTCTCCACTTTATTCTGTCCACTACAGTCTTTCCACTATAGTCTGTCCACTTTAGTCTTTCCACTTTAGTCTTTCCACTTTAGTCTGTCCACTTTAGTCTTTCCACTATAGTCTGTCCACTTTAGTCTTTCCACTATTCTCTGTCCACTTTATTCTTTCCACTATACTCTCCACTTTATTCTGTCCACTACAGTCTTTCCACTATAGTCTGTCCACTTTAGTCTTTCCATTATAGTCTGTCCACTTTAGTCTTTCCACTATTCTCTGTCCACTTTATTCCTTCCACTATACTCTCCACTTTATTCGGTCCACTACAGTCTTTCCACGATAGTCTGTCCACTTTAGTCTTTCCACTTTAGTATTTCCACTATTCTCTGTCCACTTTAGTCTTTCCACTATAGTCTACACTTTATTCTGTCCATTACAGTCTTTCCACTATAGTCTTTCCACTATAGTCTGTCCACTTTAGTCGTTCCACTTTAGTTTTTCCACTTTAGTCTGTCCACTTCAGTCTTTCCACTATAGTCTGTCCACTTTAGTCATTCCACTTTAGTCTTTCCACTATAGTCTCCACTTTATTCTGTCCACTACAGTCTTCCCACTATAGTCTTTCCACTATAGTCTGTCCACTTTAGTCTTTCCACTATTGTCTGTCCACTTTAGTCTTTCCACTATCGTCTCCACTTTATTCTGTCCACTACAGTCTTTCCACTATAGTCTTTCCACTATAGTCTGTCCACTTTTGTTTTTCCGCTTTAGTCTGTCCACTTAGTCTTTCCACTTCAGTCTTTCCACTAGAGTCTGTCCACTTTAGTCTTTCCACTTTAGTCTGTCCACTTTAGTCTTTCCACTTTAGTCTGTCCACTTTAGTCTTTCCACTATAGTCTGTCCACTTTAGTCTTTCCACTATAGTCTGTCCACTTTAGTCTTTCCACTTTAGTCTTTCCACTTTAGTCTTTCCATTATAGTCTCCACTTTATTCTGTTCACTACAGGCTTTCCACTATAGTCTTTCCGCTATAGTTTGTCCACTTTAGTCTTTCCACTTTAGTCTTTCCACTTTAGTCTGTCCACTTTAGTCTTTCCACTTTAGTCTTTCCACTTGAGTCTTTCACTATTCTCTGTCCACTTTAGTCTTTCCACTTTATTCTTTCCACTTTAGTCTTTCCACTTTAGTCTTTCCACTATAGTCTCCACTTTATTCTGTCCACTACAGTCTCTCCACTATAGTCTTTCCACTATAGTCTGTCCACTTTAGTCTTTCCACTATTCTCTGTCCACTTTATTCTTTCCACTATACTCTCCACTTTATTCTGTCCACTACAGTCTTTCCACTATAGTCTGTCCACTTTAGTCTTTCCACTTTAGTCTGTCCACTTTATTCTTTCCACTATAGTCTGTCCACTTTAGTCTTTCCACTTTGTCTTTCCACTTCAGCCTTTCCACTACAGTATGTCCACTTTAGTCTTTCCACTTTAGTCTGTCCACTTTAGTCTTTCCACTTTAGTCTGTCCACTTTAGTCTTTCCACTATAGTCTGTCCACTTTAGTCTTTCCACTATAGTCTGTCCACTTTAGTCTTTCCACTTTAGTCTTTCCACTTTAGTCATTCCACTATCCACTTTTCCACTATTCTGTCCACTACAGGCTTTCCACTATAGTCTTTCCACTATAGTTTGTCCACTTTAGTCTTTCCACTTTAGTCTTTCCACTCTTCTCTGTCCACTTTAGTCTGTCCAATTTATTCTTTCCACTTTAGTCTTTCCACTATAGTCTGTCCACTATAGTCTGGCCACTTTAGTCTTTCCACTATTCTCTGTCCACTTTAGTCTTTCCACTATAGTCTCCATTTTATTCTGTCCATTACAGTCTTTCCACTATAGTCTGTCCACTTTAGTCTTTCCACTTTAGTCTTTCCACTATAGTCTCCACTTCATTCTGTCCACTACAGTCTTTCCATTTTAGTCTTCCCACAATTCTCTGTCCACTTTAGTCTTTCCACTTTAGTCTTTCCACTATAGTCTCCACTTTATTCTGTCCACTACAGTCTCTCCACTATAGTCTTTCCACTATAGTCTGTCCACTTTAGTCTTTCCACTATTCTCTGTCCACTTTATTCTTTCCACTATACTCTCCACTTTATTCTGTCCACTACAGTCTTTCCACTATAGTCTGTCCACTTTAGTCTTTCCACTTTAGTCTTTCCACTTTAGTCTGTCCACTTTATTCTTTCCACTATAGTCTGTCCACTTTAGTCTTTCCACTATTCTCTGTCCACTTTATTCTTTCCAATATACTCTCCACTTTATTCTGTCCACTACAGTCTTTCCACTATAGTCTGTCCACTTTAGTCTTTCCACTTTAGTTTTTCCACTTTAGTCTTTCCACTATAGTCTGTCCACTTTAGTCTTTCTACTTTTGTTTTTCCGCTTTAGTCTGTCCACTTAGTCTTTCCACTTCAGTCTTTCCAGTAGAGTCTGTCCGCTTTAGTCTTTCCACTTTAGTCTGTCCACTTTAGTCTTTCCACTTTAGTCTGTCCACTTTAGTCTTTCCACTATAGTCTGTCCACTTTAGTCTTTCCACTATAGTCTGTCCACTTTAGTCTTTCCACTTTAGTCTTTCCACTTTAGTCTTTCCATTATAGTCTCCACTTTATTCTGTCCACTACAGGCTTTCCACTATAGTCTTTCCGCTATAGTTTGTCCACTTTAGTCTTTCCACTTTAGTCTTTCCACTATTCTCTGTCCACTTTAGTCTGTCCAATTTATTCTTTCCACTTTAGTCTTTCCACTATAGTCTGTCCACTATAGTCTGTCCACTTTAGTCTTTCCACTATTCTCTGTCCACTTTAGTCTTTCCACTATAGTCTCCACTTTATTCTGTCCACTACAGTCTTTCCACTATAGTCTGTCCACTTTAGTCTTTCCACTTTAGTCTTTCCACTATAGTCTCCACTTTATTCTGTCCGCTACAGTCTTTCCATTTTAGTCTTCCCACAATTCTCTGTCCACTTTTGTCTTTCCACTTTAGTCTTTCCACTATAGTCTCCACTTTATTCTGTCCACTACAGTCTCTCCACTATAGTCTTTCCACTATAGTCTGTCCACTTTAGTCTTTCCACTATTCTCTGTCCACTTTATTCTTTCCACTATACTCTCCACTTTATTCTGTCCACTACAGTCTTTCCACTATAGTCTGTCCACTTTAGTCTTTCCACTTTAGTCTTTCCAATTTAGTCTGTCCACTTTATTCTTTCCACTATAGTCTGTCCACTTTAGTCTTTCCACTATTCTCTGTCCAGTTTATTCTTTCCACTTTAGTCTTTCCACTACAGTCTCTAGACTATAGTCTTTCCACTATAGTCTGTCCACTTTAGTCTTTCCACTATTCTCTGTCCACTTTATTCTTTCCAATATACTCTCCACTTTATTCTGTCCACTACAGTCTTTCCACTATAGTCTGTCCACTTTAGTCTTTCCACTTTAGTTTTTCCACTTTAGTCTTTCCACTATAGTCTGTCCACTTTAGTCTTTCCACTTTTGTTTTTCCGCTTTAGTCTGTCCACTTAGTCTTTCCACTTCAGTCTTTCCACTAGAGTCTGTCCACTTTAGTCTTTCCACTTTAGTCTGTCCACTTTAGTCTTTCCACTTTAGTCTGTCCACTTTAGTCTTTCCACTATAGTCTGTCCACTTTAGTCTTTCCATTATAGTCTCCACTTTATTCTGTTCACTACAGGCTTTCCACTATAGTCTTTCCGCTATAGTTTGTCCACTTTAGTCTTTCCACTTTAGTCTTTCCACTTTAGTCTGTCCACTTTAGTCTTTCCACTATTCTCTGTCCACTTTAGTCTTTCCACTATAGTCTCCACTTTATTCTGTCCACTACAGTCTTTCCACTATAGTCTGTCCACTTTAGTCTTTCCACTTTAGTCTTTCCACTATAGTCTCCACTTTATTCTGTCCGCTACAGTCTTTCCATTTTAGTCTTCCCACAATTCTCTGTCCACTTTTGTCTTTCCACTTTAGTCTTTCCACTATAGTCTCCACTTTATTCTGTCCACTACAGTCTCTCCACTATAGTCTTTCCACTATAGTCTGTCCACTTTAGTCTTTCCACTATTCTCTGTCCACTTTATTCTTTCCACTATACTCTCCACTTTATTCTGTCCACTACAGTCTTTCCACTATAGTCTGTCCACTTTAGTCTTTCCACTTTAGTCTTTCCAATTTAGTCTGTCCACTTTATTCTTTCCACTATAGTCTGTCCACTTTAGTCTTTCCACTATTCTCTGTCCAGTTTATTCTTTCCACTTTAGTCTTTCCACTACAGTCTCTAGACTATAGTCTTTCCACTATAGTCTGTCCACTTTAGTCTTTCCACTATTCTCTGTCCACTTTATTCTTTCCAATATACTCTCCACTTTATTCTGTCCACTACAGTCTTTCCACTATAGTCTGTCCACTTTAGTCTTTCCACTTTAGTTTTTCCACTTTAGTCTTTCCACTATAGTCTGTCCACTTTAGTCTTTCCACTTTTGTTTTTCCGCTTTAGTCTGTCCACTTAGTCTTTCCACTTCAGTCTTTCCACTAGAGTCTGTCCACTTTAGTCTTTCCACTTTAGTCTGTCCACTTTAGTCTTTCCACTTTAGTCTGTCCACTTTAGTCTTTCCACTATAGTCTGTCCACTTTAGTCTTTCCATTATAGTCTCCACTTTATTCTGTTCACTACAGGCTTTCCACTATAGTCTTTCCGCTATAGTTTGTCCACTTTAGTCTTTCCACTTTAGTCTTTCCACTTTAGTCTGTCCACTTTAGTCTTTCCACTTTAGTCTTTCCACTTGAGTCTTTCACTATTCTCTGTCCACTTTAGTCTTTCCAGTTTATTCTTTCCACTTTAGTCTTTCCACTTTAGTCTTTCCACTATAGTCTCCACTTTATTCTGTCCACTACAGTCTCTCCACTATAGTCTTTCCACTATAGTCTGTCCACTTTAGTCTTTCCACTATTCTCTGTCCACTTTATTCTTTCCACTATACTCTCCACTTTATTCTGTCCACTACAGTCTTTCCACTATAGTCTGTCCACTTTAGTCTTTCCACTTTAGTCTTTCCACTTTAGTCTGTCCACTTTATTCTTTCCACTATAGTCTGTCCACTTTAGTCTTTCCACTATTCTCTGTCCAGTTTATTCTTTCCACTTTAGTCTTTCCACTACAGTCTCTCCACTATAGTCTTTCCACTATAGTCTGTCCACTTTAGTCTTTCCACTATTCTCTGTTCACTTTATTCTTTCCAATATACTCTCCACTTTATTCTGTCCACTACAGTCTTTCCACTATAGTCTGTCCACTTTAGTCTTTCCACTTTAGTTTTTCCACTTTAGTCTTTCCACTATAGTTTGTCCACTTTAGTCTTTCCACTTTTGTTTTTCCGCTTTAGTCTGTCCACTTAGTCTTTCCACTTCAGTCTTTCCACTAGAGTCTGTCCACTTTAGTCTTTCCACTTTAGTCTGTCCACTTTAGTCTTTCCACTTTAGTCTGTCCACTTTAGTCTTTCCACTATAGTCTGTCCACTTTAGTCTTTCCACTATAGTCTGTCCACTTTAGTCTTTCCACTTTAGTCTTTCCACTTTAGTCTTTCCATTATAGTCTCCACTTTCTTCTGTCCACTACAGGCTTTCCACTATAGTCTTTCCGCTATAGTTTGTCCACTTTAGTCTTTCCACTTTAGTCTTTCCACTATTCTCTGTCCACTTTAGTCTGTCCAATTTATTCTTTCCACTTTAGTCTTTCCACTATAGTCTGTCCACTATAGTCTGTCCACTTTAGTCTTTCCACTATTCTCTGTCCACTTTAGTCTTTCCACTATAGTCTCCACTTTATTCTGTCCACTACAGTCTTTCCACTATAGTCTGTCCACTTTAGTCTTTCCACTTTAGTCTTTCCACTATAGTCTCAACTTTATTCTGTCCACTACAGTCTTTCCATTTTAGTCTTCCCACAATTCTCTGTCCACTTTAGTCTTTCCACTTTAGTCTTTCCACTATAGTCTCCACTTTATTCTGTCCACTACAGTCTCTCCACTATAGTCTTTCCACTATAGTCTGTCCACTTTAGTCTTTCCACTATTCTCTGTCCACTTTATTCTTTCCACTATACTCTCCACTTTATTCTGTCCACTACAGTCTTTCCACTATAGTCTGTCCACTTTAGTCTTTCCACTTTAGTCTTTCCACTTTAGTCTGTCCACTTTATTCTTTCCACTATAGTCTGTCCACTTTAGTCTTTCCACTATTCTCTGTCCAGTTTATTCTTTCCACTTTATTCTTTCCACTACAGTCTCTCCACTATAGTCTTTCCACTATAGTCTGTCCACTTTAGTCTTTCCACTATTCTCTGTCCACTTTATTCTTTCCAATATACTCTCCACTTTATTCTGTCCACTACAGTCTTTCCACTATAGTCTGTCCACTTTAGTCTTTCCACTTTAGTTTTTCCACTTTAGTCTTTCCACTATAGTCTGTCCACTTTAGTTTTTCCACTTTTGTTTTTCCGCTTTAGTCTGTCCACTTAGTCTTTCCACTTCAGTCTTTCCACTAGAGTCTGTCCACTTTAGTCTTTCCACTTTAGTCTGTCCACTTTAGTCTTTCCACTTTAGTCTGTCCACTTTAGTCTTTCCACTATAGTCTGTCCACTTTAGTCTTTCCACTATAGTCTGTCCACTTTAGTCTTTCCACTTTAGTCTTTCCACTTTAGTCTTTCCATTATAGTCTCCACTTTATTCTGTTCACTACAGGCTTTCCACTATAGTCTTTCCGCTATAGTTTGTCCACTTTAGTCTTTCCACTTTAGTCTTTCCACTTTAGTCTGTCCACTTTAGTCTTTCCACTTTAGTCTTTCCACTTGAGTCTTTCACTATTCTCTGTCCACTTTAGTCTTTCCACTTTATTCTTTCCACTTTAGTCTTACTTTATTCTGTCCACTACAGTTTTTCCACTATAGTCTTTCCACTATAGTCTGTCCACTTTAGTCTTTCCACTTTGTCTTTCCACTTTAGTCTTTCCACTTTAGTCTTTCCACTTTAGTCTGTCCACTTTAGTCTTTCCACTTTAGTCTTTCCACTTGAGTCTTTCACTATTCTCTGTCCACTTTAGTCTTTCCACTTTATTCTTTCCACTTTAGTCTTACTTTATTCTGTCCACTACAGTTTTTCCACTATAGTCTTTCCACTAGAGTCTGTCCACTTTAGTCTTTCCACTTTAGTCTGTCCACTTTAGTCTTTCCACTTTAGTCTGTCCACTTTAGTCTTTCCACTATAGTCTGTCCACTTTAGTCTTTCCACTTTAGTCTTTCCACTTGAGTCTTTCACTATTCTCTGTCCACTTTAGTCTTTCCACTTTAGTCTTTCCACTATTCTCTGTCCACTTTAGTCTGTCCAATTTATTCTTTCCACTTTAGTCTTTCCACTATAGTCTATCCACTATAGTCTGTCCACTTTAGTCTTTCCACTATTCTCTGTCCACTTTAGTCTTTCCACTATAGTCTCCACTTTATTCTGTCCACTACAGTCTTTCCACTTTAGTCTTTCCACTATTCTCTGTCCACTTTAGTCTTTCCACTTTAGTCTTTCCACTATAGTCTCCACTTTATTCTGTCCACTACAGTCTCTCCACTATAGTCTTTCCACTATAGTCTGTCCACTTTAGTCTTTCCACTATTCTCTGTCCACTTTATTCTTTCCACTATACTCTCCACTTTATTCTGTCCACTACAGTCTTTCCACTATAGTCTGTCCACTTTAGTCTTTTCACTTTAGTCTTTCCACTTTAGTCTGTCCACTTTAGTCTTTCCACTATAGTCTGTCCACTTTAGTCTTTCCACTATTCTCTGTCCACTTTATTCTTTCCACTATACTCTCCACTTTATTCTGTCCACTACAGTCTTTCCACTATAGTCTGTCCACTTTAGTCTTTCCATTATAGTCTGTCCACTTTAGTCTTTCCACTATTCTTTGTCCACTTTATTCTTTCCACTATACTCTCAGCTTTATTCTGTCCACTACAGTCTTTCCACTATAGTCTGTCCACTTTAGTCTTTCCACTTTAGTCTTTCCACTATAGTCTCCACTTTATTCTGTCCACTGAAGTCTCTCCACTATAGTCTTTCCACTATTGTCTGTCCACTGAAGTCTTTCCACTATTCTCTGTCCACTTTAGTCTTTCCACTATCGTCTCCATTTTATTCTGTTCACTACAGTCTTTCCACTACAGTCTTTCCACTATAGTCTGTCCACTTTAGTCTTTCCACTTTAGTCTTTCCACTATAGTCTCCACTTTATTCTGTCCACTACAGTCTTTCCACTATAGTCTTTCCACTATAGTCTGTCCACTTTAGTCTGTCCACTATTCTCTGTCCACTTTAGTCTTTCCACTATCGTCTCCACTTTATTCTGTCCACTACAGTCTTTCCACTATAGTCTTTCCACTATAGTCTGTCCACTTTAGTCTTTCCACTTTAGTCTTTCCACTATCGTCTCCACTTTATTCTGTCCACTACAGTCTTTCCACTATAGTCTTTCCACTATAGTCTGTCCACTTTAGTCTTTCCACTTTAGTCTTTCCACTATAGTCTTTCCACTTCAGTCTTTCCACTATAGTCTCCACTTTATTCTGTCCACTACAGTCTTTCCACTATAGTCTGTCCACTTTATTCTTTCCACTTTAGTCTTTCCACTCTAGTCTGTCCACTATAGTCTTTCCACTATAGTCTGTCCACTTTAGTCTTTCCACTATTGTCTGTCCACTTTAGTCTTTCCACTATTCTCTGTCCACTTTAGTTTTTCCACTTTAGTCTTTCCACTATACTCTTTCCACTTTAGTCTTTCCACTTTTGTTTTTCCACTAGAGTCTGTCCACTTTAGTCTTTCCACTTTAGTCTGTCCACTTTAGTCTTTCCACTTTAGTCTGTCCACTTTAGTCTTTCCACTATAGTCTGTCCATTTTAGTCTTTCCACTATAGTCTGTCCACTTTAGTATTTCCACTTTAGTCTTTCCACTTTAGTCTTTCCACTATAGTCTCCACTTTATTCTGTCCACTACAGTCTTTCCACTTTAGTCTTTCCACTATTCTTTGTCTACTTTAGTCTTTCCACTATAGTCTCCACTTTATTCTGTCCAAGGAGTCTTTCCACTATAGTCAGTCCACTTTATTCTTTCCACTTTAGTATGTCCACTTTAGTCTTTCCACTATAGTCTGTCCACTTTAGTCTTTCCACTATTCTCTGTCCACTTTAGTCTTTCCACTTTAGTCTTTCCACTATACTCTTTCCACTTTAGTCTTTCCACTTTTGTTTTTCCGCTTTAGTCTGTCCACTTAGTCTTTCCACTTCAGTCTTTCCACTAGAGTCTGTCCACTTTAGTCTTTCCACTTTAGTCTGTCCACTTTAGTCTTTCCACTTTAGTCTGTCCACTTTAGTCTTTCCACTATAGTCTGTCCAATTTAGTCTTTCCACTATAGTCTGTCCACTTTAGTCTTTCCACTTTAGTCTTTCCACTTTGGTCTTTCCATTATAGTCTCCACTTTATTCTGTCCACTACAAGCTTTCAACTATAGTCTTTCCGCTGTAGTTTGTCCACTTTCGTCTTTCCACTATTCTCTGTCCACTTTAGTCTTTCCACTTTATTCTTTCCACTTTAGTCTTTCCACTTTAGTCTTTCCACTATAGTCTGTCCACTTTAGTCTTACTTTATTCTGTCCACTACAGTTTTTCCACTATAGTCTTTCCACTATAGTCTGTCCACTTTAGTCTTTCCACTTAGTCTTTCCACTTCAGCCTTTCCACTAGAGTCTGTCCACTTTAGTCTTTCCACTTTAGTCTGTCCACTTTAGTCTTTCCACTTTAGTCTGTCCACTTTAGTCTTTCCACTATAGTCTGTCCACTTTAGTCTTTCCACTATAGTCTGTCCACTTTAGTCTTTCCACTTTAGTCTTTCCACTTTAGTCTTTCCACTATAGTCTCCACTTTATTCTGTCCACTACAGGCTTTCCACTATAGTCTTTCCACTATAGTTTGTCCACTTTAGTCTTTCCACTATTCTCTGTTCACTTTAGTCTGTCCACTTTATTCTTTCCACTTTAGTCTTTCCACTATAGTCTTTCCACTATAGTCTGTCCACTATAGTCTGTCCACTTTAGTCATTCCACTATTCTCTGTCCACTTTAGTCTTTCCACTATAGTCTCCACTTTATTCTGTCCACTACAGTCTTTCCAATATAGTCTTTCCACTATAGTCTGTCCACTTTAGTCTTTCCACTATAGTCTCCACTTTATTCTGTCCACTACAGTCTTTCCACTTTAGTCTTCCCACTATTCTCTGACCACTTTAGTCTTTCCACTTTAGTCTTTCCACTATAGTCTCCACTTTATTCTGTCCACTACAGTCTCTCCACTATAGTCTTTCCACTATAGTCTGTCCACTTTAGCCTTTCCACTATTCTCTGTCCACTTCATTCTTTCCACTATAGTCTGTCCACTTTAGTCTTTCAACTTTAGTCTTTCCACTTTAGTCTTTCCACTATAGTCTCCACTTTATTCTGTCCACTACAGGCTTTCCACTATAGTCTTTCCACTTTAGTCTTTCCACTATAGTCTGTCCACTTTAGTCTTTCCACTATTCTCTGTCCACTTTATTCTTTCCACTTTAGTCTTTCCACTACAGTCTCTCCACTATAGTCTTTCCACTATAGTCTGTCCACTTTTGTCTTTCCACTATTCTCTGTCCACTTTATTCTTTCCAATATACTCTCCACTTTATTCTGTCCACTACAGTCTTTCCACTATAGTCTGTCCACTTTAGTCTTTCCACTTTAGTTTTTCCACTTTAGTCTTTCCACTATAGTCTGTCCACTTTAGTCTTTCCACTTTTGTTTTTCCGCTTTAGTCTGTCCACTTAGTCTTTCCACTTCAGTCTTTCCACTAGAGTCTGTCCACTTTAGTCTTTCCACTTTAGTCTGTCCACTTTAGTCTTTCCACTTTAGTCTGTCCACTTTAGTCTTTCCACTATAGTCTGTCCACTTTAGTCTTTCCACTATAGTCTGTCCACTTTAGTCTGTCCACTTTATTCTTTCCACTTTAGTCTTTCCACTTTAGTCTGTCAACTTTAGTCTTTCCACTTTAGTCTTTCCACTATAGTCTTTCCACTTTAGTCTTTCCACTTTAGTCTTTCCACTATAGTCTGTCCACTTTAGTCTTACTTTATTCTGTACACTACAGTCTTTCCACTATAGTCTTTCCACTATAGTCTGTCCACTTTAGTCTTTCCACTTAGTCTTTACACTTCAGTCTTTCCACTAGAGTCTGTCCACTTTAGTCTTTCCACTTTAGTCTGTCCACTTTAGTCTTTCCACTTTAGTCTGTCCACTTTAGTCTTTCCACTATAGTATGTCCAGTTTAGTCTTTCCATTATAGTCTGTCCACTTTAGTCTTTCCACTTTAGTCTTTCCACTTTAGTCTTTCCACTATAGTCTCCACTTTATTCTGTCCACTACAGTCTTTCCACTATAGTCTGTCCACTATAGTCTGTCCACTTTAGTCTTTCCACTTTAGACTTTCCACTGTAGTCTGTCCACTTTAGTCTTTCCACTCTAGTCTGTCCACTTTAGTCTTTCCACTTTAGTCTGTCCACTTTAGTCTTTCCACTGTAGTCTGTCCACTTTAGTCTTTCCACTTTAGTCTTTCCGCTTTAGTCTTTCCACTTTAGTCTTTCCACTTTAGTCTGTACACTTTAGTCTTTCCACTATAGTCTGTCCACTTTAGTCTTTCCACTATTTTCTGTCCACTTTAGTCTTTCCACTTTAGTCTTTCCACTATAGTCTCCACTTTAGTCTCTCCACTACAGTCTTTCCACTGTAGTCTGTCCACTTTAGTCTTTCCATTATAGTCTGTCCACTTTAGTCTTTCCACTATTCTCTGTCCACTTTATTCTTTCCACTATACTCTCCACTTTATTCTGTCCACTACAGTCTTTCCACTATAGTCTGTCCACTTTAGTCTTTCCACTTTAGTCTTTCCACTATAGTCTCCACTTTATTCTGTCCACTACAGTTTTTCCACTATAGTCTTTCCACTATAGTCTGTCCACTTTAGTCTTTCCACTATTCTCTGTCCACTTTAGTCTTTCCACTATCGTCTCCACTTTATTCTGTTCACTACAGTCTTTCCACTACAGTCTTTCCACTATAGTCTGTCCACTTTAGTCTTTCCACTTTAGTCTTTCCACTATAGTCTCCACTTTATTCTGTCCACTACAGTCTTTCCACTATAGTCTTTCCACTATAGTCTGTCCACTTTAGTCTTTCCACTATTCTCTGTCCACTTTAGTCTTTCCACTATCGTCTCCACTTTGTTCTGTCCACTACAGTTTTTCCACTATAGTCTTTCCACTATAGTCTGTCCACTTTAGTCTTTCCACTTTAGTCTTTCCACTATCGTCTCCACTTTATTCTGTCCACTACAGTCTTTCCACTATAGTCTTTCCACTATAGTCTGTCCACTTTAGTCTTTCCACTATAGTCTTTCCACTATAGTCTGTCCACTTTAGTCTTTCTACTATTCTCTGTCCACTTCATTCTTTCCACTATAGTCTGTCCACTTTAGTCTTTCCACTTTAGTCTTTCCACTTTAGTCTTTCCACTATAGTCTCCACTTTATTCTGTCCACTACAGGCTTTCCACTATAGTCTTTCCACTTTAGTCTTTCCACTATAGTCTTTCCACTTTAGTCTTTCCACTATTCTCTGTCCACTTTATTCTTTCCACTTTAGTCTTTCCACTACAGTCTCTCCACTATAGTCTTTCCACTATAGTCTGTCCACTTTTGTCTTTCCACTATTCTCTGTCCACTTTATTCTTTCCAATATACTCTCCACTTTATTCTGTCCACTACAGTCTTTCCACTATAGTCTGTCCACTTTAGTCTTTCCACTTTAGTTTTTCCACTTTAGTCTTTCCACTATAGTCTGTCCACTTTAGTCCTTCCACTTTTGTTTTTCCCCTTTAGTCTGTCCACTTAGCCTTTCCACTTCAGTCTTTCCACTAGAGTCTGTCCACTTTAGTCTTTCCACTTTAGTCTGTCCACTTTAGTCTTTCCACTTTAGTCTGTTCACTTTAGTCTTTCCACTATAGTCTGTCCACTTTAGTCTTTCCACTATAGTCTGTCCACTTTAGTCTGTCCACTTTATTCTTTCCACTTTAGTCTTTCCACTTTAGTCTGTCCACTTTAGTCTTTCCACTATAGTCTGTCCACTTTAGTCTTTCCACTATTCTCTGTCAACTTTAGTCTTTCCACTTTAGTCTTTCCACTATAGTCTTTCCACTTTAGTCTTTCCACTTTAGTCTTTCCACTATAGTCTGTCCACTTTAGTCTTACTTTATTCTGTCCACTACAGTCTTTCCACTATAGTCTTTCCACTATAGTCTGTCCACTTTAGTCTTTCCACTTAGTCTTTACACTTCAGTCTTTCCACTAGAGTCTGTCCACTTTAGTCTTTCCACTTTAGTCTGTCCACTTTAGTCTTTCCACTTTAGTCTGTCCACTTTAGTCTTTCCACTATAGTCTGTCCACTTTAGTCTTTCCATTATAGTCTGTCCACTTTAGTCTTTCCACTTTAGTCTTTCCACTTTAGTCTTTCCACTATAGTCTCCACTTTATTCTGTCCACTACAGTCTTTCCACTATAGTCTGTCCACTTTAGTCTTTCCACTTTAGACTTTCCACTTTAGTCTGTCCACTTTAGTCTTTCCACTCTAGTCTGTCCACTTTAGTCTTTCCACTTTAGTCTGTCCACTTTAGTCTTTCCACTGTAGTCTGTCCACTTTAGTCTTTCCACTTTAGTCTTTCCGCTTTAGTCTTTCCACTTTAGTCTTTCCACTTTAGTCTGTACACTTTAGTCTTTCCACTATAGTCTGTCCACTTTAGTCTTTCCACTATTTTCTGTCCACTTTAGTCTTTCCACTTTAGTCTTTCCACTATAGTCTCCACTTTATTCTGTCCACTACAGTCTTTCCACTATAGTCTGTCCACTTTAGTCTTTCCATTATAGTCTGTCCACTTTAGTCTTTCCACTATTCTCTGTCCACTTTATTCTTTCCACTATACTCTCCACTTTATTCTGTCCACTACAGTCTTTCCACTATAGTCTGTCCACTTTAGTCTTTCCACTTTAGTCTTTCCACTATAGTCTCCGCTTTATTCTGTCCACTACAGTCTTTCCACTATAGTCTTTCCACTATAGTCTGTCCACTTTAGTCTTTCCACTATTCTCTGTCCACTTTAGTCTTTCCACTATCGTCTCCACTTTATTCTGTTCACTACAGTCTTTCCACTACAGTCTTTCCACTATAGTCTGTCCACTTTAGTCTTTCCACTTTAGTCTTTCCACTATAGTCTCCACTTTATTCTGTCCACTACAGTCTTTCCACTATAGTCTTTCCACTATAGTCTGTCCACTTTAGTCTTTCCACTATTCTCTGTCCACTTTAGTCTTTCCACTATCGTCTCCACTTTATTCTGTCCACTACAGTTTTTCCACTATAGTCTTTCCACTATAGTCTGTCCACTTTAGTCTTTCCACTTTAGTCTTTCCACTATCGTCTCCACTTTATTCTGTCCACTACAGTCTTTCCACTATAGTCTTTCCACTATAGTCTGTCCACTTTAGTCTTTCCACTTTAGTCTTTCCACTATAGTCTCCACTTTATTCTGTCCACTACAGTCTTTCCACTTTAGTCTTTCCACTATTCTCTGTCTACTTTAGTCTTTCCACTTTAGTCTTTCCACTATAGTCTCCACTTTATTCTGTCCACTACAGTCTTTCCACTATAGTCTGTCCACTTTATTCTTTCCACTTTAGTCTTTCCACTTTAGTCTGTCCACTTTAGTCTTTCCACTATAGTCTGTCCACTTTAGTCTTTCCACTATTCTCTGTCAACTTTAGTCTTTCCACTTTAGTCTTTCCACTATAGTCTTTCCACTTTAGTCTTTCCACTTTAGTCTTTCCACTATAGTCTGTCCACTTTAGTCTTACTTTCTTCTGTCCACTACAGTCTTTCCACTATATTCTTTCCACTATAGTCTGTCCACTTTAGTCTTTCCACTTAGTCTTTCCACTAAAGTCTTTCCACTAGAGTCTGTCCACTTTAGTCTTTCCACTTTAGTCTGTCCACTTTAGTCTTTCCACTTTAGTCTGTCCACTTTAGTCTTTCCACTATAGTCTGTCCACTTTAGTCTTTCCACTATAGTCTGTCCACTTTAGTCTTTCCACTTTAGTCTTTCCACTTTAGTCTTTTCACTATAGTCTCCACTTTATTCTGTCCAATACAGGCTTTCCACTATAGTCTTTCCACTATAGTTTGTCCACTTTATTCTTTCCACTTTAGTCTTTCCACTTTAGTCTGTCCACTTTAGTCTTTCCACTATAGTCTGTCCACTTTAGTCTTTCCACTATTCTCTGTCCACTTTAGTCTTTCCACTTTAGTCTTTCCACTATAGTCTTTCCACTTAAGTCTTTCCACTATAGTCTCCACTTTATTCTGTCCACTACAGTCTTTCCACTACAGTCTTTCCACTATAGTCTGTCCACTTTAGTCTTTCCACTTTAGTCTTTCCACTATTCTCTGTCCACTGTAGTCTTTCCACTATAGTCTACACTTTATTCTGTCCACTACAGTCTTTCCACTATAGTCTTTCCACTATAGTCTGTCCACTTTAGTCGTTCCACTTTAGTTTTTCCACTTTAGTCTGTCCACTTCAGTCTTTCCACTATAGTCTGTCCACTTTAGTCTTTCCACTTTAGTCTTTCCACTATAGTCTCCACTTTATTCTGCCTACTACAGTCTTTCCACTATAGTCTTTCCACTATAATCTGTCCACTTTAGTCTTTCCACTATTCTCTGTCCACTTTAGCCTTTCCACTATCGTCTCCACTTTATTCTGTCCACTACAGTCTTTCCACTATAGTCTTTCCACTTTAGTCTGTCCACTTTAGTCTTTCCACTTTAGTCTTTCCACTATAGTCTCCACTTTATTCTGTCCACTACAGTCTTTCCACTTTAGTCTTTCCACTATTCTCTGTCTACTTTAGTCTTTCCACTTTAGTCTTTCCACTATAGTCTCCACTTTATTCTGTCCACTACAGTCTTTCCACTATAGTCAGTCCACTTTATTCTTTCCACTTTAGTCTTTCCACTTTAGTATGTCCACTTTAGTCTTTCCACTAGAGTCTGTCCACTTTAGTCTTTCCACTATTCTCTGTCCACTTTAGTCTTTCCACTTTAGTCTTTCCACTTAGTCTTTCCACTTCAGTCTTTCCACTAGAGTCTGTCCACTTTAGTCTTTCCACTATAGTCTGTCCACTTTAGTCTTTCCACTATAGTCTGTCCACTTTAGTCTTTCCACTTTAGTCTTTCCACTTTAGTCTTTCCATTATAGTCTCCACTTTATTCTGTCCACTACAGGCTTTCAACTATAGTCTTTCCGCTATAGTTTGTCCACTTTAGTCTTTCCACTTTAGTCTTTCCACTTTAGTCTGTCCACTTTAGTCTTTCCACTTTAGTCTTTCCACTTGAGTCTTTCACTATTCTCTGTCCACTTTAGTCTTTCCACTTTATTCTTTCCACTTTAGTCTTTCCACTTTAGTCTTTCCACTATAGTCTGTCCACTTTAGTCTTACTTTATTCTGTCCACTAAAGTTTTTCAACTATAGTCTTTCCACTATAGTCTGTCCACTTTAGTCTTTCTACTTAGTCTTTCCACTTCAGCCTTTCCACTAGAGTCTGTCCACTTTAGTCTTTCCACTTTAGTCTGTCCACTTTAGTCTTTCCACTATAGTTTGTCCACTTTAGTCTTTCCACTATTCTCTGTCCACTTTATTCTTTCCACTATACTCTCCACTTTATTCTGTCCTCTACAGTCTTTCCACTATAGTCTGTCCACTTTAGTCTTTCCACTTTAGTCTTTCCACTATAGTCTCCGCTTTATTCTGTCCACTACAGTCTTTCCACTATAGTCTTTCCACTATAGTCTGTCCACTTTAGTCTTTCCACTATTCTCTGTCCACTTTAGTCTTTCCACTATCGTCTCCACTTTATTCTGTTCACTACAGTCTTTCCACTACAGTCTTTCCACTATAGTCTGTCCACTTTAGTCTTTCCACTTTAGTCTTTCCACTATAGTCTCCACTTTATTCTGTCCACTACAGTCTTTCCACTATAGTCTTTCCACTATAGTCTGTCCACTTTAGTCTTTCCACTATTCTCTGTCCACTTTAGTCTTTCCACTATCGTCTCCACTTTATTCTGTCCACTACAGTTTTTCCACTATAGTCTTTCCACTATAGTCTGTCCACTTTAGTCTTTCCACTTTAGTCTTTCCACTATCGTCTCCACTTTATTCTGTCCACTACAGTCTTTCCACTATAGTCTTTCCACTATAGTCTGTCCACTTTAGTCTTTCCACTTTAGTCTTTCCACTATAGTCTCCACTTTATTCTGTCCACTACAGTCTTTCCACTTTAGTCTTTCCACTATTCTCTGTCTACTTTAGTCTTTCCACTTTAGTCTTTCCACTATAGTCTCCACTTTATTCTGTCCACTACAGTCTTTCCACTATAGTCTGTCCACTTTATTCTTTCCACTTTAGTCTTTCCACTTTAGTCTGTCCACTTTAGTCTTTCCACTATAGTCTGTCCACTTTAGTCTTTCCACTATTCTCTGTCAACTTTAGTCTTTCCACTTTAGTCTTTCCACTATAGTCTTTCCACTTTAGTCTTTTCACTTTAGTCTTTCCACTATAGTCTGTCCACTTTAGTCTTACTTTCTTCTGTCCACTACAGTCTTTCCACTATATTCTTTCCACTACAGTCTGTCCACTTTAGTCTTTCCACTTAGTCTTTCCACTAAAGTCTTTCCACTAGAGTCTGTCCACTTTAGTCTTTCCACTTTAGTCTGTCCACTTTAGTCTTTCCACTTTAGTCTGTCCACTTTAGTCTTTCCACTATAGTCTGTCCACTTTAGTCTTTCCACTATAGTCTGTCCACTTTAGTCTTTCCACTTTAGTCTTTCCACTTTAGTCTTTCCACTATAGTCTCCACTTTATTCTGTCCAATACAGGCTTTCCACTATAGTCTTTCCACTATAGTTTGTCCACTTTATTCTTTCCACTTTAGTCTTTCCACTTTAGTCTGTCCACTTTAGTCTTTCCACTATAGTCTGTCCACTTTAGTCTTTCCACTATTCTCTGTCCACTTTAGTCTTTCCACTATAGTCTTTCCACTTAAGTCTTTCCACTATAGTCTCCACTTTATTCTGTCCACTACAGTCTTTCCACTACAGTCTTTCCACTATAGTCTGTCCACTTTAGTCTTTCCACTTTAGTCTTTCCACTATTCTCTGTCCACTGTAGTCTTTCCACTATAGTCTACACTTTATTCTGTCCACTACAGTCTTTCCACTATAGTCTTTCCACTATAGTCTGTCCACTTTAGTCGTTCCACTTTAGTTTTTCCACTTTAGTCTGTCCACTTCAGTCTTTCCACTATAGTCTGTCCACTTTAGTCTTTCCACTTTAGTCTTTCCACTATAGTCTCCACTTTATTCTGCCTACTACAGTCTTTCCACTATAGTCTTTCCACTATAGTCTGTCCACTTTAGTCTTTCCACTATTCTCTGTCCACTTTAGCCTTTCCACTATCGTCTCCACTTTATTCTGTCCACTACAGTCTTTCCACTATAGTCTTTCCACTTTAGTCTGTCCACTTTAGTCTTTCCACTTTAGTCTTTCCACTATAGTCTCCACTTTATTCTGTCCACTACAGTCTTTCCACTTTAGTCTTTCCACTATTCTCTGTCTACTTTAGTCTTTCCACTTTAGTCTTTCCACTATAGTCTCCACTTTATTCTGTCCACTACAGTCTTTCCACTATAGTCAGTCCACTTTATTCTTTCCACTTTAGTCTTTCCACTTTAGTATGTCCACTTTAGTCTTTCCACTATAGTCTGTCCACTTTAGTCTTTCCACTATTCTCTGTCCACTTTAGTCTTTCCACTTTAGTCTTTCCACTATACTCTTTCAACTTTAGTCTTTCCACTTTTGTTTTTCCGCTTTAGTCTGCCCACTTAGTCTTTCCACTTCAGTCTTTCCACTAGAGTCTGTCCACTTTAGTCTTTCCACTTTAGTCTGTCCACTTTAGTCTGTCCACTTTAGTCTGTCCACTTTAGTCTTTCCACTATAGTCTGTCCACTTTAGTCTTTCCACTATAGTCTGTCCACTTTAGTCTTTCCACTTTAGTCTTTCCACTTTAGTCTTTCCATTATAGTCTCCACTTTATTCTGTCCACTACAGGCTTTCAACTATAGTCTTTCCGCTATAGTTTGTCCACTTTAGTCTTTCCACTTTAGTCTTTCCACTTTAGTCTGTCCACTTTAGTCTTTCCACTTTAGTCTTTCCACTTGAGTCTTTCACTATTCTCTGTCCACTTTAGTCTTTCCACTTTATTCTTTCCACTTTAGTCTTTCCACTTTAGTCTTTCCACTATAGTCTGTCCACTTTAGTCTTACTTTATTCTGTCCACTAAAGTTTTTCAACTATAGTCTTTCCACTATAGTCTGTCCACTTTAGTCTTTCTACTTAGTCTTTCCACTTCAGCCTTTCCACTAGAGTCTGTCCACTTTAGTCTTTCCACTTTAGTCTGTCCACTTTAGTCTTTCCACTTTAGTCTGTCCACTTTAGTCTTTCCACTATAGTCTGTCCACTTTAGTCTTTCCACTATAGTCTGTCCACTTTAGTCTTTCCACTTTAGTCTTTCCACTTTAGTCTTTCCACTATAGTCTCCACTTTATTCTGTCCACTACAGGCTTTCCACTATAGTCTTTCCACTATAGTTTGTCCACTTTAGTCTTTCCACTTTAGTCTGTCCACTTTAGTCTTTCCACTATAGTCTGTCCACTTTAGTCTTTCCACTATTCTCTGTCCACTTTAATTTTTCCACTTTAGTCTTTCCACTTTATTCTTTCCACTTTAGTCTTTCCACTTTAGTCTTTCCACTATAGTCTCCACTTTATTCTGTCCACTACAGGCTTTCCACTATAGTCTTTCCACAATTCTCTGTCCACTTTAGCCTTTCCACTATCGTCTCCACTTTATTCTGTCCACTACAGTCTTTCCACTATAGTCTTTCCACTTTAGTCTGTCCACTTTAGTCTTTCCACTTTAGTCTTTCCACTATAGTCTCCACTTTATTCTGTCCACTACAGTCTTTCCACTTTAGTCTTTCCACTATTCTCTGTCTACTTTAGTCTTTCCACTTTAGTCTTTCCACTATAGTCTCCACTTTATTCTGTCCACTACAGTCTTTCCACTATAGTCAGTCCACTTTATTCTTTCCACTTTAGTCTTTCCACTTTAGTATGTCCACTTTAGTCTTTCCACTATAGTCTGTCCACTTTAGTCTTTCCCCTATTCTCTGTCCAATTTAGTCTTTCCACTTTAGTCTTTCCACTATACTCTTTCAACTTTAGTCTTTCCACTTTTGTTTTTCCGCTTTAGTCTGTCCACTTAGTCTTTCCACTTCAGTCTTTCCACTAGAGTCTGTCCACTTTAGTCTTTCCACTTTAGTCTGTCCACTTTAGTCTGTCCACTTTAGTCTGTCCACTTTAGTCTTTCCACTATAGTCTGTCCACTTTAGTCTTTCCACTATAGTCTGTCCACTTTAGTCTTTCCACTTTAGTCTTTCCACTTTAGTCTTTCCATTATAGTCTCCACTTTATTCTGTCCACTACAGGCTTTCAACTATAGTCTTTCCGCTATAGTTTGTCCACTTTAGTCTTTCCACTTTAGTCTTTCCACTTTAGTCTGTCCACTTTAGTCTTTCCACTTTAGTCTTTCCACTTGAGTCTTTCACTATTCTCTGTCCACTTTAGTCTTTCCACTTTATTCTTTCCACTTTAGTATTTCCACTTTAGTCTTTCCACTATAGTCTGTCCACTTTAGTCTTACTTTATTCTGTCCACTAAAGTTTTTCCACTATAGTCTTTCCACTATAGTCTGTCCACTTTAGTCTTTCCACTTAGTCTTTCCACTTCAGCCTTTCCACTAGAGTCTGTCCACTTTAGTCTTTCCACTTTAGTCTGTCCACTTTAGTCTTTCCACTTTAGTCTGTCCACTTTAGTCTTTCCACTATAGTCTGTCCACTTTAGTCTTTCCACTATAGTCTGTCCACTTTAGTCTTTCCACTTTAGTCTTTCCACTTTAGTCTTTCCACTATAGTCTCCACTTTATTCTGTCCACTACAGGCTTTCCACTATAGTCTTTCCACTATAGTTTGTCCACTTTAGTCTTTCCACTTTAGTCTGTCCACTTTAGTCTTTCCACTATAGTCTGTCCACTTTAGTCTTTCCACTATTCTCTGTCCACTTTAATTTTTCCACTTTAGTCTTTCCACTTTATTCTTTCCACTTTAGTCTTTCCACTTTATTCTTTCCACTTTAGTCTTTCCACTTTAGTCTTTCCACTATAGTCTCCACTTTATTCTGTCCACTACAGGCTTTCCACTATAGTCTTTCCACTATAGTCTGTCCACTTTATTCTTTCCACTTTAGTCTGTTCACTTTAGTCTTTCCACTATAGTCTGTCCACTTTAGTCTTTCCACTATTCTCTGTCCACTTTAATTTTTCCACTTTAGTCTTTCCACTTTATTCTTTCCACTTTAGTCTTTCCACTTTAGTCTGTCCACTTTATTCTTTCCACTTTAGTCTTTCCACTTTAATCTTTCCACTTTAGTCTTTCCACTTTAGTCTGTCCACTTTAGTCTTTCCACTATAGTCTGTCCACTTTAGTCTTTCCACTATTCTCTGTCCACTTTAATTTTTCCACTTTAGTCTTTCCACTTTATTCTTTCCACTTTAGTCTTTCCACTTTATTCTTTCCACTATTCTCTGTCCACTTTAATTTTTCCACTTTAGTCTTTCCACTTTATTCTTTCCACTTTAGTCTTTCCACTTTAGTCTGTCCACTTTATTCTTTCCACTTTAGTCTTTCCACTTTATTCTTTCCACTTTAGTCTTTCCACTTTAGTCTGTCCACTTTAGTCTTTCCACTATAGTCTGTCCACTTTAGTCTTTCCACTATTCTCTGTCCACTTTATTCTTTCCACTTTAGTCTGTCCACTTTAGTCTTCCCACTATAGTCTGTCCACTTTAGTCTTTCCACTATTCTCTGTCCACTTTAATTTTTCCACTTTAGTCTTTCCACTTTATTCTTTCCACTTTAGTCTTTCCACATTAGTCTGTCCACTTTATTCTTTCCACTTTAGTCTTTCCACTTTATTCTTTCCACTTTAGTCTTTCCACTTTAGTCTGTCCACTTTAGTCTTTCCACTATAGTCTGTCCACTTTAGTCTTTCCACTATTCTCTGTCCACTTTAATTTTTCCACTTTAGTCTTTCCACTTTATTCTTTCCACTTTAGTCTTTCCACTTTAGTCTGTCCACTTTAGTCTTTCCACTATAGTCTGTCCACTTTAGTCTTTCCACTATTCTCTGTCCACTTTATTCTTTCCACTATACTCTCCACTTTATTCTGTCCACTACAGTCTTTCCACTATAGTCTGTCCACTTTAGTCTTTCCACTTTAGTCTTTCCACTATAGTCTGTCCACTTTAGTCTTTCCACTATTCTCTGTCCACTTTATTCTTTCCACTATGCTCTCCACTTTATTTTGTCCACTACAGTCTTTCCACTATAGTCTGTCCACTTTAGTCTTGCCATTATAGTCTGTCCACTTTAGTCTTTCCACTATTCTCTGTCCACTTTATTCTTTCCACTATACTCTCCACTTTATTCTGTCCACTACAGTCTTTCCACTATAGTCTGTCCACTTTAGTCTTTCCACTTTAGTCTTTCCACTATTCTCTGTCCACTGTAGTCTTTCCACTATAGTCTACGCTTTATTCTGTCCACTACAGTCTTTCCACTATAGTCTTTCCACTATAGTCTGTCCACTTTAGTCGTTCCATTTTAGTTTTTCCACTTTAGTCTGTCCACTTCAGTCTTTCCACTATAGTCTGTCCACTTTAGTCTTTCCACTATAGTCTCCACTTTATTCTGCCCACTACAGTCTTTCCACTATAGTCTTTCCACTATAGTCTGTCCACTTTAGTCTTTCCACTATTCTCTGTCCACTTTAGTCTTTCCACTATCGTCTAAACTTTATTCTGTCCACTACAGTCTTTCCACTATAGTCTTTCCACTTTAGTCTGTCCACTTTAGTCTTTCCACTTTAGTCTTTCCACTATAGTCTCCACTTTATTCTGTCCACTACAGTCTTTCCACTTTAGTCTTTCCACTATTCTCTGTCTACTTTAGTCTTTCCACTTTAGTCTTTCCACTATAGTCTCCACTTTATTCTGCCCACTACAGTCTTTCCACTATAGTCTGTCCACTTTATTCTTTCCACTTTAGTCTTTCCACTTTAGTCTGTCCACTTTAGTCTTTCCACTATAGTCTGTCCACTTTAGTCTTTCCACTTTTCTCTGTCCACTTTAGTCTTTCCACTTTAGTCTTTCCACTATAGTCTTTCCACTTTAGTCTTTCCACTTTAGTCTTTCCACTATAGTCTGTCCACTTTAGTCTTACTTTATTCTGTCCACTACAGTCTTTCCACTATAGTCTTTCCACTATAGTATGTCCACTTTAGTCTTTCCACTTAGTCTTTCCACTTCAGTCTTTCCACTAGAGTCTGTCCACTTTAGTCTTTCCACTTTAGTCTGTCCACTTTAGTCTTTCCACTTTAGTCTGTCCACTTTAGTCTTTCCACTATAGTCTGTCCACTTTAGTCTTTCCACTATAGTCTGTCCACTTTAGTCTTTCCACTTTAGTCTTTCCACTTTAGTCTTTCCACTATAGTCTCCACTTTATTCTGTCCACTACAGGCTTTCCACTATAGTCTTTCCACTATAGTTTGTCCACTTTAGTCTGTCCACTTTAGTCTTTCCACTATTCTCTGTCCACTTTAGTCTGTCCGCTTTATTCTTTCCACTTTAGTCTTTCCACTTTATTCTTTCCACTTTAGTCTTTCCACTTTAGTCTGTCCACTTTAGTCTTTCCACTATAGTCTGTCCACTTTAGTCTTTCCACTATTCTCTGTCCACTTTAATTTTTCCACTTTAGTCTTTCCACTATAGTCTCCACTTTATTCCGTCAACTACAGTCTTTCCACTATAGTCTTTCCACTATAGTCTGTCCTCTTTAGTCTTTCCACTTAGTCTTTCCACATCAGTCTTTCCACTAGAGTCTGTCCACATTAGTCTTTCCACTTTAGTCTGTCCACTTTAGTCTTTCCACTTTAGTCTGTCCACTTTAGTCTTTCCACTATAGTTTGTCCACTTTAGTCTGTCCACTTTAGTCTTTCCAATATTCTCTGTCCACTTTAGTCTGTCCACTTTATTCTTTAAACTTTAGTCTTTCCACTTTATTCTTTCCACTTTAGTCTTTCCACTTTAGTCTGTCCACTTTAGTCTTTCCACTATAGTCTGTCCACTTTAGTCTTTCCACTATTCTCTGTCCACTTTAATTTTTCCACTTTAGTCTTTCCACTTTATTCTTTCCACTTTAGTCTTTCCACTTTAGTCTGTCCACTTTAGTCTTTCCACTATAGTCTGTCCACTTTAGTCTTTCCACTATTCTCTGTCCACTTTAATTTTTCCACTTTAGTCTTTCCACTATAGTCTCCACTTTATTCCGTCAACTACAGTCTTTCCGCTATAGTCTTTCCACTATATTCTGTCCTCTTTAGTCTTTCCACTTAGTCTTTCCACATCAGTCTTTCCACTAGAGTCTGTCCACTTTAGTCTTTCCACTTTAGTCTGTCCACTTTAGTCTTTCCACTTTAGTCTGTCCACTTTAGTCTTTCCACTATAGTTTGTCCACTTTTGTCTGTCCACTTTAGTCTTTCCACTATTCTCTGTCCACTTTAGTCTGTCCACTTTATTCTTTCCACTTTAGTCTTTCCACTTTATTCTTTCCACTTTAGTCTTTCCACTTTAGTCTGTCCACTTTAGTCTCTCCACTATAGTCTGTCCACTTTAGTCTTTCCACTATTCTCTGTCCACTTAGATTTTTCCATTTTAGTCTTTCCACTATAGTCTCCACTTTATTCCGTCAATTACAGTCTGTCCACTTTAGTCTTTCCACTATAGTCTGTCCACTTTAGTCTTTCCACTATTCTCTGTCCACTTTAATTTTTCCAATTTAGTCTTTCCACTATAGTCTCCATCAACTACAGTCTTTCCACTATAGTCTTTCCACTATAGTCTGTCCACTTTAGTCTTTCCACTAGAGTCTGTCCACTTTAATTTTTCCACTTTAGTCTTTCCACTATAGTCTCCACTTTATTCCGTCAACTACAGTCTTTCCACTATAGTCTTTCCACTATAGTCTCCACTTTATTCTGTCCACTACAGTCTTTCCACTACAGTCTTTCCACTATAGTCTGTCCACTTTAGTCTTTCCACTTTAGTCTTTCCACTATTCTCTGTCCACTGTAGTCTTTCCACTATAGTCTACACTTTATTCTGTCCACTACAGTCTTTCCACTATAGTCTTTCCACTATAGTCTGTCCACTTTAGTCGTTCCACTTTAGTTTTTCCACTTTAGTCTGTCCACTTCAGTCTTTCCACTATAGTCTGTCCACTTTAGTCTTTCCACTTTAGTCTTTCCACTATAGTCTCCACTTTATTCTGCCTACTACAGTCTTTCCACTATAGTCTTTCCACTATAGTCTGTCCACTTTAGTCTTTCCACTATTCTCTGTCCACTTTAGCCTTTCCACTATCGTCTCCACTTTATTCTGTCCACTACAGTCTTTCCACTATAGTCTTTCCACTTTAGTCTGTCCACTTTAGTCTTTCCACTTTAGTCTTTCCACTATAGTCTCCACTTTATTCTGTCCACTACAGTCTTTCCACTTTAGTCTTTCCACTATTCTCTGTCTACTTTAGTCTTTCCACTTTAGTCTTTCCACTATAGTCTCCACTTTATTCTGTCCACTACAGTCTTTCCACTATAGTCAGTCCACTTTATTCTTTCCACTTTAGTCTTTCCACTTTAGTATGTCCACTTTAGTCTTTCCACTATAGTCTGTCCACTTTAGTCTTTCCACTATTCTCTGTCCACTTTAGTCTTTCCACTTTAGTCTTTCCACTATACTCTTTCAACTTTAGTCTTTCCACTTTTGTTTTTCCGCTTTAGTCTGTCCACTTAGTCTTTCCACTTCAGTCTTTCCACTAGAGTCTGTCCACTTTAGTCTTTCCACTTTAGTCTGTCCACTTTAGTCTGTCCACTTTAGTCTGTCCACTTTAGTCTTTCCACTATAGTCTGTCCACTTTAGTCTTTCCACTATAGTCTGTCCACTTTAGTCTTTCCACTTTAGTCTTTCCACTTTAGTCTTTCCATTATAGTCTCCACTTTATTCTGTCCACTACAGGCTTTCAACTATAGTCTTTCCGCTATAGTTTGTCCACTTTAGTCTTTCCACTTTAGTCTTTCCACTTTAGTCTGTCCACTTTAGTCTTTCCACTTTAGTCTTTCCACTTGAGTCTTTCACTATTCTCTGTCCACTTTAGTCTTTCCACTTTATTCTTTCCACTTTAGTCTTTCCACTTTAGTCTTTCCACTATAGTCTGTCCACTTTAGTCTTACTTTATTCTGTCCACTAAAGTTTTTCCACTATAGTCTTTCCACTATAGTCTGTCCACTTTAGTCTTTCTACTTAGTCTTTCCACTTCAGCCTTTCCACTAGAGTCTGTCCACTTTAGTCTTTCCACTTTAGTCTGTCCACTTTAGTCTTTCCACTTTAGTCTGTCCACTTTAGTCTTTCCACTATAGTCTGTCCACTTTAGTCTTTCCACTATAGTCTGTCCACTTTAGTCTTTCCACTTTAGTCTTTCCACTTTAGTCTTTCCACTATAGTCTCCACTTTATTCTGTCCACTACAGGCTTTCCACTATAGTCTTTCCACTATAGTTTGTCCACTTTAGTCTTTCCACTTTAGTCTGTCCACTTTAGTCTTTCCACTATAGTCTGTCCACTTTAGTCTTTCCACTATTCTCTGTCCACTTTAATTTTTCCACTTTAGTCTTTCCACTTTATTCTTTCCACTTTAGTCTTTCCACTTTAGTCTTTCCACTATAGTCTCCACTTTATTCTGTCCACTACAGGCTTTCCACTATAGTCTTTCCACAATTCTCTGTCCACTTTAGCCTTTCCACTATCGTCTCCACTTTATTCTGTCCACTACAGTCTTTCCACTATAGTCTTTCCACTTTAGTCTGTCCACTTTAGTCTTTCCACTTTAGTCTTTCCACTATAGTCTCCACTTTATTCTGTCCACTACAGTCTTTCCACTTTAGTCTTTCCACTATTCTCTGTCTACTTTAGTCTTTCCACTTTAGTCTTTCCACTATAGTCTCCACTTTATTCTGTCCACTACAGTCTTTCCACTATAGTCAGTCCACTTTATTCTTTCCACTTTAGTCTTTCCACTTTAGTATGTCCACTTTAGTCTTTCCACTATAGTCTGTCCACTTTAGTCTTTCCACTATTCTCTGTGTCCACTTTAGTCTTTCCACTTTAGTCTTTCCACTATACTCTTTCAACTTTAGTCTTTCCACTTTTGTTTTTCCGCTTTAGTCTGTCCACTTAGTCTTTCCACTTCAGTCTTTCCACTAGAGTCTGTCCACTTTAGTCTTTCCACTTTAGTCTGTCCACTTTAGTCTGTCCACTTTAGTCTGTCCACTTTAGTCTTTCCACTATAGTCTGTCCACTTTAGTCTTTCCACTATAGTCTGTCCACTTTAGTCTTTCCACTTTAGTCTTTCCACTTTAGTCTTTCCATTATAGTCTCCACTTTATTCTGTCCACTACAGGCTTTCAACTATAGTCTTTCCGCTATAGTTTGTCCACTTTAGTCTTTCCACTTTAGTCTTTCCACTTTAGTCTGTCCACTTTAGTCTTTCCACTTTAGTCTTTCCACTTGAGTCTTTCACTATTCTCTGTCCACTTTAGTCTTTCCACTTTATTCTTTCCACTTTAGTATTTCCACTTTAGTCTTTCCACTATAGTCTGTCCACTTTAGTCTTACTTTATTCTGTCCACTAAAGTTTTTCCACTATAGTCTTTCCACTATAGTCTGTCCACTTTAGTCTTTCCACTTAGTCTTTCCACTTCAGCCTTTCCACTAGAGTCTGTCCACTTTAGTCTTTCCACTTTAGTCTGTCCACTTTAGTCTTTCCACTTTAGTCTGTCCACTTTAGTCTTTCCACTATAGTCTGTCCACTTTAGTCTTTCCACTATAGTCTGTCCACTTTAGTCTTTCCACTTTAGTCTTTCCACTTTAGTCTTTCCACTATAGTCTCCACTTTATTCTGTCCACTACAGGCTTTCCACTATAGTCTTTTCACTATAGTTTGTCCACTTTAGTCTTTCCACTTTAGTCTGTCCACTTTAGTCTTTCCACTATAGTCTGTCCACTTTAGTCTTTCCACTATTCTCTGTCCACTTTATTTTTTCCACTTTAGTCTTTCCACTTTATTCTTTCCACTTTAGTCTTTCCACTTTACTCTTTCCACTATCGTCTCCACTTTATTCTGTCCACTACAGGCTTTCCACTATAGTCTTTCCACTATAGTCTGTCCACTTTATTCTTTCCACTTTAGTCTGTTCACTTTAGTCTTTCCACTATAGTCTGTCCAATTTAGTCTTTCCACTATTCTCTGTCCACTTTAATTTTTCCACTTTAGTCTTTCCACTTTAGTCTTTCCACTTTAGTCTGTCCACTTTATTCTTTCCACTTTAGTCTTTCCACTTTATTCTTTCCACTTTAGTCTTTCCACTTTAGTCCGTCCACTTTAGTCTTTCCACTATAGTCTGTCCACTTTAGTCTTTCCACTATTCTCTGTCCACTTTAATTTTTCCACTTTAGTCTTTCCACTTTATTCTTTCCATTTTAGTCTTTCCACTTTATTCTTTCCACTATTCTCTGTCCACTTTAATTTTTCCACTTTAGTCTTTCCACTTTATTCTTTCCACTTTAGTCTTTCCACTTTAGTCTGTCCACTTTATTCTTTCCACTTTAGTCTTTCCACTTTATTCTTTCCACTTTAGTCTTTCCACTTTAGTCTGTCCACTTTAGTCTTTCCACTATAGTCTGTCCACTTTAGTCTTTCCACTATTCTCTGTCCACTTTATTTTTTCCACTTTAGTCTGTCCACTTTAGTCTTCCCACTATAGTCTGTCCACTTTAGTCTTTCCACTATTCTCTGTCCACTTTAATTTTTCCACTTTAGTCTTTCCACTTTATTCTTTCCACTTTAGTCTTTCCACTTTAGTCTGTCCACTTTATTCTTTCCACTTTAGTCTTTCCACTTTATTCTTTCCACTTTAGTCTTTCCACTTTAGTCTGTCCACTTTAGTCTTTCCACTATAGTCTGTCCACTTTAGTCTTTCCACTATTCTCTGTCCACTTTAATTTTTCCACTTTAGTCTTTCCACTTTATTCTTTCCACTTTAGTCTTTCCACTTTAGTCTGTCCACTTTAGTCTTTCCACTATAGTCTGTCCACTTTAGTCTTTCCACTATTCTCTGTCCACTTTATTCTTTCCACTATACTCTCCACTTTATTCTGTCCACTACAGTCTTTCCACTATAGTCTGTCCACTTTAGTCTTTCCACTTTAGTCTTTCCACTATAGTCTGTCCACTTTAGTCTTTCCACTATTCTCTGTCCACTTTATTCTTTCCACTATGCTCTCCACTTTATTTTGTCCACTACAGTCTTTCCACTATAGTCTGTCCACTTTAGTCTTGCCATTATAGTCTGTCCACTTTAGTCTTTCCACTATTCTCTGTCCACTTTATTCTTTCCACTATACTCTCCACTTTATTCTGTCCACTACAGTCTTTCCACTATAGTCTGTCCACTTTAGTCTTTCCACTTTAGTCTTTCCACTATTCTCTGTCCACTGTAGTCTTTCCACTATAGTCTACGCTTTATTCTGTCCACTACAGTCTTTCCACTATAGTCTTTCCACTATAGTCTGTCCACTTTAGTCGTTCCACTTTAGTTTTTCCACTTTAGTCTGTCCACTTCAGTCTTTCCACTATAGTCTGTCCACTTTAGTCTTTCCACTATAGTCTCCACTTTATTCTGCCCACTACAGTCTTTCCACTATAGTCTTTCCACTATAGTCTGTCCACTTTAGTCTTTCCACTATTCTCTGTCCACTTTAGTCTTTCCACTATCGTCTAAACTTTATTCTGTCCACTACAGTCTTTCCACTATAGTCTTTCCACTTTAGTCTGTCCACTTTAGTCTTTCCACTTTAGTCTTTCCACTATAGTCTCCACTTTATTCTGTCCACTACAGTCTTTCCACTTTAGTCTTTCCACTATTCTCTGTCTACTTTAGTCTTTCCACTTTAGTCTTTCCACTATAGTCTCCACTTTATTCTGTCCACTACAGTCTTTCCACTATAGTCTGTCCACTTTATTCTTTCCACTTTAGTCTTTCCACTTTAGTCTGTCCACTTTAGTCTTTCCACTATAGTCTGTCCACTTTAGTCTTTCCACTTTTCTCTGTCCACTTTAGTCTTTCCACTTTAGTCTTTCCACTATAGTCTTTCCACTTTAGTCTTTCCACTTTAGTCTTTCAACTATAGTCTGTCCACTTTAGTCTTACTTTATTCTGTCCACTACAGTCTTTCCACTATAGTCTTTCCACTATAGTATGTCCACTTTAGTCTTTCCACTTAGTCTTTCCACTTCAGTCTTTCCACTAGAGTCTGTCCACTTTAGTCTTTCCACTTTAGTCTGTCCACTTTAGTCTTTCCACTTTAGTCTGTCCACTTTAGTCTTTCCACTATAGTCTGTCCACTTTAGTCTTTCCACTATAGTCTGTCCACTTTAGTCTTTCCACTTTAGTCTTTCCACTTTAGTCTTTCCACTATAGTCTCCACTTTATTCTGTCCACTACAGGCTTTCCACTATAGTCTTTCCACTATAGTTTGTCCACTTTAGTCTGTCCACTTTAGTCTTTCCACTATTCTCTGTCCACTTTAGTCTGTCCACTTTATTCTTTCCACTTTAGTCTTTCCACTTTATTCTTTCCACTTTAGTCTTTCCACTTTAGTCTGTCCACTTTAGTCTTTCCACTATAGTCTGTCCACTTTAGTCTTTCCACTATTCTCTGTCCACTTTAATTTTTCCACTTTAGTCTTTCCACTATAGTCTCCACTTTATTCCGTCAACTACAGTCTTTCCACTATAGTCTTTCCACTATAGTCTGTCCTCTTTAGTCTTTCCACTTAGTCTTTCCACATCAGTCTTTCCACTAGAGTCTGTCCACATTAGTCTTTCCACTTTAGTCTGTCCACTTTAGTCTTTCCACTTTAGTCTGTCCACTTTAGTCTTTCCACTATAGTTTGTCCACTTTAGTCTGTCCACTTTAGTCTTTCCAATATTCTCTGTCCACTTTAGTCTGTCCACTTTATTCTTTAAACTTTAGTCTTTCCACTTTATTCTTTCCACTTTAGTCTTTCCACTTTAGTCTGTCCACTTTAGTCTTTCCACTATAGTCTGTCCACTTTAGTCTTTCCACTATTCTCTGTCCACTTTAATTTTTCCACTTTAGTCTTTCCACTTTATTCTTTCCACTTTAGTCTTTCCACTTTAGTCTGTCCACTTTAGTCTTTCCACTATAGTCTGTCCACTTTAGTCTTTCCACTATTCTCTGTCCACTTTAATTTTTCCACTTTAGTCTTTCCACTATAGTCTCCACTTTATTCCGTCAACTACAGTCTTTCCGCTATAGTCTTTCCACTATATTCTGTCCTCTTTAGTCTTTCCACTTAGTCTTTCCACATCAGTCTTTCCACTAGAGTCTGTCCACTTTAGTCTTTCCACTTTAGTCTGTCCACTTTAGTCTTTCAACTTTAGTCTGTCCACTTTAGTCTTTCCACTATAGTTTGTCCACTTTTGTCTGTCCACTTTAGTCTTTCCACTATTCTCTGTCCACTTTAGTCTGTCCACTTTATTCTTTCCACTTTAGTCTTTCCACTTTATTCTTTCCACTTTAGTCTTTCCACTTTAGTCTGTCCACTTTAGTCTCTCCACTATAGTCTGTCCACTTTAGTCTTTCCACTATTCTCTGTCCACTTAGATTTTTCCATTTTAGTCTTTCCACTATAGTCTCCACTTTATTCCGTCAATTACAGTCTGTCCACTTTAGTCTTTCCACTATAGTCTGTCCACTTTAGTCTTTCCACTATTCTCTGTCCACTTTAATTTTTCCAATTTAGTCTTTCCACTATAGTCTCCATCAACTACAGTCTTTCCACTATAGTCTTTCCACTATAGTCTGTCCACTTTAGTCTTTCCACTAGAGTCTGTCCACTTTAATTTTTCCACTTTAGTCTTTCCACTATAGTCTCCACTTTATTCCGTCAACTACAGTCTTTCCACTATAGTCTTTCCACTATAGTCTGTCCACTTTAGTCTGTCCACTTTAGTCTTTCCACTTTAGTCTGTCCACTTTAGTCTCCACTTTATTCCGTCAACTACAGTCTTTCCACTATAGTCTTTCCACTATAGTCTGTCCTCTTTAGTCTTTCCACTTAGTCTTTCCACATCAGTCTTTCCACTAGAGTCTGTCCACTTTAGTCTTTCCGCTTTAGTCTGTCCACTTTAGTCTTTCCACTTTAGTCTGTCCACTTTAGTCTTTCCACTATAGTTTGTCCACTTTAGTCTGTCCACTTTAGTCTTTCCACTATTCTCTGTCCACTTTAGTCTGTCCACTTTATTCTTTCCACTTTAGTCTTTCCACTTTATTCTTTCCACTTTAGTCTTTCCACTTTAGTCTGTCCACTTTAGTCTCTACTATAGTCTGTCCACTTTAGTCTTTCCACTATTCTCTGTCCACTTTAATTTTTCCACTTTAGTCTTTCCACTATAGTCTCCACTTTATTCCGTCAACTACAGTCTGTCCACTTTAGTCTTTCCACTATTCTCTGTCCACTTTAATTTTTCCAATTTAGTCTTTCCACTATAGTCTCCATCAACTACAGTCTTTCCACTATAGTCTTTCCACTATAGTCTGTCCACTTCAGTCTTTCCACTAGAGTCTGTCCACTTTAATTTTTCCACTTTGGTCTTTCCACTATAGTCTCCACTTTATTCCGTCAACTACAGTCTTTCAACTATAGTCTTTCCACTATAGTCTGTCCACTTTAGTCTGTCCACTTTAGTCTTTCCACTTTAGTCTGTCCACTTTAGTCTTTCCACTATAGTCTGTCAACTTTAAGTCTTTCCACTTTAGTCTGTCCACTTTAGTCTTTCCACTATAGTCTGTCCACTTTAGTCTTTCCACTATTCTCTGTCCACTTTAGTCTTTCCACTATAGTCTCCACTTTATTCCGTCAACTACAGTCTTTCCACTATAGTCTTTCCACTATAGTCTGTCCACTTTAGTCTGTCCACTTTAGTTTTTCCTCTTTAGTCTGTCCACTTTAGTCTTTCCACTATAGTCTGTCCACTTTAGTCTTTCCACTATAGTCTATCCACTTTAGTCTTTCCACTTTAGTCTTTCCACTTTAGTTTTTCCACTATAGTCTGTCCACTTTAGTCTTTCCACTATTCTCTGTCCACTTTATTCTTTCCACTATACTCTCCACTTTATTCTGTCCACTACAGTCTTTCCACTATAGTCTGTCCGCTTTAGTCTTTCCACTTTAGTCTTTCCACTATTCTCTGTCCACCTTAGTCTTTCCACTATCGTCTCCACTTTATTCTGTCCACTACAGTCTCTCCACTATAGTCTTTCCACTGTAGTCTGTCCACTTTAGTCTTTCCACTATTCTCTGTCCACTTTATTCTTTCCACTATACTCGCCACTTTATACTGTCCACTACAGTCTTTCCACTAAAGTCTGTCCACTTTATTCTTTCCACTTTAGTCTTTCCACTTTAGTCTGTCCACTTTAGTCTTTCCACTATAGTCTGTCCACTTTAGTCTTTCCACTATTCTCTGTCCACTTTAGTCTTTCCACTTTAGTCTTTCCACTATAGTCTTTCCACTTTAGTCTTTCCACTTTAGTCTTTCCACTATAGTCTTTCCACTTTAGTCTTTCCACTTTAGTCTTTCCACTTTAGTCTTTCCACTATAGTCTGTCCATTTTAGTCTCCACTTTATTCTGTCCACTACAGTCTCTCCACTAGTCTTTCCACTATAGTCTGTCCACTTTAGTCTTTCCACTATTTTCTGTCCACTTTATTCTTTCCACAATACTCTCCACTTTATTCTGTCCACTACAGTCTTTCCACTATAGTCTGTCCACTTTAGTCTTTCCACTTTAGTCTTTCCACTTTAGTCTGTCCACTTTAGCCTTTCCACTTTAGTCTTTCCACTTTAGTCTTTCCACTATAGTCTGTCCATTTTAGTCTTACTTTATTCTGTCCACTACAGTCTTTCCACCATAGTCTTTCCACTATAGTCTGTCCACTTTAGTCTTTCCACTTTAGTCTTTCCACTTCAGTCTTTCCACTATAGTCTGTCCATTTTAGTCTTACTTTATTCTGTCCACTACAATCTTTCCACTATAGTCTTTCCACTATAGTCTGTCCACTACAGTCTTTCCACTATAGTCTTTCCACTATAGTCTGTCCACTTTAGTCTTTCCACTTTAGTCTTTCCACTTTAGTCTTTCCAATTTAGTCTTTCCACCATAGTCTGTCCATTTTAGTCTTACTTTATTCTGTCCACTACAGTCTTTCCACTATAGTCTTTCCACTTTAGTCTGTCCACTTTAGTCTTTCCACTATAGTCTTTCCACTTTAGTCTTTCCACTTTAGTCTTTCCACTATAGTCTGTCCATTTTAGTCTTACTTTATTCTGTCCACTACAGTCTTTCCACTATAGTCTTTCCACTATAGTCTGTCCACTTTAGTCTTTCCACTTAGTCTTTCCACTTCAGTCTTTCCACTATAGTCTGTCCACTTTAGTCTTTCCACTTTAGTATTTCCACTATAGTCTCCACTTTATTCTGTCCACTACAGTCTTTCCACTTTAGTCTTTCCACTATTCTCTGTCCACTTTAGTCTTTCCACTTTAGTCTTTTCACTATAGTCTCCACTTTATTCTGTCCACTACAGTCTCTCCACTATAGTCTTTCCACTATAGTCTGTCCACTTTAGTCTTTCCACTATTTTCTGTCCACTTTATTCTTTCCACTATACTCTCCACTTTATTCTGTCCACTACAGTATTTCCACTATAGTCTGTCCACTTTAGTCTTTCCACTTTAGTCTTTCCACTTTAGTCTGTCCACTTTAGTCTTTCCACTATAGTCTGTCCACTTTAGTCTTTCCACTATTCTCTGTCCACTTTAGTCTTCTACTTTTGTCTTTCCACTATAGTCTCCACTTTATTCTGTCCATTACAGTCTTTCCACTATAGTCTTTCCACTATAGTCTGTCCACTTTAGTCATTCCACTTTATTCTGTCCACTTTAGTCTTTAAACTATTCTCTGTCCACTCGTCCACTTTAGTCTTTCCACTATAGTCTGTCCACTTTAGTCTTTCCACTATTCTCTGTCCACTTTAGTCTTTCCACTATAGTCTACACTTTATTCTGTCCACTACAGTCTTTCCACTATAGTCTTTCCACTATAGTCTGTCCACTTTAGTCGTTCCACTTTAGTTTTTCCACTTTAGTCTGTCCACTTCAGTCTTTCCACTATAGTCTGTCCACTTTAGTCTTTCCACTTTAGTCTTTCCACTATAGTCTCCACTTTATTCTGTCCACTACAGTCTTTCCACTATAGTCTTTCCACTATAGTCTGTCCACTTTAGTCTTTCCACTATTTTCTGTCCACTTTAGTCTTTCCACTATCGTCTCCACTTTATTCTGTCCACTACAGTCTCTCCGCTATAGTCTTTCCACTATAGTCTGTCCACTTTAGTCTTTCCACTATTCTCTGTCCACTTTATTCTTTCCACTATACTCTCCACTTTATACTGTCCACTACAGTCTTTCCACTATAGTTTGTCCACTTTATTCTTTCCACTTTAGTCTTTCCACTTTAGTCTGTCCACTTTAGTCTTTCCACTATAGTCTGTCCACTTTAGTCTTTCCACTATTCTCTGTCCACTTTAGTCTTTCCACTTTAGTCTTTCCACGATAGACTGTCCATTTTAGTCTTACTTTATTCTGTCCACTACAGTCTTTCCACTATAGTCTTTCCACTATAGTCTGTCCACTTTAGTCTTTCCACTTAGTCTTTCCACTTCAGTCTTTCCACTATAGTCTGTCCACTTTTGTCTTTCCACTTTAGTATTTCCACTACAGTCTCCACTTTATTCTGTCCACTACAGTCTTTCCACTTTAGTCTTTCCACTATTCTCTGTCCACTTTAGTCTTTCCACTTTAGTCTTTCCACTATAGTCTCCACTTTATTCTGTCCACTACAGTCTCTCCAATATAGTATTTCCACTATAGTCTGTCCACTTTAGTCTTTCCACTATTTTCTGTCCACTTTATTCTTTCCACTATACTCTCTACTTTATTCTGTCCACTACAGTCTTTCCACTATAGTCTGTCCACTTTAGTCTTTCCACTTTAGTCTTTCCACTTTAGTCTGTCCACTTTAGTCTTTCCACTATAGTCTGTCCACTTTAGTCTTTCCACTATTCTCTGTCCACTTTAGTCTTCTACTTTAGTCTTTCCACTTTAGTCTTTCCACTTTAGTCTTTCCACTATAGTCTGTCCATTTTAGTCTTACTTTATTCTGTCCACTACAGTCTGTCCACTATAGTCTTTCCACTTTAGTCTGTCCACTTTAGTCTTTCCACTATAGTCTTTCCACTTTAGTCTTTCCACTTTAGTCTTTCCACTATAGTCTGTCCATTTTAGTCTTACTTTATTCTGTCCACTACAGTCTTTCCACTATATTCTTTCCACTACAGTCTGTCCACTTTAGTCTTTCCACTTAGTCTTTCCACTTCAGTCTTTCCACTATAGTCTGACCACTTTAGTCTTTCCACTTTAGTATTTCCACTATAGTCTCCACTTTATTCTGTCCACTACAGTCTTTCCACTTTAGTCTTTCCACTATTCTCTGCCCACTCTAGTCTTTCCACTTTAGTCTTTCCACTATAGTCTCCACTTTATTCTGTCCACTACAGTCTCTCCACTATAGTCTTTCCACTATAGTCTGTCCACTTTAGTCTTTCCACTATTTTCTGTCAACTTTATTCTTTCCACTATACTCTCCACTTTATTCTGTCCACTACAGTCTTTCCACTATAGTCTGTCCACTTTAGTCTTTCCACTTTAGTCTTTCCACTTTAGTCTGTCCACTTTAGTCTTTCCACTATAGTCTGTCCACTTTAGTCTTTCCACTATTCTCTGTCCACTTTAGTCTTCTACTTTTGTCTTTCCACTATAGTCTCCACTTTATTCTGTCCACTACAGTCTTTCCACTATAGTCTTTCCACTATAGTCTGTCCACTTTAGTCTTTCCACTTTATTCTGTCCACTTTAGTCTTTCCACTATTCTCTGTCCACTCGTCCACTTTAGTCTTTCCACTATAGTCTGTCCACTTTTGTCTTTCCACTATTCTCTGTCCACTTCAGTCTTTCCACTATAGTGTGTCAACTTTAGTCTTTCCACTTTAGTCTTTCCACTATAGTCTCCACTTTATTCTGTCCACTACAGTCTTTCCACTATAGTCTTTCCACTATAGTCTGTCCACTTTAGTCTTTCCACTATTCTCTGTCCACTTTAGTCTTTCCACTATCGTCTCCACTTTATTCTGTCCACTACAGTCTCTCCACTATAGTCTTTCCACTATAGTCTGTCCACTTTAGTCTTTCCACTATTCTCTGTCCACTTTATTCTTTCCACTATACTCTCCACTTTATACTGTCCACTACAGTCTTTCCACTATAGTCTTTCCACTATAGTCTGTCCACTTTAGTCTTTCCACTATAGTCTTTCTACTATAGTCTGTCCACTTTAGTCATTCCACTTTAGTTTTTCCACTTTAGTCTGTCCACTTCAGTCTTTCCACTATAGTCTGTCCACTTTAGTCTTTCCACTTTAGTCTTTCCACTATAGTCTCCACTTTATTCTGTCCACTACAGTCTTTCCACTATAGTCTTTCCACTTAGTCTTTCCACTTCAGTCTTTCCACTATAGTCTGTCCACTTTAGTCTTTCCACTTTAGTATTTCCACTACAGTCTCCACTTTATTCTGTCCACTACAGTCTTTCCACTTTAGTCTTTCCACTATTCTCTGTCCACTTTAGTCTTTCCACTTTAGTCTTTCCACTATAGTCTCCACTTTATTCTGTCCACTACAGTCTCTCCAATATAGTATTTCCA
The DNA here is from genome assembly GCA_030848855.1 of Branchinecta sandiegonensis. Classification (NCBI taxonomy): domain Eukaryota; kingdom Metazoa; phylum Arthropoda; class Branchiopoda; order Anostraca; family Branchinectidae; genus Branchinecta; species Branchinecta sandiegonensis. Next base: position 777,562 of record JAUPMV010000014.1, on the reverse strand, counting down.
CTATAGTCTGTCCACTTTAGTCTTTCCACTATTTTCTGTCCACTTTATTCTTTCCACTATACTCTCTACTTTATTCTGTCCACTACAGTCTTTCCACTATAGTCTGTCCACTTTAGTCTTTCCACTTTAGTCTTTCCACTTTAGTCTGTCCACTTTAGTCTTTCCACTATAGTCTGTCCACTTTAGTCTTTCCACTATTCTCTGTCCACTTTAGTCTTCTTCTTTAGTCTTTCCACTTTAGTCTTTCCACTTTAGTCTTTCCACTATAGTCTGTCCATTTTAGTCTTACTTTATTCTGTCCACTACAGTCTTTCCACTATAGTCTTTCCACTTTAGTCTGTCCACTTTAGTCTTTCCACTATAGTCTTTCCACTTTAGTCTTTCCACTTTAGTCTTTCCACTATAGTCTGTCCATTTTAGTCTTACTTTATTCTGTCCACTACAGTCTTTCCACTATATTCTTTCCACTACAGTCTGTCCACTTTAGTCTTTCCACTTAGTCTTTCCACTTCAGTCTTTCCACTATAGTCTGACCACTTTAGTCTTTCCACTTTAGTATTTCCACTATAGTCTCCACTTTATTCTGTCCACTACAGTCTTTCCACTTTAGTCTTTCCACTATTCTCTGCCCACTTTAGTCTTTCCACTTTAGTCTTTCCACTATAGTCTCCACTTTATTCTGTCCACTACAGTCTCTCCACTATAGTCTTTCCACTATAGTCTGTCCACTTTAGTCTTTCCACTATTTTCTGTCAACTTTATTCTTTCCACTATACTCTCCACTTTATTCTGTCCACTACAGTCTTTCCACTATAGTCTGTCCACTTTAGTCTTTCCACTTTAGTCTTTCCACTTTAGTCTGTCCACTTTAGTCTTTCCACTATAGTCTGTCCACTTTAGTCTTTCCACTATTCTCTGTCCACTTTAGTCTTCTACTTTTGTCTTTCCACTATAGTCTCCACTTTATTCTGTCCACTACAGTCTTTCCACTATAGTCTTTCCACTATAGTCTGTCCACTTTAGTCTTTCCACTTTATTCTGTCCACTTTAGTCTTTCCACTATTCTCTGTCCACTCGTCCACTTTAGTCTTTCCACTATAGTCTGTCCACTTTTGTCTTTCCACTATTCTCTGTCCACTTCAGTCTTTCCACTATAGTCTGTCCACTTTAGTCTTTCCACTTTAGTCTTTCCACTATAGTCTCCACTTTATTCTGTCCACTACAGTCTTTCCACTATAGTCTTTCCACTATAGTCTGTCCACTTTAGTCTTTCCACTATTCTCTGTCCACTTTAGTCTTTCCACTATCGTCTCCACTTTATTCTGTCCACTACAGTCTCTCCACTATAGTCTTTCCACTATAGTCTGTCCACTTTAGTCTTTCCACTATTCTCTGTCCACTTTATTCTTTCCACTATACTCTCCACTTTATACTGTCCACTACAGTCTTTCCACTATAGTCTTTCCACTATAGTCTGTCCACTTTAGTCTTTCCACTTAGTCTTTCCACTTCAGTCTTTCCACTATAGTCTGTCCACTTTAGTCTTTCCACTTTAGTATTTCCACTACAGTCTCCACTTTATTCTGTCCACTACAGTCTTTCCACTTTAGTCTTTCCACTATTCTCTGTCCACTTTAGTCTTTCCACTTTAGTCTTTCCACTATAGTCTCCACTTTATTCTGTCCACTACAGTCTCTCCAATATAGTATTTCCACTATAGTCTGTCCACTTTAGTCTTTCCACTATTTTCTTTCCACTTTATTCTTTCCACTATACTCTCTACTTTATTCTGTCCACTACAGTCTTTCCACTATAGTCTGTCCACTTTAGTCTTTCCACTTTAGTCTTTCCACTTTAGACTGTCCACTTTAGTCTTTCCACTATAGTCTGTCCACTTTAGTCTTTCCACTATTCTCTGTCCACTTTAGTCTTCTACTTTAGTCTTTCCACTGTAGTCTTTCCACTTTAGTCTTTCCACTATAGTCTGTCCATTTTAGTCTTACTTTATTCTGTCCACTACAGTCTTTCCACTATAGTCTTTCCACTTTAGTCTGTCCACTTTAGTCTTTCCACTATAGTCTTTCCACTTTAGTCTTTCCACTTTAGTCTTTCCACTATAGTCTGTCCATTTTAGTCTTACTTTATTCTGTCCACTGCAGTCTTTCCACTATATTCTTTCCACTACAGTCTGTCCACTTTAGTCTTTCCACTTAGTCTTTCCACTTCAGTCTTTCCACTATAGTCTGACCACTTTAGTCTTTCCACTTTAGTATTTCCACTATAGTCTCCACTTTATTCTGTCCACTACAGTCTTTCCACTTTAGTCTTTCCACTATTCTCTGCCCACTTTAGTCTCTCCACTATAGTCTTTCCACTATAGTCTGTCCACTTTAGTCTTTCCACTATTTTCTGTCAACTTTATTCTTTCCACTATACTCTCCACTTTATTCTGTCCACTACAGTCTTTCCACGATAGTCTGTCCACTTTAGTCTTTCCACTTTAGTCTTTCCACTTTAGTCTGTCCACTTTAGTCTTTCCACTATAGTCTGTCCACTTTAGTCTTTCCACTATTCTCTGTCCACTTTAGTCTTCTACTTTTGTCTTTCCACTATAGTCTCCACTTTATTCTGTCCACTACAGTCTTTCCACTATAGTCTTTCCACTATAGTCTGTCCACTTTAGTCTTTCCACTTTATTCTGTCCACTTTAGTCTTTCCACTATTCTCTGTCCACTCGTCCACTTTAGTCTTTCCACTATAGTCTGTCCACTTTTGTCTTTCCACTATTCTCTGTCCACTTCAGTCTTTCCACTATAGTCTGTCCACTTTAGTCTTTCCACTTTAGTCTTTCCACTATAGTCTCCACTTTATTCTGTCCACTACAGTCTTTCCACTATAGTCTTTCCACTATAGTCTGTCCACTTTAGTCTTTCCACTATTCTCTGTCCACTTTAGTCTTTCCACTATCGTCTCCACTTTATTCTGTCCACTACAGTCTCTCCACTATAGTCTTTCCACTATAGTCTGTCCACTTTAGTCTGTCCACTATTCTCTGTCCACTTTATTCTTTCCACTATACTCTCCACTTTATACTGTCCACTACAGTCTTTCCACTATAGTCTGTCCACTTTATTCTTTCCACTTTAGTCTTTCCACTTTAGTCTGTCCACTTTAGTCTTTCCACTATAGTCTGTCCACTTTAGTCTTTCCACTATTCTCTGTCCACTTTAGTCTTTCCACTTTAGTCTTTCCACTATAGTCTTTCCACTTTAGTCTTTCCACTTTAGTCTTTCCACTATAGTCTGTCCATTTTAGTCTTACTTTATTCTGTCCACTACAGTCTTTCCACTATAGTCTTTCCACTATAGTCTGTCCACTTTAGTCTTTCCACTATTCTCTGTCCACCTTAGTCTTTCCACTATCGTCTCCACTTTATTCTGTCCACTACAGTCTCTCCACTATAGTCTTTCCACTATAGTCTGTCCACTTTAGTCTTTCCACTATTCTCTGTCCACTTTATTCTTTCCACTATACTCGCCACTTTATACTGTCCACTACAGTCTTTCCACTAAAGTCTGTCCACTTTATTCTTTCCACTTTAGTCTTTCCACTTTAGTCTGTCCACTTTAGTCTTTCCACTATAGTCTGTCCACTTTAGTCTTTCCACTATTCTCTGTCCACTTTATTCTTTCCACTTTAGTCTTTCCACTATAGTCTTTCCACTTTAGTCTTTCCACTTTAGTCTTTCCACTATAGTCTTTCCACTTTAGTCTTTCCACTTTAGTCTTTCCACTTTAGTCTTTCCACTATAGTCTGTCCATTTTAGTCTCCACTTTATTCTGTCCACTACAGTCTCTCCACTATAGTCTTTCCACTATAGTCTGTCCACTTTAGTCTTTCCACTATTTTCTGTCCACTTTATTCTTTCCACAATACTCTCCACTTTATTCTGTCCACTACAGTCTTTCCACTATAGTCTGTCCACTTTAGTCTTTCCACTTTAGTCTTTCCACTTTAGTCTGTCCACTTTAGCCTTTCCACTTTAGTCTTTCCACTTTAGTCTTTCCACTATAGTCTGTCCATTTTAGTCTTACTTTATTCTGTCCACTACAGTCTTTCCACCATAGTCTTTCCACTATAGTCTGTCCACTTTAGTCTTTCCACTTTAGTCTTTCCACTTCAGTCTTTCCACTATAGTCTGTCCATTTTAGTCTTACTTTATTCTGTCCACTACAATCTTTCCACTATAGTCTTTCCACTATAGTCTGTCCACTACAGTCTTTCCACTATAGTCTTTCCACTATAGTCTGTCCACTTTAGTCTTTCCACTTTAGTCTTTCCACTTTAGTCTTTCCAATTTAGTCTTTCCACTATAGTCTGTCCATTTTAGTCTTACTTTATTCTGTCCACTACAGTCTTTCCACTATAGTCTTTCCACTTTAGTCTGTCCACTTTAGTCTTTCCACTATAGTCTTTCCACTTTAGTCTTTCCACTTTAGTCTTTCCACTATAGTCTGTCCATTTTAGTCTTACTTTATTCTGTCCACTACAGTCTTTCCACTATAGTCTTTCCACTATAGTCTGTCCACTTTAGTCTTTCCACTTAGTCTTTCCACTTCAGTCTTTCCACTATAGTCTGTCCACTTTAGTCTTTCCACTTTAGTATTTCCACTATAGTCTCCACTTTATTCTGTCCACTACAGTCTTTCCACTTTAGTCTTTCCACTATTCTCTGTCCACTTTAGTCTTTCCACTTTAGTCTTTTCACTATAGTCTCCACTTTATTCTGTCCACTACAGTCTCTCCACTATAGTCTTTCCACTATAGTCTGTCCACTTTAGTCTTTCCACTATTTTCTGTCCACTTTATTCTTTCCACTATACTCTCCACTTTATTCTGTCCACTACAGTATTTCCACTATAGTCTGTCCACTTTAGTCTTTCCACTATTCTCTGTCCACTTTAGTCTTCTACTTTTGTCTTTCCACTATAGTCTCCACTTTATTCTGTCCATTACAGTCTTTCCACTATAGTCTTTCCACTATAGTCTGTCCACTTTAGTCATTCCACTTTATTCTGTCCACTTTAGTCTTTAAACTATTCTCTGTCCACTCGTCCACTTTAGTCTTTCCACTATAGTCTGTCCACTTTAGTCTTTCCACTATTCTCTGTCCACTTTAGTCTTTCCACTATAGTCTACACTTTATTCTGTCCACTACAGTCTTTCCACTATAGTCTGTCCACTTTAGTCGTTCCACTTTAGTTTTTCCACTTTAGTCTGTCCACTTCAGTCTTTCCACTATAGTCTGTCCACTTTAGTCTTTCCACTTTAGTCTTTCCACTATAGTCTCCACTTTATTCTGTCCACTACAGTCTTTCCACTATAGTCTTTCCACTATAGTCTGTCCACTTTAGTCTTTCCACTATTCTCTGTCCACTTTAGTCTTTCCACTATCGTCTCCACTTTATTCTGTCCACTACAGTCTCTCCACTATAGTCTTTCCACTATAGTCTGTCCACTTTAGTCTTTCCACTATTCTCTGTCCACTTTATTCTTTCCACTATACTCTCCACTTTATACTGTCCACTACAGTCTTTCCACTATAGTTTGTCCACTTTATTCTTTCCACTTTAGTCTTTCCACTTTAGTCTGTCCACTTTAGTCTTTCCACTATAGTCTGTCCACTTTAGTCTTTCCACTATTCTCTGTCCACTTTAGTCTTTCCACTTTAGTCTTTCCACTATAGACTGTCCATTTTAGTCTTACTTTATTCTGTCCACTACAGTCTTTCCACTATAGTCTTTCCACTATAGTCTGTCCACTTTAGTCTTTCCACTTAGTCTTTCCACTTCAGTCTTTCCACTATAGTCTGTCCACTTTAGTCTTTCCACTTTAGTATTTCCACTACAGTCTCCACTTTATTCTGTCCACTACAGTCTTTCCACTTTAGTCTTTCCACTATTCTCTGTCCACTTTAGTCTTTCCACTTTAGTCTTTCCACTATAGTCTCCACTTTATTCTGTCCACTACAGTCTCTCCAATATAGTATTTCCACTATAGTCTGTCCACTTTAGTCTTTCCACTATTTTCTGTCCACTTTATTCTTTCCACTATACTCTCTACTTTATTCTGTCCACTACAGTCTTTCCACTATAGTCTGTCCACTTTAGTCTTTCCACTTTAGTCTTTCCACTTTAGTCTGTCCACTTTAGTCTTTCCACTATAGTCTGTCCACTTTAGTCTTTCCACTATTCTCTGTCCACTTTAGTCTTCTACTTTAGTCTTTCCACTTTAGTCTTTCCACTTTAGTCTTTCCACTATAGTCTGTCCATTTTAGTCTTACTTTATTCTGTCCACTACAGTCTTTCCACTATAGTCTTTCCACTTTAGTCTGTCCACTTTAGTCTTTCCACTATAGTCTTCCCACTTTAGTCTTTCCGCTTTAGTCTTTCCACTATAGTCTGTCCATTTTAGTCTTACTTTATTCTGTCCACTACAGTCTTTCCACTATATTCTTTCCACTACAGTCTGTCCACTTTAGTCTTTCCACTTAGTCTTTCCACTTCAGTCTTTCCACTATAGTCTGACCACTTTAGTCTCTCCACTTTAGTATTTCCACTATAGTCTCCACTTTATTCTGTCCACTACAGTCTTTCCACTTTAGTCTTTCCACTATTCTCTGCCCACTTTAGTCTTTCCACTTTAGTCTTTCCACTATAGTCTCCACTTTATTCTGTCCACTACAGTCTCTCCACTATAGTCTTTCCACTATAGTCTGTCCACTTTAGTCTTTCCACTATTTTCTGTCAACTTTATTCTTTCCACTATACTCTCCACTTTATTCTGTCCACTACAGTCTTTCCACTATAGTCTGTCCACTTTAGTCTTTCCACTTTGGTCTTTCCACTTTAGTCTGTCCACTTTAGTCTTTCCACTATAGTCTGTCCACTTTAGTCTTTCCACTATTCTCTGTCCACTTTAGTCTTCTACTTTTGTCTTTCCACTATAGTCTCCACTTTATTCTGTCCACTACAGTCTTTCCACTATAGTCTTTCCACTATAGTCTGTCCACTTTAGTCTTTCCACTTTATTCTGTCCACTTTAGTCTTTCCACTATTCTCTGTCCACTCGTCCACTTTAGTCTTTCCACTATAGTCTGTCCACTTTTGTCTTTCCACTATTCTCTGTCCACTTCAGTCTTTCCACTATAGTCTGTCCACTTTAGTCTTTCCACTTTAGTCTTTCCACTATAGTCTCCACTTTATTCTGTCCACTACAGTCTTTCCACTATAGTCTTTCCACTATAGTCTGTCCACTTTAGTCTTTCCACTATTCTCTGTCCACTTTAGTCTTTCCACTATCGTCTCCACTTTATTCTGTCCACTACAGTCTCTCCACTATAGTCTTTCCACTATAGTCTGTCCACTTTAGTCTTTCCACTATTCTCTGTCCACTTTATTCTTTCCACTATACTCTCCACTTTATACTGTCCACTACAGTCTTTCCACTATAGTCTGTCCACTTTATTCTTTCCACTTTAGTCTTTCCACTTTAGTCTGTCCACTTTAGTCTTTCCACTATAGTCTGTCCACTTTAGTCTTTCCACTATTCTCTGTCCACTTTAGTCTTTCCACTATAGTCTGTCCACTTTAGTCTTTCCACTATTCTCTGTCCACTTTAGTCTTCTACTTTAGTCTTTCCACTTTAGTCTTTCCACTTTAGTCTTTCCACTATAGTCTGTCCATTTTAGTCTTACTTTATTCTGTCAACTACAGTCTTTCCACTATAGTCTTTCCACTTTAGTCTGTCCACTTTAGTCTTTCCACTATAGTCTTTCCACTTTAGTCTTTCCACTTTAGTCTTTCCACTATAGTCTGTCCATTTTAGTCTTACTTTATTCTGTCCACTACAGTCTTTCCACTATATTCTTTCCACTACAGTCTGTCCACTTTAGTCTTTCCACTTAGTCTTTCCACTTCAGTCTTTCCACTATAGTCTGACCACTTTAGTCTTTCCACTTTAGTATTTCCACTATAGTCTCCACTTTATTCTGTCCACTACAGTCTTTCCACTTTAGTCTTTCCACTATTCTCTGCCCACTTTAGTCTTTCCACTTTAGTCTTTCCACTATAGTCTCCACTTTATTCTGTCCACTACAGTCTCTCCACTATAGTCTTTCCACTATAGTCTGTCCACTTTAGTCTTTCCACTATTTTCTGTCAACTTTATTCTTTCCACTATACTCTCCACTTTATTCTGTCCACTACAGTCTTTCCACTATAGTCTGTCCACTTTAGTCTTTCCACTTTAGTCTTTCCACTTTAGTCTGTCCACTTTAGTCTTTCCACTATAGTCTGTCCACTTTAGTCTTTCCACTATTCTCTGTCCACTTTAGTCTTCTACTTTTGTCTTTCCACTATAGTCTCCACTTTATTCTGTCCACTACAGTCTTTCCACTATAGTCTTTCCACTATAGTCTGTCCACTTTAGTCTTTCCACTTTATTCTGTCCACTTTACTCTTTCCACTATTCTCTGTCCACTCGTCCACTTTAGTCTTCCACTATAGTCTGTCCACTTTTGTCTTTCCACTATTCTCTGTCCACTTCAGTCTTTCCACTATAGTCTGTCCACTTTAGTCTTTCCACTTTAGTCTTTCCACTATAGTCTCCACTTTATTCTGTCCACTACAGTCTTTCCACTATAGTCTTTCCAATATAGTCTGTCCACTTTAGTCTTTCCACTATTCTCTGTCCACTTTAGTCTTTCCACTATCGTCTCCACTTTATTCTGTCCACTACAGTCTCTCCACTATAGTCTTTCCACTATAGTCTGTCCACTTTAGTCTTTCCACTATTCTCTGTCCACTTTATTCTTTCCACTATACTCTCCACTTTATACTGTCCACTACAGTCTTTCCACTATAGTCTGTCCACTTTATTCTTTCCACTTTAGTCTTTCCACTTTAGTCTGTCCACTTTAGTCTTTCCACTATAGTCTGTCCACTTTAGTCTTTCCACTATTCTCTGTCCACTTTAGTCTTTCCACTTTAGTCTTTCCACTATAGTCTTTCCACTTTAGTCTTTCCACTTTAGTCTTTCCACTATAGTCTGTCCATTTTAGTCTTACTTTATTCTGTCCACTACAGTCTTTCCACTATAGTCTTTCCACTATAGTCTGTCCACTTTAGTCTTTCCACTTAGTCTTTCCACTTCAGTCTTTCCACTATAGTCTGTCCACTTTAGTCTTTCCACTATTCTCTGTCCACTTTATTCTTTCCACTATACTCTCCACTATATTCTGTCCACTACAGTCTTTCCACTATAGTCTGTCCACTTTAGTCTTTCCACTTTAGTCTTTCCACTTTAGTCTGTCCACTTTAGTCTTTCCAATATACTCTGTCCACTTTAGTCTTTCCACTATTCTCTGTCCACTTTATTCTTTCCACTATACTCTCCACTTTATTCTCTCCACTACAGTCTTTCCACTATAGTCTGTCCACTTTAGTCTTTCCACTATTCTCTGTCCACTTTATTCTTTCCACTATACTCTCCACTTTATTCTGTCCACTACAGTATTTCCACTATTGTCTGTCCACTTTAGTCTTTCCACTTTAGTCTTTCCACTATAGTCTGTCCATTTTAGTCTTACTTTATTCTGTCCACTACAGTCTTTCCACTATAGTCTTTCCACTTTAGTCTGTCCACTTTAGTCTTTCCACTATAGTCTTTCCACTTTAGTCTTTCCACTTTAGTCTTTCCACTATAGTCTGTCCATTTTAGTCTTACTTTATTCTGTCCACTACAGTCTTTCCACTATATTCTTTCCACTACAGTCTGTCCACTTTAGTCTTTCCACTTAGTCTTTCCACTTCAGTCTTTCCACTATAGTCTGACCACTTTAGTCTTTCCACTTTAGTATTTCCACTATAGTCTCCACTTTATTCTGTCCACTACAGTCTTTCCACTTTAGTCTTTCCACTATTCTCTGCCCACTTTAGTCTTTCCACTTTAGTCTTTCCACTTTAGTCTTTCCACTATAGTCTGTCCATTTTAGTCTTACTTTATTCTGTCCACTACAGTCTTTCCACTATAGTCTTTCCACTTTAGTCTGTCCACTTTAGTCTTTCCACTATAGTCTTTCCACTTTAGTCTTTCCACTTTAGTCTTTCCACTATAGTCTGTCCATTTTAGTCTTACTTTATTCTGTCCACTACAGTCTTTCCACTATATTCTTTCCACTACAGTCTGTCCACTTTAGTCTTTCCACTTAGTCTTTCCACTTCAGTCTTTCCACTATAGTCTGACCACTTTAGTCTTTCCACTTTAGTATTTCCACTATAGTCTCCACTTTATTCTGTCCACTACAGTCTTTCCACTATAGTCTTTCCACTATAGTCTGTCCACTTTAGTCTTTCCACTATTCTCTGTCCACTTTAGTCTTTCCACTATCGTCTCCACTTTATTCTGTCCACTACAGTCTCTCCACTATAGTCTTTCCACTATAGTCTGTCCACTTTAGTCTTTCCACTATTCTCTGTCCACTTTATTCTTTCCACTATACTCTCCACTTTATACTGTCCACTACAGTCTTTCCACTATAGTCTGTCCACTTTATTCTTTCCACTTTAGTCTTTCCACTTTAGTCTGTCCACTTTAGTCTTTCCACTATAGTCTGTCCACTTTAGTCTTTCCACTATTCTCTGTCCACTTTAGTCTTTCCACTATAGTCTGTCCACTTTAGTCTTTCCACTATTCTCTGTCCACTTTAGTCTTCTACTTTAGTCTTTCCACTTTAGTCTTTCCACTTTAGTCTTTCCACTATAGTCTGTCCATTTTAGTCTTACTTTATTCTGTCCACTACAGTCTTTCCACTATAGTCTTTCCACTTTAGTCTGTCCACTTTAGTCTTTCCACTATAGTCTTTCCACTTTAGTCTTTCCACTTTAGTCTTTCCACTATAGTCTGTCCATTTTAGTCTTACTTTATTCTGTCCACTACAGTCTTTCCACTATATTCTTTCCACTACAGTCTGTCCACTTTAGTCTTTCCACTTAGTCTTTCCACTTCAGTCTTTCCACTATAGTCTGACCACTTTAGTCTTTCCACTTTAGTGTTTCCACTATAGTCTCCACTTTATTCTGTCCACTACAGTCTTTCCACTTTAGTCTTTCCACTATTCTCTGCCCACTTTAGTCTTTCCACTTTAGTCTTTCCACTATAGTCTCCACTTTATTCTGTCCACTACAGTCTCTCCACTATAGTCTTTCCACTATAGTCTGTCCACTTTAGTCTTTCCACTATTTTCTGTCAACTTTATTCTTTCCACTATACTCTCCACTTTATTCTGTCCACTACAGTCTTTCCACTATAGTCTGTCCACTTTAGTCTTTCCACTTTAGTCTTTCCACTTTAGTCTGTCCACTTTAGTCTTTCCACTATAGTCTGTCCACTTTAGTCTTTCCACTATTCTCTGTCCACTTTAGTCTTCTACTTTTGTCTTTCCACTATAGTCTCCACTTTATTCTGTCCACTACAGTCTTTCCACTATAGTCTTTCCACTATAGTCTGTCCACTTTAGTCTTTCCACTTTATTCTGTCCACTTTAGTCTTTCCACTATTCTCTGTCCACTCGTCCACTTTAGTCTTCCACTATAGTCTGTCCACTTTTGTCTTTCCACTATTCTCTGTCCACTTCAGTCTTTCCACTATAGTCTGTCCACTTTAGTCTTTCCACTTTAGTCTTTCCACTATAGTCTCCACTTTATTCTGTCCACTACAGTCTTTCCACTATAGTCTTTCCAATATAGTCTGTCCACTTTAGTCTTTCCACTATTCTCTGTCCACTTTAGTCTTTCCACTATCGTCTCCACTTTATTCTGTCCACTACAGTCTCTCCACTATAGTCTTTCCACTATAGTCTGTCCACTTTAGTCTTTCCACTATTCTCTGTCCACTTTATTCTTTCCACTATACTCTCCACTTTATACTGTCCACTACAGTCTTTCCACTATAGTCTGTCCACTTTATTCTTTCCACTTTAGTCTTTCCACTTTAGTCTGTCCACTTTAGTCTTTCCACTATAGTCTGTCCACTTTAGTCTTTCCACTATTCTCTGTCCACTTTAGTCTTTCCACTTTAGTCTTTCCACTATAGTCTTTCCACTTTAGTCTTTCCACTTTAGTCTTTCCACTATAGTCTGTCCATTTTAGTCTTACTTTATTCTGTCCACTACAGTCTTTCCACTATAGTCTTTCCACTATAGTCTGTCCACTTTAGTCTTTCCACTTAGTCTTTCCACTTCAGTCTTTCCACTATAGTCTGTCCACTTTAGTCTTTCCACTATTCTCTGTCCACTTTATTCTTTCCACTATACTCTCCACTATATTCTGTCCACTACAGTCTTTCCACTATAGTCTGTCCACTTTAGTCTTTCCACTTTAGTCTTTCCACTTTAGTCTGTCCACTTTAGTCTTTCCAATATACTCTGTCCACTTTAGTCTTTCCACTATTCTCTGTCCACTTTATTCTTTCCACTATACTCTCCACTTTATTCTCTCCACTACAGTCTTTCCACTATAGTCTGTCCACTTTAGTCTTTCCACTATTCTCTGTCCACTTTATTCTTTCCACTATACTCTCCACTTTATTCTGTCCACTACAGTATTTCCACTATAGTCTGTCCACTTTAGTCTTTCCACTTTAGTCTTTCCACTATAGTCTGTCCATTTTAGTCTTACTTTATTCTGTCCACTACAGTCTTTCCACTATAGTCTTTCCACTTTAGTCTGTCCACTTTAGTCTTTCCACTATAGTCTTTCCACTTTAGTCTTTCCACTTTAGTCTTTCCACTATAGTCTGTCCATTTTAGTCTTACTTTATTCTGTCCACTACAGTCTTTCCACTATATTCTTTCCACTACAGTCTGTCCACTTTAGTCTTTCCACTTAGTCTTTCCACTTCAGTCTTTCCACTATAGTCTGACCACTTTAGTCTTTCCACTTTAGTATTTCCACTATAGTCTCCACTTTATTCTGTCCACTACAGTCTTTCCACTTTAGTCTTTCCACTATTCTCTGCCCACTTTAGTCTTTCCACTTTAGTCTTTCCACTATAGTCTCCACTTTATTCTGTCCACTACAGTCTCTCCACTATAGTCTTTCCACTATAGTCTGTCCACTTTAGTCTTTCCACTATTTTCTGTCAACTTTATTCTTTCCACTATACTCTCCACTTTATTCTGTCCACTACAGTCTTTCCACTATAGTCTGTCCACTTTGGTCTTTCCACTTTAGTCTTTCCACTTTAGTCTGTCCACTTTAGTCTTTCCACTATAGTCTGTCCACTTTAGTCTTTCCACTATTCTCTGTCCACTTTAGTCTTCTACTTTTGTCTTTCCACTACAGTCTCCACTTTATTCTGTCCACTACAGTCTTTCCACTATAGTCTTTCCACTATAGTCTGTCCACTTTAGTCTTTCCACTTTATTCTGTCCACTTTAGTCTTTCCACTATTCTCTGTCCACTCGTCCACTTTAGTCTTTCCACTATAGTCTGTCCACTTTTGTCTTTCCACTATTCTCTGTCCACTTCAGTCTTTCCACTATAGTCTGTCCACTTTAGTCTTTCCACTTTAGTCTTTCCACTATAGTCTCCACTTTATTCTGTCCACTACAGTCTTTCCACTATAGTCTTTCCACTATAGTCTGTCCACTTTAGTCTTTCCACTATTCTCTGTCCACTTTAGTCTTTCCACTATCGTCTCCACTTTATTCTGTCCACTACAGTCTCTCCACTATAGTCTTTCCACTATAGTCTGTCCACTTTAGTCTTTCCACTATTCTCTGTCCACTTTATTCTTTCCACTATACTCTCCACTTTATACTGTCCACTACAGTCTTTCCACTATAGTCTTTCCACTATAGTCTGTCCACTTTAGTCTTTCCACTATAGTCTTTCCACTATAGTCTGTCCACTTTAGTCGTTCCACTTTAGTTTTTCCACTTTAGTCTGTCCACTTCAGTCTTTCCACTATAGTCTGTCCACTTTAGTCTTTCCACTTTAGTCTTTCCACTATAGTCTCCACTTTATTCTGTCCACTACAGTCTTTCCACTATAGTCTTTCCACTTAGTCTTTCCACTTCAGTCTTTCCACTATAGTCTGTCCACTTTAGTCTTTCCACTTTAGTATTTCCACTACAGTCTCCACTTTATTCTGTCCACTACAGTCTTTCCACTTTAGTCTTTCCACTATTCTCTGTCCACTTTAGTCTTTCCACTTTAGTCTTTCCACTATAGTCTCCACTTTATTCTGTCCACTACAGTCTCTCCAATATAGTATTTCCACTATAGTCTGTCCACTTTAGTCTTTCCACTATTTTCTGTCCACTTTATTCTTTCCACTATACTCTCTACTTTATTCTGTCCACTACAGTCTTTCCACTATAGTCTGTCCACTTTAGTCTTTCCACTTTAGTCTTTCCACTTTAGTCTGTCAACTTTAGTCTTTCCACTATAGTCTGTCCACTTTAGTCTTTCCACTATTCTCTGTCCACTTTAGTCTTCTACTTTAGTCTTTCCACTTTAGTCTTTCCACTTTATTAGTCTTTCCACTATAGTCTGTCCATTTTAGTCTTACTTTATTCTGTCCACTACAGTCTTTCCACTATAGTCTTTCCACTTTAGTCTGTCCACTTTAGTCTTTCCACTATAGTCTTTCCACTTTAGTCTTTCCACTTTAGTCTTTCCACTATAGTCTGTCCATTTTAGTCTTACTTTATTCTGTCCACTACAGTCTTTCCACTATATTCTTTCCACTACAGTCTGTCCACTTTAGTCTTTCCACTTAGTCTTTCCACTTCAGTCTTTCCACTATAGTCTGACCACTTTAGTCTTTCCACTTTAGTATTTCCACTATAGTCTCCACTTTATTCTGTCCACAACAGTCTTTCCACTTTAGTCTTTCCACTATTCTCTGCCCACTTTAGTCTTTCCACTTTAGTCTTTCCACTATAGTCTCCACTTTATTCTGTCCACTACAGTCTCTCCACTATAGTCTTTCCACTATAGTCTGTCCACTTTAGTCTTTCCACTATTTTCTGTCAACTTTATTCTTTCCACTATACTCTCCACTTTATTCTGTCCACTACAGTCTTTCCACTATAGTCTGTCCACTTTAGTCTTTCCACTTTAGTCTTTCCACTTTAGTCTGTCCACTTTAGTCTTTCCACTATAGTCTGTCCACTTTAGTCTTTCCACTATTCTCTGTCCACTTTAGTCTTCTACTTTTGTCTTTCCACTATAGTCTCCACTTTATTCTGTCCACTACAGTCTTTCCACTATAATCTTTCCACTATAGTCTGTCCACTTTAGTCTTTCCACTTTATTCTGTCCACTTTAGTCTTTCCACTATTCTCTGTCCACTCGTCCACTTTAGTCTTTCCACTATAGTCTGTCCAATTTTGTCTTTCCACTATTCTCTGTCCACTTCAGTCTTTCCACTATAGTCTGTCCACTTTAGTCTTTCCACTTTAGTCTTTCCACTATAGTCTCCACTTTATTCTGTCCACTACAGTCTTTCCACTATAGTCTTTCCACTATAGTCTGTCCACTTTAGTCTTTCCACTATTCTCTGTCCACTTTAGTCTTTCCACTATCGTCTCCACTTTATTCTGTCCACTACAGTCTCTCCACTATAGTCTTTCCACTATAGTCTGTCCACTTTAGTCTTTCCACTATTCTCTGTCCACTTTATTCTTTCCACTATACTCTCCACTTTATACTGTCCACTACAGTCTTTCCACTATAGTCTTTCCACTATAGTCTGTCCACTTTAGTCTTTCCACTTAGTCTTTCCACTTCAGTCTTTCCACTATAGTCTGTCCACTTTAGTCTTTCCACTTTAGTATTTCCACTACAGTCTCCACTTTATTCTGTCCACTACAGTCTTTCCACTTTAGTCTTTCCACTATTCTCTGTCCACTTTAGTCTTTCCACTTTAGTCTTTCCACTATAGTCTCCACTTTATTCTGTCCACTACAGTCTCTCCAATATATTATTTCCACTATAGTCTGTCCACTTTAGTCTTTCCACTATTTTCTTTCCACTTTATTCTTTCCACTATACTCTCTACTTTATTCTGTCCACTACAGTCTTTCCACTATAGTCTGTCCACTTTAGTCTTTCCACTTTAGTCTTTCCACTTTAGACTGTCCACTTTAGTCTTTCCACTATAGTCTGTCCACTTTAGTCTTTCCACTATTCTCTGTCCACTTTAGTCTTCTACTTTAGTCTTTCCACTTTAGTCTTTCCACTTTAGTCTTTCCACTATAGTCTGTCCATTTTAGTCTTACTTTATTCTGTCCACTACAGTCTTTCCACTATAGTCTTTCCACTTTAGTCTGTCCACTTTAGTCTTTCCACTATAGTCTTTCCACTTTAGTCTTTCCACTTTAGTCTTTCCACTATAGTCTGTCCATTTTAGTCTTACTTTATTCTGTCCACTGCAGTCTTTCCACTATATTCTTTCCACTACAGTCTGTCCACTTTAGTCTTTCCACTTAGTCTTTCCACTTCAGTCTTTCCACTATAGTCTGACCACTTTAGTCTTTCCACTTTAGTATTTCCACTATAGTCTCCACTTTATTCTGTCCACTACAGTCTTTCCACTTTAGTCTTTCCACTATTCTCTGCCCACTTTAGTCTTTCCACTTTAGTCTTTCCACTATAGTCTCCACTTTATTCTGTCCACTACAGTCTCTCCACTATAGTCTTTCCACTATAGTCTGTCCACTTTAGTCTTTCCACTATTTTCTGTCAACTTTATTCTTTCCACTATACTCTCCACTTTATTCTGTCCACTACAGTCTTTCCACTATAGTCTGTCCACTTTAGTCTTTTCACTTTAGTCTTTCCACTTTAGTCTGTCCACTTTAGTCTTTCCACTATAGTCTGTCCACTTTAGTCTTTCCACTATTCTCTGTCCACTTTAGTCTTCTACTTTTGTCTTTCCACTATAGTCTCCACTTTATTCTGTCCACTACAGTCTTTCCACTATAGTCTTTCCACTATAGTCTGTCCACTTTAGTCTTTCCACTTTATTCTGTCCACTTTAGTCTTTCCACTATTCTCTGTCCACTCGTCCACTTTAGTCTTTCCACTATAGTCTGTCCACTTTTGTCTTTCCACTATTCTCTGTCCACTTCAGTCTTTCCACTATAGTCTGTCCACTTTAGTCTTTCCACTTTAGTCTTTCCACTATAGTCTCCACTTTATTCTGTCCACTACAGTCTTTCCACTATAGTCTTTCCACTATAGTCTGTCCACTTTAGTCTTTCCACTATTCTCTGTCCACTTTAGTCTTTCCACTATCGTCTCCACTTTATTCTGTCCACTACAGTCTCTCCACTATAGTCTTTCCACTATAGTCTGTCCACTTTAGTCTTTCCACTATTCTCTGTCCACTTTATTCTTTCCACTATACTCTCCACTTTATACTGTCCACTACAGTCTTTCCACTATAGTCTGTCCACTTTATTCTTTCCACTTTAGTCTTTCCACTTTAGTCTGTCCACTTTAGTCTTTCCACTATAGTCTGTCCACTTTAGTCTTTCCACTATTCTCTGTCCACTTTAGTCTTTCCACTTTAGTCTTTCCACTATAGTCTTTCCACTTTAGTCTTTCCACTTTAGTCTTTCCACTATAGTCTGTCCATTTTAGTCTTACTTTATTCTGTCCACTACAGTCTTTCCACTATAGTCTTTCCACTATAGTCTGTCCACTTTAGTCTTTCCACTATTCTCTGTCCACCTTAGTCTTTCCACTATCGTCTCCACTTTATTCTGTCCACTACAGTCTCTCCACTATAGTCTTTCCACTATAGTCTGTCCACTTTAGTCTTTCCACTATTCTCTGTCCACTTTATTCTTTCCACTATACTCGCCACTTTATACTGTCCACTACAGTCTTTCCACTAAAGTCTGTCCACTTTATTCTTTCCACTTTAGTCTTTCCACTTTAGTCTGTCCACTTTAGTCTTTCCACTATAGTCTGTCCACTTTAGTCTTTCCACTATTCTCTGTCCACTTTATTCTTTCCACTTTAGTCTTTCCACTATAGTCTTTCCACTTTAGTCTTTCCACTTTAGTCTTTCCACTATAGTCTTTCCACTTTAGTCTTTCCACTTTAGTCTTTCCACTTTAGTCTTTCCACTATAGTCTGTCCATTTTAGTCTCCACTTTATTCTGTCCACTACAGTCTCTCCACTATAGTCTTTCCACTATAGTCTGTCCACTTTAGTCTTTCCACTATTTTCTGTCCACTTTATTCTTTCCACAATACTCTCCACTTTATTCTGTCCACTACAGTCTTTCCACTATAGTCTGTCCACTTTAGTCTTTCCACTTTAGTCTTTCCACTTTAGTCTGTCCACTTTAGCCTTTCCACTTTAGTCTTTCCACTTTAGTCTTTCCACTATAGTCTGTCCATTTTAGTCTTACTTTATTCTGTCCACTACAGTCTTTCCACCATAGTCTTTCCACTATAGTCTGTCCACTTTAGTCTTTCCACTTTAGTCTTTCCACTTTAGTCTGTCCACTTTAGCCTTTCCACTTTAGTCTTTCCACTTTAGTCTTTCCACTATAGTCTGTCCATTTTAGTCTTACTTTATTCTGTCCACTACAGTCTTTCCACCATAGTCTTTCCACTATAGTCTGTCCACTTTAGTCTTTCCACTTTAGTCTTTCCACTTCAGTCTTTCCACTATAGTCTGTCCATTTTAGTCTTACTTTATTCTTTCCACTACAATCTTTCCACTATAGTCTTTCCACTATAGTCTGTCCACTACAGTCTTTCCACTATAGTCTTTCCACTATAGTCTGTCCACTTTAGTCTTTCCACTTTAGTCTTTCCACTTTAGTCTTTCCAATTTAGTCTTTCCACTATAGTCTGTCCATTTTAGTCTTACTTTATTCTGTCCACTACAGTCTTTCCACTATAGTCTTTCCACTTTAGTCTGTCCACTTTAGTCTTTCCACTATAGTCTTTCCACTTTAGTCTTTCCACTTTAGTCTTTCCACTATAGTCTGTCCATTTTAGTCTTACTTTATTCTGTCCACTACAGTCTTTCCACTATAGTCTTTCCACTATAGTCTGTCCACTTTAGTCTTTCCACTTAGTCTTTCCACTTCAGTCTTTCCACTATAGTCTGTCCACTTTAGTCTTTCCACTTTAGTATTTCCACTATAGTCTCCACTTTATTCTGTCCACTACAGTCTTTCCACTTTAGTCTTTCCACTATTCTCTGTCCACTTTAGTCTTTCCACTTTAGTCTTTTCACTATAGTCTCCACTTTATTCTGTCCACTACAGTCTCTCCACTATAGTCTTTCCACTATAGTCTGTCCACTTTAGTCTTTCCACTATTTTCTGTCCACTTTATTCTTTCCACTATACTCTCCACTTTATTCTGTCCACTACAGTATTTCCACTATAGTCTGTCCACTTTAGTCTTTCCACTATTCTCTGTCCACTTTAGTCTTCTACTTTTGTCTTTCCACTATAGTCTCCACTTTATTCTGTCCATTACAGTCTTTCCACTATAGTCTTTCCACTATAGTCTGTCCACTTTAGTCATTCCACTTTATTCTGTCCACTTTAGTCTTTAAACTATTCTCTGTCCACTCGTCCACTTTAGTCTTTCCACTATAGTCTGTCCACTTTAGTCTTTCCACTATTCTCTGTCCACTTTAGTCTTTCCACTATAGTCTACACTTTATTCTGTCCACTACAGTCTTTCCACTATAGTCTGTCCACTTTAGTCGTTCCACTTTAGTTTTTCCACTTTAGTCTGTCCACTTCAGTCTTTCCACTATAGTCTGTCCACTTTAGTCTTTCCACTTTAGTCTTTCCACTATAGTCTCCACTTTATTCTGTCCACTACAGTCTTTCCACTATAGTCTTTCCACTATAGTCTGTCCACTTTAGTCTTTCCACTATTCTCTGTCCACTTTAGTCTTTCCACTATCGTCTCCACTTTATTCTGTCCACTACAGTCTCTCCACTATAGTCTTTCCACTATAGTCTGTCCACTTTAGTCTTTCCACTATTCTCTGTCCACTTTATTCTTTCCACTATACTCTCCACTTTATACTGTCCACTACAGTCTTTCCACTATAGTTTGTCCACTTTATTCTTTCCACTTTAGTCTTTCCACTTTAGTCTGTCCACTTTAGTCTTTCCACTATAGTCTGTCCACTTTAGTCTTTCCACTATTCTCTGTCCACTTTAGTCTGTCCACTTTAGTCTTTCCACTATAGTCTTTCCACTTTAGTCTTTCCACTTTAGTCTTTCCACTATAGTCTGTCCATTTTAGTCTTACTTTATTCTGTCCACTACAGTCTTTCCACTATAGTCTTTCCACTATAGTCTGTCCACTTTAGTCTTTCCACTTAGTCTTTCCACTTCAGTCTTTCCACTATAGTCTGTCCACTTTAGTCTTTCCACTTTAGTATTTCCACTATAGTCTCCACTTTATTCTGTCCACTACAGTCTTTCCACTTTAGTCTTTCCACTATTCTCTGTCCACTTTAGTCTTTCCACTTTAGTCTTTTCTCTATAGTCTCCACTTTATTCTGTCCACTACAGTCTCTCCACTATAGTCTTTCCACTATAGTCTGTCCACTTTAGTCTTTCCACTATTTTCTGTCCACTTTATTCTTTCCACTATACTCTCCACTTTATTCTGTCCACTACAGTATTTCCACTATAGTCTGTCCACTTTAGTCTTTCCACTATTCTCTGTCCACTTTAGTCTTCTACTTTTGTCTTTCCACTATAGTCTCCACTTTATTCTGTCCATTACAGTCTTTCCACTATAGTCTTTCCACTATAGTCTGTCCACTTTAGTCATTCCACTTTATTCTGTCCACTTTAGTCTTTAAACTATTCTCTGTCCACTCGTCCACTTTAGTCTTTCCACTATAGTCTGTCCACTTTAGTCTTTCCACTATTCTCTGTCCACTTTAGTCTTTCCACTATAGTCTACACTTTATTCTGTCCACTACAGTCTTTCCACTATAGTCTGTCCACTTTAGTCGTTCCACTTTAGTTTTTCCACTTTAGTCTGTCCACTTCAGTCTTTCCACTATAGTCTGTCCACTTTAGTCTTTCCACTTTAGTCTTTCCACTATAGTCTCCACTTTATTCTGTCCACTACAGTCTTTCCACTATAGTCTTTCCACTATAGTCTGTCCACTTTAGTCTTTCCACTTAGTCTTTCCACTTCAGTCTTTCCACTATAGTCTGTCCACTTTAGTCTTTCCACTTTAGTATTTCCACTATAGTCTCCACTTTATTCTGTCCACTACAGTCTTTCCACTTTAGTCTTTCCACTATTCTCTGTCCACTTTAGTCTTTCCACTTTAGTCTTTCCACTATAGTCTCCACTTTATTCTGTCCACTACAGTCTCTCCAATATAGTATTTCCACTATAGTCTGTCCACTTTAGTCTTTCCACTATTTTCTGTCCACTTTATTCTTTCCACTATACTCTCTACTTTATTCTGTCCACTACAGTCTTTCCACTATAGTCTGTCCACTTTAGTCTTTCCACTTTAGTCTTTCCACTTTAGTCTGTCCACTTTAGTCTTTCCACTATAGTCTGTCCACTTTAGTCTTTCCACTATTCTCTGTCCACTTTAGTCTTCTACTTTAGTCTTTCCACTTTAGTCTTTCCACTTTAGTCTTTCCACTATAGTCTGTCCATTTTAGTCTTACTTTATTCTGTCCACTACAGTCTTTCCACTATAGTCTTTCCACTTTAGTCTGTCCACTTTAGTCTTTCCACTATAGTCTTTCCACTTTAGTCTTTCCACTTTAGTCTTTCCACTATAGTCTGTCCATTTTAGTCTTACTTTATTCTGTCCACTACAGTCTTTCCACTATATTCTTTCCACTACAGTCTGTCCACTTTAGTCTTTCCACTTAGTCTTTCCACTTCAGTCTTTCCACTATAGTCTGACCACTTTAGTCTCTCCACTTTAGTATTTCCACTATAGTCTCCACTTTATTCTGTCCACTACAGTCTTTCCACTTTAGTCTTTCCACTATTCTCTGCCCACTTTAGTCTTTCCACTTTAGTCTTTCCACTATAGTCTCCACTTTATTCTGTCCACTACAGTCTCTCCACTATAGTCTTTCCACTATAGTCTGTCCACTTTAGTCTTTCCACTATTTTCTGTCAACTTTATTCTTTCCACTATACTCTCCACTTTATTCTGTCCACTACAGTCTTTCCACTATAGTCTGTCCACTTTAGTCTTTCCACTTTGGTCTTTCCACTTTAGTCTGTCCACTTTAGTCTTTCCACTATAGTCTGTCCACTTTAGTCTTTCCACTATTCTCTGTCCACTTTAGTCTTCTACTTTTGTCTTTCCACTATAGTCTCCACTTTATTCTGTCCACTACAGTCTTTCCACTATAGTCTTTCCACTATAGTCTGTCCACTTTAGTCTTTCCACTTTATTCTGTCCACTTTAGTCTTTCCACTATTCTCTGTCCACTCGTCCACTTTAGTCTTTCCACTATAGTCTGTCCACTTTTGTCTTTCCACTATTCTCTGTCCACTTCAGTCTTTCCACTATAGTCTGTCCACTTTAGTCTTTCCACTTTAGTCTTTCCACTATAGTCTCCACTTTATTCTGTCCACTACAGTCTTTCCACTATAGTCTTTCCACTATAGTCTGTCCACTTTAGTCTTTCCACTATTCTCTGTCCACTTTAGTCTTTCCACTATCGTCTCCACTTTATTCTGTCCACTACAGTCTCTCCACTATAGTCTTTCCACTATAGTCTGTCCACTTTAGTCTTTCCACTATTCTCTGTCCACTTTATTCTTTCCACTATACTCTCCACTTTATACTGTCCACTACAGTCTTTCCACTATAGTCTGTCCACTTTATTCTTTCCACTTTAGTCTTTCCACTTTAGTCTGTCCACTTTAGTCTTTCCACTATAGTCTGTCCACTTTAGTCTTTCCACTATTCTCTGTCCACTTTAGTCTTTCCACTATAGTCTGTCCACTTTAGTCTTTCCACTATTCTCTGTCCACTTCAGTCTTTCCACTTTAGTCTGTCCACTTTAGTCTTTCCACTATTCTCTGTCCACTTTAGTCTTTCCACTATAGTCTGTCCACTTTTGTCTTTCCACTATTCTCTGTCCACTTCAGTCTTTCCACTTTAGTCTTTCCACTATAGTCTCCACTTTATTCTGTCCACTACAGTCTTTCCACTATAGTCTTTCCACTATAGTCTGTCCACTTTAGTCTTTCCACTATTCTCTGTCCACTTTAGTCTTTCCACTATCGTCTCCACTTTATTCTGTCCACTACAGTCTCTCCACTATAGTCTGTCCACTTTATTCTTTCCACTTTAGTCTTTCCACTTTAGTCTGTCCACTTTAGTCTTTCCACTATAGTCTGTCCACTTTAGTCTTTCCACTATTCTCTGTCCACTTTAGTCTTTCCACTATAGTCTGTCCACTTTAGTCTTTCCACTATTCTCTGTCCACTTTAGTCTTCTACTTTAGTCTTTCCACTTTAGTCTTTCCACTTTAGTCTTTCCACTATAGTCTGTCCATTTTAGTCTTACTTTATTCTGTCCACTACAGTCTTTCCACTATAGTCTTTCCACTTTAGTCTGTCCACTTTAGTCTTTCCACTATAGTCTTTCCACTTTAGTCTTTCCACTTTAGTCTTTCCACTATAGTCTGTCCATTTTAGTCTTACTTTATTCTGTCCACTACAGTCTTTCCACTATATTCTTTCCACTACAGTCTGTCCACTTTAGTCTTTCCACTTAGTCTTTCCACTTCAGTCTTTCCACTATAGTCTGACCACTTTAGTCTTTCCACTTTAGTATTTCCACTATAGTCTCCACTTTATTCTGTCCACTACAGTCTTTCCACTTTAGTCTTTCCACTATTCTCTGCCCACTTTAGTCTTTCCACTTTAGTCTTTCCACTATAGTCTCCACTTTATTCTGTCCACTACAGTCTCTCCACTATAGTCTTTCCACTATAGTCTGTCTACTTTAGTCTTTCCACTATTTTCTGTCAACTTTATTCTTTCCACTATACTCTCCACTTTATTCTGTCCACTACAGTCTTTCCACTATAGTCTGTCCACTTTAGTCTTTCCACTTTAGTCTTTCCACTTTAGTCTGTCCACTTTAGTCTTTCCACTATAGTCTGTCCACTTTAGTCTTTCCACTATTCTCTGTCCACTTTAGTCTTTCCACTTTAGTCTTTCCACTATAGTCTTTCCACTTTAGTCTTTCCACTTTAGTCTTTCCACTATAGTCTGTCCATTTTAGTCTTACTTTATTCTGTCCACTACAGTCTTTCCACTATAGTCTTTCCACTATAGTCTGTCCACTTTAGTCTTTCCACTATTCTCTGTCCACCTTAGTCTTTCCACTATCGTCTCCACTTTATTCTGTCCACTACAGTCTCTCCACTATAGTCTTTCCACTATAGTCTGTCCACTTTAGTCTTTCCACTATTCTCTGTCCACTTTATTCTTTCCACTATACTCGCCACTTTATACTGTCCACTACAGTCTTTCCACTAAAGTCTGTCCACTTTATTCTTTCCACTTTAGTCTTTCCACTTTAGTCTGTCCACTTTAGTCTTTCCACTATAGTCTGTCCACTTTAGTCTTTCCACTATTCTCTGTCCACTTTATTCTTTCCACTTTAGTCTTTCCACTATAGTCTTTCCACTTTAGTCTTTCCACTTTAGTCTTTCCACTATAGTCTTTCCACTTTAGTCTTTCCACTTTAGTCTTTCCACTTTAGTCTTTCCACTATAGTCTGTCCATTTTAGTCTCCACTTTATTCTGTCCACTACAGTCTCTCCACTATAGTCTTTCCACTATAGTCTGTCCACTTTAGTCTTTCCACTATTTTCTGTCCACTTTATTCTTTCCACAATACTCTCCACTTTATTCTGTCCACTACAGTCTTTCCACTATAGTCTGTCCACTTTAGTCTTTCCACTTTAGTCTTTCCACTTTAGTCTGTCCACTTTAGCCTTTCCACTTTAGTCTTTCCACTTTAGTCTTTCCACTATAGTCTGTCCATTTTAGTCTTACTTTATTCTGTCCACTACAGTCTTTCCACCATAGTCTTTCCACTATAGTCTGTCCACTTTAGTCTTTCCACTTTAGTCTTTCCACTTCAGTCTTTCCACTATAGTCTGTCCATTTTAGTCTTACTTTATTCTTTCCACTACAATCTTTCCACTATAGTCTTTCCACTATAGTCTGTCCACTACAGTCTTTCCACTATAGTCTTTCCACTATAGTCTGTCCACTTTAGTCTTTCCACTTTAGTCTTTCCACTTTAGTCTTTCCAATTTAGTCTTTCCACTATAGTCTGTCCATTTTAGTCTTACTTTATTCTGTCCACTACAGTCTTTCCACTATAGTCTTTCCACTTTAGTCTGTCCACTTTAGTCTTTCCACTATAGTCTTTCCACTTTAGTCTTTCCACTTTAGTCTTTCCACTATAGTCTGTCCATTTTAGTCTTACTTTATTCTGTCCACTACAGTCTTTCCACTATAGTCTTTCCACTATAGTCTGTCCACTTTAGTCTTTCCACTTAGTCTTTCCACTTCAGTCTTTCCACTATAGTCTGTCCACTTTAGTCTTTCCACTTTAGTATTTCCACTATAGTCTCCACTTTATTCTGTCCACTACAGTCTTTCCACTTTAGTCTTTCCACTATTCTCTGTCCACTTTAGTCTTTCCACTTTAGTCTTTTCACTATAGTCTCCACTTTATTCTGTCCACTACAGTCTCTCCACTATAGTCTTTCCACTATAGTCTGTCCACTTTAGTCTTTCCACTATTTTCTGTCCACTTTATTCTTTCCACTATACTCTCCACTTTATTCTGTCCACTACAGTATTTCCACTATAGTCTGTCCACTTTAGTCTTTCCACTATTCTCTGTCCACTTTAGTCTTCTACTTTTGTCTTTCCACTATAGTCTCCACTTTATTCTGTCCATTACAGTCTTTCCACTATAGTCTTTCCACTATAGTCTGTCCACTTTAGTCATTCCACTTTATTCTGTCCACTTTAGTCTTTAAACTATTCTCTGTCCACTCGTCCACTTTAGTCTTTCCACTATAGTCTGTCCACTTTAGTCTTTCCACTATTCTCTGTCCACTTTAGTCTTTCCACTATAGTCTACACTTTATTCTGTCCACTACAGTCTTTCCACTATAGTCTGTCCACTTTAGTCGTTCCACTTTAGTTTTTCCACTTTAGTCTGTCCACTTCAGTCTTTCCACTATAGTCTGTCCACTTTAGTCTTTCCACTTTAGTCTTTCCACTATAGTCTCCACTTTATTCTGTCCACTACAGTCTTTCCACTATAGTCTTTCCACTATAGTCTGTCCACTTTAGTCTTTCCACTATTCTCTGTCCACTTTAGTCTTTCCACTATCGTCTCCACTTTATTCTGTCCACTACAGTCTCTCCACTATAGTCTTTCCACTATAGTCTGTCCACTTTAGTCTTTCCACTATTCTCTGTCCACTTTATTCTTTCCACTATACTCTCCACTTTATACTGTCCACTACAGTCTTTCCACTATAGTTTGTCCACTTTATTCTTTCCACTTTAGTCTTTCCACTTTAGTCTGTCCACTTTAGTCTTTCCACTATAGTCTGTCCACTTTAGTCTTTCCACTATTCTCTGTCCACTTTAGTCTTTCCACTTTAGTCTTTCCACTATAGACTGTCCATTTTAGTCTTACTTTATTCTGTCCACTACAGTCTTTCCACTATAGTCTTTCCACTATAGTCTGTCCACTTTAGTCTTTCCACTTAGTCTTTCCACTTCAGTCTTTCCACTATAGTCTGTCCACTTTAGTCTTTCCACTTTAGTATTTCCACTATAGTCTCCACTTTATTCTGTCCACTACAGTCTTTCCACTTTAGTCTTTCCACTATTCTCTGTCCACTTTAGTCTTTCCACTTTAGTCTTTCCACTATAGTCTCCACTTTATTCTGTCCACTACAGTCTCTCCAATATAGTATTTCCACTATAGTCTGTCCACTTTAGTCTTTCCACTATTTTCTGTCCACTTTATTCTTTCCACTATACTCTCTACTTTATTCTGTCCACTACAGTCTTTCCACTATAGTCTGTCCACTTTAGTCTTTCCACTTTAGTCTTTCCACTTTAGTCTGTCCACTTTAGTCTTTCCACTATAGTCTGTCCGCTTTAGTCTTTCCACTATTCTCTGTCCACTTTAGTCTTCTACTTTAGTCTTTCCACTTTAGTCTTTCCACTTTAGTCTTTCCACTATAGTCTGTCCATTTTAGTCTTACTTTATTCTGTCCACTACAGTCTTTCCACTATAGTCTTTCCACTTTAGTCTGTCCACTTTAGTCTTTCCACTATAGTCTTTCCACTTTAGTCTTTCCACTTTAGTCTTTCCACTATAGTCTGTCCATTTTAGTCTTACTTTATTCTGTCCACTACAGTCTTTCCACTATATTCTTTCCACTACAGTCTGTCCACTTTAGTCTTTCCACTTAGTCTTTCCACTTCAGTCTTTCCACTATAGTCTGACCACTTTAGTCTCTCCACTTTAGTATTTCCACTATAGTCTCCACTTTATTCTGTCCACTACAGTCTTTCCACTTTAGTCTTTCCACTATTCTCTGCCCACTTTAGTCTTTCCACTTTAGTCTTTCCACTATAGTCTCCACTTTATTCTGTCCACTACAGTCTCTCCACTATAGTCTTTCCACTATAGTCTGTCCACTTTAGTCTTTCCACTATTTTCTGTCAACTTTATTCTTTCCACTATACTCTCCACTTTATTCTGTCCACTACAGTCTTTCCACTATAGTCTGTCCACTTTAGTCTTTCCACTTTGGTCTTTCCACTTTAGTCTGTCCACTTTAGTCTTTCCACTATAGTCTGTCCACTTTAGTCTTTCCACTATTCTCTGTCCACTTTAGTCTTCTACTTTTGTCTTTCCACTATAGTCTCCACTTTATTCTGTCCACTACAGTCTTTCCACTATAGTCTTTCCACTATAGTCTGTCCACTTTAGTCTTTCCACTTTATTCTGTCCACTTTAGTCTTTCCACTATTCTCTGTCCACTCGTCCACTTTAGTCTTTCCACTATAGTCTGTCCACTTTTGTCTTTCCACTATTCTCTGTCCACTTCAGTCTTTCCACTATAGTCTGTCCACTTTAGTCTTTCCACTTTAGTCTTTCCACTATAGTCTCCACTTTATTCTGTCCACTACAGTCTTTCCACTATAGTCTTTCCACTATAGTCTGTCCACTTTAGTCTTTCCACTATTCTCTGTCCACTTTAGTCTTTCCACTATCGTCTCCACTTTATTCTGTCCACTACAGTCTCTCCACTATAGTCTTTCCACTATAGTCTGTCCACTTTAGTCTTTCCACTATTCTCTGTCCACTTTATTCTTTCCACTATACTCTCCACTTTATACTGTCCACTACAGTCTTTCCACTATAGTCTGTCCACTTTATTCTTTCCACTTTAGTCTTTCCACTTTAGTCTGTCCACTTTAGTCTTTCCACTATAGTCTGTCCACTTTAGTCTTTCCACTATTCTCTGTCCACTTTAGTCTTTCCACTATAGTCTGTCCACTTTAGTCTTTCCACTATTCTCTGTCCACTTTAGTCTTCTACTTTAGTCTTTCCACTTTAGTCTTTCCACTTTAGTCTTTCCACTATAGTCTGTCCATTTTAGTCTTACTTTATTCTGTCCACTACAGTCTTTCCACTATAGTCTTTCCACTTTAGTCTGTCCACTTTAGTCTTTCCACTATAGTCTTTCCACTTTAGTCTTTCCACTTTAGTCTTTCCACTATAGTCTGTCCATTTTAGTCTTACTTTATTCTGTCCACTACAGTCTTTCCACTATATTCTTTCCACTACAGTCTGTCCACTTTAGTCTTTCCACTTAGTCTTTCCACTTCAGTCTTTCCACTATAGTCTGACCACTTTAGTCTTTCCACTTTAGTATTTCCACTATAGTCTCCACTTTATTCTGTCCACTACAGTCTTTCCACTTTAGTCTTTCCACTATTCTCTGCCCACTTTAGTCTTTCCACTTTAGTCTTTCCACTATAGTCTCCACTTTATTCTGTCCACTACAGTCTCTCCACTATAGTCTTTCCACTATAGTCTGTCCACTTTAGTCTTTCCACTATTTTCTGTCAACTTTATTCTTTCCACTATACTCTCCACTTTATTCTGTCCACTACAGTCTTTCCACTATAGTCTGTCCACTTTAGTCTTTCCACTTTAGTCTTTCCACTTTAGTCTGTCCACTTTAGTCTTTCCACTATAGTCTGTCCACTTTAGTCTTTCCACTATTCTCTGTCCACTTTAGTCTTCTACTTTTGTCTTTCCACTATAGTCTCCACTTTATTCTGTCCACTACAGTCTTTCCACTATAGTCTTTCCACTATAGTCTGTCCACTTTAGTCTTTCCACTTTATTCTGTCCACTTTAGTCTTTCCACTATTCTCTGTCCACTCGTCCACTTTAGTCTTCCACTATAGTCTGTCCACTTTTGTCTTTCCACTATTCTCTGTCCACTTCAGTCTTTCCACTATAGTCTGTCCACTTTAGTCTTTCCACTTTAGTCTTTCCACTATAGTCTCCACTTTATTCTGTCCACTACAGTCTTTCCACTATAGTCTTTCCAATATAGTCTGTCCACTTTAGTCTTTCCACTATTCTCTGTCCACTTTAGTCTTTCCACTATCGTCTCCACTTTATTCTGTCCACTACAGTCTCTCCACTATAGTCTTTCCACTATAGTCTGTCCACTTTAGTCTTTCCACTATTCTCTGTCCACTTTATTCTTTCCACTATACTCTCCACTTTATACTGTCCACTACAGTCTTTCCACTATAGTCTGTCCACTTTATTCTTTCCACTTTAGTCTTTCCACTTTAGTCTGTCCACTTTAGTCTTTCCACTATAGTCTGTCCACTTTAGTCTTTCCACTATTCTCTGTCCACTTTAGTCTTTCCACTTTAGTCTTTCCACTATAGTCTCTCCACTTTAGTCTTTCCACTATAGTCTGTCCATTTTAGTCTTACTTTATTCTGTCCACTACAGTCTTTCCACTATAGTCTTTCCACTATAGTCTGTCCACTTTAGTCTTTCCACTTAGTCTTTCCACTTCAGTCTTTCCACTATAGTCTGTCCACTTTAGTCTTTCCACTATTCTCTGTCCACTTTATTCTTTCCACTATACTCTCCACTATATTCTGTCCACTACAGTCTTTCCACTATAGTCTGTCCACTTTAGTCTTTCCACTTTAGTCTTTCCACTTTAGTCTGTCCACTTTAGTCTTTCCAATATACTCTGTCCACTTTAGTCTTTCCACTATTCTCTGTCCACTTTATTCTTTCCACTATACTCTCCACTTTATTCTCTCCACTACAGTCTTTCCACTATAGTCTGTCCACTTTAGTCTTTCCATTATAGTCTGTCCACTTTAGTCTTTCCACTATTCTCTGTCCACTTTATTCTTTCCACTATACTCTCCACTTTATTCTGTCCACTACAGTATTTCCACTATAGTCTGTCCACTTTAGTCTTTCCACTTTAGTCTTTCCACTATTCTCTGTCCACATTAGTCTTTCCACTATAGTCTACACTTTAGTCTGTCCACTACAGTCTTTCCACTATAGTCTTTCCACTATAGTCTGTCCACTTTAGTCGTTCCACTTTAGTTTTTTCCACTTTAGTCTGTCCACTTCAGTCTTTCCAATATAGTATGTCCACTTTAGTCTTTCCACTTTAGTCTTTCCACTATAGTCTCCACTTTTTTCTGTCCACTACAGTCTTTCCACTATAGTCTGTCCACTATAGTCTGTCCACTTTAGTCTTTCCACTATTCTCTGTCCACTTTAGTCTTTCCACTATCGTCTCCACTTTATTCTGTCCACTACAGTCTTTCCACTATAGTCTTTCCACTATAGTCTGTCCACTTTAGTCTTTCCACTTTAGTCTTTCCACTATAGTCTCCACTTTATTCTGTCCACTACAGTCTTTCCACTTTAGTCTTTCCACTATTCTCTGTCTACTTTAGTCTTTCCACTATAGGCTCCACTTTATTCTGTCCACTACAGTCTTTCCACTATAGTCTGTCCACTTTATTCTTTCCACTTTAGTCTTTCCACTTTAGTCTGTCCACTTTAGTCTTTCCACTATTCTCTGTCCACTTTAGTCTTTCCACTTTAGTCTTTCCACTATAGTCTTTCCACTTTAGTCTTTCCACTTTAGTCTTTCCACTATAGTCTGTCCACTTTAGTCTTACTTTATTCTGTCCACTATAGTCTTTCCACTATAGTCTTTCCACTATAGTCTGTCCACTTTAGTCTTTCCACTTAGTCTTTCCACTTCAGTCTTTCCACTAGAGTCTGTCCACTTTAGTCTTTCCACTTTAGTCTGTCCACTTTAGTCTTTCCACTTTAGTCTGTCCACTTTAGTCTTTCCACTATAGTCTGTCCACTTTAGTCTTTCCACTATAGTCTGTCCACTTTAGTCTTTCCACTTTAGTCTTTCCACTTTAGTCTTTCCACTATAGTCTCCACTTTATTCTGTCCACTACAGGCTTTCCACTATAGTCTTTCCACTATAGTTTGTCCACTTTAGTCTTTCCACTTTAGTCTTTCCACTATTCTCTGTCCACTTTAGTCTGTCCACTTTATTCTTTCCACTTTAGTCTTTCCACTATAGTCTTTCCACTATAGTTTGTCCACTTTCGTGTGTCCACTTTAGTCTTTCCACTATTCTGTGTCCACTTTAGTCTGTCAACTTTATTCTTTCCACTTTAGTCTTTCCACTTTAGTCTGTCCACTATAGTTTGTCCACTTTAGTCTGTCCACTTTAGTCTTTCCACTATTCTCTGTCCACTTTAGTCTGTCCACTTCATTCTTTCCACTTTAGTCTTTCCACTTTAGTCTGTCAACTTTAGTCTTTCCACTATAGTCTGTCCACTTTAGTCTTTCCACTATTCTCTGTCCACTTTAATTTTTCCACTTTAGTCTTTCCACTATAGTCTCCACTTTATTCCGTCAACTACGGTCTTTCCACTATAGTCTTTCCACTTTCCACTGTCCACTACAGTCTTTCCACTATAGTCTGTCCACTTTATTCTTTCCACTTTAGTCTTTCCACTTTAGTCTGTCCACTTTAGTCTTTCCACTATTCTCTGTCCACTTTAGTCTTTCCACTTTAGTCTTTCCACTATAGTCTTTCCACTTTAGTCTTTCCACTTTAGTCTTTCCACTATAGTCTGTCCACTTTAGTCTTACTTTATTCTGTCCACTATAGTCTTTCCACTATAGTCTTTCCACTATAGTCTGTCCACTTTAGTCTTTCCACTTAGTCTTTCCACTTCAGTCTTTCCACTAGAGTCTGTCCACTTTAGTCTTTCCACTTTAGTCTGTCCACTTTAGTCTTTCCACTTTAGTCTGTCCACTTTAGTCTTTCCACTATAGTCTGTCCACTTTAGTCTTTCCACTATAGTCTGTCCACTTTAGTCTTTCCACTTTAGTCTTTCCACTTTAGTCTTTCCACTATAGTCTCCACTTTATTCTGTCCACTAAAGGCTTTCCACTATAGTCTTTCCACTATAGTTTGTCCACTTTAGTCTTTCCACTTTAGTCTTTCCACTATTCTCTGTCCACTTTAGTCTGTCCACTTTATTCTTTCCACTTTAGTCTTTCCACTATAGTCTTTCCACTATAGTTTGTCCACTTTAGTCTGTCCACTTTAGTCTTTCCACTATTCTCTGTCCACTTTAGTCTGTCCACTTTATTCTTTCCACTTTAGTCTTTCCACTTTAGTCTGTCCACTTTAGTCTTTCCACTATAGTCTGTCCACTTTAGTCTTTCCACTATTCTCTGTCCACTTTATTCTTTCCACTATACTCTCCACTTTATACTGTCCACTACAGTCTTTCCACTATAGTCTGTCCACTTTATTCTTTCCACTTTAGTCTTTCCACTTTAGTCTGTCCACTTTAGTCTTTCCACTATAGTCTGTCCACTTTAGTCTTTCCACTATTCTCTGTCCACTTTAGTCTTTCCACTATAGTCTGTCCACTTTAGTCTTTCCACTATTCTCTGTCCACTTTAGTCTTCTACTTTAGTCTTTCCACTTTAGTCTTTCCACTTTAGTCTTTCCACTATAGTCTGTCCATTTTAGTCTTACTTTATTCTGTCCACTACAGTCTTTCCACTATAGTCTTTCCACTTTAGTCTGTCCACTTTAGTCTTTCCACTATAGTCTTTCCACTTTAGTCTTTCCACTTTAGTCTTTCCACTATAGTCTGTCCATTTTAGTCTTACTTTATTCTGTCCACTACAGTCTTTCCACTATATTCTTTCCACTACAGTCTGTCCACTTTAGTCTTTCCACTTAGTCTTTCCACTTCAGTCTTTCCACTATAGTCTGACCACTTTAGTCTTTCCACTTTAGTATTTCCACTATAGTCTCCACTTTATTCTGTCCACTACAGTCTTTCCACTTTAGTCTTTCCACTATTCTCTGCCCACTTTAGTCTTTCCACTTTAGTCTTTCCACTATAGTCTCCACTTTATTCTTTCCACTACAGTCTCTCCACTATAGTCTTTCCACTATAGTCTGTCCACTTTAGTCTTTCCACTATTTTCTGTCAACTTTATTCTTTCCACTATACTCTCCACTTTATTCTGTCCACTACAGTCTTTCCACTATAGTCTGTCCACTTTAGTCTTTCCACTTTAGTCTTTCCACTTTAGTCTGTCCACTTTAGTCTTTCCACTATAGTCTGTCCACTTTAGTCTTTCCACTATTCTCTGTCCACTTTAGTCTTCTACTTTTGTCTTTCCACTATCGTCTCCACTTTATTCTGTCCACTACAGTCTTTCCACTATAGTCTTTCCACTATAGTCTGTCCACTTTAGTCTTTCCACTTTATTCTGTCCACTTTAGTCTTTCCACTATTCTCTGTCCACTCGTCCACTTTAGTCTTCCACTATAGTCTGTCCACTTTTGTCTTTCCACTATTCTCTGTCCACTTCAGTCTTTCCACTATAGTCTGTCCACTTTAGTCTTTCCACTTTAGTCTTTCCACTATAGTCTCCACTTTATTCTGTCCACTACAGTCTTTCCACTATAGTCTTTCCAATATAGTCTGTCCACTTTAGTCTTTCCACTATTCTCTGTCCACTTTAGTCTTTCCACTATCGTCTCCACTTTATTCTGTCCACTACAGTCTCTCCACTATAGTCTTTCCACTATAGTCTGTCCACTTTAGTCTTTCCACTATTCTCTGTCCACTTTATTCTTTCCACTATACTCTCCACTTTATACTGTCCACTACAGTCTTTCCACTATAGTCTGTCCACTTTATTCTTTCCACTTTAGTCTTTCCACTTTAGTCTGTCCACTTTAGTCTTTCCACTATAGTCTGTCCACTTTAGTCTTTCCACTATTCTCTGTCCACTTTAGTCTTTCCACTTTAGTCTTTCCACTATAGTCTTTCCACTTTAGTCTTTCCACTTTAGTCTTTCCACTATAGTCTGTCCATTTTAGTCTTACTTTATTCTGTCCACTACAGTCTTTCCACTATAGTCTTTCCACTATAGTCTGTCCACTTTAGTCTTTCCACTTAGTCTTTCCACTTCAGTCTTTCCACTATAGTCTGTCCACTTTAGTCTTTCCACTATTCTCTGTCCACTTTATTCTTTCCACTATACTCTCCACTATATTCTGTCCACTACAGTCTTTCCACTATAGTCTGTCCACTTTAGTCTTTCCACTTTAGTCTTTCCACTTTAGTCTGTCCACTTTAGTCTTTCCAATATACTCTGTCCACTTTAGTCTTTCCACTATTCTCTGTCCACTTTATTCTTTCCACTATACTCTCCACTTTATTCTCTCCACTACAGTCTTTCCACTATAGTCTGTCCACTTTAGTCTTTCCATTATAGTCTGTCCACTTTAGTCTTTCCACTATTCTCTGTCCACTTTATTCTTTCCACTATACTCTCCACTTTATTCTGTCCACTACAGTATTTCCACTATAGTCTGTCCACTTTAGTCTTTCCACTTTAGTCTTTCCACTATTCTCTGTCCACATTAGTCTTTCCACTATAGTCTACACTTTAGTCTGTCCACTACAGTCTTTCCACTATAGTCTTTCCACTATAGTCTGTCCACTTTAGTCTTTCCACTTTAGTCTTTCCACTATAGTCTCCACTTTATTCTGTCCACTACAGTCTTTCCACTTTAGTCTTTCCACTATTCTCTGTCTACTTTAGTCTTTCCACTATAGGCTCCACTTTATTCTGTCCACTACAGTCTTTCCACTATAGTCTGTCCACTTTATTCTTTCCACTTTAGTCTTTCCACTTTAGTCTGTCCACTTTAGTCTTTCCACTATTCTCTGTCCACTTTAGTCTTTCCACTTTAGTCTTTCCACTATAGTCTTTCCACTTTAGTCTTTCCACTTTAGTCTTTCCACTATAGTCTGTCCACTTTAGTCTTACTTTATTCTGTCCACTATAGTCTTTCCACTATAGTCTTTCCACTATAGTCTGTCCACTTTAGTCTTTCCACTTAGTCTTTCCACTTCAGTCTTTCCACTAGAGTCTGTCCACTTTAGTCTTTCCACTTTAGTCTGTCCACTTTAGTCTTTCCACTTTAGTCTGTCCACTTTAGTCTTTCCACTATAGTCTGTCCACTTTAGTCTTTCCACTATAGTCTGTCCACTTTAGTCTTTCCACTTTAGTCTTTCCACTTTAGTCTTTCCACTATAGTCTCCACTTTATTCTGTCCACTACAGGCTTTCCACTATAGTCTTTCCACTATAGTTTGTCCACTTTAGTCTTTCCACTTTAGTCTTTCCACTATTCTCTGTCCACTTTAGTCTGTCCACTTTATTCTTTCCACTTTAGTCTTTCCACTATAGTCTTTCCACTATAGTTTGTCCACTTTCGTGTGTCCACTTTAGTCTTTCCACTATTCTGTGTCCACTTTAGTCTGTCAACTTTATTCTTTCCACTTTAGTCTTTCCACTTTAGTCTGTCCACTATAGTTTGTCCACTTTAGTCTGTCCACTTTAGTCTTTCCACTATTCTCTGTCCACTTTAGTCTGTCCACTTCATTCTTTCCACTTTAGTCTTTCCACTTTAGTCTGTCAACTTTAGTCTTTCCACTATAGTCTGTCCACTTTAGTCTTTCCACTATTCTCTGTCCACTTTAATTTTTCCACTTTAGTCTTTCCACTATAGTCTCCACTTTATTCCGTCAACTACGGTCTTTCCACTATAGTCTTTCCACTTTCCACTGTCCACTACAGTCTTTCCACTATAGTCTGTCCACTTTATTCTTTCCACTTTAGTCTTTCCACTTTAGTCTGTCCACTTTAGTCTTTCCACTATTCTCTGTCCACTTTAGTCTTTCCACTTTAGTCTTTCCACTATAGTCTTTCCACTTTAGTCTTTCCACTTTAGTCTTTCCACTATAGTCTGTCCACTTTAGTCTTACTTTATTCTGTCCACTATAGTCTTTCCACTATAGTCTTTCCACTATAGTCTGTCCACTTTAGTCTTTCCACTTAGTCTTTCCACTTCAGTCTTTCCACTAGAGTCTGTCCACTTTAGTCTTTCCACTTTAGTCTGTCCACTTTAGTCTTTCCACTTTAGTCTGTCCACTTTAGTCTTTCCACTATAGTCTGTCCACTTTAGTCTTTCCACTATAGTCTGTCCACTTTAGTCTTTCCACTTTAGTCTTTCCACTTTAGTCTTTCCACTATAGTCTCCACTTTATTCTGTCCACTAAAGGCTTTCCACTATAGTCTTTCCACTATAGTTTGTCCACTTTAGTCTTTCCACTTTAGTCTTTCCACTATTCTCTGTCCACTTTAGTCTGTCCACTTTATTCTTTCCACTTTAGTCTTTCCACTATAGTCTTTCCACTATAGTTTGTCCACTTTAGTCTGTCCACTTTAGTCTTTCCACTATTCTCTGTCCACTTTAGTCTGTCCACTTTATTCTTTCCACTTTAGTCTTTCCACTTTAGTCTGTCCACTTTAGTCTTTCCACTATAGTCTGTCCACTTTAGTCTTTCCACTATTCTCTGTCCACTTTAATTTTTCCACTTTAGTCTTTCCACTATAGTCTCCACTTTATTCCGTCAACTACGGTCTTTCCACTATAGTCTTTCCAGTATAGTCTGTCCACTTTAGTCTTTCCACTTAGTCTTTCCACTTCAGTCTTTCCATTAGAGTCTGTCCACTTTAGTCTTTCCACTATAGTCTGTCCACTTTAGTCTTTCCACTATTCTCTGTCCACTTTAATTTTTCCACTTTAGTCTTTCCACTATAGTCTCCACTTTATTCCGTCAACTACGGTCTTTCCACTATAGTCTTTCCAGTATAGTCTGTCCACTTTAGTCTTTCCACTTAGTCTTTCCACTTCAGTCTTTCCACTAGAGTCTGTCCACTTTAGTCTTTCCACTTTAGTCTTTCCACTATAGTCTCCACTTTTTTCTGTCCACTACAGTCTTTCCACTATAGTCTGTCCACTATAGTCTGTCCACTTTAGTCTTTCCACTATTCTCTGTCCACTTTAGTCTTTCCACTATCGTCTCCACTTTACTCTGTCCACTACAGTCTTTCCACTATAGTCTTTCCACTATAGTCTGTCCACTTTAGTCTTTCCACTTTAGTCTTTCCACTATAGTCTCCACTTTATTCTGTCCACTACAGTCTTTCCACTTTAGTCTTTCCACTATTCTCTGTCTACTTTAGTCTTTCCACTATAGTCTCCACTTTATTCTGTCCACTACAGTCTTTCCAGTATAGTCTCTGTCCACTTTAATTTTTCCACTCTAGTCTTTCCACTATAGTCTCCACTTTATTCTGTCAACTACGGTCTTTCCACTATAGTCTTTCCACTGTCCACTACAGTCTTTCCACTATAGTCTGTCCACTTTATTCTTTCCACTTTAGTCTTTCCACTTTAGTCTGTCCACTTTAGTCTTTCCACTATTCTCTGTCCACTTTAGTCTTTCCACTTTAGTCTTTCCACTATAGTCTTTCCACTTTAGTCTTTCCACTTTAGTCTTTCCACTATAGTCTGTCCACTTTAGTCTTACTTTATTCTGTCCACTATAGTCTTTCCACTATAGTCTTTCCACTATAGTCTGTCCACTTTAGTCTTTCCACTTAGTCTTTCCACTTCAGTCTTTCCACTAGAGTCTGTCCACTTTAGTCTTTCCACTTTAGTCTGTCCACTTTAGTCTTTCCACTTTAGTCTGTCCACTTTAGTCTTTCCACTATAGTCTGTCCACTTTAGTCTTTCCACTATAGTCTGTCCACTTTAGTCTTTCCACTTTAGTCTTTCCACTTTAGTCTTTCCACTATAGTCTCCACTTTATTCTGTCCACTACAGGCTTTCCACTATAGTCTTTCCACTATAGTTTGTCCACTTTAGTCTTTCCACTTTAGTCTTTCCACTATTCTCTGTCCACTTTAGTCTGTCCACTTTATTCTTTCCACTTTAGTCTTTCCACTATAGTCTTTCCACTATAGTTTGTCCACTTTAGTCTGTCCACTTTAGTCTTTCCACTATTCTCTGTCCACTTTAGTCTGTCCACTTTATTCTTTCCACTTTAGTCTTTCCACTTTAGTCTGTCCACTTTAGTCTTTCCACTATAGTCTGTCCACTTTAGTCTTTCCACTATTCTCTGTCCACTTTAATTTTTCCACTTTAGTCTTTCCACTATAGTCTCCACTTTATTCCGTCAACTACGGTCTTTCCACTATAGTCTTTCCAGTATAGTCTGTCCACTTCAGTCTTTCCACTAGAGTCTGTCCACTTTAGTCTTTCCACTATAGTCTGTCCACTTTAGTCTTTCCACTATTCTCTGTCCACTTTAATTTTTCCACTTTAGTCTTTCCACTATAGTCTTTCCACTTTAGTCTTTCCACTATAATCTCCACTTTATTCTGTCCACTACAGGCTTTCCACTATAGTCTTTCCACTATAGTTTGTCCACTTTAGTCTTTCCACTTTAGTCTTTCCACTATTCTCTGTCCACTTTAGTCTGTCCACTTTATTCTTTCCACTTTAGTCTTTCCACTATAGTCTTTCCACTATAGTTTGTCCACTTTAGTCTGTCCACTTTAGTCTTTCCACTATTCTCTGTCCACTTTAGTCTGTCCACTTTATTCTTTCCACTTTAGTCTTTCCACTTTAGTCTGTCCACTTTAGTCTTTCCACTATAGTCTGTCCACTTTAGTCTTTCCACTATTCTCTGTCCACTTTAATTTTTCCACTTTAGTCTTTCCACTATAGTCTCCACTTTATTCTGTCAACTACGGTCTTTCCACTATAGTCTTTCCACTTTCCACTGTCCACTACAGTCTTTCCACTATAGTCTGTCCACTTTATTCTTTCCACTTTAGTCTTTCCACTTTAGTCTGTCCACTTTAGTCTTTCCACTATTCTCTGTCCACTTTAGTCTTTCCACTTTAGTCTTTCCACTATAGTCTTTCCACTTTAGTCTTTCCACTTTAGTCTTTCCACTATAGTCTGTCCACTTTAGTCTTACTTTATTCTGTCCACTATAGTCTTTCCACTATAGTCTTTCCACTATAGTCTGTCCACTTTAGTCTTTCCACTTAGTCTTTCCACTTCAGTCTTTCCACTAGAGTCTGTCCACTTTAGTCTTTCCACTTTAGTCTGTCCACTTTAGTCTTTCCACTTTAGTCTGTCCACTTTAGTCTTTCCACTATAGTCTGTCCACTTTAGTCTTTCCACTATAGTCTGTCCACTTTAGTCTTTCCACTTTAGTCTTTCCACTTTAGTCTTTCCACTATAGTCTCCACTTTATTCTGTCCACTACAGGCTTTCCACTATAGTCTTTCCACTATAGTTTGTCCACTTTAGTCTTTCCACTTTAGTCTTTCCACTATTCTCTGTCCACTTTAGTCTGTCCACTTTATTCTTTCCACTTTAGTCTTTCCACTATAGTCTTTCCACTATAGTTTGTCCACTTTAGTCTGTCCACTTTAGTCTTTCCACTATTCTCTGTCCACTTTAGTCTGTCCACTTTATTCTTTCCACTTTAGTCTTTCCACTTTAGTCTGTCCACTTTAGTCTTTCCACTATAGTCTGTCCACTTTAGTCTTTCCACTATTCTCTGTCCACTTTAATTTTTCCACTTTAGTCTTTCCACTATAGTCTCCACTTTATTCCGTCAACTACGGTCTTTCCACTTTAGTCTTTCCACTATAGTCTTTCCACTATAGTTTGTCCACTTTAGTCTGTCCACTTTAGTCTTTCCACTATTCTCTGTCCACTTTAGTCTGTCCACTTTATTCTTTCCACTTTAGTCTTTCCACTTTAGTCTGTCCACTATAGTTTGTCCACTTTAGTCTGTCCACTTTAATCTTTCCACTATTCTCTGTCCACTTTAGTCTGTCCACTTTATTCTTTCCACTTTAGTCTTTCCACTTTAGTCTGTCCACTTTAGTCTTTCCACTATAGTCTGTCCACTTTAGTCTTTCCACTATTCTCTGTCCACTTTAATTTTTCCACTTTAGTCTTTCCACTATAGTCTCCACTTTATTCCGTCAACTACGGTCTTTCCACTATAGTCTTTCCACTTTCCACTGTCCACTACAGTCTTTCCACTATAGTCTGTCCACTTTATTCTTTCCACTTTAGTCTTTCCACTTTAGTCTGTCCACTTTAGTCTTTCCATTATTCTCTGTCCACTTTAGTCTTTCCACTATAGTCTTTCCACTTTAGTCTTTCCACTTTAGTCTTTCCACTATAGTCGGTCCACTTTAGTCTTACTTTATTCTGTCCACTATAGTCTTTCCACTATAGTCTTTCCACTATAGTCTGTCCACTTTAGTCTTTCCACTTAGTCTTTCCACTTCAGTCTTTCCACTAGAGTCTGTCCACTTTAGTCTTTCCACTTTAGTCTGTCCACTTTAGTCTTTCCACTTTAGTCTGTCCACTTTAGTCTTTCCACTATAGTCTGTCCACTTTAGTCTTTCCACTATAGTCTGTCCACTTTAGTCTTTCCACTTTAGTCTTTCCACTTTAGTCTTTCCACTATAATCTCCACTTTATTCTGTCCACTACAGGCTTTCCACTATAGTCTTTCCACTATAGTTTGTCCACTTTAGCCTTTCCACTTTAGTCTTTCCACTATTCTCTGTCCACTTTAGTCTGTCCACTTTATTCTTTCCACTTTAGTCTTTCCACTATAGTCTTTCCACTATAGTTTGTCCACTTTAGTCTGTCCACTTTAGTCTTTCCACTATTCTCTGTCCACTTTAGTCTGTCCACTTTATTCTTTCCACTTTAGTCTTTCCACTTTAGTCTGTCCACTTTAGTCTTTCCACTATAGTCTGTCCACTTTAGTCTTTCCACTATTCTCTGTCCACTTTAATTTTTCCACTTTAGTCTTTCCACTATAGTCTCCACTTTATTCTGTCAACTACGGTCTTTCCACTATAGTCTTTCCACTTTCCACTGTCCACTACAGTCTTTCCACTATAGTCTGTCCACTTTATTCTTTCCACTTTAGTCTTTCCACTTTAGTCTGTCCACTTTAGTCTTTCCACTATTCTCTGTCCACTTTAGTCTTTCCACTTTAGTCTTTCCACTATAGTCTTTCCACTTTAGTCTTTCCACTTTAGTCTTTCCACTATAGTCTGTCCACTTTAGTCTTACTTTATTCTGTCCACTATAGTCTTTCCACTATAGTCTTTCCACTATAGTCTGTCCACTTTAGTCTTTCCACTTAGTCTTTCCACTTCAGTCTTTCCACTAGAGTCTGTCCACTTTAGTCTTTCCACTTTAGTCTGTCCACTTTAGTCTTTCCACTTTCCACTGTCCACTACAGTCTTTCCACTATAGTCTGTCCACTTTATTCTTTCCACTTTAGTCTTTCCACTTTAGTCTGTCCACTTTAGTCTTTCCACTATTCTCTGTCCACTTTAGTCTTTCCACTTTAGTCTTTCCACTATAGTCTTTCCACTTTAGTCTTTCCACTTTAGTCTTTCCACTATAGTCTGTCCACTTTAGTCTTACTTTATTCTGTCCACTATAGTCTTTCCACTATAGTCTTTCCACTATAGTCTGTCCACTTTAGTCTTTCCACTTAGTCTTTCCACTTCAGTCT
The DNA here is from genome assembly GCA_030848855.1 of Branchinecta sandiegonensis. Taxonomy (NCBI): domain Eukaryota; kingdom Metazoa; phylum Arthropoda; class Branchiopoda; order Anostraca; family Branchinectidae; genus Branchinecta; species Branchinecta sandiegonensis. The sequence continues at coordinate 735,294 of JAUPMV010000014.1, read as the reverse complement.
TTCCACTAGAGTCTGTCCACTTTAGTCTTTCCACTTTAGTCTGTCCACTTTAGTCTTTCCACTTTAGTCTGTCCACTTTAGTCTTTCCACTAGAGTCTGTCCACTTTAGTCTTTCCACTATAGTCTGTCCACTTTAGTCTTTCCACTTTAGTCTTTCCACTTTAGTCTTTCCACTATAGTCTCCACTTTATTCTGTCCACTACAGGCTTTCCACTATAGTCTTTCCACTATAGTTTGTCCACTTTAGTCTTTCCACTTTAGTCTTTCCACTATTCTCTGTCCACTTTAGTCTGTCCACTTTATTCTTTCCACTTTAGTCTTTCCACTATAGTCTTTCCACTATAGTTTGTCCACTTTAGTCTGTCCACTTTAGTCTTTCCACTATTCTCTGTCCACTTTAGTCTGTCCACTTTATTCTTTCCACTTTAGTCTTTCCACTTTAGTCTGTCCACTTTAGTCTTTCCACTATAGTCTGTCCACTTTAGTCTTTCCACTATTCTCTGTCCACTTTAATTTTTCCACTTTAGTCTTTCCACTATAGTCTCCACTTTATTCCGTCAACTATGGTCTTTCCACTATAGTCTTTCCAGTATAGTCTGTCCACTTTAGTCTTTCCACTTAGTCTTTCCACTTCAGTCTTTCCACTAGAGTCTGTCCACTTTAGTCTTTCCACTATAGTCTGTCCACTTTAGTCTTTCCACTATTCTCTGTCCACTTTAATTTTTCCACTTTAGTCTTTCCACTATAGTTTCCACTTTATTCCGTCAACTACGGTCTTTCCACTATAGTCTTTCCAGTATAGTCTGTCCACTTTAGTCTTTCCACTTAGTCTTTCCACTTCAGTCTTTCCACTAGAGTCTGTCCACTTTAGTCTTTCCACTTTAGTCTGTCCACTTTAGTCTTTCCACTTTAGTCTTTCCACTATAGTCTGTCCACTTTAGTCTTTCCACTATAGTCTGTCCACTTTAGTCTTTCCACTTTAGTCTTTCCACTTTAGTCTTTCCACTATAGTCTGTCCACTTTAGTCTTTCCACTATTCTCTGTCAACTCGTCCACTTTAGTCTTTCCACTTTAGTCTTTCCACTACAGTCTGTCTACTTTAGTCTTTCCACTATTCTCTGTCCACTTTAGTCTTTCCACTTTATTCTTTCCACTTTAGTCTTTCCACTATAGTCTTTCCACTATAGTCTTTCCTCTATAGTTTGTCCACTTTAGTCTGTCCACTTTAGTCTTTCCACTATTCTCTGTCCACTTTAGTATGTCCACTTTAATCTTTCCACTTTAGTCTTTCCAATTTAGTCTGTCCACTTTAGTCTTTCCACTATAGTCTGTCCACTTTAGTCTTTCCACTATTCTCTGTCCACTTTAATTTTTCCACTTTAGTCTTTCCACTATAGTCTCCACTTTATTCCGTCAACTACAGTCTTTTCACTATAGTCTTTCCACTATAGTCTGTCCACTTTAGTCTTTCCACTTAGTCTTTCCACTTCAGTCTTTCCACTATAGTCTGTCCACTTTAGTCTTTCCACTATAGTCTGTCCACTTTAGTCTTTCCACTTTAGTCTTTCCACTTTAGTCTTTCCACTATAGTCTGTCCAATTTAGTCTTTCCACTATTCTCTGTCCACTCGTCCACTTTAGTCTTTCCACTTTAGTCTTTCCACTATAGTCTGTCCACTTTAGTCTTTCCACTATTCTCTGTCCACTATAGTCTGTCCACTTTAGTCTTTCCACTCAGTCTTTCCACTTCAGTCTTTCCACTAGAGTCTGTCCACTCTAGTCTTTCCACTTTAGTCTATCCACTTTAGTCTTTCCACTTTAGTCTGTCCACTTTAGTCTTTCCACTATAGTCTGTCCACTTTAGTCTTTCCACTATAGTCTGTCCACTTTAGTCTTTCCACTTTAGTCTTTCCACTTTAGTCTTTCCACTATAGTCTCCACTTTATTCTGTCCACTACAGGCTTTCCACTATAGTCTTTCCACTATAGTTTGTCCACTTTAGTCTTTCCACTTTAGTCATTCCACTATTCTCTGTCCACTTTAGTCTGTCCACTTTATTCTTTCCACTTTAGTCTTTTCACTATAGTCTTTCCACTATACTTTGTCCACTTTAGTCTGTCCACTTTAGTCTTTCCACTATTCTCTGTCCACTTTAGTCTGTCCACTTTATTCTTTCCACTTTAGTCTTTCCACTTTAGTCTGTCCACTTTAGTCTTTCCACTATAGTCTGTCCACTTTAGTCTTTCCACTATTCTCTGTCCACTTTAGTCTGTCCACTTTATTCTTTCCACTTTAGTCTTTCCACTTTAGTCTGTCCACTTTAGTCTTTCCACTATAGTCTCCACTTTATTCCGTCAACTACAGTCTTTCCACTATTGTCTTTCCACTATAGTCTGTCCACTTTAGTCTTTCCACTATTCTCTGTCCACTTTAATTTTTCCACTATAGTCTCCACTTTATTCCGTCAACTACAGTCTTTCCACTATTGTCTTTCCACTATAGTCTACACTTTATTCTGTCCACTACAGTCTTTCCACTATAGTCTTTCCACTATAGTCTGTCCACTTTAGTCGTTCCACTTTAGTTTTTCCACTTTAGTCTGTCCACTTCAGTCTTTCCAATATAGTCTGTCCACTTTAGTCTTTCCACTTTAGTCTTTCCACTATCGTCTCCACTTTATTCTGTCCACTACAGTCTTTCCACTATAGTCTTTCCACTATAGTCTGTCCACTTTAGTCTTTCCACTATTCTCTGTCCACTTTAGTCTTTCCACTATCGTCTCCACTTTATTCTGTCCACTAAAGTCTTTCCACTATAGTCTTTCCACTATAGTCTGTCCACTTTAGTCTTTTCACTTTAGTCTTTCCACTATAGTCTCCACTTTATTCTGTCCACTACAGTCTTTCCACTTTAGTCTTTCCACTATTCTCTGTCTACTTTAGTCTTTCCACTTTAGTCTTTCCACTATAGTCTCCACTTTATTCTGTCCACTACTGTCTTTCCACTATAGTCTGTCCACTTTATTCTTTCTACTTTAGTCTTTCCACTTTAGTCTGTCCACTTTAGTCTTTCCACTATTCTCTGTCCACTTTAGTCTTTCCACTTTAGTCTTTCCACTATAGTCTTTCCACTTTAGTCTTTCCACTTTAGTCTTTCTACTATAGTCTGTCCACTTTAGTCTTACTTTATTCTGTCCACTACAGTCTCTCCACTATAGTCTTTCCACTATAGTCTGTCCACTTTAGTCTTTCCACTTAGTCTTTCCACTTCAGTCTTTCCACTAGAGTCTGTCCACTTTAGTCTTTCCACTTTAGTCTGTCCCCTTTAGTCTTTCCACTTTAGTCTGTCCACTTTAGTCTTTCCACTATAGTCTGTCCACTTTAGTTTTTCCACTATAGTCCGTCCACTTTAGTCTTTCCACTTTAGTCTTTCCACTTTAGTCTTTCCACTATAGTCTCCACTTTATTCTGTCCACTTCAGGCTTTCCACTATAGTCTTTCCACTATAGTTTGTCCACTTTAGTCTTTCCACTTTAGTCTTTCCACTATTCTCTGTCCACTTTAGTCTGTCCACTTTATTCTTTCCACTTTAGTGTTTCCACTATAGTCTTTCCACTACAGTTTGTCCACTTTAGTCTGTCCACTTCAGTCTTTCCACTATTCTCTGTCCACTTTAGTCTTTCCACTATTCTCTGTCCACTTTAATTTTTCCACTTTAGTCTTTCCACTATAGTCTCCACTTTATTCCGTCAACTACAGTCTTTCCACTATAGTCTTTCCATTATAGTCTGTCCACTTTAGTCTTTCCACTTTAGTCTTTCCATTTTAGTCTTTCCACTATAGTCTGTCCACTTTAGTCTTTCCACTATAGTCTCCACTTTATTCTGTCCACTACAGTGTTTCCACTATAGTCTTTCCAATGTAGTCTGTCCACTTTAGTCTTTCCACTTTAGTCTTTCCACTATAGTCTCCACCTTATTCTGTCCACTACAGTCTTTCCACTTTAGTCTTTCCACTATTCTCTGTCCACTTTAGTCTTTCCACTATAGTCTCCACTTTATTCTGTCCACTACAGTCTCTCCACTATAGTCTTTCCACTATAGTCTGTCCTCTTTAGTCTTTCCACTTAGTCTTTCCACTTCAGTCTTTCCACTAGAGTCTGTCCACTTTAGTCTTTCCACTTTAGTCTGTCCCCTTTAGTCTTTCCACTTTAGTCTGTCCACTTTAGTCTTTCCACTATAGTCTGTCCACTTTAGTCTTTCCACTATAGTCCGTCCACTTTAGTCTTTCCACTTTAGTCTTTCCACTTTAGTCTTTCCACTATAGTCTCCACTTTATTCTGTCCACTTCAGGCTTTCCACTATAGTCTTTCCACTATAGTTTGTCCACTTTAGTCTTTCCACTTTAGTCTTTCCACTATTCTCTGTCCACTTTAGTCTGTCCACTTTATTCTTTCCACTTTAGTGTTTCCACTATAGTCTTTCCACTACAGTTTGTCCACTTTAGTCTGTCCACTTCAGTCTTTCCACTATTCTCTGTCCACTTTAGTCTTTCCACTATTCTCTGTCCACTTTAATTTTTCCACTTTAGTCTTTCCACTATAGTCTCCACTTTATTCCGTCAACTACAGTCTTTCCACTATAGTCTTTCCATTATAGTCTGTCCACTTTAGTCTTTCCACTTTAGTCTTTCCATTTTAGTCTTTCCACTATAGTCTGTCCACTTTAGTCTTTCCACTATAGTCTCCACTTTATTCTGTCCACTACAGTGTTTCCACTATAGTCTTTCCAATGTAGTCTGTCCACTTTAGTCTTTCCACTTTAGTCTTTCCACTATAGTCTCCACCTTATTCTGTCCACTACAGTCTTTCCACTTTAGTCTTTCCACTATTCTCTGTCCACTTTAGTCTTTCCACTATAGTCTCCACTTTATTCTGTCCACTACAGTCTCTCCACTATAGTCTTTCCACTATAGTCTGTCCACTTTAGTCTTTCCACTATTCTCTGTCCACTTTATTCTTTCCACTATACTCTCCACTATATTCTGTCCACTACAGTCTTTCCACTATAGTCTGTCCACTTTAGTCTTTCCACTTCAGTCTTTCCACTAGAGTCTGTCCACTTTAGTCTTTCCACTTTAGTCTGTCCACTTTAGTCTTTCCACTTTAGTCTGTCCACTTTAGTCTTTCCACTATAGTCTGTCCACTTTAGTCTTTCCACTATAGTCTGTCCACTTTAGTCTTTCCACTTTAGTCTTTCCACTTTAGTCTTTCCACTATAGTCTGTCCAATTTAGTCTTTCCACTATTCTCTGTCCACTCGTCCACTTTAGTCTTTCCACTTCAGTCTTTCCACTATAGTCTGTCCACTTTAGTCTTTCCACTATTCTCTGTCCACTTTAGTCTTTCCACTATAGTCCACACTTTATTCTGTCTACTACAGTCTTTCCACTATAGTCTTTCCACTATAGTCTGTCCACTTTAGTCGTTCCACTTTAGTCTTTCCACTATAGTCTCCACTTTATTCTGTCCACTACAGTGTTTCCACTATAGTCTTTCCAATATAGTCTGTCCACTTTAGTCTTTCCACTTTAGTCTTTCCACTATAGTCTCCACTTTATTCTGTCCACTACAGTCTTTCCACTTTAGTCTTTCCACTATTCTCTGTCCACTTTAGTCTTTCCACTATAGTCTCCACTTTATTCTGTCCACTACAGTCTCTCCACTATAGTCTTTCCACTATAGTCTGTCCACTTTAGTCTTTCCACTATTCTCTGTCCACTTTATTCTTTCCACTATACTCTCCACTATATTCTGTCCAATACAGTCTTTCCACTATAGTCTGTCCACTTTAGTCTTTCCACTTTAGTCTTTCCACTTTAGTCTGTCCACTTTAGTCTTTCCACTATAGTCTGTCCACTTTAGTCTTTCCACTATTCTCTGTCCACTTTAATTTTTCCACTTTAGTCTTTCCACTATAGTCTCCACTTTATTCCGTCAACTACAGTCTTTCCACTATAGTCTTTCCACTATAGTCTGTCCACTTTAGTCTTTCCACTTAGTCTTTCCATTTTAGTCTTTCCACTATAGTCTGTCCACTTTAGTCTTTCCACTATAGTCTCCACTTTATTCTGTCCACTACAGTGTTTCCACTATAGTCTTTCCAATATAGTCTGTCCACTTTAGTCTTTCTACTTTAGTCTTTCCACTATAGTCTCCACCTTATTCTGTCCACTACAGTCTTTCCACTTTAGTCTTTCCACTATTCTCTGTCCACTTTAGTCTTTCCACTATAGTCTCCACTTTATTCTGTCCACTACAGTCTCTCCACTATAGTCTTTCCACTATAGTCTGTCCACTTTAGTCTTTCCACTATTCTCTGTCCACTTTATTCTTTCCACTATACTCTCCACTATATTCTGTCCACTACAGTCTTTCCACTATGGTCTGTCCACTTTAGTCTTTCCACTTCAGTCTTTCCACTAGAGTCTGTCCACTTTAGTCTTTCCACTTTAGTCTGTCCACTTTAGTCTTTCCACTTTAGTCTGTCCACTTTAGTCTTTCCACTATAGTCTGTCCACTTTAGTCTTTCCACTATAGTCTGTCCACTTTAGTCTTTCCACTTTAGTCTTTCCACTTTAGTCTTTCCACTATAGTCTGTCCAATTTAGTCTTTCCACTATTCTCTGCCCACTCGTCCACTTTAGTCTTTCCACTTCAGTCTTTCCACTATAGTCTGTCCACTTTAGTCTTTCCACTATTCTCTGTCCACTTTAGTCTTTCCACTATAGTCTACACTTTATTCTGTCCACTACAGTCTTTCCACTATAGTCTTTCCACTATAGTCTGTCCACTTTAGTCGTTCCACTTTAGTCTTTCCACTATAGTCTCCACTTTATTCTGTCCACTACAGTGTTTCCACTATAGTTTTTCCAATATAGTCTGTCCACTTTAGTCTTTCCACTTTAGTCTTTCCACTATAGTCTCCACTTTATTCTGTCCACTACAGTCTTTCCACTTTAGTCTTTCCACTATTCTCTGTCCACTTTAGTCTTTCCACTATAGTCTCCACTTTATTCTGTCCACTACAGTCTCTCCACTATAGTCTTTCCACTATAGTCTGTCCACTTTAGTCTTTCCACTATTCTCTGTCCACTTTATTCTTTCCACTATACTCTCCACTATATTCTGTCCAATAGAGTCTTTCCACTATAGTCTGTCCACTTTAGTCTTTCCACTTTAGTCTTTCCACTTTAGTCTGTCCACTTTAGTCTTTCCACTATAGTCTGTCCACTTTAGTCTTTCCACTATTCTCTGTCCACTTTAATTTTTCCACTTTAGTCTTTCCACTATAGTCTCCACTTTATTCCGTCAACTACAATCTTTCCACTATAGTCTTTCCACTATAGTCTGTCCACTTTAGTCTTTCCACTTAGTCTTTCCACTTCAGTCTTTCCACTAGAGTCTGTCCACTTTAGTCTTTCCACTTTAGTCTGTCCACTTTAGTCTTTCCACTTTAGTCTGTCCACTTTAGTCTTTCCACTATAGTCTGTCCACTTTAGTCTTTCCACTATAGTCTGTCCACTTTAGTCTTTCCACTTTAGTCTTTCCACTTTAGTCTTTCCACTATAGTCTGTCCAATTTAGTCTTTCCACTATTCTCTGTCCACTCGTCCACTTTAGTCTTTCCACTTCAGTCTTTCCACTATAGTCTGTCCACTTTAGTCTTTCCACTATTCTCTGTCCACTATAGTCTGTCCACTTTAGTCTTTCCACTCAGTCTTTCCACTTCAGTCTTTCCACTAGAGTCTGTCCACTCTAGTCTTTCCACTTTAGTCTATCCACTTTAGTCTTTCCACTTTAGTCTGTCCACTTTAGTCTTTCCACTATAGTCTGTCCACTTTAGTCTTTCCACTATAGTCTGTCCACTTTAGTCTTTCCACTTTAGTCTTTCCACTTTAGTCTTTCCACTATAGTCTCCACTTTATTCTGTCCACTACAGGCTTTCCACTATAGTCTTTCCACTATAGTTTGTCCACTTTAGTCTTTCCACTTTAGTCATTCCACTATTCTCTGTCCACTTTAGTCTGTCCACTTTATTCTTTCCACTTTAGTCTTTTCACTATAGTCTTTCCACTATACTTTGTCCACTTTAGTCTGTCCACTTTAGTCTTTCCACTATTCTCTGTCCACTTTAGTCTGTCCACTTTATTCTTTCCACTTTAGTCTTTCCACTTTAGTCTGTCCACTTTAGTCTTTCCACTATAGTCTGTCCACTTTAGTCTTTCCACTATTCTCTGTCCACTTTAGTCTGTCCACTTTATTCTTTCCACTTTAGTCTTTCCACTTTAGTCTGTCCACTTTAGTCTTTCCACTATAGTCTCCACTTTATTCCGTCAACTACAGTCTTTCCACTATTGTCTTTCCACTATAGTCTGTCCACTTTAGTCTTTCCACTATTCTCTGTCCACTTTAGTCTTTCCACTATCGTCTCCACTTTATTCTGTCCACTAAAGTCTTTCCACTATAGTCTTTCCACTATAGTCTGTCCACTTTAGTCTTTTCACTTTAGTCTTTCCACTATAGTCTCCACTTTATTCTGTCCACTACAGTCTTTCCACTTTAGTCTTTCCACTATTCTCTGTCTACTTTAGTCTTTCCACTTTAGTCTTTCCACTATAGTCTCCACTTTATTCTGTCCACTACAGTCTTTCCACTATAGTCTGTCCACTTTATTCTTTCTACTTTAGTCTTTCCACTTTAGTCTGTCCACTTTAGTCTTTCCACTATTCTCTGTCCACTTTAGTCTTTCCACTTTAGTCTTTCCACTATAGTCTTTCCACTTTAGTCTTTCCACTTTAGTCTTTCTACTATAGTCTGTCCACTTTAGTCTTACTTTATTCTGTCCACTACAGTCTCTCCACTATAGTCTTTCCACTATAGTCTGTCCACTTTAGTCTTTCCACTTAGTCTTTCCACTTCAGTCTTTCCACTAGAGTCTGTCCACTTTAGTCTTTCCACTTTAGTCTGTCCCCTTTAGTCTTTCCACTTTAGTCTGTCCACTTTAGTCTTTCCACTATAGTCTGTCCACTTTAGTCTTTCCACTATAGTCCGTCCACTTTAGTCTTTCCACTTTAGTCTTTCCACTTTAGTCTTTCCACTATAGTCTCCACTTTATTCTGTCCACTACAGGCTTTCCACTATAGTCTTTCCACTATAGTTTGTCCACTTTAGTCTTTCCACTTTAGTCTTTCCACTATTCTCTGTCCACTTTAGTCTGTCCACTTTATTCTTTCCACTTTAGTGTTTCCACTATAGTCTTTCCACTACAGTTTGTCCACTTTAGTCTGTCCACTTCAGTCTTTCCACTATTCTCTGTCCACTTTAGTCTGTCCACTTTATTCTTTCCACTTTAGTCTTTCCACTTTAGTCTGTCCACTTTAGTCTTTCCACTATAGTCTGTCCACTTTAGTCTTTCCACTATTCTCTGTCCACTTTAATTTTTCCACTTTAGTCTTTCCACTATAGTCTCCACTTTATTCCGTCAACTACAGTCTTTCCACTATAGTCTTTCCACTATAGTCTGTCCACTTTAGTCTTTCCACTTTAGTCTTTCCATTTTAGTCTTTCCACTATAGTCTGTCCACTTTAGTCTTTCCACTATAGTCTACACTTTATTCTGTCTACTACAGTCTTTCCACTATAGTCTTTCCACTATAGTCTGTCCACTTTAGTCGTTCCACTTTAGTCTTTCCACTATAGTCTCCACTTTATTCTGTCCACTACAGTGTTTCCACTATAGTCTTTCCAATATAGTCTGTCCACTTTAGTCTTTCCACTTTAGTCTTTCCACTATAGTCTCCACTTTATTCTGTCCACTACAGTCTTTCCACTTTAGTCTTTCCACTATTCTCTGTCCACTTTAGTCTTTCCACTATAGTCTCCACTTTATTCTGTCCACTACAGTCTCTCCACTATAGTCTTTCCACTATAGTCTGTCCACTTTAGTCTTTCCACTATTCTCTGTCCACTTTATTCTTTCCACTATACTCTCCACTATATTCTGTCCAATACAGTCTTTCCACTATAGTCTGTCCACTTTAGTCTTTCCACTTTAGTCTTTCCACTTTAGTCTGTCCACTTTAGTCTTTCCACTATAGTCTGTCCACTTTAGTCTTTCCACTATTCTCTGTCCACTTTAATTTTTCCACTTTAGTCTTTCCACTATAGTCTCCACTTTATTCCGTCAACTACAGTCTTTCCACTATAGTCTTTCCACTATAGTCTGTCCACTTTAGTCTTTCCACTTAGTCTTTCCATTTTAGTCTTTCCACTATAGTCTGTCCACTTTAGTCTTTCCACTATAGTCTCCACTTTATTCTGTCCACTACAGTGTTTCCACTATAGTCTTTCCAATATAGTCTGTCCACTTTAGTCTTTCTACTTTAGTCTTTCCACTATAGTCTCCACCTTATTCTGTCCACTACAGTCTTTCCACTTTAGTCTTTCCACTATTCTCTGTCCACTTTAGTCTTTCCACTATAGTCTCCACTTTATTCTGTCCACTACAGTCTCTCCACTATAGTCTTTCCACTATAGTCTGTCCACTTTAGTCTTTCCACTATTCTCTGTCCACTTTATTCTTTCCACTATACTCTCCACTATATTCTGTCCACTACAGTCTTTCCACTATAGTCTGTCCACTTTAGTCTTTCCACTTCAGTCTTTCCACTAGAGTCTGTCCACTTTAGTCTTTCCACTTTAGTCTGTCCACTTTAGTCTTTCCACTTTAGTCTGTCCACTTTAGTCTTTCCACTATAGTCTGTCCACTTTAGTCTTTCCACTATAGTCTGTCCACTTTAGTCTTTCCACTTTAGTCTTTCCACTTTAGTCTTTCCACTATAGTCTGTCCAATTTAGTCTTTCCACTATTCTCTGCCCACTCGTCCACTTTAGTCTTTCCACTTCAGTCTTTCCACTATAGTCTGTCCACTTTAGTCTTTCCACTATTCTCTGTCCACTTTAGTCTTTCCACTATAGTCTACACTTTATTCTGTCCACTACAGTCTTTCCACTATAGTCTTTCCACTATAGTCTGTCCACTTTAGTCGTTCCACTTTAGTCTTTCCACTATAGTCTCCACTTTATTCTGTCCACTACAGTGTTTCCACTATAGTTTTTCCAATATAGTCTGTCCACTTTAGTCTTTCCACTTTAGTCTTTCCACTATAGTCTCCACTTTATTCTGTCCACTACAGTCTTTCCACTTTAGTCTTTCCACTATTCTCTGTCCACTTTAGTCTTTCCACTATAGTCTCCACTTTATTCTGTCCACTACAGTCTCTCCACTATAGTCTTTCCACTATAGTCTGTCCACTTTAGTCTTTCCACTATTCTCTGTCCACTTTATTCTTTCCACTATACACTCCACTATATTCTGTCCAATAGAGTCTTTCCACTATAGTCTGTCCACTTTAGTCTTTCCACTTTAGTCTTTCCACTTTAGTCTGTCCACTTTAGTCTTTCCACTATAGTCTGTCCACTTTAGTCTTTCCACTATTCTCTGTCCACTATAGTCTGTCCACTTTAGTCTTTCCACTCAGTGTTTCCACTTCAGTCTTTCCACTAGAGTCTGTCCACTCTAGTCTTTCCACTTTAGTCTATCCACTTTAGTCTTTCCACTTTAGTCTGTCCACTTTATTCTTTCCACTATACTCTCCACTTTATTCTGTCCACTACAGTCTCTCCACTATAGTCTTTCCACTATAGTCTGTCCACTTTAGTCTTTCCACTATTCTCTGTCCACTTTATTCTTTCCACTATACTCTCCACTATATTCTGTCCAATAGAGTCTTTCCACTATAGTCTGTCCACTTTAGTCTTTCCACTTAGTCTTTCCACTTCAGTCTTTCCACTAGAGTCTGTCCACTTTAGTCTTTCCACTTTAGTCTGTCCACTTTAGTCTTTCCACTTTAGTCTGTCCACTTTAGTCTTTCCACTATAGTCTGTCCACTTTAGTCTTTCCACTATAGTCTGTCCACTTTAGTCTTTCCACTTTAGTCTTTCCACTTTAGTCTTTCCACTATAGTCTCCACTTTATTCTGTCCACTACAGGCTTTCCACTATAGTCTTTCCACTATAGTTTGTCCACTTTAGTCTTTCCACTTTAGTCTTTCCACTATTCTCTGTCCACTTTAGTCTGTCCACTTTATTCTTTCCACTTTAGTCTTTCCACTATAGTCTTTCCACTATAGTTTGTCCACTTTAGTCTGTCCACTTTAGTCTTTCCACTATTCTCTGTCCACTTTAGTCTGTCCACTTTATTCTTTCCACTTTAGTCTTTCCACTATAGTCTGTCCACTTTAGTCTTTCCACTATTCTCTGTCCACTATAGTCTGTCCACTTTAGTCTTTCCACTCAGTCTTTCCACTTCAGTCTTTCCACTAGAGTCTGTCCACTCTAGTCTTTCCACTTTAGTCTATCCACTTTAGTCTTTCCACTTTAGTCTGTCCACTTTATTCTTTCCACTATACTCTCCACTTTATTCTGTCCACTACAGTCTCTCCACTATAGTCTTTCCACTATAGTCTGTCCACTTTAGTCTTTCCACTATTCTCTGTCCACTTTATTCTTTCCACTATACTCTCCACTATATTCTGTCCAATAGAGTCTTTCCACTATAGTCTGTCCACTTTAGTCTTTCCACTTAGTCTTTCCACTTCAGTCTTTCCACTAGAGTCTGTCCACTTTAGTCTTTCCACTTTAGTCTGTCCACTTTAGTCTTTCCACTTTAGTCTGTCCACTTTAGTCTTTCCACTATAGTCTGTCCACTTTAGTCTTTCCACTATAGTCTGTCCACTTTAGTCTTTCCACTTTAGTCTTTCCACTTTAGTCTTTCCGCTATAGTCTCCACTTTATTCTGTCCACTACAGGCTTTCCACTATAGTCTTTCCACTATAGTTTGTCCACTTTAGTCTTTCCACTTTAGTCTTTCCACTATTCTCTGTCCACTTTAGTCTGTCCACTTTATTCTTTCCACTTTAGTCTTTCCACTATAGTCTTTCCACTATAGTTTGTCCACTTTAGTCTGTCCACTTTAGTCTTTCCACTATTCTCTGTCCACTTTAGTCTGTCCACTTTATTCTTTCCACTTTAGTCTTTCCACTTTAGTCTGTCCACTTTCGTCTTTCCACTATAGTCTGTCCACTTTAGTCTTTCCACTATTCTCTGTCCACTTTAATTTTTCCACTTTAGTCTTTCCACTATAGTCTCCACTTTATTCCGTCAACTATGGTCTTTCCACTATAGTCTTTCCAGTATAGTCTGTCCACTTTAGTCTTTCCACTTAGTCTTTCCACTTCAGTCTTTCCACTAGAGTCTGTCCACTTTAGTCTTTCCACTATAGTCTGTCCACTTTAGTCTTTCCACTATTCTCTGTCCACTTTAATTTTTCCACTTTAGTCTTTCCACTATAGTTTCCACTTTATTCCGTCAACTACGGTCTTTCCACTATAGTCTTTCCAGTATAGTCTGTCCACTTTAGTCTTTCCACTTAGTCTTTCCACTTCAGTCTTTCCACTAGAGTCTGTCCACTTTAGTCTTTCCACTTTAGTCTGTCCACTTTAGTCTTTCCACTTTAGTCTTTCCACTATAGTCTGTCCACTTTAGTCTTTCCACTATAGTCTGTCCACTTTAGTCTTTCCACTTTAGTCTTTCCACTTTAGTCTTTCCACTATAGTCTGTCCACTTTAGTCTTTCCACTATTCTCTGTCAACTCGTCCACTTTAGTCTTTCCACTTTAGTCTTTCCACTACAGTCTGTCTACTTTAGTCTTTCCACTATTCTCTGTCCACTTTAGTCTTTCCACTTTATTCTTTCCACTTTAGTCTTTCCACTATAGTCTTTCCACTATAGTCTTTCCTCTATAGTTTGTCCACTTTAGTCTGTCCACTTTAGTCTTTCCACTATTCTCTGTCCACTTTAGTATGTCCACTTTAATCTTTCCACTTTAGTCTTTCCAATTTAGTCTGTCCACTTTAGTCTTTCCACTATAGTCTGTCCACTTTAGTCTTTCCACTATTCTCTGTCCACTTTAATTTTTCCACTTTAGTCTTTCCACTATAGTCTCCACTTTATTCCGTCAACTCCAGTCTTTTCACTATAGTCTTTCCACTATAGTCTGTCCACTTTAGTCTTTCCACTTAGTCTTTCCACTTCAGTCTTTCCACTATAGTCTGTCCACTTTAGTCTTTCCACTATAGTCTGTCCACTTTAGTCTTTCCACTTTAGTCTTTCCACTTTAGTCTTTCCACTATAGTCTGTCCAATTTAGTCTTTCCACTATTCTCTGTCCACTCGTCCACTTTAGTCTTTCCACTTTAGTCTTTCCACTATAGTCTGTCCACTTTAGTCTTTCCACTATTCTCTGTCCACTATAGTCTGTCCACTTTAGTCTTTCCACTCAGTCTTTCCACTTCAGTCTTTCCACTAGAGTCTGTCCACTCTAGTCTTTCCACTTTAGTCTATCCACTTTAGTCTTTCCACTTTAGTCTGTCCACTTTAGTCTTTCCACTATAGTCTGTCCACTTTAGTCTTTCCACTATAGTCTGTCCACTTTAGTCTTTCCACTTTAGTCTTTCCACTTTAGTCTTTCCACTATAGTCTCCACTTTATTCTGTCCACTACAGGCTTTCCACTATAGTCTTTCCACTATAGTTTGTCCACTTTAGTCTTTCCACTTTAGTCATTCCACTATTCTCTGTCCACTTTAGTCTGTCCACTTTATTCTTTCCACTTTAGTCTTTTCACTATAGTCTTTCCACTATACTTTGTCCACTTTAGTCTGTCCACTTTAGTCTTTCCACTATTCTCTGTCCACTTTAGTCTGTCCACTTTATTCTTTCCACTTTAGTCTTTCCACTTTAGTCTGTCCACTTTAGTCTTTCCACTATAGTCTGTCCACTTTAGTCTTTCCACTATTCTCTGTCCACTTTAGTCTGTCCACTTTATTCTTTCCACTTTAGTCTTTCCACTTTAGTCTGTCCACTTTAGTCTTTCCACTATAGTCTCCACTTTATTCCGTCAACTACAGTCTTTCCACTATTGTCTTTCCACTATAGTCTGTCCACTTTAGTCTTTCCACTATTCTCTGTCCACTTTAATTTTTCCACTATAGTCTCCACTTTATTCCGTCAACTACAGTCTTTCCACTATTGTCTTTCCACTATAGTCTACACTTTATTCTGTCCACTACAGTCTTTCCACTATAGTCTTTCCACTATAGTCTGTCCACTTTAGTCGTTCCACTTTAGTTTTTCCACTTTAGTCTGTCCACTTCAGTCTTTCCAATATAGTCTGTCCACTTTAGTCTTTCCACTTTAGTCTTTCCACTATCGTCTCCACTTTATTCTGTCCACTACAGTCTTTCCACTATAGTCTTTCCACTATAGTCTGTCCACTTTAGTCTTTCCACTATTCTCTGTCCACTTTAGTCTTTCCACTATCGTCTCCACTTTATTCTGTCCACTAAAGTCTTTCCACTATAGTCTTTCCACTATAGTCTGTCCACTTTAGTCTTTTCACTTTAGTCTTTCCACTATAGTCTCCACTTTATTCTGTCCACTACAGTCTTTCCACTTTAGTCTTTCCACTATTCTCTGTCTACTTTAGTCTTTCCACTTCAGTCTTTCCACTATAGTCTCCACTTTATTCTGTCCACTACAGTCTTTCCACTATAGTCTGTCCACTTTATTCTTTCTACTTTAGTCTTTCCACTTTAGTCTGTCCACTTTAGTCTTTCCACTATTCTCTGTCCACTTTAGTCTTTCCACTTTAGTCTTTCCACTATAGTCTTTCCACTTTAGTCTTTCCACTTTAGTCTTTCTACTATAGTCTGTCCACTTTAGTCTTACTTTATTCTGTCCACTACAGTCTCTCCACTATAGTCTTTCCACTATAGTCTGTCCACTTTAGTCTTTCCACTTAGTCTTTCCACTTCAGTCTTTCCACTAGAGTCTGTCCACTTTAGTCTTTCCACTTTAGTCTGTCCCCTTTAGTCTTTCCACTTTAGTCTGTCCACTTTAGTCTTTCCACTATAGTCTGTCCACTTTAGTTTTTCCACTATAGTCCGTCCACTTTAGTCTTTCCACTTTAGTCTTTCCACTTTAGTCTTTCCACTATAGTCTCCACTTTATTCTGTCCACTTCAGGCTTTCCACTATAGTCTTTCCACTATAGTTTGTCCACTTTAGTCTTTCCACTTTAGTCTTTCCACTATTCTCTGTCCACTTTAGTCTGTCCACTTTATTCTTTCCACTTTAGTGTTTCCACTATAGTCTTTCCACTACAGTTTGTCCACTTTAGTCTGTCCACTTCAGTCTTTCCACTATTCTCTGTCCACTTTAGTCTTTCCACTATTCTCTGTCCACTTTAATTTTTCCACTTTAGTCTTTCCACTATAGTCTCCACTTTATTCCGTCAACTACAGTCTTTCCACTATAGTCTTTCCATTATAGTCTGTCCACTTTAGTCTTTCCACTTTAGTCTTTCCATTTTAGTCTTTCCACTATAGTCTGTCCACTTTAGTCTTTCCACTATAGTCTCCACTTTATTCTGTCCACTACAGTGTTTCCACTATAGTCTTTCCAATGTAGTCTGTCCACTTTAGTCTTTCCACTTTAGTCTTTCCACTATAGTCTCCACCTTATTCTGTCCACTACAGTCTTTCCACTTTAGTCTTTCCACTATTCTCTGTCCACTTTAGTCTTTCCACTATAGTCTCCACTTTATTCTGTCCACTACAGTCTCTCCACTATAGTCTTTCCACTATAGTCTGTCCTCTTTAGTCTTTCCACTTAGTCTTTCCACTTCAGTCTTTCCACTAGAGTCTGTCCACTTTAGTCTTTCCACTTTAGTCTGTCCCCTTTAGTCTTTCCACTTTAGTCTGTCCACTTTAGTCTTTCCACTATAGTCTGTCCACTTTAGTCTTTCCACTATAGTCCGTCCACTTTAGTCTTTCCACTTTAGTCTTTCCACTTTAGTCTTTCCACTATAGTCTCCACTTTATTCTGTCCACTTCAGGCTTTCCACTATAGTCTTTCCACTATAGTTTGTCCACTTTAGTCTTTCCACTTTAGTCTTTCCACTATTCTCTGTCCACTTTAGTCTGTCCACTTTATTCTTTCCACTTTAGTGTTTCCACTATAGTCTTTCCACTACAGTTTGTCCACTTTAGTCTGTCCACTTCAGTCTTTCCACTATTCTCTGTCCACTTTAGTCTTTCCACTATTCTCTGTCCACTTTAATTTTTCCACTTTAGTCTTTCCACTATAGTCTCCACTTTATTCCGTCAACTACAGTCTTTCCACTATAGTCTTTCCATTATAGTCTGTCCACTTTAGTCTTTCCACTTTAGTCTTTCCATTTTAGTCTTTCCACTATAGTCTGTCCACTTTAGTCTTTCCACTATAGTCTCCACTTTATTCTGTCCACTACAGTGTTTCCACTATAGTCTTTCCAATGTAGTCTGTCCACTTTAGTCTTTCCACTTTAGTCTTTCCACTATAGTCTCCACCTTATTCTGTCCACTACAGTCTTTCCACTTTAGTCTTTCCACTATTCTCTGTCCACTTTAGTCTTTCCACTATAGTCTCCACTTTATTCTGTCCACTACAGTCTCTCCACTATAGTCTTTCCACTATAGTCTGTCCACTTTAGTCTTTCCACTATTCTCTGTCCACTTTATTCTTTCCACTATACTCTCCACTATATTCTGTCCACTACAGTCTTTCCACTATAGTCTGTCCACTTTAGTCTTTCCACTTCAGTCTTTCCACTAGAGTCTGTCCACTTTAGTCTTTCCACTTTAGTCTGTCCACTTTAGTCTTTCCACTTTAGTCTGTCCACTTTAGTCTTTCCACTATAGTCTGTCCACTTTAGTCTTTCCACTATAGTCTGTCCACTTTAGTCTTTCCACTTTAGTCTTTCCACTTTAGTCTTTCCACTATAGTCTGTCCAATTTAGTCTTTCCACTATTCTCTGTCCACTCGTCCACTTTAGTCTTTCCACTTCAGTCTTTCCACTATAGTCTGTCCACTTTAGTCTTTCCACTATTCTCTGTCCACTTTAGTCTTTCCACTATAGTCTACACTTTATTCTGTCTACTACAGTCTTTCCACTATAGTCTTTCCACTATAGTCTGTCCACTTTAGTCGTTCCACTTTAGTCTTTCCACTATAGTCTCCACTTTATTCTGTCCACTACAGTGTTTCCACTATAGTCTTTCCAATATAGTCTGTCCACTTTAGTCTTTCCACTTTAGTCTTTCCACTATAGTCTCCACTTTATTCTGTCCACTACAGTCTTTCCACTTTAGTCTTTCCACTATTCTCTGTCCACTTTAGTCTTTCCACTATAGTCTCCACTTTATTCTGTCCACTACAGTCTCTCCACTATAGTCTTTCCACTATAGTCTGTCCACTTTAGTCTTTCCACTATTCTCTGTCCACTTTATTCTTTCCACTATACTCTCCACTATATTCTGTCCAATACAGTCTTTCCACTATAGTCTGTCCACTTTAGTCTTTCCACTTTAGTCTTTCCACTTTAGTCTGTCCACTTTAGTCTTTCCACTATAGTCTGTCCACTTTAGTCTTTCCACTATTCTCTGTCCACTTTAATTTTTCCACTTTAGTCTTTCCACTATAGTCTCCACTTTATTCCGTCAACTACAGTCTTTCCACTATAGTCTTTCCACTATAGTCTGTCCACTTTAGTCTTTCCACTTAGTCTTTCCATTTTAGTCTTTCCACTATAGTCTGTCCACTTTAGTCTTTCCACTATAGTCTCCACTTTATTCTGTCCACTACAGTGTTTCCACTATAGTCTTTCCAATATAGTCTGTCCACTTTAGTCTTTCTACTTTAGTCTTTCCACTATAGTCTCCACCTTATTCTGTCCACTACAGTCTTTCCACTTTAGTCTTTCCACTATTCTCTGTCCACTTTAGTCTTTCCACTATAGTCTCCACTTTATTCTGTCCACTACAGTCTCTCCACTATAGTCTTTCCACTATAGTCTGTCCACTTTAGTCTTTCCACTATTCTCTGTCCACTTTATTCTTTCCACTATACTCTCCACTATATTCTGTCCACTACAGTCTTTCCACTATAGTCTGTCCACTTTAGTCTTTCCACTTCAGTCTTTCCACTAGAGTCTGTCCACTTTAGTCTTTCCACTTTAGTCTGTCCACTTTAGTCTTTCCACTTTAGTCTGTCCACTTTAGTCTTTCCACTATAGTCTGTCCACTTTAGTCTTTCCACTATAGTCTGTCCACTTTAGTCTTTCCACTTTAGTCTTTCCACTTTAGTCTTTCCACTATAGTCTGTCCAATTTAGTCTTTCCACTATTCTCTGCCCACTCGTCCACTTTAGTCTTTCCACTTCAGTCTTTCCACTATAGTCTGTCCACTTTAGTCTTTCCACTATTCTCTGTCCACTTTAGTCTTTCCACTATAGTCTACACTTTATTCTGTCCACTACAGTCTTTCCACTATAGTCTTTCCACTATAGTCTGTCCACTTTAGTCGTTCCACTTTAGTCTTTCCACTATAGTCTCCACTTTATTCTGTCCACTACAGTGTTTCCACTATAGTTTTTTCAATATAGTCTGTCCACTTTAGTCTTTCCACTTTAGTCTTTCCACTATAGTCTCCACTTTATTCTGTCCACTACAGTCTTTCCACTTTAGTCTTTCCACTATTCTCTGTCCACTTTAGTCTTTCCACTATAGTCTCCACTTTATTCTGTCCACTACAGTCTCTCCACTATAGTCTTTCCACTATAGTCTGTCCACTTTAGTCTTTCCACTATTCTCTGTCCACTTTATTCTTTCCACTATACTCTCCACTATATTCTGTCCAATAGAGTCTTTCCACTATAGTCTGTCCACTTTAGTCTTTCCACTTTAGTCTTTCCACTTTAGTCTGTCCACTTTAGTCTTTCCACTATAGTCTGTCCACTTTAGTCTTTCCACTATTCTCTGTCCACTTTAATTTTTCCACTTTAGTCTTTCCACTATAGTTTCCACTTTATTCCGTCAACTACAATCTTTCCACTATAGTCTTTCCACTATAGTCTGTCCACTTTAGTCTTTCCACTTAGTCTTTCCACTTCAGTCTTTCCACTAGAGTCTGTCCACTTTAGTCTTTCCACTTTAGTCTGTCCACTTTAGTCTTTCCACTTTAGTCTGTCCACTTTAGTCTTTCCACTATAGTCTGTCCACTTTAGTCTTTCCACTATAGTCTGTCCACTTTAGTCTTTCCACTTTAGTCTTTCCACTTTAGTCTTTCCACTATAGTCTGTCCAATTTAGTCTTTCCACTATTCTCTGTCCACTCGTCCACTTTAGTCTTTCCACTTCAGTCTTTCCACTATAGTCTGTCCACTTTAGTCTTTCCACTATTCTCTGTCCACTATAGTCTGTCCACTTTAGTCTTTCCACTCAGTCTTTCCACTTCAGTCTTTCCACTAGAGTCCGTCCACTCTAGTCTTTCCACTTTAGTCTATCCACTTTAGTCTTTCCACTTTAGTCTGTCCACTTTAGTCTTTCCACTATAGTCTGTCCACTTTAGTCTTTCCACTATAGTCTGTCCACTTTAGTCTTTCCACTTTAGTCTTTCCACTTTAGTCTTTCCACTATAGTCTCCACTTTATTCTGTCCACTACAGGCTTTCCACTATAGTCTTTCCACTATAGTTTGTCCACTTTAGTCTTTCCACTTTAGTCATTCCACTATTCTCTGTCCACTTTAGTCTGTCCACTTTATTCTTTCCACTTTAGTCTTTTCACTATAGTCTTTCCACTATACTTTGTCCACTTTAGTCTGTCCACTTTAGTCTTTCCACTATTCTCTGTCCACTTTAGTCTGTCCACTTTATTCTTTCCACTTTAGTCTTTCCACTTTAGTCTGTCCACTTTAGTCTTTCCACTATAGTCTGTCCACTTTAGTCTTTCCACTATTCTCTGTCCACTTTAGTCTGTCCACTTTATTCTTTCCACTTTAGTCTTTCCACTTTAGTCTGTCCACTTTAGTCTTTCCACTATAGTCTCCACTTTATTCCGTCAACTACAGTCTTTCCACTATTGTCTTTCCACTATAGTCTGTCCACTTTAGTCTTTCCACTATTCTCTGTCCACTTTAATTTTTCCACTATAGTCTCCACTTTATTCCGTCAACTACAGTCTTTCCACTATTGTCTTTCCACTATAGTCTACACTTTATTCTGTCCACTACAGTCTTTCCACTATAGTCTTTCCACTATAGTCTGTCCACTTTAGTCGTTCCACTTTAGTTTTTCCACTTTAGTCTGTCCACTTCAGTCTTTCCAATATAGTCTGTCCACTTTAGTCTTTCCACTTTAGTCTTTCCACTATCGTCTCCACTTTATTCTGTCCACTACAGTCTTTCCACTATAGTCTTTCCACTATAGTCTGTCCACTTTAGTCTTTCCACTATTCTCTGTCCACTTTAGTCTTTCCACTATCGTCTCCACTTTATTCTGTCCACTAAAGTCTTTCCACTATAGTCTTTCCACTATAGTCTGTCCACTTTAGTCTTTTCACTTTAGTCTTTCCACTATAGTCTCCACTTTATTCTGTCCACTACAGTCTTTCCACTATAGTCTGTCCACTTTATTCTTTCTACTTTAGTCTTTCCACTTTAGTCTGTCCACTTTAGTCTTTCCACTATTCTCTGTCCACTTTAGTCTTTCCACTTTAGTCTTTCCACTATAGTCTTTCCACTTTAGTCTTTCCACTTTAGTCTTTCTACTATAGTCTGTCCACTTTAGTCTTACTTTATTCTGTCCACTACAGTCTCTCCACTATAGTCTTTCCACTATAGTCTGTCCACTTTAGTCTTTCCACTTAGTCTTTCCACTTCAGTCTTTCCACTAGAGTCTGTCCACTTTAGTCTTTCCACTTTAGTCTGTCCCCTTTAGTCTTTCCACTTTAGTCTGTCCACTTTAGTCTTTCCACTATAGTCTGTCCACTTTAGTCTTTCCACTATAGTCCGTCCACTTTAGTCTTTCCACTTTAGTCTTTCCACTTTAGTCTTTCCACTATAGTCTCCACTTTATTCTGTCCACTACAGGCTTTCCACTATAGTCTTTCCACTATAGTTTGTCCACTTTAGTCTTTCCACTTTAGTCTTTCCACTATTCTCTGTCCACTTTAGTCTGTCCACTTTATTCTTTCCACTTTAGTGTTTCCACTATAGTCTTTCCACTACAGTTTGTCCACTTTAGTCTGTCCACTTCAGTCTTTCCACTATTCTCTGTCCACTTTAGTCTGTCCACTTTATTCTTTCCACTTTAGTCTTTCCACTTTAGTCTGTCCACTTTAGTCTTTCCACTATAGTCTGTCCACTTTAGTCTTTCCACTATTCTCTGTCCACTTTAATTTTTCCACTTTAGTCTTTCCACTATAGTCTCCACTTTATTCCGTCAACTACAGTCTTTCCACTATAGTCTTTCCACTATAGTCTGTCCACTTTAGTCTTTCCACTTTAGTCTTTCCATTTTAGTCTTTCCACTATAGTCTGTCCACTTTAGTCTTTCCACTATAGTCTACACTTTATTCTGTCTACTACAGTCTTTCCACTATAGTCTTTCCACTATAGTCTGTCCACTTTAGTCGTTCCACTTTAGTCTTTCCACTATAGTCTCCACTTTATTCTGTCCACTACAGTGTTTCCACTATAGTCTTTCCAATATAGTCTGTCCACTTTAGTCTTTCCACTTTAGTCTTTCCACTATAGTCTCCACTTTATTCTGTCCACTACAGTCTTTCCACTTTAGTCTTTCCACTATTCTCTGTCCACTTTAGTCTTTCCACTATAGTCTCCACTTTATTCTGTCCACTACAGTCTCTCCACTATAGTCTTTCCACTATAGTCTGTCCACTTTAGTCTTTCCACTATTCTCTGTCCACTTTATTCTTTCCACTATACTCTCCACTATATTCTGTCCAATACAGTCTTTCCACTATAGTCTGTCCACTTTAGTCTTTCCACTTTAGTCTTTCCACTTTAGTCTGTCCACTTTAGTCTTTCCACTATAGTCTGTCCACTTTAGTCTTTCCACTATTCTCTGTCCACTTTAATTTTTCCACTTTAGTCTTTCCACTATAGTCTCCACTTTATTCCGTCAACTACAGTCTTTCCACTATAGTCTTTCCACTATAGTCTGTCCACTTTAGTCTTTCCACTTAGTCTTTCCATTTTAGTCTTTCCACTATAGTCTGTCCACTTTAGTCTTTCCACTATAGTCTCCACTTTATTCTGTCCACTACAGTGTTTCCACTATAGTCTTTCCAATATAGTCTGTCCACTTTAGTCTTTCTACTTTAGTCTTTCCACTATAGTCTCCACCTTATTCTGTCCACTACAGTCTTTCCACTTTAGTCTTTCCACTATTCTCTGTCCACTTTAGTCTTTCCACTATAGTCTCCACTTTATTCTGTCCACTACAGTCTCTCCACTATAGTCTTTCCACTATAGTCTGTCCACTTTAGTCTTTCCACTATTCTCTGTCCACTTTATTCTTTCCACTATACTCTCCACTATATTCTGTCCACTACAGTCTTTCCACTATAGTCTGTCCACTTTAGTCTTTCCACTTCAGTCTTTCCACTAGAGTCTGTCCACTTTAGTCTTTCCACTTTAGTCTGTCCACTTTAGTCTTTCCACTTTAGTCTGTCCACTTTAGTCTTTCCACTATAGTCTGTCCACTTTAGTCTTTCCACTATAGTCTGTCCACTTTAGTCTTTCCACTTTAGTCTTTCCACTTTAGTCTTTCCACTATAGTCTGTCCAATTTAGTCTTTCCACTATTCTCTGCCCACTCGTCCACTTTAGTCTTTCCACTTCAGTCTTTCCACTATAGTCTGTCCACTTTAGTCTTTCCACTATTCTCTGTCCACTTTAGTCTTTCCACTATAGTCTACACTTTATTCTGTCCACTACAGTCTTTCCACTATAGTCTTTCCACTATAGTCTGTCCACTTTAGTCGTTCCACTTTAGTCTTTCCACTATAGTCTCCACTTTATTCTGTCCACTACAGTGTTTCCACTATAGTTTTTCCAATATAGTCTGTCCACTTTAGTCTTTCCACTTTAGTCTTTCCACTATAGTCTCCACTTTATTCTGTCCACTACAGTCTTTCCACTTTAGTCTTTCCACTATTCTCTGTCCACTTTAGTCTTTCCACTATAGTCTCCACTTTATTCTGTCCACTACAGTCTCTCCACTATAGTCTTTCCACTATAGTCTGTCCACTTTAGTCTTTCCACTATTCTCTGTCCACTTTATTCTTTCCACTATACACTCCACTATATTCTGTCCAATAGAGTCTTTCCACTATAGTCTGTCCACTTTAGTCTTTCCACTTTAGTCTTTCCACTTTAGTCTGTCCACTTTAGTCTTTCCACTATAGTCTGTCCACTTTAGTCTTTCCACTATTCTCTGTCCACTTTAATTTTTCCACTTTAGTCTTTCCACTATAGTCTCCACTTTATTCCGTCAACTACAATCTTTCCACTATAGTCTTTCCACTATAGTCTGTCCACTTTAGTCTTTCCACTTAGTCTTTCCACTTCAGTCTTTCCACTAGAGTCTGTCCACTTTAGTCTTTCCACTTTAGTCTGTCCACTTTAGTCTTTCCACTTTAGTCTGTCCACTTTAGTCTTTCCACTATAGTCTGTCCACTTTAGTCTTTCCACTATAGTCTGTCCACTTTAGTCTTTCCACTTTAGTCTTTCCACTTTAGTCTTTCCACTATAGTCTGTCCAATTTAGTCTTTCCACTATTCTCTGTCCACTCGTCCACTTTAGTCTTTCCACTTCAGTCTTTCCACTATAGTCTGTCCACTTTAGTCTTTCCACTATTCTCTGTCCACTATAGTCTGTCCACTTTAGTCTTTCCACTCAGTCTTTCCACTTCAGTCTTTCCACTAGAGTCTGTCCACTCTAGTCTTTCCACTTTAGTCTATCCACTTTAGTCTTTCCACTTTAGTCTGTCCACTTTAGTCTTTCCACTATAGTCTGTCCACTTTAGTCTTTCCACTATAGTCTGTCCACTTTAGTCTTTCCACTTTAGTCTTTCCACTTTAGTCTTTCCACTATAGTCTCCACTTTATTCTGTCCACTACAGGCTTTCCACTATAGTCTTTCCACTATAGTTTGTCCACTTTAGTCTTTCCACTTTAGTCATTCCACTATTCTCTGTCCACTTTAGTCTGTCCAC
Source organism: Branchinecta sandiegonensis (assembly GCA_030848855.1). Lineage (NCBI taxonomy): Eukaryota > Metazoa > Arthropoda > Branchiopoda > Anostraca > Branchinectidae > Branchinecta > Branchinecta sandiegonensis. The sequence continues at coordinate 710,006 of JAUPMV010000014.1, read as the reverse complement.
TTTATTCTTTCCACTTTAGTCTTTTCACTATAGTCTTTCCACTATACTTTGTCCACTTTAGTCTGTCCACTTTAGTCTTTCCACTATTCTCTGTCCACTTTAGTCTGTCCACTTTATTCTTTCCACTTTAGTCTTTCCACTTTAGTCTGTCCACTTTAGTCTTTCCACTATAGTCTGTCCACTTTAGTCTTTCCACTATTCTCTGTCCACTTTAGTCTGTCCACTTTATTCTTTCCACTTTAGTCTTTCCACTTTAGTCTGTCCACTTTAGTCTTTCCACTATAGTCTCCACTTTATTCCGTCAACTACAGTCTTTCCACTATTGTCTTTCCACTATAGTCTGTCCACTTTAGTCTTTCCACTATTCTCTGTCCACTTTAATTTTTCCACTATAGTCTCCACTTTATTCCGTCAACTACAGTCTTTCCACTATTGTCTTTCCACTATAGTCTACACTTTATTCTGTCCACTACAGTCTTTCCACTATAGTCTTTCCACTATAGTCTGTCCACTTTAGTCGTTCCACTTTAGTTTTTCCACTTTAGTCTGTCCACTTCAGTCTTTCCAATATAGTCTGTCCACTTTAGTCTTTCCACTTTAGTCTTTCCACTATCGTCTCCACTTTATTCTGTCCACTACAGTCTTTCCACTATAGTCTTTCCACTATAGTCTGTCCACTTTAGTCTTTCCACTATTCTCTGTCCACTTTAGTCTTTCCACTATCGTCTCCACTTTATTCTGTCCACTAAAGTCTTTCCACTATAGTCTTTCCACTATAGTCTGTCCACTTTAGTCTTCTCACTTTAGTCTTTCCACTATAGTCTCCACTTTATTTTGTCCACTACAGTCTTTCCACTTTAGTCTTTCCACTATTCTCTGTCTACTTTAGTCTTTCCACTTTAGTCTTTCCACTATAGTCTCCACTTTATTCTGTCCACTACAGTCTTTCCACTATAGTCTGTCCACTTTATTCTTTCTACTTTAGTCTTTCCACTTTAGTCTGTCCACTTTAGTCTTTCCACTATTCTCTGTCCACTTTAGTCTTTCCACTTTAGTCTTTCCACTATAGTCTTTCCACTTTAGTCTTTCCACTTTAGTCTTTCTACTATAGTCTGTCCACTTTAGTCTTACTTTATTCTGTCCACTACAGTCTCTCCACTATAGTCTTTCCACTATAGTCTGTCCACTTTAGTCTTTCCACTTAGTCTTTCCACTTCAGTCTTTCCACTAGAGTCTGTCCACTTTAGTCTTTCCACTTTAGTCTGTCCCCTTTAGTCTTTCCACTTTAGTCTGTCCACTTTAGTCTTTCCACTATAGTCTGTCCACTTTAGTCTTTCCACTATAGTCCGTCCACTTTAGTCTTTCCACTTTAGTCTTTCCACTTTAGTCTTTCCACTATAGTCTCCACTTTATTCTGTCCACTACAGGCTTTCCACTATAGTCTTTCCACTATAGTTTGTCCACTTTAGTCTTTCCACTTTAGTCTTTCCACTATTCTCTGTCCACTTTAGTCTGTCCACTTTATTCTTTCCACTTTAGTGTTTCCACTATAGTCTTTCCACTACAGTTTGTCCACTTTAGTCTGTCCACTTCAGTCTTTCCACTATTCTCTGTCCACTTTAGTCTGTCCACTTTATTCTTTCCACTTTAGTCTTTCCACTTTAGTCTGTCCACTTTAGTCTTTCCACTATAGTCTGTCCACTTTAGTCTTTCCACTATTCTCTGTCCACTTTAATTTTTCCACTTTAGTCTTTCCACTATAGTCTCCACTTTATTCCGTCAACTACAGTCTTTCCACTATAGTCTTTCCACTATAGTCTGTCCACTTTAGTCTTTCCACTTTAGTCTTTCCATTTTAGTCTTTCCACTATAGTCTGTCCACTTTAGTCTTTCCACTATAGTCTCCACTTTATTCTGTCCACTACAGTGTTTCCACTATAGTCTTTCCAATATAGTCTGTCCACTTTAGTCTTTCCACTTTAGTCTTTCCACTATAGTCTCCACCTTATTCTGTCCACTACAGTCTTTCCACTTTAGTCTTTCCACTATTCTCTGTCCACTTTAGTCTTTCCACTATAGTCTCCACTTTATTCTGTCCACTACAGTCTCTCTACTATAGTCTTTCCACTATAGTCTGTCCACTTTAGTCTTTCCACTATTCTCTGTCCACTTTATTCTTTCCACTATACTCTCCACTATATTCTGTCCACTACAGTCTTTCCACTATAGTCTGTCCACTTTAGTCTTTCCACTTCAGTCTTTCCACTAGAGTCTGTCCACTTTAGTCTTTCCACTTTAGTCTGTCCACTTTAGTCTTTCCACTTTAGTCTGTCCACTTTAGTCTTTCCACTATAGTCTGTCCACTTTAGTCTTTCCACTATAGTCTGTCCACTTTAGTCTTTCCACTTTAGTCTTTCCACTTTAGTCTTTCCACTATAGTCTGTCCAATTTAGTCTTTCCACTATTCTCTGTCCACTCGTCCACTTTAGTCTTTCCACTTCAGTCTTTCCACTATAGTCTGTCCACTTTAGTCTTTCCACTATTCTCTGTCCACTTTAGTCTTTCCACTATAGTCTACACTTTATTCTGTCCACTACAGTCTTTCCACTATAGTCTTTCCACTATAGTCTGTCCACTTTAGTCGTTCCACTTTAGTCTTTCCACTATAGTCTCCACTTTATTCTGTCCACTACAGTGTTTCCACTATAGTCTTTCCAATATAGTCTGTCCACTTTAGTCTTTCCACTTTAGTCTTTCCACTATAGTCTCCACTTTATTCTGTCCACTACAGTCTTTCCACTTTAGTCTTTCCACTATTCTCTGTCCACTTTGGTCTTTCCACTATAGTCTCCACTTTATTCTGTCCACTACAGTCTCTCCACTATAGTCTTTCCACTATAGTCTGTCCACTTTAGTCTTTCCACTATAGTCTGTCCACTTTAGTCTTTCCACTATAGTCTGTCCACTTTAGTCGTTCCACTTTAGTCTTTTCACTATAGTCTCCACTTTATTCTGTCCACTACAGTCTTTCCACTTTAGTCTTTCCACTATTCTCTGTCCACTTTGGTCTTTCCACTATAGTCTCCACTTTATTCTGTCCACTACAGTCTCTCCACTATAGTCTTTCCACTATTCTCTGTCCACTTTATTCTTTCCACTATACTCTCCACTATATTCTGTCCAATACAGTCTTTCCACTATAGTCTGTCCACTTTAGTCTTTCCACTTTAGTCTTTCCACTTTAGTCTGTCCACTTTAGTCTTTCCACTATAGTCTGTCCACTTTAGTCTTTCCACTATTCTCTGTCCACTTTAATTTTTCCACTTTAGTCTTTCCACTATAGTCTCCACTTTATTCCGTCAACTACAGTCTTTCCACTATAGTCTTTCCACTATAGTCTGTCCACTTTAGTCTTTCCACTTAGTCTTTCCATTTTAGTCTTTCCACTATAGTCTGTCCACTTTAGTCTTTCCACTATAGTCTCCACTTTATTCTGTCCACTACAGTGTTTCCACTATAGTCTTTCCAATATAGTCTGTCCACTTTAGTCTTTCCACTTTAGTCTTTCCACTATAGTCTCCACCTTATTCTGTCCACTACAGTCTTTCCACTTTAGTCTTTCCACTATTCTCTGTCCACTTTAGTCTTTCCACTATAGTCTCCACTTTATTCTGTCCACTACAGTCTCTCCACTATAGTCTTTCCACTATAGTCTGTCCACTTTAGTCTTTCCACTATTCTCTGTCCACTTTATTCTTTCCACTATACTCTCCACTATATTCTGTCCACTACAGTCTTTCCACTATAGTCTGTCCACTTTAGTCTTTCCACTTCAGTCTTTCCACTAGAGTCTGTCCACTTTAGTCTTTCCACTTTAGTCTGTCCACTTTAGTCTTTCCACTTTAGTCTGTCCACTTTAGTCTTTCCACTATAGTCTGTCCACTTTAGTCTTTCCACTATAGTCTGTCCACTTTAGTCTTTCCACTTTAGTCTTTCCACTTTAGTCTTTCCACTATAGTCTGTCCAATTTAGTCTTTCCACTATTCTCTGCCCACTCGTCCACTTTAGTCTTTCCACTTCAGTCTTTCCACTATAGTCTGTCCACTTTAGTCTTTCCACTATTCTCTGTCCACTTTAGTCTTTCCACTATAGTCTACACTTTATTCTGTCCACTACAGTCTTTCCACTATAGTCTTTCCACTATAGTCTGTCCACTTTAGTCGTTCCACTTTAGTCTTTCCACTATAGTCTCCACTTTATTCTGTCCACTACAGTGTTTCCACTACAGTCTTTCCAATATAGTCTGTCCACTTTAGTCTTTCCACTTTAGTCTTTCCACTATAGTCTCCACTTTATTCTGTCCACTACAGTCTTTCCACTTTAGTCTTTCCACTATTCTCTGTCCACTTTAGTCTTTCCACTATAGTCTCCACTTTATTCTGTCCACTACAGTCTCTCCACTATAGTCTTTCCACTATAGTCTGTCCACTTTAGTCTTTCCACTATTCTCTGTCCACTTTATTCTTTCCACTATACTCTCCACTATATTCTGTCCAATACAGTCTTTCCACTATAGTCTGTCCACTTTAGTCTTTCCACTTTAGTCTTTCCACTTTAGTCTGTCCACTTTAGTCTTTCCACTATAGTCTGTCCACTTTAGTCTTTCCACTATTCTCTGTCCACTTTAATTTTTCCACTTTAGTCTTTCCACTATAGTCTCCACTTTATTCCGTCAACTACAATCTTTCCACTATAGTCTTTCCACTATAGTCTGTCCACTTTAGTCTTTCCACTTAGTCTTTCCACTTCAGTCTTTCCACTAGAGTCTGTCCACTTTAGTCTTTCCACTTTAGTCTGTCCACTTTAGTCTTTCCACTTTAGTCTGTCCACTTTAGTCTTTCCACTATAGTCTGTCCACTTTAGTCTTTCCACTATAGTCTGTCCACTTTAGTCTTTCCACTTTAGTCTTTCCACTTTAGTCTTTCCACTATAGTCTGTCCAATTTAGTCTTTCCACTATTCTCTGTCCACTCGTCCACTTTAGTCTTTCCACTTCAGTCTTTCCACTATAGTCTGTCCACTTTAGTCTTTCCACTATTCTCTGTCCACTTTAGTCTTTCCACTATAGTCTACACTTTATTCTGTCCACTACAGTCTTTCCACTATAGTCTTTCCACTATAGTCTGTCCACTTTAGTCGTTCCACTTTAGTCTTTCCACTATAGTCTCCACTTTATTCTGTCCACTACAGTGTTTCCACTATAGTCTTTCCAATATAGTCTGTCCACTTTAGTCTTTCCACTTTAGTCTTTCCACTATAGTCTCCACTTTATTCTGTCCACTACAGTCTTTCCACTTTAGTCTTTCCACTATTCTCTGTCCACTTTAGTCTTTCCACTATAGTCTCCACTTTATTCTGTCCACTACAGTCTCTCCACTATAGTCTTTCCACTATAGTCTGTCCACTTTAGTCTTTCCACTATTCTCTGTCCACTTTATTCTTTCCACTATACTCTCCACTATATTCTGTCCACTACAGTCTTTCCACTATAGTCTGTCCACTTTAGTCTTTCCACTTTAGTCTTTCCACTTTAGTCTGTCCACTTTAGTCTTTCCACTATAGTCTGTCCACTTTAGTCTTTCCACTATTCTCTGTCCACTTTAATTTTTCCACTTTAGTCTTTTCACTATAGTCTCCACTTTATTCCGTCAACTACAATCTTTCCACTATAGTCTTTCCACTATAGTCTGTCCACTTTAGTCTTTCCACTTAGTCTTTCCACTTCAGTCTTTCCACTAGAGTCTGTCCACTTTAGTCTTTCCACTTTAGTCTGTCCACTTTAGTCTTTCCACTTTAGTCTGTCCACTTTAGTCTTTCCACTATAGTCTATCCACTTTAGTCTTTCCACTATAGTCTGTCCACTTTAGTCTTTCCACTTTAGTCTTTCCACTTTAGTCTTTCCACTATAGTCTGTCCAATTTAGTCTTTCCACTATTCTCTGTCCACTCGTCCACTTTAGTCTTTCCACTTCAGTCTTTCCACTATAGTCTGTCCACTTTAGTCTTTCCACTATTCTCTGTCCACTTTAGTCTTTCCACTATAGTCTCCACTTTATTCTGTCCACTACAGTCTCTCCACTATAGTCTTTCCACTATAGTCTGTCCACTTTAGTCTTTCCACTATTCTCTGTCCACTTTATTCTTTCCACTATACTCTCCACTATATTCTGTCCACTACAGTCTTTCCACTATAGTCTGTCCACTATAGTCTTTCCCCTTTAGTCTTTCCACTTTAGTCTGTCCACTTTAGTCTTTCCACTATTCTCTGTCCACTTTATTCTTTCCACTATACTCTCCACTATATTCTGTCCACTACAGTCTTTCCACTATAGTCTGTCCACTTTAGTCTTTCCACTTTAGTCTTTCCACTTTAGTCTGTCCACTTTAGTCTTTCCACTATAGTCTGTCCACTTTAGTCTTTCCACTATTCTCTGTCCACTTTATTCTTTCCACTATACTCTCCACTTTATTCTCTCCACTACAGTCTTTCCAATATAGTCTGTCCACTTTAGTCTTTCCATTATAGTCTGTCAACTTTAGTCTTTCCACTATAGTCTACACTTTATTCTGTCCACTACAGTCTTTCCACTATAGTCTTTCCACTATAGTCTGTCCACTTTAGTCGTTCCACTTTAGTCTTTCCACTATAGTCTCCACTTTATTCTGTCCACTACAGTGTTTCCACTATAGTCTTTCCAATATAGTCTGTCCACTTTAGTCTTTCCACTTTAGTCTTTCCACTATAGTCTCCACTTTATTCTGTCCACTACAGTCTTTCCACTTTAGTCTTTCCACTATTCTCTGTCCACTTTAGTCTTTCCACTATAGTCTCCACTTTATTCTGTCCACTACAGTCTCTCCACTATAGTCTTTCCACTATAGTCTGTCCACTTTAGTCTTTCCACTATTCTCTGTCCACTTTATTCTTTCCACTATACTCTCCACTATATTCTGTCCAATACAGTCTTTCCACTATAGTCTGTCCACTTTAGTCTTTCCACTTTAGTCTTTCCACTTTAGTCTGTCCACTTTAGTCTTTCCACTATAGTCTGTCCACTTTAGTCTTTCCACTATTCTCTGTCCACTTTAATTTTTCCACTTTAGTCTTTCCACTATAGTCTCCACTTTATTCCGTCAACTACAATCTTTCCACTATAGTCTTTCCACTATAGTCTGTCCACTTTAGTCTTTCCACTTAGTCTTTCCACTTCAGTCTTTCCACTAGAGTCTGTCCACTTTAGTCTTTCCACTTTAGTCTGTCCACTTTAGTCTTTCCACTTTAGTCTGTCCACTTTAGTCTTTCCACTATAGTCTGTCCACTTTAGTCTTTCCACTATAGTCTGTCCACTTTAGTCTTTCCACTTTAGTCTTTCCACTTTAGTCTTTCCACTATAGTCTGTCCAATTTAGTCTTTCCACTATTCTCTGTCCACTCGTCCACTTTAGTCTTTCCACTTCAGTCTTTCCACTATAGTCTGTCCACTTTAGTCTTTCCACTATTCTCTGTCCACTTTAGTCTTTCCACTATAGTCTACACTTTATTCTGTCCACTACAGTCTTTCCACTATAGTCTTTCCACTATAGTCTGTCCACTTTAGTCGTTCCACTTTAGTCTTTCCACTATAGTCTCCACTTTATTCTGTCCACTACAGTGTTTCCACTATAGTCTTTCCAATATAGTCTGTCCACTTTAGTCTTTCCACTTTAGTCTTTCCACTATAGTCTCCACTTTATTCTGTCCACTACAGTCTTTCCACTTTAGTCTTTCCACTATTCTCTGTCCACTTTAGTCTTTCCACTATAGTCTCCACTTTATTCTGTCCACTACAGTCTATCCACTATAGTCTTTCCACTATAGTCTGTCCACTTTAGTCTTTCCACTATTCTCTGTCCACTTTATTCTTTCCACTATACTCTCCACTATATTCTGTCCACTACAGTCTTTCCACTATTGTCTGTCCACTTTAGTCTTTCCACTTTAGTCTTTCCACTTTAGTCTGTCCACTTTAGTCTTTCCACTATAGTCTGTCCACTTTAGTCTTTCCACTATTCTCTGTCCACTTTAATTTTTCCACTTTAGTCTTTTCACTATAGTCTCCACTTTATTCCGTCAACTACAATCTTTCCACTATAGTCTTTCCACTATAGTCTGTCCACTTTAGTCTTTCCACTTAGTCTTTCCACTTCAGTCTTTCCACTAGAGTCTGTCCACTTTAGTCTTTCCACTTTAGTCTGTCCACTTTAGTCTTTCCACTTTAGTCTGTCCACTTTAGTCTTTCCACTATAGTCTATCCACTTTAGTCTTTCCACTATAGTCTGTCCACTTTAGTCTTTCCACTTTAGTCTTTCCACTTTAGTCTTTCCACTATAGTCTGTCCAATTTAGTCTTTCCACTATTCTCTGTCCACTCGTCCACTTTAGTCTTTCCACTTCAGTCTTTCCACTATTCTCTGTCCACTCGTCCACTTTAGTCTTTCCACTTTAGTCTTTCCACTATAGTCTGTCCATTTTAGTCTTTCCACTATAGTCTGTCCACTTTAGTCTTTCCACTTAGTCTTTCCACTTCAGTCTTTCCCCTAGAGTCTGTCCACTTTAGTCTTTCCACTTTAGTCTGTCCACTTTAGTCTTTCCACTTTAGTCTGTCCACTTTAGTCTTTCCACTATAGTCTGTCCACTTTAGTCTTTCCACTATAGTCTGTCCACTTTAGTCTTTCCACTTTAGTCTTTCCACTTTAGTCTTTCCACTATAGTCTGTCCAATTTAGTCTTTCCACTATTCTCTGTCCACTCGTCCACTTTAGTCTTTCCACTTCAGTCTTTCCACTATAGTCTGTCCACTTTAGTCTTTCCACTATTCTCTGTCCACTTTAGTCTTTCCACTATAGTCTACACTTTATTCTGTCCACTACAGTCTTTCCACTATAGTCTTTCCACTATAGTCTGTCCACTTTAGTCGTTCCACTTTAGTCTTTCCACTATAGTCTCCACTTTATTCTGTCCACTACAGTGTTTCCACTATAGTCTTTCCAATATAGTCTGTCCACTTTAGTCTTTCCACTTTAGTCTTTCCACTATAGTCTCCACTTTATTCTGTCCACTACAGTCTTTCCACTTTAGTCTTTCCACTATTCTCTGTCCACTTTAGTCTTTCCACTATAGTCTCCACTTTATTCTGTCCACTACAGTCTCTCCACTATAGTCTTTCCACTATAGTCTGTCCACTTTAGTCTTTCCACTATTCTCTGTCCACTTTATTCTTTCCACTATACTCTCCACTATATTCTGTCCACTACAGTCTTTCCACTATAGTCTGTCCACTTTAGTCTTTCCACTTTAGTCTTTCCACTTTAGTCTGTCCACTTTAGTCTTTCCACTATAGTCTGTCCACTTTAGTCTTTCCACTATTCTCTGTCCACTTTAATTTTTCCACTTTAGTCTTTTCACTATAGTCTCCACTTTATTCCGTCAACTACAATCTTTCCACTATAGTCTTTCCACTATAGTCTGTCCACTTTAGTCTTTCCACTTAGTCTTTCCACTTCAGTCTTTCCACTAGAGTCTGTCCACTTTAGTCTTTCCACTTTAGTCTGTCCACTTTAGTCTTTCCACTTTAGTCTGTCCACTTTAGTCTTTCCACTATAGTCTGTCCACTTTAGTCTTTCCACTATAGTCTGTCCACTTTAGTCTTTCCACTTTAGTCTTTCCACTTTAGTCTTTCCACTATAGTCTGTCCAATTTAGTCTTTCCACTATTCTCTGTCCACTCGTCCACTTTAGTCTTTCCACTTCAGTCTTCCCACTATAGTCTGTCCACTTTAGTCTTTCCACTATTCTCTGTCCACTTTAGTCTTTCCACTATAGTCTCCACTTTATTCTGTCCACTACAGTCTCTCCACTATAGTCTTTCCACTATAGTCTGTCCACTTTAGTCTTTCCACTATTCTCTGTCCACTTTAGTCTTTCCACTATAGTCTCCACTTTATTCTGTCCACTACAGTCTCTCCACTATAGTCTTTCCACTATAGTCTGTCCACTTTAGTCTTTCCACTATTCTCTGTCCACTTTATTCTTTCCACTATACTCTCCACTATATTCTGTCCACTACAGTCTTTCCACTATAGTCTGTCCACTTTAGTCTTTCCCCTTTAGTCTTTCCACTTTAGTCTGTCCACTTTAGTCTTTCCACTATTCTCTGTCCACTTTATTCTTTCCACTATACTCTCCACTATATTCTGTCCACTACAGTCTTTCCACTATAGTCTGTCCACTTTAGTCTTTCCACTTTAGTCTTTCCACTTTAGTCTGTCCACTTTAGTCTTTCCACTATAGTCTGTCCACTTTAGTCTTTCCACTATTCTCTGTCCACTTTATTCTTTCCACTATACTCTCCACTTTATTCTCTCCACTACAGTCTTTCCAATATAGTCTGTCCACTTTAGTCTTTCCATTATAGTCTGTCCACTTTAGTCTTTCCACTATTCTCTGTCCACTTTATTCTTTCCACTATACTCTCCACTTTATTCTGTCCACTACAGTATTTCCACTATAGTCTGTCCACTTTAGTCTTTCCACTTTAGTCTTTCCACTATCCTCTGTCCACATTAGTCTTTCCACTATAGTCTACACTTTATTCTGTCTACTACAGTCTTTCAACTATAGTTTTTCCACTATAGTCTGTCCACTTTAGTCGTTCCACTATAGTCTCCACTTTATTCTGTCCACTACAGTGTTTCCACTATAGTCTTTCCAATATAGTCTGTCCACTTTAGTCTTTCCACTTTAGTCTTTCCACTATTCTCTGTCCACTTTAGTCTTTCCACTATAGTCTCCACTTTATTCTGTCCACTACAGTCTCTCCACTATAGTCTTTCCACTATAGTCTGTCCACTTTAGTCTTTCCACTATTCTCTGTCCACTTTATTCTTTCCACTATACTCTCCACTATATTCTGTCCACTACAGTCTTTCCACTATAGTCTGTCCACTTTAGTCTTTCCACTTGAGTCTTTCCATTAGAGTCTGTCCACTTTAGTCTTTCCACTTTAGTCTGTCCACTTTAGTCTTTCCACTTTAGTCTGTCCACTTTAGTCTTTCCACTATAGTCTGTCCACTTTAGTCTTTCCACTATAGTCTGTCCACTTTAGTCTTTCCACTTTAGTCTTTCCACTTTAGTCTTTCCACTATAGTCTGTCCAATTTAGTCTTTCCACTATTCTCTGTCCACTCGTCCACTTTAGTCTTTCCACTTCAGTCTTTCCACTATAGTCTGTCCACTTTAGTCTTTCCACTATTCTCTGTCCACTTTAGTCTTTCCACTATAGTCTACACTTTATTCTGTCCACTACAGTCTTTCCACTACAGTCTTTCCACTATAGTCTGTCCACTTTAGTCTTTCCCCTTTAGTCTTTCCACTTTAGTCTGTCCACTTTAGTCTTTCCACTATTCTCTGTCCACTTTATTCTTTCCACTATACTCTCCACTATATTCTGTCCACTACAGTCTTTCCACTATAGTCTGTCCACTTTAGTCTTTCCACTTTAGTCTTTCCACTTTAGTCTGTCCACTTTAGTCTTTCCACTATAGTCTGTCCACTTTAGTCTTTCCACTATTCTCTGTCCACTTTATTCTTTCCACTATACTCTCCACTTTATTCTCTCCACTACAGTCTTTCCAATATAGTCTGTCCACTTTAGTCTTTCCATTATAGTCTGTCCACTTTAGTCTTTCCACTATTCTCTGTCCACTTTATTCTTTCCACTATACTCTCCACTTTATTCTGTCCACTACAGTATTTCCACTATAGTCTGTCCACTTTAGTCTTTCCACTTTAGTCTTTCCACTATCCTCTGTCCACATTAGTCTTTCCACTATAGTCTACACTTTATTCTGTCTACTACAGTCTTTCAACTATAGTTTTTCCACTATAGTCTGTCCACTTTAGTCGTTCCACTATAGTCTCCACTTTATTCTGTCCACTACAGTGTTTCCACTATAGTCTTTCCAATATAGTCTGTCCACTTTAGTCTTTCCACTTTAGTCTTTCCACTATTCTCTGTCCACTTTAGTCTTTCCACTATAGTCTCCACTTTATTCTGTCCACTACAGTCTCTCCACTATAGTCTTTCCACTATAGTCTGTCCACTTTAGTCTTTCCCCTTTAGTCTTTCCACTTTAGTCTGTCCACTTTAGTCTTTCCACTATTCTCTGTCCACTTTATTCTTTCCACTATACTCTCCACTATATTCTGTCCACTACAGTCTTTCCACTATAGTCTGTCCACTTTAGTCTTTCCACTTTAGTCTTTCCACTTTAGTCTGTCCACTTTAGTCTTTCCACTATAGTCTGTCCACTTTAGTCTTTCCACTATTCTCTGTCCACTTTATTCTTTCCACTATACTCTCCACTTTATTCTCTCCACTACAGTCTTTCCAATATAGTCTGTCCACTTTAGTCTTTCCATTATAGTCTGTCCACTTTAGTCTTTCCACTATTCTCTGTCCACTTTATTCTTTCCACTATACTCTCCACTTTATTCTGTCCACTACAGTATTTCCACTATAGTCTGTCCACTTTAGTCTTTCCACTTTAGTCTTTCCACTATCCTCTGTCCACATTAGTCTTTCCACTATAGTCTACACTTTATTCTGTCTACTACAGTCTTTCAACTATAGTTTTTCCACTATAGTCTGTCCACTTTAGTCGTTCCACTATAGTCTCCACTTTATTCTGTCCACTACAGTGTTTCCACTATAGTCTTTCCAATATAGTCTGTCCACTTTAGTCTTTCCACTTTAGTCTTTCCACTATTCTCTGTCCACTTTAGTCTTTCCACTATAGTCTCCACTTTATTCTGTCCACTACAGTCTCTCCACTATAGTCTTTCCACTATAGTCTGTCCACTTTAGTCTTTCCACTATTCTCTGTCCACTTTATTCTTTCCACTATACTCTCCACTATATTCTGTCCACTACAGTCTTTCCACTATAGTCTGTCCACTTTAGTCTTTCCACTTGAGTCTTTCCATTAGAGTCTGTCCACTTTAGTCTTTCCACTTTAGTCTGTCCACTTTAGTCTTTCCACTTTAGTCTGTCCACTTTAGTCTTTCCACTATAGTCTGTCCACTTTAGTCTTTCCACTATAGTCTGTCCACTTTAGTCTTTCCACTTTAGTCTTTCCACTTTAGTCTTTCCACTATAGTCTGTCCAATTTAGTCTTTCCACTATTCTCTGTCCACTCGTCCACTTTAGTCTTTCCACTTCAGTCTTTCCACTATAGTCTGTCCACTTTAGTCTTTCCACTATTCTCTGTCCACTTTAGTCTTTCCACTATAGTCTACACTTTATTCTGTCCACTACAGTCTTTCCACTATAGTCTTTCCACTATAGTCTGTCCACTTTAGTCGTTCCACTTTAGTCTTTCCACTATAGTCTCCACTTTATTCTGTCCACTACAGTGTTTCCACTATAGTCTTTCCAATATAGTCTGTCCACTTCAGTCTTTCCACTTTAGTCTTTCCACTATAGTCTCCACTTTATTCTGTCCACTACAGTCTTTCCACTTTAGTCTTTCCACTATTCTCTGTCCACTTTAGTCTTTCCACTATAGTCTCCACTTTATTCTGTCCACTACAGTCTCTCCACTATAGTCTTTCCACTATAGTCTGTCCACTTTAGTCTTTCCACTATTCTCTGTCCACTTTATTCTTTCCACTATACTCTCCACTATATTCTGTCCACTACAGTCTTTCCACTATAGTCTGTCCACTTTAGTCTTTCCACTTTAGTCTTTCCACTTTAGTCTGTCCACTTTAGTCTTTCCACTATAGTCTGTCCACTTTAGTCTTTCCACTATTCTCTGTCCACTTTAATTTTTCCACTTTAGTCTTTCCACTATAGTCTCCACTTTATTCCGTCAACTACAATCTTTCCACTATAGTCTTTCCACTATAGTCTGTCCACTTTAGTCTTTCCACTTAGTCTTTCCACTTCAGTCTTTCCCCTAGAGTCTGTCCACTTTAGTCTTTCCACTTTAGTCTGTCCACTTTAGTCTTTCCACTTTAGTCTGTCCACTTTAGTCTTTCCACTATAGTCTGTCCACTTTAGTCTTTCCACTATAGTCTGTCCACTTTAGTCTTTCCACTTTAGTCTTTCCACTTTAGTCTTTCCACTATAGTCTGTCCAATTTAGTCTTTCCACTATTCTCTGTCCACTCGTCCACTTTAGTCTTTCCACTTCAGTCTTTCCACTATAGTCTGTCCACTTTAGTCTTTCCACTATTCTCTGTCCACTTTAGCCTTTCCACTATAGTCTACACTTTATTCTGTCCACTACAGTCTTTCCACTATAGTCTTTCCACTATAGTCTGTCCACTTTAGTCGTTCCACTTTAGTCTTTCCACTATAGTCTCCACTTTATTCTGTCCACTACAGTGTTTCCACTATAGTCTTTCCAATATAGTCTGTCCACTTTAGTCTTTCCACTTTAGTCTTTCCACTATAGTCTCCACTTTATTCTGTCCACTACAGTCTTTCCACTTTAGTCTTTCCACTATTCTCTGTCCACTTTAGTCTTTCCACTATAGTCTCCACTTTATTCTGTCCACTACAGTCTCTCCACTATAGTCTTTCCACTATAGTCTGTCCACTTTAGTCTTTCCACTATTCTCTGTCCACTTTATTCTTTCCACTATACTCTCCACTATATTCTGTCCACTACAGTCTTTCCACTATAGTCTGTCCACTTTAGTCTTTCCACTTTAGTCTTTCCACTTTAGTCTGTCCACTTTAGTCTTTCCACTATAGTCTGTCCACTTTAGTCTTTCCACTATTCTCTGTCCACTTTAATTTTTCCACTTTAGTCTTTTCACTATAGTCTCCACTTTATTCCGTCAACTACAATCTTTCCACTATAGTCTTTCCACTATAGTCTGTCCACTTTAGTCTTTCCACTTAGTCTTTCCACTTCAGTCTTTCCACTAGAGTCTGTCCACTTTAGTCTTTCCACTTTAGTCTGTCCACTTTAGTCTTTCCACTTTAGTCTGTCCACTTTAGTCTTTCCACTATAGTCTGTCCACTTTAGTCTTTCCACTATAGTCTGTCCACTTTAGTCTTTCCACTTTAGTCTTTCCACTTTAGTCTTTCCACTATAGTCTGTCCAATTTAGTCTTTCCACTATTCTCTGTCCACTCGTCCACTTTAGTCTTTCCACTTCAGTCTTCCCACTATAGTCTGTCCACTTTAGTCTTTCCACTATTCTCTGTCCACTTTAGTCTTTCCACTATAGTCTCCACTTTATTCTGTCCACTACAGTCTCTCCACTATAGTCTTTCCACTATAGTCTGTCCACTTTAGTCTTTCCACTATTCTCTGTCCACTTTAGTCTTTCCACTATAGTCTCCACTTTATTCTGTCCACTACAGTCTCTCCACTATAGTCTTTCCACTATAGTCTGTCCACTTTAGTCTTTCCACTATTCTCTGTCCACTTTATTCTTTCCACTATACTCTCCACTATATTCTGTCCACTACAGTCTTTCCACTATAGTCTGTCCACTTTAGTCTTTCCCCTTTAGTCTTTCCACTTTAGTCTGTCCACTTTAGTCTTTCCACTATTCTCTGTCCACTTTATTCTTTCCACTATACTCTCCACTATATTCTGTCCACTACAGTCTTTCCACTATAGTCTGTCCACTTTAGTCTTTCCACTTTAGTCTTTCCACTTTAGTCTGTCCACTTTAGTCTTTCCACTATAGTCTGTCCACTTTAGTCTTTCCACTATTCTCTGTCCACTTTATTCTTTCCACTATACTCTCCACTTTATTCTCTCCACTACAGTCTTTCCAATATAGTCTGTCCACTTTAGTCTTTCCATTATAGTCTGTCCACTTTAGTCTTTCCACTATTCTCTGTCCACTTTATTCTTTCCACTATACTCTCCACTTTATTCTGTCCACTACAGTATTTCCACTATAGTCTGTCCACTTTAGTCTTTCCACTTTAGTCTTTCCACTATCCTCTGTCCACATTAGTCTTTCCACTATAGTCTACACTTTATTCTGTCTACTACAGTCTTTCAACTATAGTTTTTCCACTATAGTCTGTCCACTTTAGTCGTTCCACTTTAGTTTTTCCACTTTAGTCTGTCCACTTCAGTCTTTCCAATATAGTATGTCCACTTTAGTCTTTCCACTTTAGTCTTTCCACTAGAGTCTCCACTTTTTTCTGTCTACTACAGTCTTTCCACTATAGTCTGTCCACTATAGTCTGTCCACTTTAGTCTTTCCACTATTCTCTGTCCACTTTAGTCTTTCCACTATCGTCTCCACTTTATTCTGTCCACTACAGTCTTTCCACTATAGTCTTTCCACTATAGTCTGTCCACTTTAGTCTTTCCACTTTAGTCTTTCCACTATAGTCTCCACTTTATTCTGTCCACTACAGTCTTTCCACTTTAGTCTTTCCACTATTCTCTGTCTACTTTAGTCTTTCCACTTTAGTCTTTCCACTATAGTCTCCACTTTATTCTGTCCACTACAGTCTTTTCACTATAGTCTGTCCACTTTATTCTTTCCACTTTAGTCTTTCCACTTTAGTCTGTCCACTTTAGTCTTTCCACTATTCTCTGTCCACTTTAGTCTTTCCACTTTAGTCTTTCCACTATAGTCTTTCCACTTTAGTCTTTCCACTTTAGTCTTTCCACTATAGTCTGTCCACTTTAGTCTTACTTTATTCTGTCCACTATAGTCTTTCCACTATAGTCTTTCCACTATAGTCTGTCCACTTTAGTCTTTCCACTTAGTCTTTCCACTTCAGTCTTTCCACTAGAGTCTGTCCACTTTAGTCTTTCCACTTTAGTCTGTCCACTTTATTCTTTCCACTTTAGTCTGTCCACTTTAGTCTTTCCACTATAGTCTGTCCACTTTAGTCTTTCCACTATAGTCTGTCCACTTTAGTCTTTCCACTTTAGTCTTTCCACTTTAGTCTTTCCACTTTAGTCTTTCCACTATAGTCTCCACTTTATTCTGTCCACTACAGGCTTTCCACTATAGTCTTTCCACTATAGTTTGTCCACTTTAGTCATTCCACTTTAGTCTTTCCACTATAGTCTGTCCACTTTAGTCTTACTTTATTCTGTCCACTACAGTCTTTCCACTATAGTCTTTCCACTATAGTCTGTTCACTTTAGTCTTTCCACTTAGTCTTTCCACTTCAGTCTTTCCACTAGAGTCTGTCCACTTTAGTCTTTCCACTTTAGTCTGTCCCCTTTAGTCTTTCCACTTTAGTCTGTCCACTTTAATCTTTCCACTATAGTCTGTCCACTTTAGTCTTTCCACTATAGTCTGTCCACTTTAGTCTTTCCACTTTAGTCTTTCCACTTTAGTCTTTCCACTATAGTCTCCACTTTATTCTGTCCACTACAGGCTTTCCACTATAGTCTTTCCACTATAGTTTGTCCACTTTAGTCTTTCCACTTTAGTCTTTCCACTATTCTCTGTCCACTTTAGTCCGTCCACTTTATTCTTTCCACTTTAGTGTTTCCACTATAGTCTTTCCACTACAGTTTTTCCACTTTAGTCTGTCCACTTCAGTCTTTCCACTATTCTCTGTACACTTTAGTCTGTCCACTTTATTCTTTCCACTTTAGTCTTTCCACTTTAGTCTGTCCACTTTAGTCTTTCCACTATAGTCTGTCCACTTTAGTCTTTCCACTATTCTCTGTCCACTTTAATTTTTCCACTTTAGTCTTTCCACTATAGTCTCCACTTTATTCCGTCAACTACAGTCTTTCCACTATAGTCTTTCCACTATAGTCTGTCCACTTTAGTCTTTCCTTTTTAGTCTTTCCATTTTAGTCTTTCCACTATAGTCTGTCCACTTTAGTCTTTCCACTATTCTCTGTCCACTCGTCCACTTTAGTCTTTCCACTTTAGTCTTTCCACTATAGTCTGTCCACTTTAGTCTTTCCACTATTCTCTGTCCACTTTAGTCTTTCCACTTTATTCTTTCCACTTTAGTCTTTCCACTATAGTCTTTCCACTATAGTTTGTCCACTTTAGTCTGTCCACTTTAGTCTTTCCACTATTCTCTGTCCACTTTAGTCTGTCCACTTTATTCTTTCCACTTTAGTCTTTTCAATTTAGACTGTCCACTTTAGTCTTTCCACTATAGTCTGTCCACTTTAGTCTTTCCACTATTCTCTGTCCACTTTAATTTTTCCACTTTAGTCTTTCCACTATAGTCTCCACTTTATTCCGTCAACTACAATCTTTCCACTATAGTCTTTCCACTATAGTCTGTCCACTTTAGTCTTTCCACTTAGTCTTTCCACTTCAGTCTTTCCACTAGAGTCTGTCCACTTTAGTCTTTCCACTTTAGTCTGTCCACTTTAGTCTTTCCACTTTAGTCTGTCAACTTTAGTCTTTCCACTATAGTCTGTCCACTTTAGTCTTTCCACTATAGTCTGTCCACTTTAGTCTTTCCACTTTAGTCTTTCCACTTTAGTCTTTCCACTATAGTCTGTCCAATTTAGTCTTTCCACTATTCTCTGTCCACTCGTCCACTTTAGTCTTTCCACTTCAGTCTTTCCACTATAGTCTGTCCACTTTAGTCTTTCCACTATTCTCTGTCCACTTTAGTCTTTCCACTATAATCTACACTTTATTCTGTCCACTACAGTCTTTCCACTATAGTCTTTCCACTATAGTCTGTCCACTTTAGTCGTTCCACTTTTGTCTTTCCACTACAGTCTCCACTTTATTCTGTCCACTACAGTGTTTCCACTATAGTCTTTCCAATATAGTCTGTCCACTTTAGTCTTTCCACTTTAGTCTTTCCACTATAGTCTCCACTTTATTCTCTCCACTACAGTCTTCCCACTTTAGTCTTTCCACTATTCTCTGTCCACTTTAGTCTTTCCACTATAGTCTCCACTTTATTCTGTCCACTACAGTCTCTCCACTATAGTCTTTCCACTATAGTCTGTCCACTTTAGTCTTTCCACTATTCTCTGTCCACTTTATTCTTTCCACTATACTCTCCACTATATTCTGTCCACTACAGTCTTTCCACTATAGTCTGTCCACTTTAGTCTTTCCACTTTAGTCTTTCAACTTTAGTCTGTCCACTTTAGTCTTTCCACTATAGTCTGTCCACTTTAGTCTTTCCACTATTCTCTGTCCACTTTATTCTTTCCACTATACTCTCCACTTTATTCTCTCCACTACAGTCTTTCCACTATAGTCTGTCCACTTTAGTCTTTCCACTTTAGTCTTTCCACTATAGTCTCCACTTTATTCTCTCCACTACAGTCTTTCCACTATAGTCTTTCCACTATAGTCTGTAAACTTTAGTCTTTCCACTTTAGTCTTTCCACTATAGTCTCCACTTTATTCTGTCCACTACAGTCTTTCCACTTTAGTCTTTCCACTATTATCTGTCTACTTTAGTCTTTCCACTTTAGTCTTTCCACTATAGTCTCCACTTTATTCTGTCCAATACAGTCTTTCCACTATAGTCTGTCCACTTTATTCTTTCCACTTTAGTCTTTCCACTTTAGTCTGTCCACTTTAGTCTTTCCACTATTCTCTGTCCACTTTAGTCTTTCCACTTTAGTCTTTCCACTATAGTCTTTCCACTTTAGTCTTTCCACTTTAGTCTTTCCACTATAGTCTGTCCACTTTAGTCTTACTTTATTCTGTCCACTATAGTCTTTCCACTATAGTCTTTCCACTATAGTCTGTCCACTTTAGTCTTTCCACTTAGTCTTTCCACTTCAGTCTTTCCACTAGAGTCTGTCCACTTTAGTCTTTCCACTTTAGTCTGTCCTCTTTATTCTTTCCACTTTAGTCTGTCCACTTTAGTCTTTCCACTATAGTCTGTCCACTTTAGTCTTTCCACTATAGTCTGTCCACTTTAGTCTTTCCACTTTAGTCTTTCCACTTTAGTCTTTCCACTATAGTCTCCACTTTATTCTGTCCACTACAGGCTTTCCACTATAGTCTTTCCACTATAGTTTGTCCACTTTAGTCATTCCACTTTAGTCTTTCCACTATAGTCTGTCCACTTTAGTCTTACTTTATTCTGTCCACTACAGTCTTTCCACTATAGTCTTTCCACTATAGTCTGTCCACTTTAGTCTTTCCACTTAGTCTTTCCACTTCAGTCTTTCCACTAGAGTCTGTCCACTTTAGTCTTTCCACTTTAGTCTGTCCCCTTTAGTCTTTCCACTTTAGTCTGTCCACTTTAATCTTTCCACTATAGTCTGTCCACTTTAGTCTTTCCACTATAGTCTGTCCACTTTAGTCTTTCCACTTTAGTCTTTCCACTTTAGTCTTTCCACTATAGTCTCCACTTTATTCTGTCCACTACAGGCTTTCCACTATAGTCTTTCCACTATAGTTTGTCCACTTTAGTCTTTCCACTTTAGTCTTTCCACTATTCTCTGTCCACTTTAGTCCGTCCACTTTATTCTTTCCACTTTAGTGTTTCCACTATAGTCTTTCCACTACAGTTTTTCCACTTTAGTCTGTCCACTTCAGTCTTTCCACTATTCTCTGTACACTTTAGTCTGTCCACTTTATTCTTTCCACTTTAGTCTTTCCACTTTAGTCTGTCCACTTTAGTCTTTCCACTATAGTCTGTCCACTTTAGTCTTTCCACTATTCTCTGTCCACTTTAATTTTTCCACTTTAGTCTTTCCACTATAGTCTCCACTTTATTCCGTCAACTACAGTCTTTCCACTATAGTCTTTCCACTATAGTCTGTCCACTTTAGTCTTTCCACTTTAGTCTTTCCATTTTAGTCTTTCCACTATAGTCTGTCCACTTTAGTCTTTCCACTATTCTCTGTCCACTCGTCCACTTTAGTCTTTCCACTTTAGTCTTTCCACTATAGTCTGTCCACTTTAGTCTTTCCACTATTCTCTGTCCACTTTAGTCTTTCCACTTTATTCTTTCCACTTTAGTCTTTCCACTATAGTCTTTCCACTATAGTTTGTCCACTTTAGTCTGTCCACTTTAGTCTTTCCACTATTCTCTGTCCACTTTAGTCTGTCCACTTTAGTCTTTCCACTATTCTCTGTCCACTTTAGTCTGTCCACTTTATTCTTTCCACTTTAGTCTTTTCAATTTAGACTGTCCACTTTAGTCTTTCCACTATAGTCTGTCCACTTTAGTCTTTCCACTATTCTCTGTCCACTTTAATTTTTCCACTTTAGTCTTTCCACTATAGTCTCCACTTTATTCCGTCAACTACAATCTTTCCACTATAGTCTTTCCACTATAGTCTGTCCACTTTAGTCTTTCCACTTAGTCTTTCCACTTCAGTCTTTCCACTAGAGTCTGTCCGCTTTAGTCTTTCCACTTTAGTCTGTCCACTTTAGTCTTTCCACTTTAGTCTGTCCACTTTAGTCTTTCCACTATAGTCTGTCCACTTTAGTCTTTCCACTATAGTCTGTCCACTTTAGTCTTTCCACTTTAGTCTTTCCACTTTAGTCTTTCCACTACAGTCTGTCCAATTTAGTCTTTCCACTATTCTCTGTCCACTCGTCCACTTTAGTCTTTCCACTTCAGTCTTTCCACTATAGTTTGTCCACTTTAGTCTTTCCACTATTCTCTGTCCACTTTAGTCTTTCCACTATAATCTACACTTTATTCTGTCCACTACAGTCTTTCCACTATAGTCTTTCCACTATAGTCTGTCCACTTTAGTCGTTCCACTTTTGTCTTTCCACTACAGTCTCCACTTTATTCTGTCCACTACAGTGTTTCCACTATAGTCTTTCCAATATAGTCTGTCCACTTTAGTCTTTCCACTTTAGTCTTTCCACTATAGTCTCCACTTTATTCTCTCCACTAAAGTCTTTCCACTTTAGTCTTTCCACTATTCTCTGTCCACTTTAGTCTTTCCACTATAGTCTCCACTTTATTCTGTCCACTACAGTCTCTCCACTATAGTCTTTCCACTATAGTCTGTCCACTTTAGTCTTTCCACTTTATTCTTTCCACTTTAGTCTTTCCACTATAGTCTTTCCACTATAGTTTGTCCACTTTAGTCTGTCCACTTTAGTCTTTCCACTATTCTCTGTCCACTTTAGTCTGTCCACTTTAGTCTTTCCACTATTCTCTGTCCACTTTAGTCTGTCCACTTTATTCTTTCCACTTTAGTCTTTTCAATTTAGACTGTCCACTTTAGTCTTTCCACTATAGTCTGTCCACTTTAGTCTTTCCACTATTCTCTGTCCACTTTAATTTTTCCACTTTAGTCTTTCCACTATAGTCTCCACTTTATTCCGTCAACTACAATCTTTCCACTATAGTCTTTCCACTATAGTCTGTCCACTTTAGTCTTTCCACTTAGTCTTTCCACTTCAGTCTTTCCACTAGAGTCTGTCCGCTTTAGTCTTTCCACTTTAGTCTGTCCACTTTAGTCTTTCCACTTTAGTCTGTCCACTTTAGTCTTTCCACTATAGTCTGTCCACTTTAGTCTTTCCACTATAGTCTGTCCACTTTAGTCTTTCCACTTTAGTCTTTCCACTTTAGTCTTTCCACTACAGTCTGTCCAATTTAGTCTTTCCACTATTCTCTGTCCACTCGTCCACTTTAGTCTTTCCACTTCAGTCTTTCCACTATAGTCTGTCCACTTTAGTCTTTCCACTATTCTCTGTCCACTTTAGTCTTTCCACTATAATCTACACTTTATTCTGTCCACTACAGTCTTTCCACTATAGTCTTTCCACTATAGTCTGTCCACTTTAGTCTTTCCACTATTCTCTGTCCACTTTATTCTTTCCACTATACTCTCCACTATATTCTGTCCACTACAGTCTTTCCACTATAGTCTGTCCACTTTAGTCTTTCCACTTTAGTCTTTCAACTTTAGTCTGTCCACTTTAGTCTTTCCACTATAGTCTGTCCACTTTAGTCTTTCCACTATTCTCTGTCCACTTTATTCTTTCCACTATACTCTCCACTTTATTCTCTCCACTACAGTCTTTCCACTATAGTCTGTCCACTTTAGTCTTTCCACTTTAGTCTTTCCACTATAGTCTCCACTTTATTCTCTCCACTACAGTCTTTCCACTATAGTCTTTCCACTATAGTCTGTCCACTTTAGTCTTTCCACTTTAGTCTTTCCACTATAGTCTCCACTTTATTCTGTCCACTACAGTCTTTCCACTTTAGTCTTTCCACTATTCTCTGTCTACTTTAGTCTTTCCACTTTAGTCTTTCCACTATAGTCTCCACTTTATTCTGTCCAATACAGTCTTTCCACTATAGTCTGTCCACTTTATTCTTTCCACTTTAGTCTTTCCACTTTAGTCTGTCCACTTTAGTCTTTCCACTATTCTCTGTCCACTTTAGTCTTTCCACTTTAGTCTTTCCACTATAGTCTTTCCACTTTAGTCTTTCCACTTTAGTCTTTCCACTATAGTCTGTCCACTTTAGTCTTACTTTATTCTGTCCACTATAGTCTTTCCACTATAGTCTTTCCACTATAGTCTGTCCACTTTAGTCTTTCCACTTAGTCTTTCCACTTCAGTCTTTCCACTAGAGTCTGTCCACTTTAGTCTTTCCACTTTAGTCTGTCCACTTTATTCTTTCCACTTTAGTCTGTCCACTTTAGTCTTTCCACTATAGTCTGTCCACTTTAGTCTTTCCACTATAGTCTGTCCACTTTAGTCTTTCCACTTTAGTCTTTCCACTTTAGTCTTTCCACTATAGTCTCCACTTTATTCTGTCCACTACAGGCTTTCCACTATAGTCTTTCCACTATAGTTTGTCCACTTTAGTCATTCCACTTTAGTCTTTCCACTATAGTCTGTCCACTTTAGTCTTACTTTATTCTGTCCACTACAGTCTTTCCACTATAGTCTTTCCACTATAGTCTGTCCACTTTAGTCTTTCCACTTAGTCTTTCCACTTCAGTCTTTCCACTAGAGTCTGTCCACTTTAGTCTTTCCACTTTAGTCTGTCCCCTTTAGTCTTTCCACTTTAGTCTGTCCACTTTAATCTTTCCACTATAGTCTGTCCACTTTAGTCTTTCCACTATAGTCTGTCCACTTTAGTCTTTCCACTTTAGTCTTTCCACTTTAGTCTTTCCACTATAGTCTCCACTTTATTCTGTCCACTACAGGCTTTCCACTATAGTCTTTCCACTATAGTTTGTCCACTTTAGTCTTTCCACTTTAGTCTTTCCACTATTCTCTGTCCACTTTAGTCCGTCCACTTTATTCTTTCCACTTTAGTGTTTCCACTATAGTCTTTCCACTACAGTTTTTCCACTTTAGTCTGTCCACTTCAGTCTTTCCACTATTCTCTGTCCACTTTAGTCCGTCCACTTTATTCTTTCCACTTTAGTGTTTCCACTATAGTCTTTCCACTACAGTTTTTCCACTTTAGTCTGTCCACTTCAGTCTTTCCACTATTCTCTGTACACTTTAGTCTGTCCACTTTATTCTTTCCACTTTAGTCTTTCCACTTTAGTCTGTCCACTTTAGTCTTTCCACTATTCTCTGTCCACTTTAGTCTGTCCACTTTATTCTTTCCACTTTAGTCTTTTCAATTTAGACTGTCCACTTTAGTCTTTCCACTATAGTCTGTCCACTTTAGTCTTTCCACTATTCTCTGTCCACTTTAATTTTTCCACTTTAGTCTTTCCACTATAGTCTCCACTTTATTCCGTCAACTACAATCTTTCCACTATAGTCTTTCCACTATAGTCTGTCCACTTTAGTCTTTCCACTTAGTCTTTCCACTTCAGTCTTTCCACTAGAGTCTGTCCGCTTTAGTCTTTCCACTTTAGTCTGTCCACTTTAGTCTTTCCACTTTAGTCTGTCCACTTTAGTCTTTCCACTATAGTCTGTCCACTTTAGTCTTTCCACTATAGTCTGTCCACTTTAGTCTTTCCACTTTAGTCTTTCCACTTTAGTCTTTCCACTACAGTCTGTCCAATTTAGTCTTTCCACTATTCTCTGTCCACTCGTCCACTTTAGTCTTTCCACTTCAGTCTTTCCACTATAGTCTGTCCACTTTAGTCTTTCCACTATTCTCTGTCCACTTTAGTCTTTCCACTATAATCTACACTTTATTCTGTCCACTACAGTCTTTCCACTATAGTCTTTCCACTATAGTCTGTCCACTTTAGTCGTTCCACTTTTGTCTTTCCACTACAGTCTCCACTTTATTCTGTCCACTACAGTGTTTCCACTATAGTCTTTCCAATATAGTCTGTCCACTTTAGTCTTTCCACTTTAGTCTTTCCACTATAGTCTCCACTTTATTCTCTCCACTACAGTCTTTCCACTTTAGTCTTTCCACTATTCTCTGTCCACTTTAGTCTTTCCACTATAGTCTCCACTTTATTCTGTCCACTACAGTCTCTCCACTATAGTCTTTCCACTATAGTCTGTCCACTTTAGTCTTTCCACTATTCTCTGTCCACTTTATTCTTTCCACTATACTCTCCACTATATTCTGTCCACTACAGTCTTTCCACTATAGTCTGTCCACTTTAGTCTTTCCACTTTAGTCTTTCAACTTTAGTCTGTCCACTTTAGTCTTTCCACTATAGTCTGTCCACTTTAGTCTTTCCACTATTCTCTGTCCACTTTATTCTTTCCACTATACTCTCCACTTTATTCTCTCCACTACAGTCTTTCCACTATAGTCTGTCCACTTTAGTCTTTCCACTTTAGTCTTTCCACTATAGTCTCCACTTTATTCTCTCCACTACAGTCTTTCCACTATAGTCTTTCCACTATAGTCTGTCCACTTTAGTCTTTCCACTTTAGTCTTTCCACTATAGTCTCCACTTTATTCTGTCCACTACAGTCTTTCCACTTTAGTCTTTCCACTATTCTCTGTCTACTTTAGTCTTTCCACTTTAGTCTTTCCACTATAGTCTCCACTTTATTCTGTCCAATACAGTCTTTCCACTATAGTCTGTCCACTTTATTCTTTCCACTTTAGTCTTTCCACTTTAGTCTGTCCACTTTAGTCTTTCCACTATTCTCTGTCCACTTTAGTCTTTCCACTTTAGTCTTTCCACTATAGTCTTTCCACTTTAGTCTTTCCACTTTAGTCTTTCCACTATAGTCTGTCCACTTTAGTCTTACTTTCTTCTGTCCACTATAGTCTTTCCACTATAGTCTTTCCACTATAGTCTGTCCACTTTAGTCTTTCCACTTAGTCTTTCCACTTCAGTCTTTCCACTAGAGTCTGTCCACTTTAGTCTTTCCACTTTAGTCTGTCCACTTTAGTCTTTCCACTTTAGTCTGTCCACTTTAGTCTTTCCACTATAGTCTGTCCACTTTAGTCTTTCCACTATAGTCTGTCCACTTTAGTCTTTCCACTTTAGTCTTTCCACTTTAGTCTTTCCACTATAGTCTCCACTTTATTCTGTCCACTACAGGCTTTCCACTATAGTCTTTCCACTATAGTTTGTCCACTTTAGTCTTTCCACTTTAGTCTTTCCACTATTCTCTGTCCACTTTAGTCTGTCCACTTTATTCTTTCCACTTTAGTCTTTCCACTATAGTCTTTCCTCTATAGTTTGTCCACTTTAGTCTGTCCACTTTAGTCTTTCCACTATTCTCTGTCCACTTTAGTCTGTCCACTTTATTCTTTCCACTTTAGTCTTTCCACTTTAGTCCGTCCACTATAGTTTGTCCACTTTAGTCTGTCCACTTTAGTCTTTCCACTATTCTCTGTCCACTTTAGTCTGTCCACTTTATTCTTTCCACTTTAGTCTTTCCACTTTAGTCTGTCCACTTTAGTCTTTCCACTATAGTCTGTCCACTTTAGTCTTTCCACTATTCTCTGTCCACTTTAATTTTTCCACTTTAGTCTTTCCACTATAGTCTCCACTTTATTCCGTCAACTACGGTCTTTCCACTATAGTCTTTCCACTTTCCACTGTCCAATACAGTCTTTCCACTATAGTCTGTCCACTTTATTCTTTCCACTTTAGTCTTTCCACTTTAGTCTGTCCACTTTAGTCTTTCCACTATTCTCTGTCCACTTTAGTCTTTCCACTTTAGTCTTTCCACTTTAGTCTTTCCACTTTAGTCTTTCCACTTTAGTCTTTCCACTATAGTCTGTCCACTTTAGTCTTACTTTATTCTGTCCACTATAGTCTTTCCACTATAGTCTTTCCACTATAGTCTGTCCACTTTAGTCTTTCCACTTAGTCTTTCCACTTCAGTCTTTCCACTAGAGTCTGTCCACTTTAGTCTTTCCACTTTAGTCTGTCCACTTTAGTCTTTCCACTTTAGTCTGTCTACTTTAGTCTTTCCACTATAGTCTGTCCCCTTTAGTCTTTCCACTATAGTCTGTCCACTTTAGTCTTTCCACTTTAGTCTTTCCACTTTAGTCTTTCCACTATAGTCTCCACTTTATTCTGTCCACTACAGGCTTTCCACTATAGTCTTTCCACTATAGTTTGTCCACTTTAGTCTTTCCACTTTAGTCTTTCCACTATTCTCTGTCCACTTTAGTCTGTCCACTTTATTCTTTCCACTTTAGTCTTTCCACTATAGTCTTTCCACTATAGTTTTCCACTTTAGTCTGTCCACTTTAGTCTTTCCACTATTCTCTGTCCACTTTAATTTTTCCACTTTAGTCTTTCCACTATAGTCTCCACTTTATTCCGTCAACTACGGTATAGTCTTTCCAGTATAGTCTGTCCACTTTAATCTTTCCACTTAGTCTTTCCACTTCAGTCTTTCCACTAGAGTCTGTCCACTTTAGTCTTTCCACTTTAGTCTGTCCACTTTAGTCTTTCCACTTTAGTCTGTCCACTTTAGTCTTTCCACTATAGTCTGTCCACTTTAGTCTTTCCACTATAGTCTGTCCACTTTAGTCTTTCTACTATTCTCTGTCCACTTTAATTTTTCCACTTTAGTCTTTCCAATATAGTCTCCACTTTATTCCGTCAACTACGGTCTTTCCACTGTAGTCTTTCCAGTATAGTCTGTCAACTTTAGTCTTTCCACTTAGTCTTTCCACTTCAGTCTTTCCACTAGAGTCTGTCCACTTTAGTCTTTCCACTTTAGTCTGTCCACTTTAGTCTTTCCACTTTAGTCTTTCCACTATAGTCTGTCCACTTTAGTCTTTCCACTATAGTCTTTCCACTTTAGTCTTTCCACTTTAGTCTTTCCACTTTAGTCTTTCCACTATAGTCTGTCCACTTTAGTCTTTCCACTATTCTCTGTCCACTCGTCCACTTTAGTCTTTCCACTTTAGTCTTTCCACTATAGTCTGTCCACTTTAGTCTTTCCACTATTCTCTGTCCACTTTAGTCTTTCCACTTTATTCTTTCCACTTTAGTCTTTCCACTATAGTCTTTCCACTATAGTCTTTCCTCTATAGTTTGTCCACTTTAGTCTGTCCACTTTAGTCTTTCAACTATTCTCTGTCCACTTTAGTCTGTCCACTTTATTCTTTCCACTTTAGTCTTTCCAATTTAGTCTGTCCACTTTAGTCTTTCCACTGTAGTCTGTCCACTTTAGTCTTTCCACTTAGTCTTTCCACTTCAGTCTTTCCACTAGAGTCTGTCCACTTTAGTCTTTCCACTTTAGTCTTTCCACTTTAGTCTTTCCACTTTAGTCTGTCCACTTTAGTCTTTCCACTATAGTCTGTCCACTTTAGTCTTTCCACTATAGTCTGTCCACTTTAGTCTTTCCACTTTAGTCTTTCCACTATAGTCTGTCCAATTTAGTCTTTCCACTATTCTCTGTCCACTCGTCCACTTTAGTCTTTCCACTTTAGTCTTTCCACTATAGTCTGTCCACTTTAGTCTTTCCACTATTCTCTGTCCACTATAGTCTGTCCACTTTAGTCTTTCCACTCAGTCTTTCCACTTCAGTCTTTCCACTAGAGTCTGTCCACTTTAGTCTTTCCACTTTAGTCTGTCCACTTTAGTCTTTCCACTTTAGTCCGTCCACTTTAGTCTTTCCACTATAGTCTCCACTTTATTCCGTCAACTACGGTCTTTCCACTATAGTCTTTCCACTTTCCACTGTCCAATACAGTCTTTCCACTATAGTCTGTCCACTTTATTCTTTCCACTTTAGTCTTTCCACTTTAGTCTGTCCACTTTAGTCTTTCCACTATTCTCTGTCCACTTTAGTCTTTCCACTTTAGTCTTTCCACTTTAGTCTTTCCACTTTAGTCTTTCCACTTTAGTCTTTCCACTATAGTCTGTCCACTTTAGTCTTACTTTATTCTGTCCACTATAGTCTTTCCACTATAGTCTTTCCACTATAGTCTGTCCACTTTAGTCTTTCCACTTAGTCTTTCCACTTCAGTCTTTCCACTAGAGTCTGTCCACTTTAGTCTTTCCACTTTAGTCTGTCCACTTTAGTCTTTCCACTTTAGTCTGTCTGCTTTAGTCTTTCCACTATAGTCTGTCCCCTTTAGTCTTTCCACTATAGTCTGTCCACTTTAGTCTTTCCACTTTAGTCTTTCCACTTTAGTCTTTCCACTATAGTCTCCACTTTATTCTGTCCACCACAGGCTTTCCACTATAGTCTTTCCACTATAGTTTGTCCACTTTAGTCTTTCCACTTTAGTCTTTCCACTATTCTCTGTCCACTTTAGTCTGTCCACTTTATTCTTTCCACTTTAGTCTTTCCACTATAGTCTTTCCACTATAGTTTTCCACTTTAGTCTGTCCACTTTAGTCTTTCCACTATTCTCTGTCCACTTTAATTTTTCCACTTTAGTCTTTCCACTATAGTCTCCACTTTATTCCGTCAACTACGGTATAGTCTTTCCAGTATAGTCTGTCCACTTTAATCTTTCCACTTAGTCTTTCCACTTCAGTCTTTCCACTAGAGTCTGTCCACTTTAGTCTTTCCACTTTAGTCTGTCCACTTTAGTCTTTCCACTTTAGTCTGTCCACTTTAGTCTTTCCACTATAGTCTGTCCACTTTAGTCTTTCCACTCTAGTCTGTCCACTTTAGTCTTTCTACTATTCTCTGTCCACTTTAATTTTTCCACTTTAGTCTTTCCAATATAGTCTCCACTTTATTCCGTCAACTACGGTCTTTCCACTATAGTCTTTCCAGTATAGTCTGTCCACTTTAGTCTTTCCACTTAGTCTTTCCACTTCAGTCTTTCCACTAGAGTCTGTCCACTTTAGTCTTTCCACTTTAGTCTGTCCACTTTAGTCTTTCCACTTTAGTCTTTCCACTATAGTCTGTCCACTTTAGTCTTTCCACTATAGTCTTTCCACTTTAGTCTTTCCACTTTAGTCTTTCCACTTTAGTCTTTCCACTATAGTCTGTCCACTTTAGTCTTTCCACTATTCTCTGTCCACTCGTCCACTTTAGTCTTTCCACTTTAGTCTTTCCACTATAGTCTGTCCACTTTAGTCTTTCCACTATTCTCTGTCCACTTTAGTCTTTCCACTTTATTCTTTCCACTTTAGTCTTTCCACTATAGTCTTTCCACTATAGTCTTTCCTCTATAGTTTGTCCACTTTAGTCTGTCCACTTTAGTCTTTCAACTATTCTCTGTCCACTTTAGTCTGTCCACTTTATTCTTTCCACTTTAGTCTTTCCAATTTAGTCTGTCCACTTTAGTCTTTCCACTGTAGTCTGTCCACTTTAGTCTTTCCACTTAGTCTTTCCACTTCAGTCTTTCCACTAGAGTCTGTCCACTTTAGTCTTTCCACTTTAGTCTTTCCACTTTAGTCTTTCCACTTTAGTCTGTCCACTTTAGTCTTTCCACTATAGTCTGTCCACTTTAGTCTTTCCACTATAGTCTGTCCACTTTAGTCTTTCCACTTTAGTCTTTCCACTATAGTCTGTCCAATTTAGTCTTTCCACTATTCTCTGTCCACTCGTCCACTTTAGTCTTTCCACTTTAGTCTTTCCACTATAGTCTGTCCACTTTAGTCTTTCCACTATTCTCTGTCCACTATAGTCTGTCCACTTTAGTCTTTCCACTCAGTCTTTCCACTTCAGTCTTTCCACTAGAGTCTGTCCACTTTAGTCTTTCCACTTTAGTCTGTCCACTTTAGTCTTTCCACTTTAGTCCGTCCACTTTAGTCTTTCCACTATAGTCTGTCCACTTTAGTCTTTCCACTATAGTCTGTCCACTTTAGTCTTTCCACTTTAGTCTTTTCACTTTAGTCTTTCCACTATAGTCTCCACTTTATTCTGTCCACTACAGGCTTTCCACTATAGTCTTTCCACTATAGTTTGTCCACTTTAGTCTTTCCACTTTAGTCATTCCACTATTCTCTGTCCACTTTAGTCTGTCCACTTTATTCTTTCCACTTTAGTCTTTCCACTATAGTCTTTCCACTATACTTTGTCCACTTTAGTCTGTCCACTTTAGTCTTTCCACTATTCTCTGTCCACTTTAGTCTGTCCACTTTATTCTTTCCACTTTAGTCTTCCCACTTTAGTCTGTCCACTTTAGTCTTTCCACTATAGTCTGTCCACTTTAGTCTTTCCACTATTCTCTGTCCACTTTAATTTTTCCACTTTAGTCTTTCCACTATAGTCTCCACTTTATTCCGTCAACTACAGTCTTTCCACTATTGTCTTTCCACTATAGTCTGTCCACTTTAGTCTTTCCACTATTCTCTGTCCACTTTAATTTTTCCACTATAGTCTCAACTTTATTCCGTCAACTACAGTCTTTCCACTATTGTCTTTCCACTATAGTCTACACTTTATTCTGTCCACTACAGTCTTTCCACTATAGTCTTTCCACTATAGTCTGTCCACTTTAGTCGTTCCACTTTAGTTTTTCCACTTT
This sequence comes from Branchinecta sandiegonensis, assembly GCA_030848855.1. Classification (NCBI taxonomy): domain Eukaryota; kingdom Metazoa; phylum Arthropoda; class Branchiopoda; order Anostraca; family Branchinectidae; genus Branchinecta; species Branchinecta sandiegonensis. Next base: position 678,186 of record JAUPMV010000014.1, on the reverse strand, counting down.
AGTCCGTCCACTTCAGTCTTTCCAATATAGTCTGTCCACTTTAGTCTTTCCACTTTAGTCTTTCCACTATAGTCTGCCCACTTTAGTCTTTCCACTATTCTCTGTCCACTTTAATTTTTCCACTTTAGTCTTTCCACTATAGTCTCCACTTTATTCCGTCAACTACGGTCTTTCCACTGTAGTCTTTCCAGTATAGTCTGTCCACTTTAATCTTTCCACTTAGTCTTTCCACTTCAGTCTTTCCACTAGAGTCTGTCCACTTTAGTCTTTCCACTTTAGTCTGTCCACTTTAGTCTTTCCACTTTAGTCTGTCCACTTTAGTCTTTCCACAATAGTCTGTCCACTTTAGTCTTTCCACTATAGTCTGTCCACTTTAGTCTTTCCACTATTCTCTGTCCACTTTAATTTTTCCACTTTAGTCTTTCCAATATAGTCTCCACTTTATTCCGTCAACTACGGTCTTTCCACTATAGTCTTTCCAGTATAGTCTGTCCACTTTAGTCTTTCCACTTAGTCTTTCCACTTCAGTCTTTCCACTAGAGTCTGTCCACTTTAGTCTTTCCACTTTAGTCTGTCCACTTTAGTCTTTCCACTTTAGTCTTTCCACTATAGTCTGTCCACTTTAGTCTTTCCACTATAGTCTTTCCACTTTAGTCTTTCCACTTTAGTCTTTCCACTTTAGTCTTTCCACTATAGTCTGTCCACTTTAGTCTTTCCACTATTCTCTGTCCACTCGTCCACTTTAGTCTTTCCACTTTAGTCTTTCCACTATAGTCTGTCCACTTTAGTCTTTCCACTATTCTCTGTCCACTTTAGTCTTTCCACTTTATTCTTTCCACTTTAGTCTTTCCACTATAGTCTTTCCACTATAGTCTTTCCTCTATAGTTTGTCCACTTTAGTCTGTCCACTTTAGTCTTTCCACTATTCTCTGTCCACTTTAGTCTGTCCACTTTATTCTTTCCACTTTAGTCTTTCCAATTTAGTCTGTCCACTTTAGTCTTTCCACTATAGTCTGTCCACTTTAGTCTTTCCACTTAGTCTTTCCACTTCAGTCTTTCCACTAGAGTCTGTCCACTTTAGTCTTTCCACTTTAGTCTTTCCACTTTAGTCTTTCCACTTTAGCCTGTCCACTTTAGTCTTTCCACTATAGTCTGTCCACTTTAGTCTTTCCACTATAGTCTGTCCACTTTAGTCTTTCCACTTTAGTCTTTCCACTTTAGTCTTTCCACTATAGTCTGTCCAATTTAGTCTTTCCACTATTCTCTGTCCACTCGTCCACTTTAGTCTTTCCACTTTAGTCTTTCCACTATAGTCTGTCCACTTTAGTCTTTCCACTATTCTCTGTCCACTATAGTCTGTCCACTTTAGTCTTTCCACTCAGTCTTTCCACTTCAGTCTTTCCACTAGAGTCTGTCCACTTTAGTCTTTCCACTTTAGTCTGTCCACTTTAGTCTTTCCACTTTAGTCTGTCCACTTTAGTCTTTCCACTATAGTCTGTCCACTTTAGTCTTTCCACTATAGTCTGTCCACTTTAGTCTTTCCACTTTAGTCTTTTCACTTTAGTCTTTCCACTATAGTCTCCACTTTATTCTGTCCACTACAGGCTTTCCACTATAGTCTTTCCACTATAGTTTGTCCACTTTAGTCTTTCCACTTTAGTCATTCCACTATTCTCTGTCCACTTTAGTCTGTCCACTTTATTCTTTCCACTTTAGTCTTTCCACTATAGTCTTTCCACTATACTTTGTCCACTTTAGTCTGTCCACTTTAGTCTTTCCACTATTCTCTGTCCACTTTAGTCTGTCCACTTTATTCTTTCCACTTTAGTCTTTCCACTTTAGTCTGTCCACTTTAGTCTTTCCACTATAGTCTGTCCACTTTAGTCTTTCCACTATTCTCTGTCCACTTTAATTTTTCCACTTTAGTCTTTCCACTATAGTCTCCACTTTATTCCGTCAACTACAGTCTTTCCACTATTGTCTTTCCACTATAGTCTGTCCACTTTAGTCTTTCCACTATTCTCTGTCCACTTTAATTTTTCCACTATAGTCTCCACTTTATTCCGTCAACTACAGTCTTTCCACTATTGTCTTTCCACTATAGTCTACACTTTATTCTGTCCACTACAGTCTTTCCACTATAGTCTTTCCACTATAGTCTGTCCACTTTAGTCGTTCCACTTTAGTTTTTCCACTTTAGTCCGTCCACTTCAGTCTTTCCACTATAGTCTGTCCACTTTAGTCTTTCCACTTTAGTCTTTCCACTTTAGTCTTTCCACTATAGTCTCCACTTTTTTCTGTCCACTACAGTCTTTCCACTATAGTCTTTCCACTATAGTCTGTCCACTTTAGTCTTTCCACTATTCTCTGTCCACTTTAGTCTTTCCACTATCGTCTCCACTTTATTCTGTCCACTAAAGTCTTTCCACTATAGTCTTTCCACTATAGTCTGTCCACTTTAGTCTTTTCACTTTAGTCTTTCCACTATAGTCTCCACTATACTCTGTCCACTACAGTCTTTCCACTTTAGTCTTTCCACTATTCTCTGTCTACTTTAGTCTTTCCACTTTAGTCTTTCCACTATAGTCTCCACTTTATTCTGTCCACTACAGTCTTTCCACTATAGTCTGTCCACTTTATTCTTTCTACTTTAGTCTTTCCACTTTAGTCTGTCCACTTTAGTCTTTCCACTATTCTCTGTCCACTTTAGTCTTTCCACTTTAGTCTTTCCACTATAGTCTTTCCACTTTAGTCTTTCCACTTTAGTCTTTCCACTATAGTCTGTCCGCTTTAGTCTTACTTTTTTCTGTCCACTACAGTCTTTCCACTATAGTCTTTCCACTATAGTCTGTCCACTTTAGTCTTTCCACTTAGTCTTTCCACTTCAGTCTTTCCACTAGAGTCTGTCCACTTTAGTCTTTCCACTTTAGTCTGTCCCCTTTAGTCTTTCCACTCTAGTCTGTCCACTTTAGTCTTTCCACTATAGTCTGTCCACTTTAGTCTTTCCACTATAGTCTGTCCACTTTAGTCTTTCCACTTTAGTCTTTCCACTTTAGTCTTTCCACTATAGTCTCCACTTTATTCTGTCCACTACAGGCTTTCCACTATAGTCTTTCCACTATAGTTTGTCCACTTTAGTCTTTCCACTTTAGTCTTTCCACTATTCTCTGTCCACTTTAGTCTGTCCACTTTATTCTTTCCACTTTAGTGTTTCCACTATAGTCTTTCCACTACAGTTTGTCCACTTTAGTCTGTCCACTTCAGTCTTTCCACTATTCCCTGTCCACTTTAGTCTGTCCACTTTATTCTTTCCACTTTAGTCTTTCCACTTTAGTCTGTCCACTTTAGTCTTTCCACTATAGTCTGTCCACTTTAGTCTTTCCACTATTCTCTGTCCACTTTAATTTTTCCACTTTAGTCTTTCCACTATAGTCTCCACTTTATTCCGTCAACTACAGTCTTTCCACTATAGTCTTTCCACTATAGTCTGTCCACTTTAGTCTTTCCACTTTAGTCTTTCCATTTTAGTCTTTCCACTATAGTCTGTCCACTTTAGTCTTTCCACTATTCTCTGTCCACTCGTCCACTTTAGTCTTTCCACTTTAGTCTTTCCACTATAGTCTGTCCACTTTAGTCTTTCCACTATTCTCTGTCCACTTTAGTCTTTCCACTTTATTCTTTCCACTTTAGTCTTTCCACTATAGTCTTTCCACTATAGTTTGTCCACTTTAGTCTGTCCACTTTAGTCTTTCCACTATTCTCTGTCCACTTTAGTCTGTCCACTTTATTCTTTCCACTTTAGTCTTTTCAATTTAGTCTGTCCACTTTAGTCTTTCCACTATAGTCTGTCCACTTTAGTCTTTCCACTATTCTCTGTCCACTTTAATTTTTCCACTTTAGTCTTTCCACTATAGTCTCCACTTTATTCCGTCAACTACAATCTTTCCACTATAGTCTTTCCACTATAGTCTTTCCACTTTAGTCTTTCCACTTAGTCTTTCCACTTCAGTCTTTCCACTAGAGTCTGTCCACTTTAGTCTTTCCACTTTAGTCTGTCCACTTTAGTCTTTCCACTTTAGTCTGTCCACTTTAGTCTTTCCACTATAGTCTGTCCACTTTAGTCTTTCCACTATAGTCTTTTCCACTATAGTCTTTCCACTTTAGTCTTTCCACTTTAGTCTGTCCACTTTAGTCTTTCCACTATAGTCTGTCCACTTTAGTCTTTCCACTATTCTCCGTCCACTTTAGTCTGTCCACTTTATTCTTTCCACTTTAGTCTTTCCAATTTAGTCTGTCCACTTTAGTCTTTCGACTAAAGTCTTTCCACTATAGTCTGTCCACTTTAGTCTTTCCACTTTAGTCTTTCCACTATAGTCTCCACTTTATTCTGTCCACTACAGTCTCTCCACTATAGTCTTTCCACTATAGTCTGTCCACTTTAGTCTTTCCACTATTCTCTGTCCACTTTATTCTTTCCACTATACTCTCCACTTTATTCTGTCCACTACAGTCTTTCCACTATAGTCTGTCCACTTTAGTCTTTCCACTTTAGTCTTTCCACTTTAGTCTGTCCACTTTAGTCTTTCCACTATAGTCTGTCCACTTTAGTCTTTCCACTATTCTCTGTCCACTTTATTCTTTCCACTATACTTTCCACTTTATTCTGTCCACTACAGTCTTTCCACTATAGTCTGTCCACTTTAGTCTTTCCACTATAGTCTGTCCACTTTAGTCTTTCCACTATTCTCTGTCCACTTTATTCTTTCCACTATACTCTCCACTTTATTCTGTCCACTACAGTCTTTCCACTATAGTCTGTCCACTTTAGTCTTTCCACTTTAGTCTTTCCACTATAGTCTGTCCACTTTAGTCTTTCCACTATTCTCTGTCCACTTTAGTCTTTCCACTATAGTCTACACTTTATTCTGTCCACTACAGTCTTTCCACTTTAGTCTTTCCACTTGAGTCTTTCCACTATTCTCTGTCCACTTTAGTCTTTCCACTTTAGTCTTTCCGCTTTAGTCTGTCCACTCTTAGTCTTTCTACTTTAGTCTTTCCACTTTAGTCTGTCCACTTTAGTCTTTCCACTATAGTCTGTCCACTTTAGTCTTTCCACTTTTGTTTTTCCGCTTTAGTCTGTCCACTTTAGTCTTTCCACTTTAGTCTTTCCGCTTTAGTCTGTCCACTTAGTCTTTCCACTAGAGTCTGTCCACTCTAGTATTTCCACTTTAGTCTGTCCACTTTAGTCTGTCCACTTTAGTCTTTCCACTTTACTATAGTCTGTCCACTTTAGTCGTTCCACTTTAGTTTTTCCACTTTAGTCTGTCCACTTCAGTCTTTCCACTATAGTCTGTCCACTTTAGTCTTTCCACTTTAGTCTTTCCACTATAGTCTCCACTTTATTCTGTCCACTACAGTCTTTCCACTATAGTCTTTCCACTATAGTCTGTCCAATTTAGTCTTTCCACTATTCTCTGTCCAGTTTAGTCTTTCCACTATTGTCTTCACTTTATTCTGTCCACTACAGTCTTTCCACTATAGTCTGTCCACTTTAGTCTTTCCACTATTCTCTGTCCACTTTAGTCTTTCCACTATAGTCTGTCCACTTTAGTCTTTCCACTTTAGTCTTTCCACTATAGTCTGTCCACTTTAGTCTTTCCACTATTCTCTGTCCACTTTAGTCTTTCCACTATAGTCTACACTTTATTCTGTCCACTACAGTCTTTCCACTTTAGTCTTTCCACTTGAGTCTTTCCACTATTCTCTGTCCACTTTAGTCTTTCCACTATAGTCTCCACTTTATTCTGTCCACTACAGTCTTTCCACTATAGTCTTTCCACTACAGTCTGTCCACTTTAGTCTTTCCACTTTAGACTTTCCACTTTAGTCTGTCCACTTTAGTCTTTCCACTATAGTTCATCCACTTTAGTCTTTCCACTTTAGTCTTTCCGCTTTAGTCTGTCCACTTAGTCTTTCCACTAGAGTCTGTCCACTCTAGTATTTCCACTTTAGTCTGTCCACTTTAGTCTGTCCACTTTAGTCTTTCCACTTTACTATAGTCTGTCCACTTTAGTCGTTCCACTTTAGTTTTTCCACTTTAGTCTGTCCACTTCAGTCTTTCCACTATAGTCTGTCCACTTTAGTCTTTCCACTTTAGTCTTTCCACTATAGTCTCCACTTTATTCTGTCCACTACAGTCTTTCCACTATAGTCTTTCCACTATAGTATGTCCACTTTAGTCTTTCCACTTCATTCTTTCCACTTTAGTCTGTCCACTTTAGTCTTTCCACTATAGTCTGTCCACTTTAGTCTTTCTACTTTAGTCTTTCCACTTTAGTCTGTCCACTTTAGTCTTTCCACTATAGTCTGTCCACTTTAGTCTTTCCACTTTTGTTTTTCCGCTTTAGTCTGTCCACTTAGTCTTTCCACTTCAGTCTTTCCACTAGAGTCTGTCCACTTTAGTCTTTCCACTTTAGTCTGTCCACTTTAGTCTTTCCACTTTAGTCTGTCCACTTTAGTCTTTCCACTATAGTCTGTCCACTTTAGTCTTTCCACTTTAGTCTTTCCACTTTAGTCTGTCCACTTTAGTTTTTCCACTATAGTCTGTCCACTTTAGTCTTTCCACTTTTTTTTTTCCGCTTTAGTCTGTCCACTTAGTCTTTCCACTAGAGTCTGTCCACTTTAGTCTTTCCACTTTAGTCTGTCCACTTTAGTCTTTCCACTTTAGTCTGTCCACTTTAGTCTTTCCACTATAGTCTGTCCACTTTAGTCTTTCCACTATAGTCTGTCCACTTTAGTCTTTCCACTTTAGTCTTTCCACTTTAGTCTTTCCATTATAGTCTCCACTTTATTCTGTCCACTACAGGCTTTCCACTATAGTCTTTCCACTATAGTTTGTCCACTTTAGTCTTTCCACTTTAGTCTGTCCACTTTAGTCTTTCCACTTTAGTCTTTCCACTTGAGTCTTTCCACTATTCTCTGTCCACTTTAGTCTTTCCACTTTATTCTTTCCACTTTAGTCTTTCCACTATAGTCTGTCCACTTTAGTCTTACTTTATTCTGTCCACTACAGGCTTTCCACTATAGTCTTTCCACTATAGTTTGTCCACTTTAGTCTTTCCACTTTAGTCTTTCCACTTAGTCTTTCCACTTCAGTCTTTCCACTGTCCACTTTAGTCCTTCCGCTTTAGTCTGTCCACTTTAGTCTTTCCACTTTAGTCTGTCCACTTTAGTCTTTCCACTATAGTTTGTCCACTTTAGTCTTTCCACTATAGTCTGTCCACTTTAGTCTTTCCACTTTAGTCTTTCCACTATTCTCTGTCCACTTTAGTCTGTCCGCTTTATTCTTTCCACTTTAGTCTTTCCACTATAGTCTTTCCACTATAGTCTGTCCACTATAGTCTGTCCACTTTAGTCTTTCCACTATTCTCTGTCCACTTTAGTCTTTCCACTATAGTCTCCACTTTATTCTGTCCACTACAGTCTTTCCACTATAGTCTTTCCACTATAGTCTGTCCACTTTAGTCTTTCCACTTTAGTCTTTCCACTATAGTCTCCACTTTATTCTCTCCACTACAGTCTTTCCACTTTAGTCTTTCCACTATTCTCTGTCCACTTTAGTCTTTCCACTATAGTCTCCACTTTATTCTGTCCACTACAGTATCTCCACCATAGTCTTTCCACTATAGTCTGTCCACTTTAGTCTTTCCACTATTCTCTGTCCACTTTATTCTTTCCACTATACTCTCAACTTTATTCTGTCCACTACAGTCTTTCCACTATAGTCTGTCCACTTTAGTCTTTCCACTTTAGTCTTTCCACTTTAGTCTGTCCACTTTAGTCTTTCCACTTTAGTCTTTCCACTTTAGTCTGTCCACTTTAGTCTTTCCACTATAGTCTGTCCACTTTAGTCTTTCCACTTTAGTCTTTCCACTATAGTCTGTCCACTTTAGTATTTCCACTATTCTCTGTCCACTTTAGTCTTTCCACTATAGTCTACACTTTATTCTGTCCACTACAGTTTTTCCACTATAGTCTTTCCACTATAGTCCGTCCACTTTAGTCGTTCCACTTTAGTTTTTCCACTTTAGTCTGTCCACTTCAGTCTTTCCACTATAGTCTGTCCACTTTAGTCTTTCCACTTTAGTCTTTCCACTATAGTCTCCAATTTATTCTGTCCACTACAATCTTTCCACTATAGTCTTTCCACTATAGTCTGTCCAATTTAGTCTTTCCACTATTCTCTGTCCAGTTTAGTCTTTCCACTATTGTCTCCACTTTATTCTGTCCACTACAGTCTGTCCACTACAGTCTTTCCACTATAGTCTTTCCACTATAGTCTGTCCACTTTAGTCTTTCCACTATTCTCTGTCCACTTTAGTCTTCTACTTTAGTCTTTCCACTATAGTCTCCACTTTAATCTGTCCACTACAGTCTTTCCACTATAGTCTTTCCACTATAGTCTGTCCACTTTAGTCTTTCCACTTTAGTCTTTCCATTTTAGTCTTTCCACTATAGTCTGTCCACTTTAGTCTTTCCACTATTCTCTGTCCACTCGTCCACTTTAGTCTTTCCACTTTAGTCTTTCCACTATAGTCTGTCCACTTTAGTCTTTCCACTATTCTCTGTCCACTTTAGTCTTTCCACTTTATTCTTTCCACTTTAGTCTTTCCACTATAGTCTTTCCACTATAGTTTGTCCACTTTAGTCTGTCCACTTTAGTCTTTCCACTATTCTCTGTCCACTTTAGTCTGTCCACTTTATTCTTTCCACTTTAGTCTTTTCAATTTAGTCTGTCCACTTTAGTCTTTCCACTATAGTCTGTCCACTTTAGTCTTTCCACTATTCTCTGTCCACTTTAATTTTTCCACTTTAGTCTTTCCACTATAGTCTCCACTTTATTTCGTCAACTACAATCTTTCCACTATAGTCTTTCCACTATAGTCTGTCCACTTTAGTCTTTCCACTTAGTCTTTCCACTTCAGTCTTTCCACTAGAGTCTGTCCACTTTAGTCTTTCCACTTTAGTCTGTCCACTTTAGTCTTTCCACTTTAGTCTGTCCACTTTAGTCTTTCCACTATAGTCTGTCCACTTTAGTCTTTCCACTATAGTCTGTCCACTTTAGTCTTTCCACTTTAGTCTTTCCACTATAGTCTGTCCAATTTAGTCTTTCCACTATTCTCTGTCCACTCGTCCACTTTAGTCTTTCCACTTCAGTCTTTCCACTATAGTCTGTCCACTTTAGTCTTTCCACTATTCTCTGTCCACTTTAGGCTTTCCACTATAGTCTACACTTTATTCTGTCCACTACAGTCTTTCCACTATAGTCTTTCCACTATAGTCTGTCCACTTTAGTCGTTCCACTTTAGTTTTTCCACTTTAGTCTGTCCACTTCAGTCTTTCCACTATAGTCTGTCAACTTTAGTCTTTCCACTTTAGTCTTTCCACTATAGTCTCCACTTTATTCTGTCCATTACAGTCTTTCCACTATAGTCTTTCTTTACAGTCTGTCCACTTTAGTCTTTCCACTATTCTCTGTCTACTTTAGTCTTTCCACTATCGTCTCCACTTTATTCTGTCCACTACAGTCTTTTCACTATAGTCTTTCCACTATAGTCTGTCCACTTTAGTCTTTCCACTTTAGTCCTTCCACTATAGTCTCCACTTTATTCTGTCCACTACAGTCTTTCCACTTTAGTCTTTCAACTATTCTCTGTCTACTTTAGTCTTTCCACTTTAGTCTTTCCACTATAGTCTCCACTTTATTCTGTCCACTACAGTCTTTCCACTATAGTCTGTCAACTTTATTCTTTCTACTTTAGTCTTTCCACTTTAGTCTGTCCACTTTAGTCTTTCCACTATTCTCTGTCCACTTTAGTCTTTCCACTTTAGTCTTTCCACTATAGTCTTTCCACTTTAGTCTTTCCACTTTAGTCTTTCCACTATAGTCTGTCCACTTTAGTCTTACTTTATTCTGTCCACTACAGTCTTTCCACTATAGTCTTTCCACTATAGTCTGTCCACTTTAGTCGTTCCACTTTAGTTTTTCCACTTTAGTCTGTCCACTTCAGTCTTTCCACTATAGTCTGTCCACTTTAGTCTTTCCACTATAGTCTCCACTTTATTCTGTCCACTACAGTCTCTCCACTTTAGTCTTTCCACTATTCTCTGTCCACTTTAGTCTTTCCACTATAGTCTCCACTTTATTCTGTCCACTACAGTCTTTCCACTTTAGTCTTTCCACTATTCTCTGTCCACTTTAGTCTTTCAACTTTAGTCTTTCCACTTTAGTCTTTCCACTTTAGTCTGTCCACTTTAGTCTTTCCACTATAGTCTGTCCACTTTAGTCTTTCCACTATTCTCCGTCCACTTTAGTCTGTCCACTTTATTCTTTCCACTTTAGTCTTTCCAATTTAGTCTGTCCACTTTAGTCTTTCGACTAAAGTCTTTCCACTATAGTCTGTCCACTTTAGTCTTTCTACTTTAGTCTTTCCACTATAGTCTCCACTTTATTCTGTCCACTACAGTCTCTCCACTATAGTCTTTCCACTATAGTCTGTCCACTTTAGTCTTTCCACTATTCTCTGTCCACTTTATTCTTTCCACTATACTCTCCACTTTATTCTGTCCACTACAGTCTTTCCACTATAGTCTGTCCACTTTAGTCTTTCCACTTTAGTCTTTCCACTTTAGTCTGTCCACTTTAGTCTTTCCACTATAGTCTGTCCACTTTAGTCTTTCCACTATTCTCTGTCCACTTTATTCTTTCCACTATACTTTCCACTTTATTCTGTCCACTACAGTCTTTCCACTATAGTCTGTCCACTTTAGTCTTTCCACTATAGTCTGTCCACTTTAGTCTTTCCACTATTCTCTGTCCACTTTATTCTTTCCACTATACTCTCCACTTTATTCTGTCCACTACAGTCTTTCCACTATAGTCTGTCCACTTTAGTCTTTCCACTTTAGTCTTTCCACTATAGTCTGTCCACTTTAGTCTTTCCACTATTCTCTGTCCACTTTAGTCTTTCCACTATAGTCTACACTTTATTCTGTCCACTACAGTCTTTCCACTTTAGTCTTTCCACTTGAGTCTTTCCACTATTCTCTGTCCACTTTAGTCTTTCCACTATAGTCTCCACTTTATTCTGTCCACTACAGTCTTTCCACTATAGTCTTTCCACTACAGTCTGTCCACTTTAGTCTTTCCACTTTAGACTTTCCACTTTAGTCTGTCCACTTTAGTCTTTCCACTATAGTTCATCCACTTTAGTCTTTCCACTTTAGTCTTTCCGCTTTAGTCTGTCCACTTAGTCTTTCCACTAGAGTCTGTCCACTCTAGTATTTCCACTTTAGTCTGTCCACTTTAGTCTGTCCACTTTAGTCTTTCCACTTTACTATAGTCTGTCCACTTTAGTCGTTCCACTTTAGTTTTTCCACTTTAGTCTGTCCACTTCAGTCTTTCCACTATAGTCTGTCCACTTTAGTCTTTCCACTTTAGTCTTTCCACTATAGTCTCCACTTTATTCTGTCCACTACAGTCTTTCCACTATAGTCTTTCCACTATAGTCTGTCCAATTTAGTCTTTCCACTATTCTCTGTCCAGTTTAGTCTTTCCACTATAGTCTCCACTTTATTCTGTCCACTACAGTCTTTCCACTATAGTCTTTCCACTACAGTCTGTCCACTTTAGTCTTTCCACTTTAGACTTTCCACTTTAGTCTGTCCACTTTAGTCTTTCCACTATAGTTCATCCACTTTAGTCTTTCCACTTTAGTCTTTCCGCTTTAGTCTGTCCACTTAGTCTTTCCACTATAGTCTGTCCACTTTAGTCTTTCCACTATTCTCTGTCCACTTTAGTCTTTCCACTATAGTCTCCACTTTAATCTGTCCACTACAGTCTTTCCACTATAGTCTTTCCACTATAGTATGTCCACTTTAGTCTTTCCACTTCATTCTTTCCACTTTAGTCTGTCCACTTTAGTCTTTCCACTATAGTCTGTCCACTTTAGTCTTTCTACTTTAGTCTTTCCACTTTAGTCTGTCCACTTTAGTCTTTCCACTATAGTCTGTCCACTTTAGTCTTTCCACTTTTGTTTTTCCGCTTTAGTCTGTCCACTTAGTCTTTCCACTTCAGTCTTTCCACTAGAGTCTGTCCACTTTAGTCTTTCCACTTTAGTCTGTCCACTTTAGTCTTTCCACTTTAGTCTGTCCACTTTAGTCTTTCCACTATAGTCTGTCCACTTTAGTCTTTCCACTTTAGTCTTTCCACTTTAGTCTGTCCACTTTAGTCTTTCCACTATAGTCTGTCCACTTTAGTCTTTCCACTTTTGTTTTTCCGCTTTAGTCTGTCCACTTAGTCTTTCCACTAGAGTCTGTCCACTTTAGTCTTTTCACTTTAGTCTGTCCACTTTAGTCTTTCCACTTTAGTCTGTCCACTTTAGTCTTTCCACTATAGTCTGTCCACTTTAGTCTTTCCACTATAGTCTGTCCACTTTAGTCTTTCCACTTTAGTCTTTCCACTTTAGTCTTTCCATTATAGTCTCCACTTTATTCTGTCCACTACAGGCTTTCCACTATAGTCTTTCCACTATAGTTTGTCCACTTTAGTCTTTCCACTTTAGTCTGTCCACTTTAGTCTTTCCACTTTAGTCTTTCCACTTGAGTCTTTCCACTATTCTCTGTCCACTTTAGTCTTTCCACTTTATTCTTTCCACTTTAGTCTTTCCACTATAGTCTGTCCACTTTAGTCTTACTTTATTCTGTCCACTACAGGCTTTCCACTATAGTCTTTCCACTATAGTTTGTCCACTTTAGTCTTTCCACTTTAGTCTTTCCACTTAGTCTTTCCACTTCAGTCTTTCCACTAGAGTCTGTCCACTTTAGTCTTTCCGCTTTAGTCTGTCCACTTTAGTCTTTCCACTTTAGTCTGACCACTTTAGTCTTTCCACTATAGTTTGTCCACTTTAGTCTTTCCACTATAGTCTGTCCACTTTAGTCTTTCCACTTTAGTCTTTCCACTATTCTCTGTCCACTTTAGTCTGTCCGCTTTATTCTTTCCACTTTAGTCTTTCCACTATAGTCTTTCCACTATAGTCTGTCCACTATAGTCAGTCCACTTTAGTCTTTCCACTATTCTCTGTCCACTTTAGTCTTTCCACTATAGTCTCCACTTTATTCTGTCCACTACAGTCTTTCCACTATAGTCTTTCCACTATAGTCTGTCCACTTTAGTCTTTCCACTTTAGTCTTTCCACTATAGTCTCCACTTTATTCTCTCCACTACAGTCTTTCCACTTTAGTCTTTCCACTATTCTCTGTCCACTTTAGTCTTTCCACTATAGTCTCCACTTTATTCTGTCCACTACAGTATCTCCACCATAGTCTTTCCACTATAGTCTGTCCACTTTAGTCTTTCCACTATTCTCTGTCCACTTTATTCTTTCCACTATACTCTCCACTTTATTCTGTCCACTACAGTCTTTCCACTATAGTCTGTCCACTTTAGTCTTTCCACTTTAGTCTTTCCACTTTAGTCTGTCCACTTTAGTCTTTCCACTTTAGTCTTTCCACTTTAGTCTGTCCACTTTAGTCTTTCCACTATAGTCTGTCCACTTTAGTCTTTCCACTTTAGTCTTTCCACTATAGTCTGTCCACTTTAGTATTTCCACTATTCTCTGTCCACTTTAGTCTTTCCACTATAGTCTGTCCACTTTAGTATTTCCACTATTCTCTGTCCACTTTAATCTGTCCACTACAGTCTTTCCACTATAGTCTTTCCACTATAGTCTGTCCACTTTAGTCTTTCCACTTCATTCTTTCCACTTTAGTCTGTCCACTTTAGTCTTTCCACTATAGTCTGTCCACTTTAGTCTTTCCACTTTAGTCTTTCCACTTTAGTCTGTCCACTTTAGTCTTTCCACTATAGTCTGTCCACTTTAGTCTTTCCACTTTTGTTTTTCCGCTTTAGTCTGTCCACTTAGTCTTTCCACTTCAGTCTTTCCACTGGAGTCTGTCCACTTTAGTCTTTCCACTTTAGTCTGTCCACTTTAATCTTTCCACTTTAGTCTGTCCACTTTAGTCTTTCCACTATAGTCTGTCCACTTTAGTCTTTCCACTTTAGTCTGTCCACTTTAGTCTTTCCAGTATTCTCTGTCCACTTTATTCTTTCCACTATACTTTCCACTTTATTCTGTCCACTACAGTCTTTCCACTATAGTCTGTCCACTTTAGTCTTTCCACTTTTGTTTTTCCGCTTTAGTCTGTCCACTTAGTCTTTCCACTTCAGTCTTTCCACTGGAGTCTGTCCACTTTAGTCTTTCCACTTTAGTCTGTCCACTTTATTCTTTCCACTATACTTTCCACTTTATTCTGTCCACTACAGTCTTTCCACTATAGTCTGTCCACTTTAGTCTTTCCACTTTAGTCTGTCCACTTTAGTCTTTCCACTATAGTCTGTCCACTTTAGTCTTTCCACTTTTGTTTTTCCGCTTTAGTCTGTCCACTTAGTCTTTCCACTTCAGTCTTTCCACTGGAGTCTGTCCACTTTAGTCTTTCCACTTTAGTCTGTCCACTTTAATCTTTCCACTTTAGTCTGTCCACTTTAGTCTTTCCACTATAGTCTGTCCACTTTAGTCTTTCCACTATAGTCTGTCCACTTTAGTCTTTCCACTATTCTCTGTCCACTTTATTCTTTCCACTATACTTTCCACTTTATTCTGTCCACTACAGTCTTTCCACTATAGTCTGTCCACTTTAGTCTTTCCACTATAGTCTGTCCACTTTAGTCTTTCCACTATTCTCTGTCCACTTTATTCTTTCCACTATACTCTCCACTTTATTCTGTCCACTACAGTCTTTCCACTATAGTCTGTCCACTTTAGTCTTTCCACTTTAGTCTTTCCACTATAGTCTGTCCACTTTAGTCTTTCCACTATTCTCTGTCGACTTTAGTCTTTCCACTATAGTCTACACTTTATTCTGTCCACTACAGTCTTTCCACTTTAGTCTTTCCACTTGAGTCTTTCCACTATTCTCTGTCCACTTTAGTCTTTCCACTATAGTCTCCACTTTATTCTGTCCACTACAGTCTTTCCACTATAGTCTTTCCACTATAGTCTGTCCACTTTAGTCTTTCCACTTTAGACTTTCCACTTTAGTCTGTCCACTTTAGTCTTTCCACTATAGTTCATCCACTTTAGTCTTTCCACTTTAGTCTTTCCGCTTTAGTCTGTCCACTTAGTCTTTCCACTAGAGTCTGTCCACTCTAGTATTTCCACTTTAGTCTGTCCACTTTAGTCTGTCCACTTTAGTCTTTCCACTTTAGTCATTTCCACTATAGGCTGTCCACTTTAGTCTTTCCACTTTAGTCTGTACACTTTAGTCTTTCCACTATAGTCTACACTTTATTCTGTCCACTACAGTCTTTCCACTATAGTCTTTCCACTATAGTCTGCCCACTTTAGTCTTTCCACTTTAGTTTTTCCACTTTCGTCTGTCCACTTCAGTCTTTCAACTATAGTCTGTCCACTTTAGTCTTTCCACTATAGTCTCCACTTTCTTCTGTCCACTACAGTCTTTCCACTATAGTCTGTCCACTATATTCTGTCCACTTTAGTCTTTCCACTATTCTCTGTACACTTTAGTCTTTCCACTATAGTCTCCACTTTATTCTGTCCACTACAGTCTTTCCACTATAGTCTTTCCACTATAGTCGGTCCACTTTAGTCTTTCCACTTTAGTCTTTCCACTATAGTCTCCACTTTATTCTGCACACTACAATCTTTCCACTTTAGTCTTTCCACTATTCTCTGTCCACTTTAGTCCTTCCACTATAGTCTCCACTTTATTCTGTCCACTACAGTCTCTCCACTATAGTCTTTCCACTATAGTCTGTCCACTTTAGTCTTTCCACTATTCTCTGTCCACTTTATTCTTTCCACTATACTCTCCACTTTATTCTGTCCACTACAGTCTTTTCACTATAGTCTGTCCACTTTAGTCTTTCCACTTTAGTCTTTCCACTTTAGTCTGTCCACTCTAGTCTTTCCACTATAGTCTGTCCACTTTAGTCTTTCCACTATTCTCTGTCCACTTTATTCTTTCCACTATACTCTCCACTTTATTCTGTCCACTACAGTCTTTCCACTATAGTCTGTCCACTTTAGTCTTTCCACTATAGTCTGTCCACTTTAGTCTTTCCACTATTCTCTGTCCACTTTATTCTTTCCACTATACTCTCCACTTTATTCTGTCCACTACAGTCTTTCCTCTATAGTCTGTCCACTTTAGTCTTTCCACTTTAGTCTTTCCACTATAGTCTGTCCACTTTAGTATTTCCACTATTCTCTGTCCACTTTAGTCTTTCCACTATAGTCTACACTTTATTCTGTCCACTACAGTCTTTCCACTATAATGTTTCCACTATAGTCTGTCCACTTTAGTCGTTCCACTTTAGTTTTTCCACTTTAGTCTGTCCACTTCAGTCTTTCCACTATAGTCTGTCCACTTTAGTCTTTCCACTTTAGTCTTTCCACTATAGTCTCCACTTTATTCTGTCCACTACAGTCTTTCCACTATAGTCTTTCCACTATAGTCTGTCCAATTTAGTCTTTCCACTATTCTCTGTCCAGTTTAGTCTCTACTATTGTCTTCACTTTATTCTGTCCACTACAGTCTTTCCACTATAGTCTGTCCACTTTAGTCTTTCCACTATTCTCTGTCCACTTTAGTCTTCTACTTTAGTCTTTCCACTATAGTCTCCACTTTAATCTGTCCACTACAGTCTTTCCACTATAGTATTTCCACTATAGTCTGTCCACTTTAGTCTTTCCACTTCATTCTTTCCACTTTAGTCTGTCCACTTTAGTCTTTCCACTATAGTCTGTCCACTTTAGTCTTTCTACTTTAGTCTTTCCACTTTAGTCTGTCCACTTTAGTCTTTCCACTATAGTCTGTCCACTTTAGTCTTTCCACTTTTGTTTTTCCGCTTTAGTCTGTCCACTTAGTCTTTCCACTTCAGTCTTTCCACTGGAG
The DNA here is from genome assembly GCA_030848855.1 of Branchinecta sandiegonensis. Classification (NCBI taxonomy): domain Eukaryota; kingdom Metazoa; phylum Arthropoda; class Branchiopoda; order Anostraca; family Branchinectidae; genus Branchinecta; species Branchinecta sandiegonensis. Next base: position 661,152 of record JAUPMV010000014.1, on the reverse strand, counting down.
TCTGTCCACTTTAGTCTTTCCACTTTAGTCTGTCCACTTTAATCTTTCCACTTTAGTCTGTCCACTTTAGTCTTTCCACTATAGTCTGTCCACTTTAGTCTTTCCACTATAGTCTGTCCACTTTAGTCTTTCCACTATTCTCTGTCCACTTTATTCTTTCCAATATACTTTCCACTTTATTCTGTCCACTACAGTCTTTCCACTATAGTCTGTCCACTTTAGTCTTTCCACTTTTGTTTTTCCGCTTTAGTCTGTCCACTTAGTCTTTCCACTTCAGTCTTTCCACTGGAGTCTGTCCACTTTAGTCTTTCCACTTTAGTCTGTCCACTTTATTCTTTCCACTTTACTTTCCACTTTATTCTGTCCACTACAGTCTTTCCACTATAGTCTGTCCACTTTAGTCTTTCCACTTTAGTCTGTCCACTTTAGTCTTTCCACTATAGTCTGTCCACTTTAGTCTTTCCACTTTTGTTTTTCCGCTTTAGTCTGTCCACTTAGTCTTTCCACTTCAGTCTTTCCACTGGAGTCTGTCCACTTTAGTCTTTCCACTTTAGTCTGTCCACTTTAATCTTTCCACTTTAGTCTGTCCACTTTAGTCTTTCCACTATAGTCTGTCCACTTTAGTCTTTCCACTATAGTCTGTCCACTTTAGTCTTTCCACTATTCTCTGTCCACTTTATTCTTTCCACTATACTTTCCACTTTATTCTGTCCACTACAGTCTTTCCACTATAGTCTGTCCACTTTAGTCTTTCCACTATAGTCTGTCCACTTTAGTCTTTCCACTATTCTCTGTCCACTTTATTCTTTCCACTATACTCTCCACTTTATTCTGTCCACTACAGTCTTTCCACTATAGTCTGTCCACTTTAGTCTTTCCACTTTAGTCTTTCCACTATAGTCTGTCCACTTTAGTCTTTCCACTATTCTCTGTCGACTTTAGTCTTTCCACTATAGTCTACACTTTATTCTGTCCACTACAGTCTTTCCACTTTAGTCTTTCCACTTGAGTCTTTCCACTATTCTCTGTCCACTTTAGTCTTTCCACTATAGTCTCCACTTTATTCTGTCCACTACAGTCTTTCCACTATAGTCTTTCCACTATAGTCTGTCCACTTTAGTCTTTCCACTTTAGACTTTCCACTTTAGTCTGTCCACTTTAGTCTTTCCACTATAGTTCATCCACTTTAGTCTTTCCACTTTAGTCTTTCCGCTTTAGTCTGTCCCCTTAGTCTTTCCACTAGAGTCTGTCCACTCTAGTATTTCCACTTTAGTCTGTCCACTTTAGTCTGTCCACTTTAGTCTTTCCACTTTAGTCATTTCCACTATAGGCTGTCCACTTTAGTCTTTCCACTTTAGTCTGTACACTTTAGTCTTTCCACTATAGTCTACACTTTATTCTGTCCACTACAGTCTTTCCACTATAGTCTTTCCACTATAGTCTGCCCACTTTAGTCTTTCCACTTTAGTTTTTCCACTTTCGTCTGTCCACTTCAGTCTTTCAACTATAGTCTGTCCACTTTAGTCTTTCCACTTTAGTCTTTCCACTATAGTCTCCACTTTCTTCTGTCCACTACAGTCTTTCCACTATAGTCTGTCCACTATATTCTGTCCACTTTAGTCTTTCCACTATTCTCTGTACACTTTAGTCTTTCCACTATAGTCTCCACTTTATTCTGTCCACTACAGTCTTTCCACTATAGTCTTTCCACTATAGTCGGTCCACTTTAGTCTTTCCACTTTAGTCTTTCCACTATAGTCTCCACTTTATTCTGCACACTACAATCTTTCCACTTTAGTCTTTCCACTATTCTCTGTCCACTTTAGTCTTTCCACTATAGTCTCCACTTTATTCTGTCCACTACAGTCTCTTCACTATAGTCTTTCCACTATAGTCTGTCCACTTTAGTCTTTCCACTATTCTCTGTCCACTTTATTCTTTCCACTATACTCTCCACTTTATTCTGTCCACTACAGTCTTTTCACTATAGTCTGTCCACTTTAGTCTTTCCACTTTAGTCTTTCCACTTTAGTCTGTCCACTCTAGTCTTTCCACTATAGTCTGTCCACTTTAGTCTTTCCACTATTCTCTGTCCACTTTATTCTTTCCACTATACTCTCCACTTTATTCTGTCCACTAAAGTCTTTCCACTATAGTCTGTCCACTTTAGTCTTTCCACTATAGTCTGTCCACTTTAGTCTTTCCACTATTCTCTGTCCACTTTATTCTTTCCACTATACTCTCCACTTTATTCTGTCCACTACAGTCTTTCCTCTATAGTCTGTCCACTTTAGTCTTTCCACTTTAGTCTTTCCACTATAGTCTGTCCACTTTAGTATTTCCACTATTCTCTGTCCACTTTAGTCTTTCCACTATAGTCTACACTTTATTCTGTCCACTACAGTCTTTCCACTATAGTGTTTCCACTATAGTCTGTCCACTTTAGTCGTTCCACTTTAGTTTTTCCACTTTAGTCTGTCCACTTCAGTCTTTCCACTATAGTCTGTCCACTTTAGTCTTTCCACTTTAGTCTTTCCACTATAGTCTCCACTTTATTCTGTCCACTACAGTCTTTCCACTATAGTCTTTCCACTATAGTCTGTCCAATTTAGTCTTTCCACTATTCTCTGTCCAGTTTAGTCTTTACTATTGTCTTCACTTTATTCTGTCCACTACAGTCTTTCCACTATAGTCTGTCCACTTTAGTCTTTCCACTATTCTCTGTCCACTTTAGTCTTCTACTTTAGTCTTTCCACTATAGTCTCCACTTTAATCTGTCCACTACAGTCTTTCCACTATAGTCTTTCCACTATAGTCTGTCCACTTTAGTCTTTCCACTTCATTCTTTCCACTTTAGTCTGTCCACTTTAGTCTTTCCACTATAGTCTGTCCACTTTAGTCTTTCTACTTTAGTCTTTCCACTTTAGTCTGTCCACTTTAGTCTTTCCACTATAGTCTGTCCACTTTAGTCTTTCCACTTTTGTTTTTCCGCTTTAGTCTGTCCACTTAGTCTTTCCACTTCAGTCTTTCCACTAGAGTCTGTCCACTTAAGTCTTTCCACTTTAGTCTGTCCACTTTAGTCTTTCCACTTTAGTCTGTCCACTTTAGTCTTTCCAGTATAGTCTGTCCACTTTAGTCTTTCCACTTTAGTCTTTCCACTTTAGTCTGTCCACTTTAGTCTTTCCACTATAGTCTGTCCACTTTAGTCTTTCCACTTTTGTTTTTCCGCTTTAGTCTGTCCACTTAGTCTTTCCACTAGAGTCTGTCCACTTTAGTCTTTCCACTTTAGTGTGTCCACTTTAGTCTTTCCACTTTAGTCTGTCCACTTTAGTCTTTCCACTATAGTCTGTCCACTTTAGTCTTTCCACTATAGTCTGTCCACTTTAGTCTTTCCACTTTAGTCTTTCCACTTTAGTCTTTCCATTATAGTCTCCACTTTATTCTGTCCACTACAGGCTTTCCACTATAGTCTTTCCACTATAGTTTGTCCACTTTAGTCTTTCCACTTTAGTCTGTCCACTTTAGTCTTTCCACTTTAGTCTTTCCACTTGAGTCTTTCCACTATTCTCTGTCAACTTTAGTCTTTCCACTTTATTCTTTCCACTTTAGTCTTTCCACTTTAGTCTTTCCACTATAGTCTGTCCACTTTAGTCTTACTTTATTCTGTCCACTACAGGCTTTCCACTATAGTCTTTCCACTATAGTTTGTCCAATTTAGTCTTTCCACTTTAGTCTTTCCACTTAGTCTTTCCACTTCAGTCTTTCCACTAGAGTCTGTCCACTTTAGTCTTTCCGCTTTAGTCTGTCCACTTTAGTCTTTCCACTTTAGTCTGTCCACTTTAGTCTTTCCACTATAGTTTGTCCACTTTAGTCTTTCCACTATAGTCTGTCCACTTTAGTCTTTCCACTTTAGTCTTTCCACTATTCTCTGTCCACTTTAGTCTGTCCGCTTTATTCTTTCCACTTTAGTCTTTCCACTATAGTCTTTCCACTATAGTCTGTCCACTATAGTCTGTCCACTTTAGTCTTTCCACTATTCTCTGTCCACTTTAGTCTTTCCACTATAGTCTCCACTTTATTCTGTCCACTACAGTCTTTCCACTATAGTCTTTCCACTATAGTCTGTCCACTTTAGTCTTTCCACTTTAGTCTTTCCACTATAGTCTCCACTTTATTCTCTCCACTACAGTCTTTCCACTTTAGTCTTTCCACTATTCTCTGTCCACTTTAGTCTTTCCACTATAGTCTCCACTTTATTCTGTCCACTACAGTATCTCCACCATAGTCTTTCCACTATAGTCTGTCCACTTTAGTCTTTCCACTATTCTCTGTCCACTTTATTCTTTCCACTATACTCTCAACTTTATTCTGTCCACTACAGTCTTTCCACTATAGTCTGTCCACTTTAGTCTTTCCACTTTAGTCTTTCCACTTTAGTCTGTCCACTTTAGTCTTTCCACTATAGTCTGTCCACTTTAATCTTTCCACTATTCTCTGTCCACTTTATTCTTTCCACTATACTCTCCACTTTATTCTGTCCACTACAGTCTTTCCACTATAGTCTGTCCACTTTAGTATTTCCACTATTCTCTGTCCACTTTAGTCTTTCCACTATAGTCTACACTTTATTCTGTCCACTACAGTCTTTCCACTATAGTCTTTCCACTATAGTCTGTCCACTTTAGTCGTTCCACTTTAGTTTTTCCACTTTAGTCTGTCCACTTCAGTCTTTCCACTATAGTCTGTCCACTTTAGTCTTTCCACTTTAGTCTTTCCACTATAGTCTCCACTTTATTCTGTCCACTACAATCTTTCCACTATAGTCTTTCCACTATAGTCTGTCCAATTTAGTCTTTCCACTATTCTCTGTCCAGTTTAGTCTTTCCACTATTGTCTCCACTTTATTCTGTCCACTACAGTCTTTCCACTATAGTCTTTCCACTATAGTCTGTCCACTTTAGTCTTTCCGCTATTCTCTGTCCACTTTAGTCTTTTACTTTAGTCTTTCCACTATAGTCTCCACTTTAATCTGTCCACTACAGTCTTTCCACTATAGTCTTTCCACTATAGTCTGTCCACTTTAGTCTTTCCACTTCATTCTTTCCACTTTAGTCTGTCCACTTTAGTCTTTCCACTATAGTCTGTCCACTTTAGTCTTTCCACTTTAGTCTGTCCACTTTAGTCTGTCCACTTTATTCTTTCCACTATAGTCTGTCCACTTTAGTCTTTCCACTTTTGTTTTTCCGCTTTAGTCTGTCCACTTAGTCTTTCCACTTCAGTCTTTCCACTGGAGTCTGTCCACTTTAGTCTTTCCACTTTAGTCTGTCCACTTTAATCTTTCCACTTTAGTCTGTCCACTTTAGTCTTTCCACTAAAGTCTGTCCACTTTAGTCTTTCCACTTTAGTCTTTTCACTTTAGTCTGTCCACTTTAGTCTTTCCACTATAGTCTGTCCACTTTAGTCTTTCCACTTTTGTTTTTCCGCTTTAGTCTGTCCACTTAGTCTTTCCACTAGAGTCTGTCCACTTTAGTCTTTCCACTTTAGTCTGTCCACTTTAGTCTTTCCACTTTAGTCTGTCCACTTTAGTCTTTCCACTATAGTCTGTCCACTTTAGTCTTTCCACTATAGTCTGTCCACTTTAGTCTTTCCACTTTAGTCTTTCCACTTTAGTCTTTCCATTATAGTCTCCACTTTATTCTGTCCACTACAGGCTTTCCACTATAGTCTTTCCACTATAGTTTGTCCACTTTAGTCTTTCCACTTTAGTCTGTCCACTTTAGTTTTTCCACTTTAGTCTTTCCACTTGAGTCTTTCCACTATTCTCTGTCCACTTTAGTCTTTCCACTTTATTCTTTCCACTATAGTCTTTCCACTTTAGTCTTTCCACTATAGTCTGTCAACTTTAGTCTTACTTTATTCTGTCCACTACAGGCTTTCCACTATAGTCTTTCCACTATAGTTTGTCCACTTTAGTCTTTCCACTTTAGTCTTTCCACTATGGTTTTCCACTTTAGTCTTTCCACTTTAGTCTTTCCACTATTCTCTGTCCACTTTAGTCTGTCCACTTTATTCTTTCCATTTTAGTCTTTCCACTATAGTCTTTCCACTATAGTCTGTCCACTATAGTCTGTCCACTTTAGTCTTTCCACTATTCTCTGTCCACTTTAGTCTTTCCACTATAGTCTCCACTTTATTCTGTCCACTACAGTCTTTCCACTATAGTCTCCACTTTATTCTGTCCACTACAGTCTTTCAACTTTAGTCTTTCCACTATTCTCTGTCCACTTTAGTCTTTCCACTATAGTCTCCACTTTATTCTGTCCACTACAGTCTCTCCACCATAGTCTTTCCACTATAGTCTGTCCACTTTAGTCTTTCCATTATTCTCTGTCCACTTTATTCTTTCCACTATATCTCCACTTTATTCTGTCCACTACAGTCTTTCCACTATAGTCTGTCCACTTTAGTCTTTCCAATTTAGTCTTTCCACTTTAGTCTGTCCACTTTAGTCTTTCCACTATAGTCTGTCCATTTTAGTCTTTCCACTATTCTCTGTCCACTTTATTCTTTCCACTATACTCTCCACTTTATTCTGTCCACTACAGTCTTTCCACTATAGTCTGTCCACTTTAGTCTTTCCACTATAGTCTGTCCACTTTAGTCTTTCCACTATTCTCTATCCACTTTATTCTTTCCACTATACTCTCCACTTTATTCTGTCCACTACAGTCTTTCCACTATAGTCTGTCCACTTTAGTCTTTCCACTTTAGTCTTTCCACTATAGTCTGTCCACTTTAGTCTTTCCACTATTCTCTGTCCACTTTAGTCTTTCCACTATAGTCTACACTTTATTCTGTCCACTACAGTCTTTCCACTATAGTCTTTCCACTATAGTCTGTCCACTTTAGTCTTTCCACTTTAGTCTTTCCACTATAGTCTCCACTTTATTCTGTCCACTTTAGTCTTTCCACTTTAGTCTTTCCACTTTAGTCTTTCCACTATAGTCTCCACTTTATTCTGTCCACTTTAGTCTTTCCACTTAGTCTTTCCACTTCAGTCTTTCCACTAGAGTCTGTCCACTTTAGTCTGTCCACTTTAGTCTGTCCACTTTAGTCTTTCCACTTTAGTCTGTCCACTTTAGTCTTTCCACTATAGTCTGTCCTCTTTAGTCTTTCCACTATAGTCTGTCCACTTTAATCTTTCCACTATAGTTTGTCCACTTTAGTCTTTCCACTTTAGTCTTTCCACTATTCTCTGTCCACTTTAGTCTGTCCACTTTATTCTTTCCATTTTAGTCTTTCCACTTTAGTCTGTCCACTTTAGTCTTTCCACTATAGTCTGTCTACTTTAGTCTTTCCACTATTCTCTGTCCACTTTAGTCTTTCCACTATTCTCTGTCCACTTTATTCTTTCCACTATACTCTCCACTTTATTCTGTCCACTACAGTCTTTCCACTATAGTCTGTCCACGTTAGTCTTTCCACTTTAGTCTTTCCACTTTAGTCTGTCCACTTTAGTCTTTCCACTTTAGTCTTTCCACTATAGTCTCCACTTTATTCTGTCCACTTTAGTCTTTCCACTTTAGTCTTTCCACTTTAGTCTTTCCACTATAGTCTCCACTTTATTCTGTCCACTTTAGTCTTTCCACTTAGTCTTTCCACTTCAGTCTTTCCACTAGAGTCTGTCCACTTTAGTCTGTCCACTTTAGTCTGTCCACTTTAGTCTTTCCACTTTAGTCTGTCCACTTTAGTCTTTCCACTTTAGTCTGTCCACTTTAGTCTTTCCACTATAGTCTGTCTACTTTAGTCTTTCCACTATTCTCTGTCCACTTTAGTCTTTCCACTATTCTCTGTCCACTTTATTCTTTCCACTATACTCTCCACTTTATTCTGTCCACTACAGTCTTTCCACTATAGTCTGTCCACGTTAGTCTTTCCACTTTAGTCTTTCCACTTTAGTCTGTCCACTTTAGTCTTTCCACTATAGTCTGTCAACTTTAGTCTTTCCACTATTCTCTGTCCAGTTTATTCTTTCCACTATACTCTCCACTTTATTCTGTCCACTACAGTCTTTCCACTCTAGTCTGTCCACTTTAGTCTTTCCACTATAGTCTGTCCACTTTAGTCTTTCCACTATTCTCTGTCCACTTTATTCTTTCCACTAAACTCTCCACTTTATTCTGTCCACTACAGTCTTTCCACCATAGTCTGTCAGCTTTAGTCTTTCAACTTTAGTCTTTCCACTATAGTCTGTCCACTTTTGTCTTTCCACTATTCTCTGTCCACTTTAGTCTTTCCACTATAGTCTACACTTTATTCTGTCCACTACAGTCTTTCCACTAGAGTCTTTCCACTATAGTCTTTCCACTTTAGTCGTTCCACTTTAGTTTGTCCACTGTAGTCTTTCCACTTTAGTCTTTCCACTTTATTCTATCCACTTTAGTCTTTCCACTATAGTCTGTCCACTTTAGTCTTTCCACTTTAGTCTTCCACTTTAGTCTTTCCACTATAGTCTCCACTTTATTCTCTCCACTACAGGCTTTCCACTATATTCTTTCCACTATAGTTTGTCCACTTTAGTCTTTCCACTTTAGTCATTCCACTATTCTCTGTCCACTTTAGTCTGTCCACTTGATTCTTTCCACTATTCTCTGTCCACTTTAGTCTTCCACTTTAGTCTTTCCACTATAGTCTCCACTTTATTCTGTCCACTACAGGCTTTCCACTATATTCTTTCAACTATAGTTTGTCCACTTTAGTCTTTCCACTTTAGTCATTCCACTATTCTCTGTCCACTTTAGTCTGTCCACTTTATTCTTTCCACTATTCTCTGTCCACTTTAATTTTTCCACTTTAGTCTTTCCACTATAGTCTCCACTTTATTCCGTCAACTACAGTCTTTCCACTATAGTCTTTCCACTATAGTCTGTCCACTTTAGTCTTTCCACTTAGTCTTTCCACTTCAGTCTTTCCACTAGAGTCTGTCCACTTTAGTCTGTCCACTTTAGTCTGTCCATGTTAGTCTTTCCACTTTAGTCTGTCCCCTTTAGTCTTTCCACTAAAGTCTTTCCACTATAGTCTTTCCACTATAGTCTGTCCACTTTAGTCTTTCCACTTTAGTCTTTCCACTATAGTCTCCACTTTATTCTGTCCACTACAGTCTTTCCACTTTAGTCTTTCCACTATTCTCTGTCCACTTTAGTCTTTCAACTTTAGTCTTTCCACTATAGTCTCCACTTTATTCTGTCCACTTTAGTCTTTCCACTATTCTCTGTCCACTTTATTCTTTCCACTATACTCTCCACTTTATTCTGTCCAATACAGTCTTTCCACTATAGTCTGTCCACTTTAGTCTTTCCACTTTAGTCTTTCCACTTTAGTCTGTCCACTTTAGTCTTTCCACTATAGTCTGTCCACTTTAGTCTTTCCACTATTCTCTGTCCACTTTATTCTTTCCACTATACTCTCCACTTTATTCTGTCCACTACAGTCTTTCCACTATAGTCTGTCCACTTTAGTCTTTCCACTATAGTCTGTCCACTTTAGTCTTTCCACTATTCTCTGTCCACTTTATTCTTTCCACTATACTCTCCACTTTATTCTGTCCACTACAGTCTTTCCACTATAGTCTGTCCACTTTAGTCTTTCCACTATAGTCTCCACTTTATTCTGTCCACTACAGGCTTTCCACTATAGTATTTCCACTATAGTCTGTCCACTTTAGTCTTTCCACTTAGTCTTTCCACTTCAGTCTTTCCACTAGAGTCTGTCCACTTTAGTCTGTCCACTTTAGTCTGTCCACGTTAGTCTTTCCACTTTAGTCTGTCCACTTTAGTCTTTCCACTACAGTCTTTCAACTATAGTCTTTCCACTATAGTCTGTCCACTTTAGTCTTTCCACTATAGTCTCCACTTTATTCTGTTCACTACAGTCTTTCCACTTTAGTCTTTCCACTATTCTCTGTCCACTTTAGTCTTTCAACTTTAGTCTTTCCACTATAGTCTCCACTTTATTCTGTCCACTACAGTCTCTCCACTATAGTCTTTCCACTATAGTCTGTCCACTTTAGTCTTTTCACTATTCTCTGTCCACTTTATTCTTTCCACTATACTCTCCACTTTATTCTGTCCACTACAGTCTTTCCACTATAGTCTGTCCACTTTAGTCTTTCCACTATAGTCTGTCCACTTTAGTCTTTCCACTATTCTCTGTCCACTTTATTTTTTCCACTATACTCTCCACTTTATTCTGTCCACTACAGTCTTTCCACTATAGTCTGTCCACTTTAGTCTTTCCACTTTAGTCTTTCCACTATAGTCTGTCCACTTTAGTCTTTCCACTATTCTCTGTCCACTTTAGTCTTTCCACTATAGTCTACACTTTATTCTGTCCACTACAGTCTTTCCACTAGAGTCTTTTTACTATAGTCTGTCCACTTTAGTCGTTCCACTTTAGTTTGTCCACTGTAGTCTTTCCACTTTAGTCTTTCCACTTTAGTCTGTCCACTTTAGTCTTTCCACTTTAGTCTTTCCACTTGAGTCTTTCCACTATTCTCTGTCCACTTTAGTCTTTCCACTATAGTCTCCATTTTATTCTGTCCACTACAGTCTTTCCACTACAGTCTTTCCACTATAGTCTGTCCACTTTAGTCTTTCCACTTTAGACTTTCCACTTTAGTCTGTCCACTTTAGTCTTTCCACTATACTCTGTCCACTTTAGTCTTTCCACTTTAGTCTTTCCGCTTTAGTCTGTCCACTTAGTCTTTCCACTAGAGTCTGTCCACTCTAGTATTTCCACTTTAGTCTGTCCACTTTAGTCGTTCCACTTTAGTTTGTCCACTGTAGTCTTTCCACTTTAGTCTTTCCACTTTAGTCTGTCCACTTTAGTCTTTCCACTATAGTCTTTCCACTTTAGTCTTACTTTATTCTGTCCACTACAGTCTTTCCACTATAGTCTTTCCACTACAGTCTGTCCACTTTAGTCTTTCCATTTAGTCTTTCCACTTCAGTCTTTCCACTAGAGTATGTCCACTTTAGTCTTTCCACTTTAGTCTGTCCACTTTAGTCTTTCCACTTTAGTCTGTCCACTTTAGTCTTTCCACTATAGTCTGTCCACTTTAGTCTTTCCACTATTCTCTCCACTTTATTCTGTCCACTACAGTCTTTCCACTATAGTCTGTCCACTTTAGTCTTTCCACTATAGTCTGTCCACTTTAGTCTTTCCACTATTCTCTGTCCACTTTATTCTTTCCACTATACTCTCCACTTTATTCTGTCCACTACAGTCTTTCCACTATAGTCTGTCCACTTTAGTCTTTCCACTTTAGTCTTTCCACTATAGTCTGTCCACTTTAGTCTTTCCACTATTCTCTGTCCACTTTAGTCTTTCCACTATAGTCTACACTTTATTCTGTCCACTACAGTCTTTCCACTAGAGTCTTTTTACTATAGTCTGTCCACTTTAGTCGTTCCACTTTAGTTTGTCCACTGTAGTCTTTCCACTTTAGTCTTTCCACTTTAGTCTGTCCACTTTAGTCTTTCCACTTTAGTCTTTCCACTTGAGTCTTTCCACTATTCTCTGTCCACTTTAGTCTTTCCACTATAGTCTCCATTTTATTCTGTCCACTACAGTCTTTCCACTACAGTCTTTCCACTATAGTCTGTCCACTTTAGTCTTTCCACTTTAGACTTTCCACTTTAGTCTGTCCACTTTAGTCTTTCCACTATACTCTGTCCACTTTAGTCTTTCCACTTTAGTCTTTCCGCTTTAGTCTGTCCACTTAGTCTTTCCACTAGAGTCTGTCCACTCTAGTATTTCCACTTTAGTCTGTCCACTTTAGTCGTTCCACTTTAGTTTGTCCACTGTAGTCTTTCCACTTTAGTCTTTCCACTTTAGTCTGTCCACTTTAGTCTTTCCACTATAGTCTGTCCACTTTAGTCTTACTTTATTCTGTCCACTACAGTCTTTCCACTATAGTCTTTCCACTATAGTCTGTCCACTTTAGTCTTTCCACTTAGTCTTTCCACTTCAGTCTTTCCACTAGAGTATGTCCACTTTAGTCTTTCCACTTTAGTCTGTCCACTTTAGTCTTTCCACTTTAGTCTGTCCACTTTAGTCTTTCCACTATAGTCTGTCCGCTTTAGTCTTTCCACTATAGTCTGTCCACTTTAGTCTTTCCACTTTAGTCTTTCCACTATAGTCTCCACTTTATTCTGTCAACTACAGGCTTTCCACTATTGTCTTTCCACTATAGTTTGTCTACTTTAGTCTTTCCACTTTAGTCATTCCACTATTCTCTATCCACTTTAGTCTGTCCACTTTATTCTTTCCACTTTAGTCTTTCCACTATAGTCTTTCCACTATAGTTTGTCCACTTTAGTCTGTCCACTTTAGTTTTTCCAATATTCTCTGTCCACTTTAGTCTGTCCACTTTATTCTTTCCACTTTAGTCTTTCCACTTTAGTCTGTCCACTTTAGTATTTCCACTATAGTCTGTCCACTTTAGTCTTTCCACTATTCTCTGTCCACTTTAATTTTTCCACTTTAGTCTTTCCACTATAGTCTCCACTTTATTCCGTCAACTACAGTCTTTCCACTATAGTCTTTCCACTATAGTCTGTCCACTTTAGTCTTTCCACTTAGTCTTTCCACTTCAGTCTTTCCACTAGAGTCTGTCCACTTTAGTCTGTCCACTTTAGTCTGTCCACGTTAGTCTTTCCACTTTAGTCTGTCCACTTTAGTCTTTCCACTACAGTCTTTCAACTATAGTCTTTCCACTATAGTCTGTCCACTTTAGTCTTTCCACTATAGTCTCCACTTTATTCTGTCCACTACAGTCTTTCCACTTTAGTCTTTCCACTATTCTCTGTCCACTTTAGTCTTTCAACTTTAGTCTTTCCACTATAGTCTCCACTTTATTCTGTCCACTACAGTCTCTCCACTATAGTCTTTCCACTATAGTCTGTCCACTTTAGTCTTTCCACTATTCTCTGTCCACTTTATTCTTTCCACTATACTCTCCACTTTATTCTGTCCACTACAGTCTTTCCACTATAGTCTGTCCACTTTAGTCTTTCCACTTTAGTCTTTCCACTTTAGTCTGTCCACTTTAGTCTTTCCACTATAGTCTGTCCACTTTAGTCTTTCCACTATTCTCTGTCCACTTTATTCTTTCCACTATACTCTCCACTTTATTCTGTCCACTACAGTCTTTCCACTATAGTCTGTCCACTTTAGTCTTTCCACTATAGTCTGTCCACTTTAGTCTTTCCACTATTCTCTGTCCACTTTATTCTTTCCACTATACTCTCCACTTTATTCTGTCCACTACAGTCTTTCCACTATAGTCTGTCCACTTTAGTCTTTCCACTTTAGTCTTTCCACTATAGTCTGTCCACTTTAGTCTTTCCACTATTCTCTGTCCACTTTAGTCTTTCCACTATAGTCTACACTTTATTCTGTCCACTACAGTCTTTCCACTAGAGTCTATCCACTATAGTCTGTCCACTTTAGTCGTTCCACTTTAGTTTGTCCACTGTAGTCTTTCCACTTGAGTCTTTCCACTTGAGTCTTTCCACTATTCTCTGTCCACTTTAGTCTTTCCACTATAGTCTCCACTTTATTCTGTCCACTACAGTCTTTCCACTATAGTCTTTCCACTATAGTCTGTCCACTTTAGTCTTTCCACTTTAGACTTTCCACTTTAGTCTGTCCACTTTAGTCTTTCCACTATAGTCTGTCCACTTTAGTCTTTCCACTTTAGTCTTTCCGCTTTAGTCTGTCCACTTAGTCTTTCCACTAGAGTCTGTCCACTCTAGTATTTCCACTTTAATCTGTCCACTTTAGTCTGTCCACTTTAGTCTTTCCACTTTAGTCATTTCCACTATAGGCTGTCCACTTTAGTCTTTCCACTTTAGTCTGTACACTTTAGTCTTTCCACTATAGTCTACACTCTATTCTGTCCACTACAGTCTTTCCACTATAGTCTGCCCACTTTAGTCTTTCCTCTTTAGTTTTTCCACTTTAGTCTGTCCACTACAGTCTTTCCACTATAGTCTGTCCACTATAGTCTGTCCACTTTAGTCTTTCCACTATTCTCTGTCCACTTTAGTCTTTCCACTATAGTCTCCACTTTATTCTGTCCACTACAGTCTTTCCACTATAGTCTTTCCACTATAGTCTGTCCACTTTAGTCTTTCCACTTTAGTCTTTCCACTATAGTCTCCACTTTATTCTGCCCACTACAATCTTTCCACTTTAGTCTTTCCACTATTCTCTGTCCACTTTAGTCTTTCCACTTTAGTCTTTCCACTATAGTCTCCACTTTATTCTGTCCACTACAGTCTCTCCACTATAGTCTTTCCACTATAGTCTGTCCACTTTATTCTTTCCACTATTCTCTGTCCACTTTATTCTTTCCACTATACTCTCCGCTTTATTCTGTCCACTACAGTCTTTCCACTATAGTCTGTCCACTTTAGTCTTTCCACTTTAGTCTTTCCACTTTAGTCTGTCCACTCTAGTCTTTCCACTATAGTCTGTCCACTTTAGTCTTTCCACTATTCTCTGTCCACTTTATTCTTTCCACTATACTCTCCACTTTATTCTGTCCACTACAGTCTTTCCACTATAGTCTGTCCACTTTAGTCTTTCCACTATAGTCTGTCCACTTTAGTCTTTCCACTATTCTCTGTCCACTTTATTCTTTCCACTATACTCTCCACTTTATTCTGTCCACTACAGTCTTTCCTCTATAGTCTGTCCACTTTAATCTTTCCACTTTAGTCTTTCCACTATAGTCTGTCCACTTTAGTATTTCCACTATTCTCTGTCCACTTTAGTCTTTCCACTATAGTCTACACTTTATTCTGTCCACTACAGTCTTTCCACTATAGTCTTTCCACTATAGTCTGTCCACTTTAGTCGTTCCACTTTAGTTTTTCCACTTTAGTCTGTCCACTTCAGTCTTTCCACTATAGTCTGTCCACTTTAGTCTTTCCAGTTTAGTCTTTCCACTATAGTCTCCACTTTATTCTGTCCACTACAGTCTTTCCACTATAGTCTTTCCACTATAGTCTGTCCAATTTAGTCTTTCCACTATTTTCTGTCCACTTTAGTCTTTCTACTATTGTCTCCACTTTATTCTGTCCACTACAGTCTTTCCACTATAGTCTTTCCACTATAGGCTGTCCACTTTAGTCTTTCCACTATTCTCTGTCCACTTTAGTCTTCTACTTTAGTCTTTCCACTATAGTCTCCACTTTAATCTGTCCACTACAGTCTTTCCACTATAGTCTTTCCACTATAGTCTGTCCACTTTAGTCTTTCCACTTCATTCTTTCCACTTTAGTCTGTCCACTTTAGTCTTTCCACTATAGTCTGTCCACTTTAGTCTTTCCACTTTAGTCTTTCCACTTTAGTCTGTCCACTTTAGTCTTTCCACTATAGTTTGTCCACTTTAGTCTTTCCACTTTTGTTTTTCCGCTTCAGTCTGTCCACTTAGTCTTTCCACTTCAGTCTTTCCACTAGAGTCTGTCCACTTTAGTCTTTCCACTTTAGTCTGTCCACTTTAGTCTTTCCACTTTAGTCTGTCCACTTTAGTCTTTCCACTATAGTCTGTCCACTTTAGTCTTTCCACTATAGTCTGTCCACTTTAGTCTTTCCACTTTAGTCTTTTCACTTTAGTCTTTCCACTATAGTCTCCACTTTATTCTGTCCACTACAGGCTTTCCACTATAGTCTTTCCACTATAGTTAGTCCACTTTAGTCTTTCCACTTTAGTCATTCCAATATTCTCTGTCCACTTTAGTCTGTCCACTTTATTCTTTCCACTTTAGTCTTTCCACTTTAGTCTGTCCACTTTAGTCTTTCCACTATAGTCTGTCCACTTTAGTCTTTCCACTATTCTCTGTCCACTTTAATTTTTCCACTTTAGTCTTTCCACTATAGTCTCCACTTTATTCCGTCAACTACAGTCTTTCCACTATAGTCTTTCCACTATAGTCTGTCCAATTTAGTCTTTTCACTTAGTCTTTCCACTTCAGTCTTTCCACTAGAGTCTGTCCACTTTAGTCTGTCCACGTTAGTCTTTCCACTTCAGTATGTCCCCTTTAGTCTTTCCACTAGAGTCTTTCAACTATAGTCTTTCCACTATAGTCTGTCCACTTTAGTCTTTCCACTTTAGTCTTTCCACTATAGTCTCCACTTTATTCTGTCCACTACAGTCTTTCCACTTTAGTCTTTCCACTATTCTCTGTCCACTTTAGTCTTTCAACTTTAGTCTTTCCACTATAGTCTCCACTTTATTCTGTCCACTACAGTCTCTCCACTATAGTCTTTCCACTATAGTCTGTCCACTTTAGTCTTTCCACTATTCTCTGTCCACTTTATTCTTTCCACTATACTCTCCACTTTATTCTGTCCACTACAGTCTTTCCACTATAGTCTGTCCATTTTAGTCTTTCCACTTTAGTCTTTCCACTTTAGTCTGTCCACTTTAGTCTTTCCACTATAGTCTGTCCACTTTAGTCTTTCCACTTTTGTTTTTCCGCTTTAGTCTGTCCACTTAGTCTTTCCACTTCAGTCTTTCCACTGGAGTCTGTCCACTTTAGTCTTTCCACTTTAGTCTGTCCACTTTAATCTTTCCACTTTAGTCTGTCCACTTTAGTCTTTCCACTATAGTCTGTCCACTTTAGTCTTTCCACTTTAGTCTTTCCACTTTAGTCTGTCCACTTTAGTCTTTCCACTATAGTCTGTCCACTTTAGTCTTTCCACTTTTGTTTTTCCGCTTTAGTCTGTCCACTTAGTCTTTCCACTAGAGTCTGTCCACTTTAGTCTTTCCACTTTAGTCTGTCCACTTTAGTCTTTCCACTTTAGTCTGTCCACTTTAGTCTTTCCACTATAGTCTGTCCACTTTAGTCTTTCCACTATAGTCTGTCCACTTTAGTCTTTCCACTTTAGTCTTTCCACTTTAGTCTTTCCATTATAGTCTCCACTTTATTCTGTCCACTACAGGCTTTCCACTATAGTCTTTCCACTATAGTTTGTCCACTTTAGTCTTTCCACTTTAGTCTGTCCACTTTAGTTTTTCCACTTTAGTCTTTCCACTTGAGTCTTTCCACTATTCTCTGTCCACTTTAGTCTTTCCACTTTATTCTTTCCACTATAGTCTTTCCACTTTAGTCTTTCCACTATAGTCTGTCCACTTTAGTCTTACTTTATTCTGTCCACTACAGGCTTTCCACTATAGTCTTTCCACTATAGTTTGTCCACTTTAGTCTTTCCACTTTAGTCTTTCCACTTAGTCTTTCCACTTCAGTCTTTCCACTAGAGTCTGTCCACTTTAGTCTTTCCGCTTTAGTCTGTCCACTTTAGTCTTTCCACTTTAGTCTGTCCACTTTAGTCTTTCCACTATAGTTTGTCCACTTTAGTCTTTCCACTATGGTCTGTCCACTTTAGTCTTTCCACTTTAGTCTTTCCACTATTCTCTGTCCACTTTAGTCCGTCCACTTCATTCTTTCCACTTTAGTCTTTCCACTATAGTCTTTCCACTATAGTCTGTCCACTATAGTCTGTCCACTTTAGTCTTTCCACTATTCTCTGTCCACTTTATTCTTTCCACTATACTCTCCACTTTATTCTGTCCACTACAGTCTTTCCACTATAGTCTTTCCACTATAGTCTGTCCACTTTAGTCATTCCACTTTAGTCTTTCCACTATAGTCTCCACTTTATTCTGTCCACTACAGTCTTTCAACTTTAGTCTTTCCACTATTCTCTGTCCACTTTAGTCTTTCCACTATAGTCTCCACTTTATTCTGTCCACTACAGTCTCTCCACCATAGTCTTTCCACTATAGTCTGTCAACTTTAGTCTTTCCATTATTCTCTGTCCACTTTATTCTTTCCACTATATCTCCACTTTATTCTGTCCACTACAGTCTTTCCACTATAGTCTGTCCACTTTAGTCTTTCCACTTTAGTCTTTCCACTTTAGTCTGTCCACTTTAGTCTTTCCACTATAGTCTGTCCATTTTAGTCTTTCCACTATTCTCTGTCCACTTTATTCTTTCCACTATACTCTCCACTTTATTCTGTCCACTACAGTCTTTCCACTATAGTCTGTCCACTTTAGTCTTTCCACTATAGTCTGTCCACTTTAGTCTTTCCACTATTCTCTGTCCACTTTATTCTTTCCACTATACTCTCCACTTTATTCTGTCCACTACAGTCTTTCCACTATAGTCTGTCCACTTTAGTCTTTCCACTTTAGTCTTTCCACTATAGTCTGTCCACTTTAGTCTTTCCACTATTCTCTGTCCACTTTAGTCTTTCCACTATAGTCTACACTTTATTCTGTCCACTACAGTCTTTCCACTATAGTCTTTCCACTATAGTCTGTCCACTTTAGTCGTTCCACTTTAGTTTTTCCACTTTAGTCTGTCCACTTCAGTCTTTCCAGTATAGTCTGTCCACTTTAGTCGTTCCACTTTAGTCTTTCCACTTTAGTCTTTCCACTATAGTCTCCACTTTATTCTGTCCACTACAGGCTTTCCACTATAGTCTTTCCACTATAGTTTGTCCACTTTAGTCTTTCCACTTTAGTCTGTCCACTTTAGTCTTTCCACTATAGTCTGTCCACTTTAGTCTTTCCACTATAGTCTGTCCACTTTAGTCTTTCCACTTTAGTCTTTTCACTTTAGTCTTTCCACTATAGTCTCCACTTTATTCTGTCCACTACAGGCTTTCCACTATAGTCTTTCCACTATAGTTAGTCCACTTTAGTCTTTCCACTTTAGTCATTCCAATATTCTCTGTCCACTTTAGTCTGTCCACTTTATTCTTTCCACTTTAGTCTTTCCACTTTAGTCTGTCCACTTTAGTCTTTCCACTATAGTCTGTCCACTTTAGTCTTTCCACTATTCTCTGTCCACTTTAATTTTTCCACTTTAGTCTTTCCACTATAGTCTCCACTTTATTCCGTCAACTACAGTCTTTCCACTATAGTCTTTCCACTATAGTCTGTCCAATTTAGTCTTTTCACTTAGTCTTTCCACTTCAGTCTTTCCACTAGAGTCTGTCCACTTTAGTCTGTCCACGTTAGTCTTTCCACTTCAGTCTGTCCCCTTTAGTCTTTCCACTAGAGTCTTTCAACTATAGTCTTTCCACTATAGTCTGTCCACTTTAGTCTTTCCACTTTAGTCTTTCCACTATAGTCTCCACTTTATTCTGTCCACTACAGTCTTTCCACTTTAGTCTTTCCACTATTCTCTGTCCACTTTAGTCTTTCAACTTTAGTCTTTCCACTATAGTCTCCACTTTATTCTGTCCACTACAGTCTCTCCACTATAGTCTTTCCACTATAGTCTGTCCACTTTAGTCTTTCCACTATTCTCTGTCCACTTTATTCTTTCCACTATACTCTCCACTTTATTCTGTCCACTACAGTCTTTCCACTATAGTCTGTCCATTTTAGTCTTTCCACTTTAGTCTTTCCACTTTAGTCTGTCCACTTTAGTCTTTCCACTATAGTCTGTCCACTTTAGTCTTTCCACTTTTGTTTTTCCGCTTTAGTCTGTCCACTTAGTCTTTCCACTTCAGTCTTTCCACTGGAGTCTGTCCACTTTAGTCTTTCCACTTTAGTCTGTCCACTTTAATCTTTCCACTTTAGTCTGTCCACTTTAGTCTTTCCACTATAGTCTGTCCACTTTAGTCTTTCCACTTTAGTCTTTCCACTTTAGTCTGTCCACTTTAGTCTTTCCACTATAGTCTGTCCACTTTAGTCTTTCCACTTTTGTTTTTCCGCTTTAGTCTGTCCACTTAGTCTTTCCACTAGAGTCTGTCCACTTTAGTCTTTCCACTTTAGTCTGTCCACTTTAGTCTTTCCACTTTAGTCTGTCCACTTTAGTCTTTCCACTATAGTCTGTCCACTTTAGTCTTTCCACTATAGTCTGTCCACTTTAGTCTTTCCACTTTAGTCTTTCCACTTTAGTCTTTCCATTATAGTCTCCACTTTATTCTGTCCACTACAGGCTTTCCACTATAGTCTTTCCACTATAGTTTGTCCACTTTAGTCTTTCCACTTTAGTCTGTCCACTTTAGTTTTTCCACTTTAGTCTTTCCACTTGAGTCTTTCCACTATTCTCTGTCCACTTTAGTCTTTCCACTTTATTCTTTCCACTATAGTCTTTCCACTTTAGTCTTTCCACTATAGTCTGTCCACTTTAGTCTTACTTTATTCTGTCCACTACAGGCTTTCCACTATAGTCTTTCCACTATAGTTTGTCCACTTTAGTCTTTCCACTTTAGTCTTTCCACTTAGTCTTTCCACTTCAGTCTTTCCACTAGAGTCTGTCCACTTTAGTCTTTCCGCTTTAGTCTGTCCACTTTAGTCTTTCCACTTTAGTCTGTCCACTTTAGTCTTTCCACTATAGTTTGTCCACTTTAGTCTTTCCACTATGGTCTGTCCACTTTAGTCTTTCCACTTTAGTCTTTCCACTATTCTCTGTCCACTTTAGTCCGTCCACTTTATTCTTTCCACTTTAGTCTTTCCACTATAGTCTTTCCACTATAGTCTGTCCACTATAGTCTGTCCACTTTAGTCTTTCCACTATTCTCTGTCCACTTTATTCTTTCCACTATACTCTCCACTTTATTCTGTCCACTACAGTCTTTCCACTATAGTCTTTCCACTATAGTCTGTCCACTTTAGTCATTCCACTTTAGTCTTTCCACTATAGTCTCCACTTTATTCTGTCCACTACAGTCTTTCAACTTTAGTCTTTCCACTATTCTCTGTCCACTTTAGTCTTTCCACTATAGTCTCCACTTTATTCTGTCCACTACAGTCTCTCCACCATAGTCTTTCCACTATAGTCTGTCCACTTTAGTCGTTCCACTTTAGTTTTTCCACTTTAGTCTGTCCACTTCAGTCTTTCCAGTATAGTCTGTCCACTTTAGTCGTTCCACTTTAGTCTTTCCACTTTAGTCTTTCCACTATAGTCTCCACTTTATTCTGTCCACTACAGGCTTTCCACTATAGTCTTTCCACTATAGTTTGTCCACTTTAGTCTTTCCACTTTAGTCTGTCCACTTTAGTCTTTCCACTATAGTCTGTCCACTTTAGTCTTTCCACTATAGTCTGTCCACTTTAGTCTTTCCACTTTAGTCTTTTCACTTTAGTCTTTCCACTATAGTCTCCACTTTATTCTGTCCACTACAGGCTTTCCACTATAGTCTTTCCACTATAGTTAGTCCACTTTAGTCTTTCCACTTTAGTCATTCCAATATTCTCTGTCCACTTTAGTCTGTCCACTTTATTCTTTCCACTTTAGTCTTTCCACTTTAGTCTGTCCACTTTAGTCTTTCCACTATAGTCTGTCCACTTTAGTCTTTCCACTATTCTCTGTCCACTTTAATTTTTCCACTTTAGTCTTTCCACTATAGTCTCCACTTTATTCCGTCAACTACAGTCTTTCCACTATAGTCTTTCCACTATAGTCTGTCCAATTTAGTCTTTTCACTTAGTCTTTCCACTTCAGTCTTTCCACTAGAGTCTGTCCACTTTAGTCTGTCCACGTTAGTCTTTCCACTTCAGTCTGTCCCCTTTAGTCTTTCCACTAGAGTCTTTCAACTATAGTCTTTCCACTATAGTCTGTCCACTTTAGTCTTTCCACTTTAGTCTTTCCACTATAGTCTCCACTTTATTCTGTCCACTACAGTCTTTCCACTTTAGTCTTTCCACTATTCTCTGTCCACTTTAGTCTTTCAACTTTAGTCTTTCCACTATAGTCTCCACTTTATTCTGTCCACTACAGTCTCTCCACTATAGTCTTTCCACTATAGTCTGTCCACTTTAGTCTTTCCACTATTCTCTGTCCACTTTATTCTTTCCACTATACTCTCCACTTTATTCTGTCCACTACAGTCTTTCCACTATAGTCTGTCCATTTTAGTCTTTCCACTTTAGTCTTTCCACTTTAGTCTGTCCACTTTAGTCTTTCCACTATAGTCTGTCCACTTTAGTCTTTCCACTTTTGTTTTTCCGCTTTAGTCTGTCCACTTAGTCTTTCCACTTCAGTCTTTCCACTGGAGTCTGTCCACTTTAGTCTTTCCACTTTAGTCTGTCCACTTTAATCTTTCCACTTTAGTCTGTCCACTTTAGTCTTTCCACTATAGTCTGTCCACTTTAGTCTTTCCACTTTAGTCTTTCCACTTTAGTCTGTCCACTTTAGTCTTTCCACTATAGTCTGTCCACTTTAGTCTTTCCACTTTTGTTTTTCCGCTTTAGTCTGTCCACTTAGTCTTTCCACTAGAGTCTGTCCACTTTAGTCTTTCCACTTTAGTCTGTCCACTTTAGTCTTTCCACTTTAGTCTGTCCACTTTAGTCTTTCCACTATAGTCTGTCCACTTTAGTCTTTCCACTATAGTCTGTCCACTTTAGTCTTTCCACTTTAGTCTTTCCACTTTAGTCTTTCCATTATAGTCTCCACTTTATTCTGTCCACTACAGGCTTTCCACTATAGTCTTTCCACTATAGTTTGTCCACTTTAGTCTTTCCACTTTAGTCTGTCCACTTTAGTTTTTCCACTTTAGTCTTTCCACTTGAGTCTTTCCACTATTCTCTGTCCACTTTAGTCTTTCCACTTTATTCTTTCCACTATAGTCTTTCCACTTTAGTCTTTCCACTATAGTCTGTCCACTTTAGTCTTACTTTATTCTGTCCACTACAGGCTTTCCACTATAGTCTTTCCACTATAGTTTGTCCACTTTAGTCTTTCCACTTTAGTCTTTCCACTTAGTCTTTCCACTTCAGTCTTTCCACTAGAGTCTGTCCACTTTAGTCTTTCCGCTTTAGTCTGTCCACTTTAGTCTTTCCACTTTAGTCTGTCCACTTTAGTCTTTCCACTATAGTTTGTCCACTTTAGTCTTTCCACTATGGTCTGTCCACTTTAGTCTTTCCACTTTAGTCTTTCCACTATTCTCTGTCCACTTTAGTCCGTCCACTTTATTCTTTCCACTTTAGTCTTTCCACTATAGTCTTTCCACTATAGTCTGTCCACTATAGTCTGTCCACTTTAGTCTTTCCACTATTCTCTGTCCACTTTATTCTTTCCACTATACTCTCCACTTTATTCTGTCCACTACAGTCTTTCCACTATAGTCTTTCCACTATAGTCTGTCCACTTTAGTCATTCCACTTTAGTCTTTCCACTATAGTCTCCACTTTATTCTGTCCACTACAGTCTTTCAACTTTAGTCTTTCCACTATTCTCTGTCCACTTTAGTCTTTCCACTATAGTCTCCACTTTATTCTGTCCACTACAGTCTCTCCACCATAGTCTTTCCACTATAGTCTGTCCACTTTAGTCTTTCCATTATTCTCTGTCCACTTTATTCTTTCCACTATATCTCCACTTTATTCTGTCCACTACAGTCTTTCCACTATAGTCTGTCCACTTTAGTCTTTCCACTTTAGTCTTTCCACTTTAGTCTGTCCACTTTAGTCTTTCCACTATAGTCTGTCCATTTTAGACTTTCCACTATTCTCTGTCCACTTTATTCTTTCCACTATACTCTCCACTTTATTCTGTCCACTACAGTCTTTCCACTATAGTCTGTCCACTTTAGTCTTTCCACTATAGTCTGTCCACTTTAGTCTTTCCACTATTCTCTGTCCACTTTATTCTTTCCACTATACTCTCCACTTTATTCTGTCCACTACAGTCTTTCCACTATAGTCTGTCCACTTTAGTCTTTCCACTTTAGTCTTTCCACTATAGTCTGTCCACTTTAGTCTTTCCACTATTCTCTGTCCACTTTAGTCTTTCCACTATAGTCTACACTTTATTCTGTCCACTACAGTCTTTCCACTATAGTCTTTCCACTATAGTCTGTCCACTTTAGTCGTTCCACTTTAGTTTTTCCACATTAGTCTGTCCACTTCAGTCTTTCCAGTATAGTCTGTCCACTTTAGTCTTTCCACTTTAGTCTTTCCACTATAGTCTCCACTTTATTCTGTCCACTTTAGTCTTTCCACTTTAGTCTTTCCACTTTAGTCTTTCCACTATAGTCTCCACTTTATTCTGTCCACTTTAGTCTTTCCACTTAGTCTTTCCACTTCAGTCTTTCCACTAGAGTCTGTCCACTTTAGTCTGTCCACTTTAGTCTGTCCACTTTAGTCTTTCCACTTTAGTCTGTCCACTTTAGTCTTTCCACTATAGTCTGTCCTCTTTAGTCTTTCCACTATAGTCTGTCCACTTTAATCTTTCCACTTTAGTCTTTCCACTTTAGTCTTTCCACTATAGTCTCCACTTTATTCTGTCCACTACAGGCTTTCCACTATAGTCTTTCCACTATAGTTTGTCCACTTTAGTCTTTCCACTTTAGTCTTTCCACTATTCTCTGTCCACTTTAGTCTGTCCACTTTATTCTTTCCATTTTAGTCTTTCCACTTTAGTCTGTCCACTTTAGTCTTTCCACTATAGTCTGTCTACTTTAGTCTTTCCACTATTCTCTGTCCACTTTAGTCTTTCCACTATTCTCTGTCCACTTTATTCTTTCCACTATACTCTCCACTTTATTCTGTCCACTACAGTCTTTCCACTATAGTCTGTCCACGTTAGTCTTTCCACTTTAGTCTTTCCACTTTAGTCTGTCCACTTTAGTCTTTCCACTATAGTCTGTCAACTTTAGTCTTTCCACTATTCTCTGTCCAGTTTATTCTTTCCACTATACTCTCCACTTTATTCTGTCCACTACAGTCTTTCCACTCTAGTCTGTCCACTTTAGTCTTTCCACTATAGTCTGTCCACTTTAGTCTTTCCACTATTCTCTGTCCACTTTATTCTTTCCACTAAACTCTCCACTTTATTCTGTCCACTACAGTCTTTCCACCATAGTCTGTCAGCTTTAGTCTTTCAACTTTAGTCTTTCCACTATAGTCTGTCCACTTTTGTCTTTCCACTATTCTCTGTCCACTTTAGTCTTTCCACTATAGTCTTTCCACTTTAGTCGTTCCACTTTAGTTTGTCCACTGTAGTCTTTCCACTTTAGTCTTTCCACTTTATTCTGTCCACTTTAGTCTTTCCACTATAGTCTGTCCACTTTAGTCTTTCCACTTTAGTCTTCCACTTTAGTCTTTCCACTATAGTCTCCACTTTATTCTGTCCACTACAGGCTTTCCACTATATTCTTTCCACTATAGTTTGTCCACTTTAGTCTTTCCACTTTAGTCATTCCACTACTCTCTGTCCACTTTAGTCTGTCCACTTTATTCTTTCCACTATTCTCTGTCCACTTTAGTCTTCCACTTTAGTCTTTCCACTATAGTCTCCACTTTATTCTGTCCACTACAGGCTTTCCACTATATTCTTTCAACTATAGTTTGTCCACTTTAGTCTTTCCACTTTAGTCATTCCACTATTCTCTGTCCACTTTAGTCTGTCCACTTTATTCTTTCCACTATTCTCTGTCCACTTTAATTTTTCCACTTTAGTCTTTCCACTATAGTCTCCACTTTATTCCGTCAACTACAGTCTTTCCACTATAGTCTTTCAACTA
Organism: Branchinecta sandiegonensis; assembly: GCA_030848855.1. Lineage (NCBI taxonomy): Eukaryota > Metazoa > Arthropoda > Branchiopoda > Anostraca > Branchinectidae > Branchinecta > Branchinecta sandiegonensis. Next base: position 635,593 of record JAUPMV010000014.1, on the reverse strand, counting down.
TAGTCTGTCCACTTTAGTCTTTCCACTTAGTCTTTCCACTTCAGTCTTTCCACTAGAGTCTGTCCACTTTAGTCTGTCCGCTTTAGTCTGTCCATGTTAGTCTTTCCACTTTAGTCTGTCCACTTTAGTCTTTCCACTAAAGTCTTTCCACTATAGTCTTTCCACTATAGTCTGTCCACTTTAGTCTTTCCACTTTAGTCTTTCCACTATAGTCTCCACTTTATTCTGTCCACTACAGTCTTTCCACTTTAGTCTTTCCACTATTCTCTGTCCACTTTAGTCTTTCAACTTTAGTCTTTCCACTATAGTCTCCACTTTATTCTGTCCACTTTAGTCTTTCCACTATTCTCTGTCCACTTTATTCTTTCCGCTATACTCTCCACTTTATTCTGTCCACTACAGTCTTTCCACTATAGTCTGTCCACTTTAGTCTTTCCACTTTAGTCTTTCCACTTTAGTCTGTCCACTTTAGTCTTTCCACTATAGTCTGTCCACTTTAGTCTTTCCACTATTCTCTGTCCACTTTATTCTTTCCACTATACTCTCCACTTTATTCTGTCCACTACAGTCTTTCCACTATAGTCTGTCCACTTTAGTCTTTCCACTATAGTCTGTCCACTTTAGTCTTTCCACTATTCTCTGTCCACTTTATTCTTTCCACTATACTCTCCACTTTATTCTGTCCACTACAGTCTTTCCACTATAGTCTGTCCACTTTAGTCTTTCCACTTTAGTCTTTCCACTATAGTCTGTCCACTTTAGTCTTTCCACTATTCTCTGTCCACTTTAGTCTTTCCACTATAGTCTACACTTTATTCTGTCCACTACAGTCTTTCCACTAGAGTCTTTTTACTATAGTCTGTCCACTTTAGTCGTTCCACTTTAGTTTGTCCACTGTAGTCTTTCCACTTTAGTCTTTCCACTTTAGTCTGTCCACTTTAGTCTTTCCACTTTAGTCTTTCCACTTGAGTCTTTCCACTATTCTCTGTCCACTTTAGTCTTTCCACTATAGTCTCCATTTTATTCTGTCCACTACAGTCTTTCCACTATAGTCTTTCCACTATAGTCTGTCCACTTTAGTCTTTCCACTTTAGACTTTCCACTTTAGTCTGTCCACTTTAGTCTTTCCACTATACTCTGTCCACTTTAGTCTTTCCACTTTAGTCTTTCCGCTTTAGTCTGTCCACTTAGTCTTTCCACTAGAGTCTGTCCACTCTAGTATTTCCACTTTAGTCTGTCCAATTTAGTCGTTCCACTTTAGTTTGTCCACTGTAGTCTTTCCACTTTAGTCTTTCCACTTTAGTCTGTCCACTTTAGTCTTTCCACTATAGTCTGTCCACTTTAGTCTTACTTTATTCTGTCCACTACAGTCTTTCCACTATAGTCTTTCCACTATAGTCTGTCCACTTTAGTCTTTCCACTTAGTCTTTCCACTTCAGTCTTTCCACTAGAGTATGTCCACTTTAGTCTTTCCACTTTAGTCTGTCCACTTTAGTCTTTCCACTTTAGTCTGTCCACTTTAGTCTTTCCACTATAGTCTGTCCGCTTTAGTCTTTCCACTATAGTCTGTCCACTTTAGTCTTTCCACTTTAGTCTTTCCACTATAGTCTCCACTTTATTCTGTCCACTACAGGCTTTCCACTATAGTCTTTCCACTATAGTCTGTCCACTTTAGTCTTTCCACTTAGTCTTTCCACTTCAGTCTTTCCACTAGAGTATGTCCACTTTAGTCTTTCCACTTTAGTCTGTCCACTTTAGTCTTTCCACTTTAGTCTGTCCACTTTAGTCTTTCCACTATAGTCTGTCCGCTTTAGTCTTTCCACTATAGTCTGTCCACTTTAGTCTTTCCACTTTAGTCTTTCCACTATAGTCTCCACTTTATTCTGTCCACTACAGGCTTTCCACTATTGTCTTTCCACTATAGTTTGTCCACTTTAGTCTTTCCACTTTAGTCATTAAACTATTCTCTGTCCACTTTAGTCTGTCCACTTTATTCTTTCCACTTTAGTCTTTCCACTATAGTCTTTCCACTATAGTTTGTCCACTTTAGTCTGTCCACTTTAGTTTTTCCAATATTCTCTGTCCACTTTAGTCTGTCCACTTTATTCTTTCCACTTTAGTCTTTCCACTTTAGTCTGTCCACTTTAGTATTTCCACTATAGTCTGTCCACTTTAGTCTTTCCACTATTCTCTGTCCACTTTAATTTTTCCACTTTAGTCTTTCCACTATAGTCTCCACTTTATTCCGTCAACTACAGTCTTTCCACTATAGTCTTTCCACTATAGTCTGTCCACTTTAGTCTTTCCACTTAGTCTTTCCACTTCAGTCTTTCCACTAGAGTCTGTCCACTTTAGTCTGTCCACTTTAGTCTGTCCACGTTAGTCTTTCCACTTTAGTCTGTCCACTTTAGTCTTTCCACTACAGTCTTTCAACTATAGTCTTTCCACTATAGTCTGTCCACTTTAGTCTTTCCACTATAGTCTCCACTTTATTCTGTCCACTACAGTCTTTCCACTTTAGTCTTTCCACTATTCTCTGTCCACTTTAGTCTTTCAACTTTAGTCTTTCCACTATAGTCTCCACTTTATTCTGTCCACTACAGTCTCTCCACTATAGTCTTTCCACTATAGTCTGTCCACTTTAGTCTTTCCACTATTCTCTGTCCACTTTGTTCTTTCCACTATACTCTCCACTTTATTCTGTCCGCTACAGTCTTTCCACTATAGTCTGTCCACTTTAGTCTTTCCACTTTAGTCTTTCCACTTTAGTCTGTCCACTTTAGTCTTTCCACTATTCTCTGTCCACTTTATTCTTTCCACTATACTCTCCACTTTATTCTGTCCACTACAGTCTTTCCACTATAGTCTGTCCACTTTAGTCTTTCCACTATAGTCTGTCCACTTTAGTCTTTCCACTATTCTCTGTCCACTTTATTCTTTCCACTATACTCTCCACTTTATTCTGTCCACTACAGTCTTTCCACTATAGTCTGTCCACTTTAGTCTTTCCACTTTAGTCTTTCCACTATAGTCTGTCCACTTTAGTCTTTCCACTATTCTCTGTCCACTTTAGTCTTTCCACTATAGTCTACACTTTATTCTGTCCACTACAGTCTTTCCACTAGAGTCTATCCACTATAGTCTGTCCACTTTAGTCGTTCCACTTTAGTTTGTCCACTGTAGTCTTTCCACTTTAGTCTTTCCACTTGAGTCTTTCCACTATTCTCTGTCCACTTTAGTCTTTCCACTATAGTCTCCACTTTATTCTGTCCACTACAGTCTTTCCACTATAGTCTTTCCACTATAGTCTGTCCACTTTAGTCTTTCCACTTTAGACTTTCCACTTTAGTCTGTCCACTTTAGTCTTTCCACTATAGTCTGTCCACTTTAGTCTTTCCACTTTAGTCTTTCCGCTTTAGTCTGTCCACTTAGTCTTTCCACTAGAGTCTGTCCACTCTAGTATTTCCACTTTAATCTGTCCACTTTAGTCTGTCCACTTTAGTCTTTCCACTTTAGTCATTTCCACTATAGGCTGTCCACTTTAGTCTTTCCACTTTAGTCTGTACACTTTAGTCTTTCCACTATAGTCTACACTCTATTCTGTCCACTACAGTCTTTCCACTATAGTCTTTCCACTATAGTCTGCCCACTTTAGTCTTTCCTCTTTAGTTTTTCCACTTTAGTCTGTCCACTACAGTCTTTCCACTATAGTCTGTCCACTATAGTCTGTCCACTTTAGTCTTTCCACTATTCTCTGTCCACTTTAGTCTTTCCACTATAGTCTCCACTTTATTCTGTCCACTACAGTCTTTCCGCTATAGTCTTTCCACTATAGTCTGTCCACTTTAGCCTTTCCACTTTAGTCTTTCCACTATAGTCTCCACTTTATTCTGCCCACTACAATCTTTCCACTTTAGTCTTTCCACTATTCTCTGTCCACTTTAGTCTTTCCACTTTAGTCTTTCCACTATAGTCTCCACTTTATTCTGTCCACTAAAGTCTCTCCACTATAGTCTTTCCACTATAGTCTGTCCACTTTATTCTTTCCACTATTCTCTGTCCACTTTATTCTTTCCACTATAGTCTCCACTTTATTCTGTCTACACTTTATTCTGTCCACTACAGTCTTTCCACTATAGTCTTTCCACTATAGTCTGTCCACTTTAGTCGTTCCACTTTAGTTTTTCCACTTTAGTCTGTCCACTTCAGTCTTTCCAGTATAGTTTGTCCACTTTAGTCTTTCCACTTTAGTCTTTCCACTATAGTCTCCACTTTATTCTGTCCACTTTAGTCTTTCCACTTTAGTCTTTCCACTTTAGTCTTTCCACTTTAGTCTTTCCACTATAGTCTCCACTTTATTCTGTCCACTTTAGTCTTTCCACTTAGTCTTTCCACTTCAGTCTTTCCACTAGAGTCTGTCCACTTTAGTCTGTCCACTTTAGTCTGTCCACTTTAGTCTTTCCACTTTAGTCTGTCCACTTTAGTCTTTCCACTATAGTCTGTCCTCTTTAGTCTTTCCACTATAGTCTGTCCACTTTAATCTTTCCACTTTAGTCTTTCCACTTTAGTCTTTCCACTATAGTCTCCACTTTATTCTGTCCACTACAGGCTTTCCACTATAGTCTTTCCACTATAGTTTGTCCACTTTAGTCTTTCCACTTTAGTCTTTCCACTATTCTCTGTCCACTTTAGTCTGTCCACTTTATTCTTTCCATTTTAGTCTTTCCACTTTAGTCTGTCCACTTTAGTCTTTCCACTATAGTCTGTCTACTTTAGTCTTTCCACTATTCTCTGTCCACTTTAGTCTTTCCACTATTCTCTGTCCACTTTATTCTTTCCACTATACTCTCCACTTTATTCTGTCCACTACAGTATTTCCACTAAAGTCTGTCCACGTTAGTCTTTCCACTTTAGTCTTTCCACTTTAGTCTGTCCACTTTAGTCTTTCCACTATAGTCTGTCAACTTTAGTCTTTCCACTATTCTCTGTCCAGTTTATTCTTTCCACTATACTCTCCACTTTATTCTGTCCACTACAGTCTTTCCACTCTAGTCTGTCCACTTTAGTCTTTCCACTATAGTCTGTCCACTTTAGTCTTTCCACTATTCTTTGTCCACTTTATTCTTTCCACTAAACTCTCCACTTTATTCTGTCCACTACAGTCTTTCCACCATAGTCTGTCAGCTTTAGTCTTTCAACTTTAGTCTTTCCACTATAGTCTGTCCACTTTTGTCTTTCCACTATTCTCTGTCCACTTTAGTCTTTCCACTATAGTCTACACTTTATTCTGTCCACTACAGTCTTTCCACTAGAGTCTTTCCACTATAGTCTTTCCACTTTAGTCGTTCCACTTTAGTTTGTCCACTGTAGTCTTTCCACTTTAGTCTTTCCACTTTATTCTGTCCACTTTAGTCTTTCCACTATAGTCTGTCCACTTTAGTCTTTCCACTTTAGTCTTCCACTTTAGTTTTTCCACTATAGTCTCCACTTTATTCTGTCCACTACAGGCTTTCCACTATATTCTTTCCACTATAGTTTGTCAACTTTAGTCTTTCCACTTTAGTCATTCCACTATTCTCTGTCCACTTTAGTCTGTCCACTTTGTTCTTTCCACTATTCTCTGTCCACTTTAGTCTTCCACTTTAGTCTTTCCACTATAGTCTCCACTTTATTCTGTCCACTACAGGCTTTCCACTATATTCTTTCAACTATAGTTTGTCCACTTTAGTCTTTCCACTTTAGTCATTCCACTATTCTCTGTCCACGTTAGTCTGTCCACTTTATTCTTTCCACTATTCTCTGTCCACTTTAATTTTTCCACTTTAGTCTTTCCACTATAGTATCCACTTTATTCCGTCAACTACAGTCTTTCCACTATAGTCTTTCCACTATAGTCTGTCCACTTTAGTCTTTCCACTTAGTCTTTCCACTTCAGTCTTTCCACTAGAGTCTGTCCACTTTAGTCTGTCCACTTTAGTCTGTCCATGTTAGTCTTTCCACTTTAGTCTGTCCACTTTAGTCTTTCCACTAAAGTCTTTCCACTATAGTCTTTCCACTATAGTCTGTCCACTTTAGTCTTTCCACTTTAGTCTTTCCACTATAGTCTCCACTTTATTCTGTCCACTACAGTCTTTCCACTTTAGTCTTTCCACTATTCTCTGTCCACTTTAGTCTTTCAACTTTAGTCTTTCCACTGTAGTCTCCACTTTATTCTGTCCACTTTAGTCTTTCCATTATTCTCTGTCCACTTTATTCTTTCCACTATACTCTCCACTTTATTCTGTCCACTACAGTCATTCCACTATAGTCTGTCCACTTTAGTCTTTCCACTTTAGTCTTTCCACTTTATTCTGTCCACTACAGTCTTTCCACTAGAGTCTTTCCACTATAGTCTTTCCACTTTAGTCGTTCCACTTTAGTTTGTCCACTGTAGTCTTTCCACTTTAGTCTTTCCACTTTATTCTGTCCACTTTAGTCTTTCCACTATAGTCTGTCCACTTTAGTCTTTCCACTTTAGTCTTCCACTTTAGTCTTTCCACTATAGTCTCCACTTTATTCTGTCCACTACAGGCTTTCCACTATATTCTTTCCACTATAGTTTGTCCACTTTAGTCTTTCCACTTTAGTCATTCCACTATTCTCTGTCCACTTTAGTCTGTCCACTTTATTCTTTCCACTATTCTCTGTCCACTTTAGTCTTCCACTTTAGTCTTTCCACTATAGTCTCCACTTTATTCTGTCCACTACAGGCTTTCCACTATATTCTTTCAACTATAGTTTGTCCACTTTAGTCTTTCCACTTTAGTCATTCCACTATTCTCTGTCCACTTTAGTCTGTCCACTTTATTCTTTCCACTATTCTCTGTCCACTTTAATTTTTCCACTTTAGTCTTTCCACTATAGTCTCCACTTTATTCCGTCAACTACAGTCTTTCCACTATAGTCTTTCCACTATAGTCTGTCCACTTTAGTCTTTCCACTTAGTCTTTCCACTTCAGTCTTTCCACTAGAGTCTGTCCACTTTAGTCTGTCCACTTTAGTCTGTCCATGTTAGTCTTTCCACTTTAGTCTGTCCACTTTAGTCTTTCCACTAAAGTCTTTCCACTATAGTCTTTCCACTATAGTCTGTCCACTTTAGTCTTTCCACTTTAGTCTTTCCACTATAGTCTCCACTTTATTCTGTCCACTACAGTCTTTCCACTTTAGTCTTTCCACTATTCTCTGTCCACTTTAGTCTTTCAACTTTAGTCTTTCCACTATAGTCTGTCCACTTTGGTCTTTCCACTTTAGTCTTTCCACTTTAGTCTGTCTACTTTAGTCTTTCCACTATAGTCTGTCCACTTTAGTCTTTCCACTATTCTCTGTCCACTTTATTCTTTCCACTATACTCTCCACTTTATTCTGTCCACTACAGTCTTTCAACTATAGTCTGTCCACTTTAGTCTTTCCACTATAGTCTGTCCACTTTAGTCTTTCCACTATTCTCTGTCCACTTTATTCTTTCCACTATACTCTCCACTTTATTCTGTCCACTACAGTCTTTCCACTATAGTCTGTCCACTTTAGTCTTTCCACTTTAGTCTTTCCACTATTCTCTGTCCACTTTAGTCTTTCCACTATAGTCTACACTTTATTCTGTCCACTACAGTCTTTCCACTAGAGTCTTTTTACTATAGTCTGTCCACTTTAGTCGTTCCACTTTAGTTTGTCCACTGTAGTCTTTCCACTTTAGACTTTCCACTTTAGTCTGTCCACTTTAGTCTTTCCACTATACTCTGTCCACTTTAGTCTTTCCACTTTAGTCTTTCCGCTTTAGTCTGTCCACTTAGTCTTTCCACTAGAGTCTGTCCACTCTAGTATTTCCACTTTAGTCTGTCCACTTTAGTCGTTCCACTTTAGTTTGTCCACTGTAGTCTTTCCACTTTAGTCTTTCCACTTTAGTCTGTCCACTTTAGTCTTTCCACTATAGTCTGTACACTTTAGTCTTACTTTATTCTGTCCACTACAGTCTTTCCACTATAGTCTTTCCACTATAGTCTGTCCACTTTAGTCTTTCCACTTAGTCTTTCCACTTCAGTCTTTCCACTAGAGTATGTCCACTTTAGTCTTTCCACTTTAGTCTGTCCACTTTAGTCTTTCCACTTTAGTCTGTCCACTTTAGTCTTTCCACTATAGTCTGTCCGCTTTAGTCTTTCCACTATAGTCTGTCCACTTTAGTCTTTCCACTTTAGTCTTTCCACTATAGTCTCCACTTTATTCTGTCCACTACAGGCTTTCCACTATTGTCTTTCCACTATAGTTTGTCCACTTTAGTCTTTCCACTTTAGTCATTCCACTATTCTCTGTCCACTTTAGTCTGTCCACTTTATTCTTTCCACTTTAGTCTTTCCACTATAGTCTTTCCACTATAGTTTGTCCACTTTAGTCTGTCCACTTTAGTTTTTCCAATATTCTCTGTCCACTTTAGTCTGTCCACTTTATTCTTTCCACTTTAGTCTTTCCACTTTAGTCTGTCCACTTTAGTATTTCCACTATAGTCTGTCCACTTTAGTCTTTCCACTATTCTCTGTCCACTTTAATTTTTCCACTTTAGTCTTTCCACTATAGTCTCCACTTTATTCCGTCAACTACAGTCTTTCCACTATAGTCTTTCCACTATAGTCTGTCCACTTTAGTCTTTCCACTTAGTCTTTCCACTTCAGTCTTTCCACTAGAGTCTGTCCACTTTAGTCTGTCCACTTTAGTCTGTCCACGTTAGTCTTTCCACTTTAGTCTGTCCACTATAGTCTTTCCACTACAGTCTTTCAACTATAGTCTTTCCACTATAGTCTGTCCACTTTAGTCTTTCCACTATAGTCTCCACTTTATTCTGTCCACTACAGTCTTTCCACTTTAGTCTTTCCACTATTCTCTGTCCACTTTAGTCTTTCAACTTTAGTCTTTCCACTATAGTCTCCACTTTATTCTGTCCACTACAGTCTCTCCACTATAGTCTTTCCACTATAGTCTGTCCACTTTAGTCTTTCCACTATTCTCTGTCCACTTTATTCTTTCCACTATACTCTCCACTTTATTCTGTCCACTACAGTCTTTCCACTATAGTCTGTCCACTTTAGTCTTTCCACTTTAGTCTTTCCACTTTAGTCTGTCCACTTTAGTCTTTCCACTATAGTCTGTCCACTTTAGTCTTTCCACTATTCTCTGTCCACTTTATTCTTTCCACTATACTCTCCACTTTATTCTGTCCACTACAGTCTTTCCACTATAGTCTGTCCACTTTAGTCTTTCCACTATAGTCTGTCCACTTTAGTCTTTCCACTATTCTCTGTCCACTTTATTCTTTCCACTATACTCTCCACTTTATTCTGTCCACTACAGTCTTTCCACTATAGTCTGTCCACTTTAGTCTTTCCACTTTAGTCTTTCCACTATAGTCTGTCCACTTTAGTCTTTCCACTATTCTCTATCCACTTTAGTCTTTCCACTATAGTCTACACTTTATTCTGTCCACTACAGTCTTTCCACTAGAGTCTATCCACTATAGTCTGTCCACTTTAGTCGTTCCACTTTAGTTTGTCCACTGTAGTCTTTCCACTTTAGTCTTTCCACTTTAGTCTTTCCACTATAGTCTGTCCACTTTAGTCTTTCCACTTTAGTCTTTCCGCTTTAGTCTCTCCACTTAGTCTTTCCACTAGAGTCTGTCCACTCTAGTATTTCCACTTTAATCTGTCCACTTTAGTCTGTCCACTTTAGTCTTTCCACTTTAGTCATTTCCACTATAGGCTGTCCACTTTAGTCTTTCCACTTTAGTCTGTACACTTTAGTCTTTCCACTATAGTCTACACTCTATTCTGTCCACTACAGTCTTTCCACTATAGTCTTTCCACTATAGTCTGCCCACTTTAGTCTTTCCTCTTTAGTTTTTCCACTTTAGTCTGTCCACTACAGTCTTTCCACTATAGTCTGTCCACTATAGTCTGTCCACTTTAGTCTTTCCACTATTCTCTGTCCACTTTAGTCTTTCCACTATAGTCTCCACTTTATTCTGTCCACTACAGTCTTTCCACTATAGTCTGTCCACTTTAGTCTTTCCACTTTAGTCTTTCCACTATAGTCTCCACTTTATTCTGCCCACTACAATCTTTCCACTTTAGTCTTTCCACTATTCTCTGTCCACTTTAGTCTTTCCACTTTAGTCTTTCCACTATAGTCTCCACTTTATTCTGTCCACTACAGTCTCTCCACTATAGTCTTTCCACTATAGTCTGTCCACTTTATTCTTTCCACTATTCTCTGTCCACTTTATTCTTTCCACTATACTCTCCGCTTTATTCTGTCCACTACAGTCTTTCCACTATAGTCTGTCCACTTTAGTCTTTCCACTTTAGTCTTTCCACTTTAGTCTGTCCACTCTAGTCTTTCCACTATAGTCTGTCCACTTTAGTCTTTCCACTATTCTCTGTCCACTTTATTCTTTCCACTATACTCTCTACTTTATTCTGTCCACTACAGTCTTTCCACTATAGTCTGTCCACTTTAGTCTTTCCACTATAGTCTGTCCACTTTAGTCTTTCCACTATTCTCTGTCCACTTTATTCTTTCCACTATACTCTCCACTTTATTCTGTCCACTACAGTCTTTCCTCTATAGTCTGTCCACTTTAATCTTTCCACTTTAGTCTTTCCACTATAGTCTGTCCACTTTAGTATTTCCACTATTCTCTGTCCACTTTAGTCTTTCCACTATAGTCTACACTTTATTCTGTCCACTACAGTCTTTCCACTATAGTCTTTCCACTATAGTCTGTCCACTTTAGTCGTTCCACTTTAGTTTTTCCACTTTAGTCTGTCCACTTCAGTCTTTCCACTATAGTCTGTCCACTTTAGTCTTTCCACTTTAGTCTTTCCACTATAGTCTCCACTTTATTCTGTCCACTACAGTCTTTCCACTATAGTCTTTCCACTATAGTCTGTCCAATTTAGTCTTTCCACTATTCTCTGTCCACTTTAGTCTTTCTACTATTGTCTCCACTTTATTCTGTCCACTACAGTCTTTCCACTATAGTCTTTCCACTATAGGCTGTCCACTTTAGTCTTTCCACTATTCTCTGTCCACTTTAGTCTTCTACTTTAGTCTTTCCACTATAGTCTCCACTTTAATCTGTCCACTACAGTCTTTCCACTATAGTCTTTCCACTATAGTCTGTCCACTTTAGTCTTTCCACTTCATTCTTTCCACTTTAGTCTGTCCACTTTAGTCTTTCCACTATAGTCTGTCCACTTTAGTCTTTCCACTTTAGTCTTTCCACTTTAGTCTGTCCACTTTAGTCTTTCCACTATAGTCTGTCCACTTTAGTCTTTCCACTTTTGTTTTTCCGCTTCAGTCTGTCCACTTAGTCTTTCCACTTCAGTCTTTCCATTAGAGTCTGTCCACTTTAGTCTTTCCACTTTAGTCTGTCCACTTTAGTCTTTCCACTTTAGTCTGTCCACTTTAGTCTTTCCACTAGAGTCTGTCCACTTTAGTCTGTCCACGTTAGTCTTTCCACTTCAGTCTGTCCCCTTTAGTCTTTCCACTACAGTCTTTCAACTATAGTCTTTCCACTATAGTCTGTCCACTTTAGTCTTTCCACTTTAGTCTTTCCACTATAGTCTCCACTTTATTCTGTCCACTACAGTCTTTCCACTTTAGTCTTTCCACTATTCTCTGTCCACTTTAGTCTTTCAACTTTAGTCTTTTCACTATAGTCTCCACTTTATTCTGTCCACTACAGTCTCTCCACTATAGTCTTTCCACTATAGTCTGTCCACTTTAGTCTTTCCACTATTCTCTGTCCACTTTATTCTTTCCACTATACTCTCCACTTTATTCTGTCCACTACAGTCTTTCCACTATAGTCTGTCCACTTTAGTCTTTCCACTTAGTCTTTCCACTTCAGTCTTTCCACTAGAGTCTGTCCACTTTAGTCTGTCCACTTTAGTCTGTCCACGTTAGTCTTTTCACTTTAGTCTGTCCACTTTAGTCTTTCCAGTACAGTCTTTCAACTATAGTCTTTCCACTATAGTCTGTCCACTTTAGTCTTTCCACTATAGTCTCCACTTTATTCTGTCCACTACAGTCTTTCCACTTTAGTCTTTCCACTATTCTCTATCCACTTTAGTCTTTCAACTTTAGTCTTTCCACTATAGTCTCCACTTTATTCTGTCCACTACAGTCTCTCCACTATAGTCTTTCCACTATAGTCTGTCCACTTTAGTCTTTCCACTATTCTCTGTCCACTTTATTCTTTCCACTATACTCTCCACTTTATTCTGTCCGCTACAGTCTTTCCACTATAGTCTGTACACTTTAGTCTTTCCACTTTAGTCTTTCCACTTTAGTCTGTCCACTTTAGTCTTTCCACTATAGTCTGTCCACTTTAGTCTTTCCACTATTCTCTGTCCACTTTATTCTTTCCACTATACTCTCCACTTTATTCTGTCCACTACAGTCTTTCCACTATAGTCTGTCCACTTTAGTCTTTCCACTATAGTCTGTCCACTTTAGTCTTTCCACTATTCTCTGTCCACTTTATTCTTTCCACTATACTCTCCACTTTATTCTGTCCACTACAGTCTTTCCACTATAGTCTGTCCACTTTAGTCTTTCCACTTTAGTCTTTCCACTATAGTCTGTCCACTTTAGTCTTTCCACTATTCTCTGTCCACTTTAGTCTTTCCACTATAGTCTACACTTTATTCTGTCCACTACAGTCTTTCCACTAGAGTCTATCCACTATAGTCTGTCCACTTTAGTCGTTCCACTTTAGTTTGTCCACTGTAGTCTTTCCACTTTAGTCTTTCCACTTGAGTCTTTCCACTATTCTCTGTCCACTTTAGTCTTTCCACTATAGTCTCCACTTTATTCTGTCCACTACAGTCTTTCCACTATAGTCTTTCCACTATAGTCTGTCCACTTTAGTCTTTCCACTTTAGACTTTCCACTTTAGTCTGTCCACTTTAGTCTTTCCACTATAGTCTGTCCACTTTAGTCTTTCCACTTTAGTCTTTCCGCTTTAGTCTGTCCACTTAGTCTTTCCACTAGAGTCTGTCCACTCTAGTATTTCCACTTTAATCTGTCCACTTTAGTCTGTCCACTTTAGTCTTTCCACTTTAGTCATTTCCACTATAGGCTGTCCACTTTAGTCTTTCCACTTTAGTCTGTACACTTTAGTCTTTCCACTATAGTCTACACTCTATTCTGTCCACTACAGTCTTTCCACTATAGTCTTTCCACTATAGTCTGCCCACTTTAGTCTTTCCTCTTTAGTTTTTCCACTTTAGTCTGTCCACTACAGTCTTTCCACTATAGTCTGTCCACTATAGTCTGTCCACTTTAGTCTTTACTATTCTCTGTCCACTTTAGTCTTTCCACTATAGTCTCCACTTTATTCTGTCCACTACAGTCTTTCCACTATAGTCTTTCCACTATAGTCTGTCCACTTTAGCCTTTCCACTTTAGTCTTTCCACTATAGTCTCCACTTTATTCTGCCCACTACAATCTTTCCACTTTAGTCTTTCCACTATTCTCTGTCCACTTTAGTCTTTCCACTTTAGTCTTTCCACTATAGTCTCCACTTTATTCTGTCCACTACAGTCTCTCCACTATAGTCTTTCCACTATAGTCTGTCCACTTTATTCTTTCCACTATTCTCTGTCCACTTTATTCTTTCCACTATAGTCTCCACTTTATTCTGTCTACACTTTATTCTGTCCACTACAGTCTTTCCACTATAGTCTTTCCACTATAGTCTGTCCACTTTAGTCGTTCCACTTTAGTTTTTCCACTTTAGTCTGTCCACTTCAGTCTTTCCAGTATAGTCTGTCCACTTTAGTCTTTCCACTTTAGTCTTTCCACTATAGTCTCCACTTTATTCTGTCCACTTTAGTCTTTCCACTTTAGTCTTTCCACTTTAGTCTTTCCACTTTAGTCTTTCCACTATAGTCTCCACTTTATTCTGTCCACTTTAGTCTTTCCACTTAGTCTTTCCACTTCAGTCTTTCCACTAGAGTCTGTCCACTTTAGTCTGTCCACTTTAGTCTGTCCACTTTAGTCTTTCCACTTTAGTCTGTCCACTTTAGTCTTTCCACTATAGTCTGTCCTCTTTAGTCTTTCCACTATAGTCTGTCCACTTTAATCTTTCCACTTTAGTCTTTCTACTTTAGTCTTTCCACTATAGTCTCCACTTTATTCTGTCCACTACAGGCTTTCCACTATAGTCTTTCCACTATAGTTTGTCCACTTTAGTCTTTCCACTTTAGTCTTTCCACTATTCTCTGTCCACTTTAGTCTGTCCACTTTATTCTTTCCATTTTAGTCTTTCCACTTTAGTCTGTCCACTTTAGTCTTTCCACTATAGTCTGTCTACTTTAGTCTTTCCACTATTCTCTGTCCACTTTAGTCTTTCCACTATTCTCTGTCCACTTTATTCTTTCCACTATACTCTCCACTTTATTCTGTCCACTACAGTATTTCCACTAAAGTCTGTCCACGTTAGTCTTTCCACTTTAGTCTTTCCACTTTAGTCTGTCCACTTTAGTCTTTCCACTATAGTCTGTCAACTTTAGTCTTTCCACTATTCTCTGTCCAGTTTATTCTTTCCACTATACTCTCCACTTTATTCTGCCCACTACAGTCTTTCCACTCTAGTCTGTCCACTTTAGTCTTTCCACTATAGTCTGTCCACTTTAGTCTTTCCACTATTCTCTGTCCACTTTATTCTTTCCACTAAACTCTCCACTTTATTCTGTCCACTACAGTCTTTCCACCATAGTCTGTCAGCTTTAGTCTTTCAACTTTAGTCTTTCCACTATAGTCTGTCCACTTTTGTCTTTCCACTATTCTCTGTCCACTTTAGTCTTTCCACTATAGTCTACACTTTATTCTGTCCACTACAGTCTTTCCACTAGAGTCTTTCCACTATAGTCTTTCCACTTTAGTCGTTCCACTTTAGTTTATCCACTCTAGTCTTTCCACTTTAGTCTTTCCACTTTATTCTGTCCACTTTAGTCTTTCCACTATAGTCTGTCCACTTTAGTCTTTCCACTTTAGTCTTCCACTTTAGTCTTTCCACTATAGTCTCCACTTTATTCTGTCCACTACAGGCTTTCCACTATATTCTTTCCACTATAGTTTGTCCACTTTAGTCTTTCCACTTTAGTCATTCCACTATTCTCTGTCCACTTTAGTCTGTCCACTTTATTCTTTCCACTATTCTCTGTCCACTTTAGTCTTCCACTTTAGTCTTTCCACTATAGTCTCCACTTTATTCTGTCCACTACAGGCTTTCCACTATATTCTTTCAACTATAGTTTGTCCACTTTAGTCTTTCCACTTTAGTCATTCCACTATTCTCTGTCCACTTTAGTCTGTCCACTTTATTCTTTCCACTATTCTCTGTCCACTTTAATTTTTCCACTTTAGTCTTTCCACTATAGTCTCCACTTTATTCCGTCAACTACAGTCTTTCCACTATAGTCTTTCCACTATAGTCTGTCCACTTTAGTCTTTCCACTTCAGTCTTTCAACTAGAGTCTGTCCACTTTAGTCTGTCCACTTTAGTCTGTCCATGTTAGTCTTTCCACTTTAGTCTGTCCACTTTAGTCTTTCCACTAAAGTCTTTCCACTATAGTCTTTCCACTATAGTCTGTCCACTTTAGTCTTTCCACTTTAGTCTTTCCACTATAGTCTCCACTTTATTCTGTCCACTACAGTCTTTCCACTTTAGTCTTTCCACTATTCTCTGTCCACTTTAGTCTTTCAACTTTAGTCTTTCCACTATAGTCTCCACTTTATTCTGTCCACTTTAGTCTTTCCACTATTCTCTGTCCACTTTATTCTTTCCACTATACTCTCCACTTTATTCTGTCCACTACAGTCATTCCACTATAGTCTGTCCACTTTAGTCTTTCCACTTTAGTCTTTCCACTTTAGTCTGTCCACTTTAGTCTTTCCACTATAGTCTGTCCACTTTAGTCTTTCCACTATTCTCTGTCCACTTTATTCTTTCCACTATACTCTCCACTTTATTCTGTCCACTACAGTCTTTCAACTATAGTCTGTCCACTTTAGTCTTTCCACTATAGTCTGTCCACTTTAGTCTTTCCACTATTCTCTGTCCACTTTATTCTTTCCACTATACTCTCCACTTTATTCTGTCCACTACAGTCTTTCCGCTATAGTCTGTCCACTTTAGTCTTTCCACTTTAGTCTTTCCACTATTCTCTGTCCACTTTAGTCTTTCCACTATAGTCTACACTTTATTCTGTCCACTACAGTCTTTCCACTAGAGTCTTTTTACTATAGTCTGTCCACTTTAGTCGTTCCACTTTAGTTTGTCCACTGTAGTCTTTCCACTTTAGACTTTCCACTTTAGTCTGTCCACTTTAGTCTTTCCACTATACTCTGTCCACTTTAGTCTTTCCACTTTAGTCTTTCCGCTTTAGTCTGTCCACTTAGTCTTTCCACTAGAGTCTGTCCACTCTAGTATTTCCACTTTAGTCTGTCCACTTTAGTCGTTCCACTTTAGTTTGTCCACTTTAGTCTTTCCACTTTAGTCTTTCCACTTTAGTCTGTCCACTTTAGTCTTTCCACTATAGTCTGTCCACTTTAGTCTTACTTTATTCTGTCCACTACAGTCTTTCCACTATAGTCTTTCCACTATAGTCTGTCCACTTTAGTCTTTCCACTTAGTCTTTCCACTTCAGTCTTTCCACTAGAGTATGTCCACTTTAGTCTTTCCACTTTAGTCTGTCCACTTTAGTCTTTCCACTATAGTCTGTCCGCTTTAGTCTTTCCACTTTAGTCTTTCCACTATAGTCTCCACTTTATTCTGTCCATTACAGGCTTTCCACTATTGTCTTTCCACTATAGTTTGTCCACTTTAGTCTTTTCACTTTAGTCATTCCACTATTCTCTGTCCACTTTAGTCTGTCCACTTTATTCTTTCCACTTTAGTCTTTCCACTATAGTCTTTCCACTATAGTTTGTCCACTTTAGTCTGTCCACTTTAGTTTTTCTAATATTCTCTGTCCACTTTAGTCTGTCCACTTTATTCTTTCCACTTTAGTCTTTCCACTTTAGTCTGTCCACTTTAGTATTTCCACTCTAGTCTGTCCACTTTAGTCTTTCCACTATTCTCTGTCCACTTTAATTTTTCCACTTTAGTCTTTCCACTATAGTCTCCACTTTATTCCGTCAACTACAGTCTTTCCACTATAGTCTTTCCACTATAGTCTGTCCACTCTAGTCTTTCCACTTAGTCTTTCCACTTCAGTCTTTCCACTAGAGTCTGTCCACTTTAGTCTGTCCACTTTAGTCTGTCCACGTTAGTCTTTCCACTTTAGTCTGTCCACTATAGTCTTTCCACTACAGTCTTTCAACTATAGTCTTTCTACTATAGTCTGTCCACTTTAGTCTTTCCACTATAGTCTCCACTTTATTCTGTCCACTACAGTCTTTCCACTTTAGTCTTTCCACTATTCTCTGTCCACTTTAGTCTTTCAACTTTAGTCTTTCCACTATAGTCTCCACTTTATTCTGTCCACTACAGTCTCTCCACTATAGTCTTTCCAATATAGTCTGTCCACTTTAGTCTTTCCACTATTCTCTGTCCACTTTATTCTTTCCACTATACTCTCCACTTTATTCTGTCCACTACAGTCTTTCCACTATAGTCTGTCCACTTTAGTCTTTCCACTTTAGTCTTTCCACTTTAGTCTGTCCACTTTAGTCTTTCCACTATAGTCTGTCCACTTTAGTCTTTCCACTATTCTCTGTCCACTTTATTCTTTCCACTATACTCTCCACTTTATTCTGTCCACTACAGTCTTTCCACTATAGTCTGTCCACTTTAGTCTTTCCACTATAGTCTGTCCACTTTAGTCTTTCCACTATTCTCTGTCCACTTTATTCTTTCCACTATACTCTCCACTTTATTCTGTCCACTACAGTCTTTCCACTATAGTCTGTCCACTTTAGTCTTTCCACTTTAGTCTTTCCACTATAGTCTGTTCACTTTAGTCTTTCCACTATTCTCTATCCACTTTAGTCTTTCCACTATAGTCTACACTTTATTCTGTCCACTACAGTCTTTCCACTAGAGTCTATCCACTATAGTCTGTCCACTTTAGTCGTTCCACTTTAGTTTGTCCACTGTAGTCTTTCCACTTTAGTCTTTCCACTTTAGTCTTTCCACTATAGTCTGTCCACTTTAGTCTTTCCACTTTAGTCTTTCCGCTTTAGTCTGTCCACTTAGTCTTTCCACTAGAGTCTGTCCACTCTAGTATTTCCACTTTAATCTGTCCACTTTAGTCTGTCCACTTTAGTCTTTCCACTTTAGTCATTTCCACTATAGGCTGTCCACTTTAGTCTTTCCACTTTAGTCTGTACACTTTAGTCTTTCCACTATAGTCTACACTCTATTCTGTCCACTACAGTCTTTCCACTATAGTCTTTCCACTATAGTCTGCCCACTTTAGTCTTTCCTCTTTAGTTTTTCCACTTTAGTCTGTCCACTACAGTCTTTCCACTATAGTCTGTCCACTATAGTCTGTCCACTTTAGTCTTTCCACTATTCTCTGTCCACTTTAGTCTTTCCACTATAGTCTCGACTTCATTCTGTCCACTACAGTCTTTCCACTATAGTCTGTCCACTTTAGTCTTTCCACTTTAGTCTTTCCACTATAGTCTCCACTTTATTCTGCCCACTACAATCTTTCCACTTTAGTCTTTCCACTATTCTCTGTCCACTTTAGTCTTTCCACTTTAGTCTTTCCACTATAGTCTCCACTTTATTCTGTCCACTACAGTCTCTCCACTATAGTCTTTCCACTATAGTCTGTCCACTTTATTCTTTCCACTATTCTCTGTCCACTTTATTCTTTCCACTATACTCTCCGCTTTATTCTGTCCACTACAGTCTTTCCACTATAGTCTGTCCACTTTAGTCTTTCCACTTTAGTCTTTCCACTTTAGTCTGTCCACTCTAGTCTGTCCACTATAGTCTGTCCACTTTAGTCTTTCCACTATTCTCTGTCCACTTTATTCTTTCCACTATACTCTCTACTTTATTCTGTCCACTACAGTCTTTCCACTATAGTCTGTCCACTTTAGTCTTTCCACTATAGTCTGTCCACTTTAGTCTTTCCACTATTCTCTGTCCACTTTATTCTTTCCACTATACTCTCCACTTTATTCTGTCCACTACAGTCTTTCCTCTATAGTCTGTCCACTTTAATCTTTCCACTTTAGTCTTTCCACTATAGTCTGTCCACTTTAGTATTTCCACTATTCTCTGTCCACTTTAGTCTTTCCACTATAGTCTACACTTTATTCTGTCCACTACAGTCTTTCCACTATAGTCTTTCCACTATAGTCTGTCCACTTTAGTCGTTCCACTTTAGTTTTTCCACTTTAGTCTGTCCACTTCAGTCTTTCCACTATAGTCTGTCCACTTTAGTCTTTCCACTTTAGTCTTTCCACTATAGTCTCCACTTTATTCTGTCCACTACAGTCTTTCCACTATAGTCTTTCCACTATAGTCTGTCCAATTTAGTCTTTCCACTATTCTCTGTCCACTTTAGTCTTTCTACTATTGTCTCCACTTTATTCTGTCCACTACAGTCTTTCCACTATAGTCTTTCCACTATAGGCTGTCCACTTTAGTCTTTCCACTATTCTCTGTCCACTTTAGTCTTCTACTTTAGTCTTTCCACTATAGTCTCCACTTTAATCTGTCCACTACAGTCTTTCCACTATAGTCTTTCCACTATAGTCTGTCCACTTTAGTCTTTCCACTTCATTCTTTCCACTTTAGTCTGTCCACTTTAGTCTTTCCACTATAGTCTGTCCACTTTAGTCTTTCCACTTTCGTCTTTCCACTTTAGTCCGTCCACTTTAGTCTTTCCGCTATAGTCTGTCCACTTTAGTCTTTCCACTTTTGTTTTTCCGCTTCAGTCTGTCCACTTAGTCTTTCCACTTCAGTCTTTCCATTAGAGTCTGTCCACTTTAGTCTTTCCACTTTAGTCTGTCCACTTTAGTCTTTCCACTATAGTCTGTCCACTTTAGTCTTTCCACTATAGTCTGTCCACTTTAGTCTTTCCACTTTAGTCTTTTCACTTTAGTCTTTCCACTATAGTCTCCACTTTATTCTGTCCACTACAGGCTTTCCACTATAGTCTTTCCACTATAGTTAGTCCACTTTAGTCTTTCCACTTTAGTCATTCCAATATTCTCTGTCCACTTTAGTCTGTCCACTTTATTCTTTCCACTTTAGTCTTTCCACTATAGTCTTTCCACTATAGTTTGTCCACTTTAGTCTGTCCACTTTAGTCTTTCCAATATTCTCTGTCCACTTTAGTCTGTCCACTTTATTCTTTCCACTTTAGTCTTTCCACTTTAGTCTGTCCACTTTAGTCTTTCCACTATAGTCTGTCCACTTTAGTCTTTCCACTATTCTCTGTCCACTTTAATTTTTCCACTTTAGTCTTTCCACTATAGTCTCCACTTTATTCCGTCAACTACAGTCTTTCCACTATAGTCTGTCCAATTTAGTCTTTCCACTTAGTCTTTCCACTTCAGTCTTTCCACTAGAGTCTGTCCACTTTAGTCTGTCCACGTTAGTCTTTCCACTTCAGTCTGTCCCCTTTAGTCTCTCCACTACAGTCTTTCAACTATAGTCTTTCCACTATAGTCTGTCCACTTTAGTCTTTCCACTTTAGTCTTTCCACTATAGTCTCCACTTTATTCTGTCCACTACAGTCTTTCCACTTTAGTCTTTTCACTATTCTCTGTCCACTTTAGTCTTTCAACTTTAGTCTTTCCACTATAGTCTCCACTTTATTCTGTCCACTACAGTCTCTCCACTATAGTCTTTCCACTATAGTCTGTCCACTTTAGTCTTTCCACTATTCTCTGTCCACTTTATTCTTTCCACTATACTCTCCACTTTATTCTGTCCACTACAGTCTTTCCACTATAGTCTGTCCATTTTAGTCTTTCCACTTTAGTCTTTCCACTTTAGTCTGTCCACTTTAGTTTTTCCACTATAGTCTGTCCACTTTAGTCTTTCCACTATTCTCTGTCCACTTTATTCTTTCCACTATACTCTCCACTTTATTCTGTCCACTACAGTCTTTCCACTATAGTCTGTCCACTTTAGTCCTTCCACTATAGTCTGTCCACTTTAGTCTTTCCACTATTCTTTGTCCACTTTATTCTTTCCACTATACTCTCCACTTTATTCTGTCCACTACAGTCTTTCCACTATAGTCTGTCCACTTTAGTCTTTCCACTTTAGTCTTTCCACTATAGTCTGTCCACTTTAGTCTTTCCACTATTCTCTGTCCACTTTAGTCTTTCCACTATAGTCTACACTTTATTCTGTCCACTACAGTCTTTCCACTAGAGTCTTTCCACTATAGTCTGTCCACTTTAGTCGTTCCACTTTAGTTTGTCCACTGTAGTCTTTCCACTTTAGTCTTTCCACTTTAGTCTGTCCACTTTAGTCTTTCCACTTTAGTCTTTCCACTTGAGTCTTTCCACTATTCTCTGTCCACTTTAGTCTTTCCACTATAGTCTCCACTTTATTCTGTCCACTACAGTCTTTCCACTATAGTCTTTCCACTATAGTCTGTCCACTTTAGTCTTTCCACTTTAGACTTTCCACTTTAGTCTGTCCACTTTAGTCTTTCCACTATAGTCTGTCCACTTTAGGCTTTCCACTTTAGTCTTTCCGCTTTAGTTTGTCCACTTAGTCTTTCCACTAGAGTCTGTCCACTCTAGCATTTCCACTTTAGTCTGTCCACTTTAGTCTGTCGACTTTAGTCTTTCCACTATAGTCTACACTTTATTCTGTCCACTACAGTCTTTCCACTATAGTCTTTCCACTATAGTCTGCCCACTTTAGTCTTTCCACTTTAGTTTTTTCCACTTTAGTCTTTCCACTTCAGTCTTTCCACTATAGTCTGTCCACTTTATTCTTTCCACTATACTCTCCACTACAGTCTCTCCACTATAGTTTTTCCACTTTAGTCTGTCCACTTTAGTCTTTCCACTTCAGTCTTTCCACTAGAGTCTGTCCACTTTAGTCTGTCCACGTTAGTCTTTCCACTTCAGTCTGTCCCCTTTAGTCTTTCCACTACAGTCTTTCCACTATAGTCTTTCCACTATAGTCTGTCCAATTTAGTCTTTCCACTTAGTCTTTCCACTTCAGTCTTTCCACTAGAGTCTGTCCACTTTAGTCTGTCCACGTTAGTCTTTCCACTTCAGTCTGTCCCCTTTAGTCTTTCCACTACAGTCTTTCAACTATAGTCTTTCCACTATAGTCTGTCCACTTTAGTCTTTCCACTTTAGTCTTTCCACTATAGTCTCCACTTTATTCTGTCCACTACAGTCTTTCCACTTTAGTCTTTCCACTATTCTTTGTCCACTTTATTCTTTCCACTATACTCTCCACTTTATTCTGTCCACTACAGTCTTTCCACTATAGTCTGTCCACTTTAGTCTTTCCACTATAGTCTGTCCAATTTAGTCTTTCCACTATTCTCTGTCCACTTTATTCTTTCCACTATACTCTCCACTTTATTCTGTCCACTACAGTCTTTCCTCTATAGTCTGTCCACTTTAGTCTTTCCACTTTAGTCTTTCCACTATAGTCCATCCACTTTACTATTTCCACTATTCTCTGTCCACTTTAGTCTTTCCACTATAGTCTACACTTTATTCTGTCCACTACATTCTTTCCACTATAGTCTTTCCACTATAGTCTGTCCACTTTAGTCGTTCCACTTTAGTTTTTCCACTTTAGTCTGTCCACTTCAGTCTTTCCACTATAGTCTGTCCACTTTAGTCTTTCCACTTTAGTCTTTCCACTATAGTCTCCACTTTATTCTGTCCACTACAGTCTTTCCACTATAGTCTTTCTACTATAGTCTGTCCAATTTAGTCTTTCTACTATTCTCTGTCCACTTTAGTCTTTCCACTATAGTCTGTCCACTTTAGTCGTTCCACTTTAGTCTTTCCACTTTAGTCTTTCCACTATTGTCTCCACTTTATTCTGTCCACTACAGTCTTTCCACTATAGTCTTTCCACTATAGTCTGTCCACTTTAGTCTTTCCACTATTCTCTGTCCACTTTAAGTCTTCTACTTTAGTCTTTCCACTATAGTCTCCACTTTAATCTGTCCACTACAGTCTTTCCACTATAGTCTTTCCACTATAGTCTGTCCACTTTAGTCTTTCCACTTCATTCTTTCCACTTTAGTCTGTCCACTTTAGTCTTTCCACTATAGTCTGTCCACTTTCACTTTCCTCTTTAGTCTTTCCACTTTAGTCTGTCCACTTTAGTCTTTCCACTATAGTCTGTCCACTTTAGTCTTTCCACTTTTGTTTTTCCGCTTTAGTCTGTCCACTTTAGTCTTTCCACTTTAATCTGTCCACTTTAGTCTTTCCACTTTAGTCTGTCCACTTTAGTCTTTCCACTATAGTCTGTCCACTTTAGTCTTTCCACTATAGTCTGTCCACTTTAGTCTTTCCACTTTAGTCTTTCCACTTTAGTCTTTCCATTATAGTCTCCACTTTATTCTGTCCACTACAGGCTTTCCACTATAGTCTTTCCACTTTAGTCTGTCCACTTTAGTCTTTCCACTATAGTCTGTCCACTTTAGTCTTTCCACTTTTGTTTTTCCGCTTTAGTCTGTCCACTTTAGTCTTTCCACTTTAATCTTTCCACTTTAGTCTTTCCACTTTAGTCTGTCCACTTTAGTCTTTCCACTATAGTCTGTCCACTTTAGTCTTTCCACTATAGTCTGTCCACTTTAGTCTTTCCACTTTAGTCTTTCCACTTTAGTCTTTCCTTTATAGTCTCCACTTTATTCTGTCCACTACAGGCTTTCCACTATAGTCTTTCCACTATAGTTTGTCCACTTTAGTCTTTCCACTTTAGTCTGTCCACTTTAGTCTTTCCACTTTAGTCTTTCCACTTGAGTCTTTCCACTATTCTCTGTCCACTTTAGTCTTTCCACTTTATTCTTTCCACTTTAGTCTTTCCACTTTAGTCTTTCCACTATAGTCTGTCCACTTTAGTCTTACTTTATTCTGTCCACTACAGTCTTTCCACTATAGTCTTTCCACTATAGTCTGTCCACTTTAGTCTTTCCACTTAGTCTTTCCACTTCAGTCTTTCCACTAGAGTCTGTCCACTTTAGTCTTTCCGCTTTAGTCTGTCCACTTTAGTCTTTCCACTTTAGTCTGTCCACTTTAGTCTTTCCACTATAGTCTGTCCACTTTCACTTTCCTCTTTAGTCTTTCCACTTTAGTCTGTCCACTTTAGTCTTTCCACTATAGTCTGTCCACTTTAGTCTTTCCACTTTTGTTTTTCCGCTTTAGTCTGTCCACTTTAGTCTTTCCACTTTAATCTGTCCACTTTAGTCTTTCCACTTTAGTCTGTCCACTTTAGTCTTTCCACTATAGTCTGTCCACTTTAGTCTTTCCACTATAGTCTGTCCACTTTAGTCTTTCCACTTTAGTCTTTCCACTTTAGTCTTTCCATTATAGTCTCCACTTCATTCTGTCCACTACAGGCTTTCCACTATAGTCTTTCCACTTTAGTCTGTCCACTTTAGTCTTTTCACTATAGTCTGTCCACTTTAGTCTTTCCACTTTTGTTTTTCCGCTTTAGTCTGTCCACTTTAGTCTTTCCACTTTAATCTTTCCACTTTAGTCTTTCCACTTTAGTCTGTCCACTTTAGTCTTTCCACTATAGTCTGTCCACTTTAGTCTTTCCACTATAGTCTGTCCACTTTAGTCTTTCCACTTTAGTCTTTCCACTTTAGTCTTTCCATTATAGTCTCCACTTTATTCTGTCCACTACAGGCTTTCCACTA
Source organism: Branchinecta sandiegonensis (assembly GCA_030848855.1). Classification (NCBI taxonomy): domain Eukaryota; kingdom Metazoa; phylum Arthropoda; class Branchiopoda; order Anostraca; family Branchinectidae; genus Branchinecta; species Branchinecta sandiegonensis. The sequence goes on along the minus strand of JAUPMV010000014.1, from coordinate 610,672 downwards.
TAGTCTTTCCACTATAGTTTGTCCACTTTAGTCTTTCCACTTTAGTCTGTCCACTTTAGTCTTTCCACTTTAGTCTTTCCACTTGAGTCTTTCCACTATTCTCTGTCCACTTTAGTCTTTCCACTTTATTCTTTCCACTTTAGTCTTTCCACTTTAGTCTTTCCACTATAGTCTGTCCACTTTAGTCTTACTTTATTCTGTCCACTACAGTCTTTCCACTATAGTCTTTCCACTATAGTCTGTCCACTTTAGTCTTTCCACTTAGTCTTTCCACTTCAGTCTTTCCACTAGAGTCTGTCCACTTTAGTCTTTCCACTTAGTCGTTCCACTTTAGTCTTTCCACTTTAGTCTTTCCACTATTGTCTCCACTTTATTCTGTCCACTACAGTCTTTCCACTATAGTCTTTCCACTATAGTCTGTCCACTTTAGTCTTTCCACTATTCTCTGTCCACTTTAAGTCTTCTACTTTAGTCTTTCCACTATAGTCTCCACTTTAATCTGTCCACTACAGTCTTTCCACTATAGTCTTTCCACTATAGTCTGTCCACTTTAGTCTTTCCACTTCATTCTTTCCACTTTAGTCTGTCCACTTTAGTCTTTCCACTATAGTCTGTCCACTTTCACTTTCCTCTTTAGTCTTTCCACTTTAGTCTGTCCACTTTAGTCTTTCCACTATAGTCTGTCCACTTTAGTCTTTCCACTTTTGTTTTTCCGCTTTAGTCTGTCCACTTTAGTCTTTCCACTTTAATCTGTCCACTTTAGTCTTTCCACTTTAGTCTGTCCACTTTAGTCTTTCCACTATAGTCTGTCCACTTTAGTCTTTCCACTATAGTCTGTCCACTTTAGTCTTTCCACTTTAGTCTTTCCACTTTAGTCTTTCCATTATAGTCTCCACTTTATTCTGTCCACTACAGGCTTTCCACTATAGTCTTTCCACTTTAGTCTGTCCACTTTAGTCTTTCCACTATAGTCTGTCCACTTTAGTCTTTCCACTTTTGTTTTTCCGCTTTAGTCTGTCCACTTTAGTCTTTCCACTTTAATCTTTCCACTTTAGTCTTTCCACTTTAGTCTGTCCACTTTAGTCTTTCCACTATAGTCTGTCCACTTTAGTCTTTCCACTATAGTCTGTCCACTTTAGTCTTTCCACTTTAGTCTTTCCACTTTAGTCTTTCCATTATAGTCTCCACTTTATTCTGTCCACTACAGGCTTTCCACTATAGTCTTTCCACTATAGTTTGTCCACTTTAGTCTTTCCACTTTAGTCTGTCCACTTTAGTCTTTCCACTTTAGTCTTTCCACTTGAGTCTTTCCACTATTCTCTGTCCACTTTAGTCTTTCCACTTTATTCTTTCCACTTTAGTCTTTCCACTTTAGTCTTTCCACTATAGTCTGTCCACTTTAGTCTTACTTTATTCTGTCCACTACAGTCTTTCCACTATAGTCTTTCCACTATAGTCTGTACACTTTAGTCTTTCCACTTAGTCTTTCCACTTCAGTCTTTCCACTAGAGTCTGTCCACTTTAGTCTTTCCGCTTTAGTCTGTCCACTTTAGTCTTTCCACTTTAGTCTGTCCACTTTAGTCTTTCCACTATAGTCTGTCCACTTTAGTCTTTCCACTATAGTCTGTCCACTTTAGTCTTTCCACTTTAGTCTTTCCACTTTAGTCTTTCCACTATAGTCTCCACTTTATTCTGTCCACTACAGGCTTTCCACTATAGTCTTTCCACTATAGTTTGTCCACTTTAGTCTTTCCACTTTAGTCTTTCCACTATTCTCTGTCCACTTTAGTCTGTCCACTTTATTCTTTCCACTTTAGTCTTTCCACTATAGTCTTTCCACTATAGTCTTTCCACTATAGTCTGTCCACTTTAGTCTTTTCACTATTCTCTGTCCGCTTTAGTCTTTCCACTTTAGTCTTTCCACTATAGTCTCCACTTTATTCTGTCCACTACAGTCTTTCCACTATAGTCTACACTTTATTCTTTCCACTACAGTCTTTCCACTAGAGTCTTTCCACTTTATTCTGTCCACTACAGTCTTTCCACTATAGTCTGTCCACTTTAGTCTTTCCACTTTAGTCTTTCCACTTTAGTCTGTCCACTTTAGTCTTTCCACTATAGTCTGTCCACTTTAGTCTTTCCACTATTCTCTGTCCACTTTATTCTTTCCACTATACTCTCCACTTTATTCTGTCAACTACAGTCTTTCCACTATAGTCTGTCCACTTTAGTCTTTCCACTTTAGTCTTTCCACTATAGTCTGTCCACTTTAGTCTTTCCACTATTCTCTGTCCACTTTAGTCTTTCCACTATAGTCTACACTTTATTCTGTCCACTACAGTCTTTCCACTATAGTCTTTCCACTATAGTCTGTCCACTTTAGTCGTTCCACTTTAGTTTTTCCACTTTAGTCTGTCCACTTCAGTCTGTCCACTTTAGTCTTTCCACTATTCTCTGTCCACTTTATTCTTTCCACTATACTCTCCACTTTATTCTGTCCACTACAGTCTTTCCACTATAGTCTGTCCACTTTAGTCTTTCCACTATAGTCTGTCCACTTTAGTCTTTCCACTATTCTCTGTCCACTTTATTCTTTCCACTATACTCTCAACTTTATTCTGTCCACTACAGTCTTTCCACTATAGTCTGTCCACTTTAGTCTTTCCCCTTTAGTCTTTCCACTATAGTCTGTCCACTCTAGTCTTTCCACTATTCTCTGTCCACTTTATTCTTTCCACTATACTCTCCACTTTATTCTGTCCACTACAGTCTTTCCACTATAGTCTGTCCACTTTATTCTTTCCACTATTCTCTGTCCACTTTAGTCTTTCCACTATAGTCTCCACTTTATTCTGTCCACCACAGTCTTTCCACTATAGTCTTTCCACTATAGTCTGTCCACTTTATTCTGTCCACTTTAGTCTTTCCACTTTAGTCTTTCCACTTTAGTCTTTCCACTTTAGTCATTCCACTATTCTTTGTCCACTTTAGTCTGTCCACTTTATTCTTTCCACTTTAGTCTTTCCACTATAGTCTTTCCACTATAGTTTGTCCACTTTAGTCTGTCCACTTTAGTCTACACTTTATTCTGTCCACTACATTCTTTCCACTATAGTCTTTCCACTATAGTCTGTCCACTTTAGTCGTTCCACTTTAGTTTTTCCACTTTAGTCTGTCCACTTCAGTCTTTCCACTATAGTCTGTCCACTTTAGTCTTTCCACTTTAGTCTTTCCACTATAGTCTCCACTTTATTCTGTCCACTACAGTCTTTCCACTATAGTCTTTCTACTATAGTCTGTCCAATTTAGTCTTTCTACTATTCTCTGTCCACTTTAGTCTTTCCACTATAGTCTGTCCACTTTAGTCGTTCCACTTTAGTCTTTCCACTTTAGTCTTTCCACTATTGTCTCCACTTTATTCTGTCCACTACAGTCTTTCCACTATAGTCTTTCCACTATAGTCTGTCCACTTTAGTCTTTCCACTATTCTCTGTCCACTTTAAGTCTTCTACTTTAGTCTTTCCACTATAGTCTCCACTTTAATCTGTCCACTACAGTCTTTCCACTATAGTCTTTCCACTATAGTCTGTCCACTTTAGTCTTTCCACTTCATTCTTTCCACTTTAGTCTGTCCACTTTCGTCTTTCCACTATAGTCTGTCCACTTTCACTTTCCTCTTTAGTCTTTCCACTTTAGTCTGTCCACTTTAGTCTTTCCACTATAGTCTGTCCACTTTAGTCTTTCCACTTTTGTTTTTCCGCTTTAGTCTGTCCACTTTAGTCTTTCCACTTTAATCTGTCCACTTTAGTCTTTCCACTTTAGTCTGTCCACTTTAGTCTTTCCACTATAGTCTGTCCACTTTAGTCTTTCCACTATAGTCTGTCCACTTTAGTCTTTCCACTTTAGTCTTTCCACTTTAGTCTTTCCATTATAGTCTCCACTTTATTCTGTCCACTACAGGCTTTCCACTATAGTCTTTCCACTTTAGTCTGTCCACTTTAGTCTTTCCACTATAGTCTGTCCACTTTAGTCTTTCCACTTTTGTTTTTCCGCTTTAGTCTGTCCACTTTAGTCTTTCCACTTTAATCTTTCCACTTTAGTCTTTCCACTTTAGTCTGTCCACTTTAGTCTTTCCACTATAGTCTGTCCACTTTAGTCTTTCCACTATAGTCTGTCCACTTTAGTCTTTCCACTTTAGTCTTTCCACTTTAGTCTTTCCATTATAGTCTCCACTTTATTCTGTCCACTACAGGCTTTCCACTATAGTCTTTCCACTATAGTTTGTCCACTTTAGTCTTTCCACTTTAGTCTGTCCACTTTAGTCTTTCCACTTTAGTCTTTCCACTTGAGTCTTTCCACTATTCTCTGTCCACTTTAGTCTTTCCACTTTATTCTTTCCACTTTAGTCTTTCCAGTTTAGTCTTTCCACTATAGTCTGTCCACTTTAGTCTTACTTTATTCTGTCCACTACAGTCTTTCCACTATAGTCTTTCCACTATAGTCTGTCCACTTTAGTCTTTCCACTTAGTCTTTCCACTTCAGTCTTTCCACTAGAGTCTGTCCACTTTAGTCTTTCCGCTTTAGTCTGTCCACTTTAGTCTTTCCACTTTAGTCTGTCCACTTTAGTCTTTCCACTATAGTCTGTCCACTTTAGTCTTTCCACTATAGTCTGTCCACTTTAGTCTTTCCACTTTAGTCTTTCCACTTTAGTCTTTCCACTATAGTCTCCACTTTATTCTGTCCACTACAGGCTTTCCACTATAGTCTTTCCACTATAGTTTGTCCACTTTAGTCTTTCCACTTTAGTCTTTCCACTATTCTCTGTCCACTTTAGTCTGTCCACTTTATTCTTTCCACTTTAGTCTTTCCACTATAGTCTTTCCACTATAGTCTTTCCACTATAGTCTGTCCACTTTAGTCTTTTCACTATTCTCTGTCCGCTTTAGTCTTTCCACTTTAGTCTTTCCACTATAGTCTCCACTTTATTCTGTCCACTACAGTCTTTCCACTATAGTCTACACTTTATTCTGTCCACTACAGTCTTTCCACTAGAGTCTTTCCACTTTATTCTGTCCACTACAGTCTTTCCACTATAGTCTGTCCACTTTAGTCTTTCCACTTTAGTCTTTCCACTTTAGTCTGTCCACTTTATTCTTTCCACTATAGTCTGTCCACTTTAGTCTTTCCACTATTCTCTGTCCACTTTATTCTTTCCACTATACTCTCCACTTTATTCTGTCAACTACAGTCTTTCCACTATAGTCTGTCCACTTTAGTCTTTCCACTTTAGTCTTTCCACTATAGTCTGTCCACTTTAGTCTTTCCACTATTCTCTGTCCACTTTAGTCTTTCCACTATAGTCTACACTTTATTCTGTCCACTACAGTCTTTCCACTATAGTCTTTCCACTATAGTCTGTCCACTTTAGTCGTTCCACTTTAGTTTTTCCACTTTAGTCTGTCCACTTCAGTCTGTCCACTTTAGTCTTTCCACTATTCTCTGTCCACTTTATTCTTTCCACTATACTCTCCACTTTATTCTGTCCACTACAGTCTTTCCACTATAGTCTGTCCACTTTAGTCTTTCCACTATAGTCTGTCCACTTTAGTCTTTCCACTATTCTCTGTCCACTTTATTCTTTCCACTATACTCTCAACTTTATTCTGTCCACTACAGTCTTTCCACTATAGTCTGTCCACTTTAGTCTTTCCCCTTTAGTCTTTCCACTATAGTCTGTCCACTCTAGTCTTTCCACTATTCTCTGTCCACTTTATTCTTTCCACTATACTCTCCACTTTATTCTGTCCACTACAGTCTTTCCACTATAGTCTGTCCACTTTATTCTTTCCACTATTCTCTGTCCACTTTAGTCTTTCCACTATAGTCTCCACTTTATTCTGTCCACCACAGTCTTTCCACTATAGTCTTTCCACTATAGTCTGTCCACTTTATTCTGTCCACTTTAGTCTTTCCACTTTAGTCTTTCCACTTTAGTCTTTCCACTTTAGTCATTCCACTATTCTTTGTCCACTCTAGTCTGTCCACTTTATTCTTTCCACTTTAGTCTTTCCACTATAGTCTTTCCACTATAGTTTGTCCACTTTAGTCTGTCCACTTTAGTCTACACTTTATTCTGTCCACTACAGTCTTTCCACTATAGTCTTTCCACTATAGTCTGCCCACTTTAGTCTTTCCACTTTAGTTTTTCCACTTTAGTCTGTCCACTTCAGTCTTTCCACTATAGTCTGTCCACTTTAGTCTTTCCACTTTAGTCTTTCCACTATAGTCTCCACTTTATTCTGTCCACTACAGTCTTTCCACTATAGTCTGTCCACTATAGTCTGTCCACTTTAGTCTTTCCACTATTCTCTGTCCACTTTAGTCTTTCCACTATAGTCTCCACTTTATTCTGTCCACTACAGTCTTTCCACTATAGTCTTTCCACTATAGTCTGTCCACTTTAGTCTTTCCACTTTAGTCTTTCCACTATAGTCTCCACTTTATTCTGTCCACTACAGTCTCTCCACTATAGTCTTTCCTCTATAGTCTGTCCACTTTAGTCTTTCCACTATTCTCTGTCCACTTTATTCTTTCCACTATACTCTCCACTTTATTCTGTCCACTACAGTCTTTCCACCATAGTCCGTCCACTTTAGTCTTTCCACTTTAGTCTTTCCACTTTAGTCTGTCCACTCTAGTCTTTCCACTATAGTCTGTCCACTTTAGTCTTTCCACTATTCTCTGTCCACTTTATTCTTTCCACTATACTCTCCACTTTATTCTGTCCACTACAGTCTTTCCACTATAGTCTGTCCACTTTAGTCTTTCCACTATAGTCTGTCCACTTTAGTCTTTCCACTATTCTCTGTCCACTTTATTCTTTCCACTATACTCTCCACTTTATTCTGTCCACTACAGTCTTTCCTCTATAGTCTGTCCACTTTAGTCTTTCCACTTTAGTCTTTCCACTATAGTCTGTCCACTTTAGTATTTCCACTATTCTCTGTCCACTTTAGTCTTTCCACTATAGTCTACACTTTATTCTGTCCACTACAGTCTTTCCACTATAGTCTTTCCACTATAGTCTGTCCACTTTAGTCGTTCCACTTTAGTTTTTCCACTTTAGTCTGTCCACTTCAGTCTTTCCACTATAGTCTGTCCACTTTAGTCTTTCCACTTTAGTCTTTCCACTATAGTCTCCACTTTATTCTGTCCACTACAGTCTGTCCACTACAGTCTTTCCACTATAGTCTGTCCACTTTAGTCTTTCCACTATTCTCTGTCCACTTTAGTCTTCTACTTTAGTCTTTCCACTATAGTCTCCACTTTAATCTGTCCACTACAGTCTTTCCACTATAGTCTTTCCACTATAGTCTGTCCACTTTAGTCTTTCCACTTCATTCTTTCCACTTTAGTCTGTCCACTTTAGTCTTTCCACTATATTCTGTCCACTTTAGTCTTTCCACTTTAGTCTTTCCACTTTAGTCCGTCCACTTTAGTCTTTCCACTATAGTCTGTCCACTTTAGTCTTTCCACTTTTGTTTTTCCGCTTTAGTCTGTCCACTTAGTCTTTCCACTTCAGTCTTTCCACTAGAGTCTGTCCACTTTAGTCTTTCCACTTTAGTCTGTCCACTTTAGTCTTTCCACTTTAGTCTGTCCACTTTAGTCTTTCCACTATAGTCTGTCCACTTTAGTCTTTCCACTATTCTCTGTCCACTTTAAGTCTTCTACTTTAGTCTTTCCACTATAGTCTCCACTTTAATCTGTCCACTACAGTCTTTCCACTATAGTCTTTCCACTATAGTCTGTCCACTTTAGTCTTTCCACTTCATTCTTTCCACTTTAGTCTGTCCACTTTAGTCTTTCCACTATAGTCTGTCCACTTTCACTTTCCTCTTTAGTCTTTCCACTTTAGTCTGTCCACTTTAGTCTTTCCACTATAGTCTGTCCACTTTAGTCTTTCCACTTTTGTTTTTCCGCTTTAGTCTGTCCACTTTAGTCTTTCCACTTTAATCTGTCCACTTTAGTCTTTCCACTTTAGTCTGTCCACTTTAGTCTTTCCACTATAGTCTGTCCACTTTAGTCTTTCCACTATAGTCTGTCCACTTTAGTCTTTCCACTTTAGTCTTTCCACTTTAGTCTTTCCATTATAGTCTCCACTTTATTCTGTCCACTACAGGCTTTCCACTATAGTCTTACCACTTTAGTCTGTCCACTTTAGTCTTTCCACTATAGTCTGTCCACTTTAGTCTTTCCACTTTTGTTTTTCCGCTTTAGTCTGTCCACTTTAGTCTTTCCACTTTAATCTGTCCACTTTAGTCTTTCCACTTTAGTCTGTCCACTTTAGTCTTTCCACTATAGTCTGTCCACTTTAGTCTTTCCACTATAGTCTGTCCACTTTAGTCTTTCCACTTTAGTCTTTCCACTTTAGTCTTTCCATTATAGTCTCCACTTTATTCTGTCCACTACAGGCTTTCCACTATAGTCTTTCCACTATAGTTTGTCCACTTTAGTCTTTCCACTTTAGTCTGTCCACTTTAGTCTTTCCACTTTAGTCTTTCCACTTGAGTCTTTCCACTATTCTCTGTCCACTTTAGTCTTTCCACTTTATTCTTTCCACTTTAGTCTTTCCACTTTAGTCTTTCCACTATAGTCTGTCCACTTTAGTCTTACTTTATTCTGTCCACTACAGTCTTTCCACTATAGTCTTTCCACTATAGTCTGTCCACTTTAGTCTTTCCACTTAGTCTTTCCACTTCAGTCTTTCCACTAGAGTCTGTCCACTTTAGTCTTTCCGCTTTAGTCTGTCCACTTTAGTCTTTCCACTTTAGTCTGTCCACTTTAGTCTTTCCACTATAGTCTGTCCACTTTAGTCTTTCCACTATAGTCTGTCCACTTTAGTCTTTCCACTTTAGTCTTTCCACTTTAGTCTTTCCACTATAGTCTCCACTTTATTCTGTCCACTACAGGCTTTCCACTATAGTCTTTCCACTATAGTTTGTCCACTTTAGTCTTTCCACTTTAGTCTTTCCACTATTCTCTGTCCACTTTAGTCTGTCCACTTTATTCTTTCCACTTTAGTCTTTCCACTATAGTCTTTCCACTATAGTCTTTCCACTATAGTCTGTCCACTTTAGTCTTTCCACTATTCTCTGTCCGCTTTAGTCTTTCCACTTTAGTCTTTCCACTATAGTCTCCACTTTATTCTGTCCACTACAGTCTTTCCACTATAGTCTACACTTTATTCTGTCCACTACAGTCTTTCCACTAGAGTCTTTCCACTTTATTCTGTCCACTACAGTCTTTCCACTATAGTCTGTCCACTTTAGTCTTTCCACTTTAGTCTTTCCACTTTAGTCTGTCCACTTTAGTCTTTCCACTATAGTCTGTCCACTTTAGTCTTTCCACTATTCTCTGTCCACTTTATTCTTTCCACTATACTCTCCACTTTATTCTGTCAACTACAGTCTTTCCACTATAGTCTGTCCACTTTAGTCTTTCCACTTTAGTCTTTCCACTATAGTCTGTCCACTTTAGTCTTTCCACTATTCTCTGTCCACTTTAGTCTTTCCACTATAGTCTACACTTTATTCTGTCCACTACAGTCTTTCCACTATAGTCTTTCCACTATAGTCTGTCCACTTTAGTCGTTCCACTTTAGTTTTTCCACTTTAGTCTGTCCACTTCAGTCTGTCCACTTTAGTCTTTCCACTATTCTCTGTCCACTTTATTCTGTCCACTACAGTCTTTCCACTATAGTCTGTCCACTTTAGTCTTTCCACTATAGTCTGTCCACTTTAGTCTTTCCACTATTCTCTGTCCACTTTATTCTTTCCACTATACTCTCAACTTTATTCTGTCCACTACAGTCTTTCCACTATAGTCTGTCCACTTTAGTCTTTCCCCTTTAGTCTTTCCACTATAGTCTGTCCTCTCTAGTCTTTCCACTATTCTCTGTCCACTTTATTCTTTCCACTATACTCTCCACTTTATTCTGTCCACTACAGTCTTTCCACTATAGTCTGTCCACTTTATTCTTTCGACTATTCTCTGTCCACTTTAGTCTTTCCACTATAGTCTCCACTTTATTCTGTCCACCACAGTCTTTCCACTATAGTCTTTCCACTATAGTCTGTCCACTTTATTCTGTCCACTTTAGTCTTTCCACTTTAGTCTTTCCACTTTAGTCTTTCCACTTTAGTCATTCCACTATTCTCTGTCCACTTTAGTCTGTCCACTTTATTCTTTCCACTTTAGTCTTTCCACTATAGTCTTTCCACTATAGTTTGTCCACTTTAGTCTGTCCACTTTAGTCTACACTTTATTCTGTCCACTACAGTCTTTCCACTATAGTCTTTCCACTATAGTCTGCCCACTTTAGTCTTTCCACTTTAGTTTTTCCACTTTAGTCTGTCCACTTCAGTCTTTCCACTATAGTCTGTCCACTTTAGTCTTTCCACTTTAGTCTTTCCACTATAGTCTCCACTTTATTCTGTCCACTACAGTCTTTCCACTATAGTCTGTCCACTATAGTCTGTCCACTTTAGTCTTTCCACTATTCTCTGTCCACTTTAGTCTTTCCACTATAGTCTCCACTTTATTCTGTCCACTACAGTCTTTCCACTATAGTCTTTCCACTATAGTCTGTCCACTTTAGTCTTTCCACTTTAGTCTTTCCACTATAGTCTCCACTTTATTCTGCCCACTAAAATCTTTCCACTTTAGTCTTTCCACTATTCTCTGTCCACTTTAGTCTTTCCACTTTAGTCTTTCCACTATAGTCTCCACTTTATTCTGTCCACTACAGTCTCTCCACTATAGTCTTTCCTCTATAGTCTGTCCACTTTAGTCTTTCCACTATTCTCTGTCCACTTTATTCTTTCCACTATACTCTCCACTTTATTCTGTCCACTACAGTCTTTCCACCATAGTCCGTCCACTTTAGTCTTTCCACTTTAGTCTTTCCACTTTAGTCTGTCCACTCTAGTCTTTCCACTATAGTCTGTCCACTTTAGTCTTTCCACTATTCTCTGTCCACTTTATTCTTTCCACTATACTCTCCACTTTATTCTGTCCACTACAGTCTTTCCACTATAGTCTGTCCACTTTAGTCTTTCCACTATAGTCTGTCCACTTTAGTCTTTCCACTATTCTCTGCCCACTTTATTCTTTCCACTATACTCTCCACTTTATTCTGTCCACTACAGTCTTTCCTCTATAGTCTGTCCACTTTAGTCTTTCCACTTTAGTCTTTCCACTATAGTCTGTCCACTTTAGTATTTCCACTATTCTCTGTCCACTTTAGTCTTTCCACTATAGTCTACACTTTATTCTGTCCACTACAGTCTTTCCACTATAGTCTTTCCACTATAGTCTGTCCACTTTAGTCGTTCCACTTTAGTTTTTCCACTTTAGTCTGTCCACTTCAGTCTTTCCACTATAGTCTGTCCACTTTAGTCTTTCCACTTTAGTCTTTCCACTATAGTCTCCACTTTATTCTGTCCACTACAGTCTTTCCACTATAGTCTTTCCAATTTAGTCTTTCCACTATTCTCTGTCCACTTTAGTCTTTCCACTATTGTCTCCACTTTATTCTGTCCACTACAGTCTTTCCACTATAGTCTGTCCACTTTAGTCTTTCCACTATTCTCTGTCCACTTTAGTCTTCTACTTTAGTCTTTCCACTATAGTCTCCACTTTAATCTGTCCACTACAGTCTTTCCACTATAGTCTTTCCACTATAGTCTGTCCACTTTAGTCTTTCCACTTCATTCTTTCCACTTTAGTCTGTCCACTATAGTCTTTCCACTATATTCTGTCCACTTTAGTCTTTCCACTTTAGTCTTTCCACTTTAGTCCGTCCACTTTAGTCTTTCCACTATAGTCTGTCCACTTTAGTCTTTCCACTTTTGTTTTTCCGCTTTAGTCTGTCCACTTAGTCTTTCCACTTCAGTCTTTCCACTAGAGTCTGTCCACTTTAGTCTTTCCACTTTAGTCTGTCCACTTTAGTCTTTCCACTTTAGTCTGTCCACTTTAGTCTTTCCACTATAGTCTGTCCACTTTAGTCTTTCCACTATAGTCTGTCCACTTTAGTCTTTCCACTTTAGTCTTTCCGCTTTAGTCTTTCCATTACAGTCTCCACTTTATTCTGTCCACTACAGGCTTTCCACTATAGTCTTACCACTATAGTTTGTCCACTTTAGTCTTTCCACTTTAGTCTGTCCACTTTAGTCTTTCCACTTTAGTCTTTCCACTTGAGTCTTTCCACTATTCTCTGTCCACTTTAGTCTTCCCACTTTATTCTTTCCACTTTAGTCTTTCCACTTTAGTCTTTCCACTATAGTCTGTCCACTTTAGTCTTACTTTATTCTGTCCACTACAGTCTTTCCACTTCAGTCTTTCCACTAGAGTCTGTCCACTTTAGTCTTTCCACTTTAGTCTGTCCACTTTAGTCTTTCCACTTTAGTCTGTCCACTTTAGTCTTTCCACTATAGTCTGTCCACTTTAGTCTTTCCACTATAGTCTGTCCACTTTAGTCTTTCCACTTTAGTCTTTCCGCTTTAGTCTTTCCATTACAGTCTCCACTTTATTCTGTCCACTACAGGCTTTCCACTATAGTCTTACCACTATAGTTTGTCCACTTTAGTCTTTCCACTTTAGTCTGTCCACTTTAGTCTTTCCACTTTAGTCTTTCCACTTGAGTCTTTCCACTATTCTCTGTCCACTTTAGTCTTCCCACTTTATTCTTTCCACTTTAGTCTTTCCACTTTAGTCTTTCCACTATAGTCTGTCCACTTTAGTCTTACTTTATTCTGTCCACTACAGTCTTTCCACTATAGTCTTTCCACTATGGTCTGTCCACTTTAGTCTTTCCACTTAGTCTTTCCACTTCAGTCTTTCCACTAGAGTCTGTCCACTTTAGTCTTTCCGCTTTAGTCTGTCCACTTTAGTCTTTCCACTTTAGTCTGTCCACTTTAGTCTTTCCACTATAGTCTGTCCACTTTAGTCTTTCCACTATAGTCTGTCCACTTTAGTCTTTCCACTATAGTCTGTCCACTTTAGTCTTTCCACTTTAGTCTGTCCACTTTAGTCTTTCCACTATAGTCTCGACTTTATTCTGTCCACTTTAGTCTTTCCACTTTAGTCTTTCCACTTTAGTCTTTCCACTATAGTCTCCACTTTATTCTGTCCACTTTAGTCTTTCCACTTAGTATTTCCACTTCAGTCTTTCCACTAGAGTCTGTCCACTTTAGTCTTTCCACTTTAGTCTTTCCACTTTAGTCTGTCCACTTTAGTCTTTCCGCTTTAGTCTGTCCACATTAGTCTTTCCACTATAGTCTGTCCACTTTAGTCTTTCCACTTTAGTCTTTCCACTTTAGTCTTTCCACTATAGTCTCCACTTTATTCTGTACACTACAGGCTTTCCACTATAGTCTTTCCACTATAGTTTGTCCACTTTAGTCTTTCCACTTTAGTCTTTCCACTATTCACTGTCCACTTTAGTCTGTCCACTTTATTCTTTCCACTTTAGTCTTTCCACTTTAGTCTCTCCACTTTAGTCTTTCCACTATAGTCTGTCCACTTTAGTCTTTCCACTATAGTCTCCACTTTATTCCGTCAACTACAGTCTTTCCACTATAGTCTTTCCACTATAGTCTGTCCACTTTAGTCTTTCCACTTAGTCTTTCCACTTCAGTCTTTCCACTAGAGTCTGTCCACTTTAGTCTGTCCACTTTAGTCTGTCCACTTTAGTCTTTCCATTTTAGTCTGTCCACTTTAGTCTTTCCACTACAGTCTTTCCACTATAGTCTTTCCACTATAGTCTGTCCACTTTAGTCTTTCCACTTTAGTCTTTCCACTATAGTCTCCACTTTATTCTGTCCACTACAGTCTTTCCACTTTAGTCTTTCCAGTATTCTCTGTCCACTTTAGTCTTTCAACTTTAGTCTTTCCACTATAGTCTCCACTTTATTCTGTCCACTACAGTCTTTCCAATATAGTCTGTCCACTATAGTCTGTCCACTTTCGTCTTTCCACTATTCTCTGTCCACTTTAGTCTTTCCACTATAGTCTCCACTTTATTCTGTCCACTACAGTCTTTCCACTATAGTCTTTCCACTATAGTCTGTCCACTTTAGTCTTTCCACTATTCTCTGTCCACTTTATTCTTTCCACTATACTCTCCACTTTATTCTGTCCACTACAGTCTTTCCACTATAGTCTGTCCACTTTATTCTTTCCACTTTAGTCTTTCCACTTTAGTCTTTCCACTGTAGTCTGTCCACTTTAGTCTTACTTTTTTCTGTCCACTACAGTCTTTCCACTATAGTCTTTCCACTATGGTCTGTCCACTTTAGTCTTTCCACTTAGTCTTTCCACTTCAGTCTTTCCACTAGAGTCTGTCCACTTTAGTCTTTCCGCTTTAGTCTGTCCACTTTAGTCTTTCCACTTTAGTCTGTCCACTTTAGTCTTTCCACTATAGTATGTCCACTTTAGTCTTTCCACTATAGTCTGTCCACTTTAGTCTTTCCACTTTAGTCTTTCCACTTTAGTCTTTCCACTATAGTCTCCACTTTATTCTGTCCAATACAGGCTTTCCACTATAGTCTTCCCACTATAGCTTGTCCACTTTAGTCTTTCCACTTTAGTCTTTCCACTATTCTCTGTCCACTTTAGTCTGTCCATTTTATTCTTTCCACTATAGTCTTTCCACTATAGTCTGTCAATTATAGTCTGTCCACTTTAGTCTTTCCACTATTCTCTGTCCACTTTAGTCTTTCCACTATAGTCTCCACTTTATTCTGTCCACTACAGTCTTTCCACTATAGTCTTTCCACTATAGTCTGTCCACTTTAGTCTTTCCACTTTAGTCTTTCCACTATAGTCTCCACTTTACTCTGTCCACTACAGTCTTTCCACTTTAGTCTTTCCACTATTCTCTGTCCACTTTAGTCTTTCCACTTTAGTCTATCCACTATAGTCTCCACTTTATTCTGTCCACTACAGTCTCTCCACTATAGTCTTTCCACTATAGTCTGTCCACTTTAGTCTTTCCACTATTCTCTGTCCACTTTATTCTTTCCACTATACTCTCCACTTTATTCTGTCCACTAAATTCTTTCCACTATAGTCTGTCCACTTTAGTCTTTCCACTTTAGTCTTTCCACTTTAGTCTGTCCACTTTAGTCTTTCCACTATAGTCTGTCCACTTTAGTCTTTCCACTATTCTCTGTCCACTTTATTCTTTCCACTATACTCTCCACTATATTCTGTCCACTACAGTCTTTCCACTATAGTCTGTCCACTTTACTCTTTCCACTATAGTCTGTCCACTTTAGTCTTTCCACTATTCTCTGTCCACTTTATTCTTTCCACTATACTCTCCACTTTATTCTGTCCACTACAGTCTTTCCACTATAGTCTGTCCACTTTAGTCTTTCCACTTTAGTCTTTCCACTATAGTCTGTCCACTTTAGTCTTTCCACTATTCTCTGTCCACTTTAGTCTTTCCACTATAGTCTACACTTTATTCTGTCCACTACAGTTTTCCCACTATAGTCTTTCCACTATAGTCTGTCCACTTTAGTCGTTCCACTTTAGTTTTTCCACTTTAGTCTGTCCACTTCAGTCTTTCCACTATAGTCTGTCCACTTTAGTCTTTCCACTATAGTCTCCACTTTATTCTGTCCACTTTAGTCTTTCCACTTAGTATTTCCACTTCAGTCTTTCCACTAGAGTCTGTCCACTTTAGTCTTTCCACTTTAGTCTGTCCACATTAGTCTTTCCACTATAGTCTGTCCACTTTAGTCTTTCCACTTTAGTCTTTCCACTTTAGTCTTTCCACTATAGTCTCCACTTTATTCTGTACACTACAGGCTTTCCACTATAGTCTTTCCACTATAGTTTATCCACTTTAGTCTTTCCACTTTAGTCTTTCCACTATTCACTGTCCACTTTAGTCTGTCCACTTTATTCTTTCCACTTTAGTCTTTCCACTTTAGTCTGTCCACTTTAGTCTTTCCACTATAGTCTGTCCACTTTAGTCTTTCCACTATAGTCTCCACTTTATTCCGTCAACTACAGTCTTTCCACTATAGTCTTTCCAATATAGTCTGTCCACTTTAGTCTTTCCACTTAGTCTTTCCACTTCAGTCTTTCCACTAGAGTCTGTCCACTTTAGTCTGTCCACTTTAGTCTGTCCACTTTAGTCTTTCCATTTTAGTCTGTCCACTTTAGTCTTTCCACTATAGTCTTTCCACTATAGTCTTTCCACTATAGTCTGTCCACTTTAGTCTTTCCACTTTAGTCTTTCCACTATAGTCTCCACTTTATTCTGTCCACTACAGTCTTTCCACTTTAGTCTTTCCACTTTAGTCTGTCCACTTTAGTCTTTCCACTATAGTCTGTCCACTTTAGTCTTTCCACTTTTGTTTTTCCGCTTTAGTCTGTCCACTTTAGTCTTTCCACTTTAATCTGTCCACTTTAGTCTTTCCACTTTAGTCTGTCCACTTTAGTCTTTCCACTATAGTCTGTCCACTTTAGTCTTTCCACTATAGTCTGTCCACTTTAGTCTTTCCACTTTAGTCTTTCCACTTTAGTCTTTCCATTATAGTCTCCACTTTATTCTGTCCACTACAGGCTTTCCACTATAGTCTTTCCACTATAGTTTGTCCACTTTAGTCTTTCCACTTTAGTCTGTCCACTTTAGTCTTTCCACTTTAGTCTTTCCACTTGAGTCTTTCCACTATTCTCTGTCCACTTTAGTCTTTCCACTTTATTCTTTCCACTTTAGTCTTTCCACTTTAGTCTTTCCACTATAGTCTGTCCACTTTAGTCTTACTTTATTCTGTCCACTACAGTCTTTCCACTATAGTCTTTCCACTATAGTCTGTCCACTTTAGTCTTTCCACTTAGTCTTTCCACTTCAGTCTTTCCACTAGAGTCTGTCCACTTTAGTCTTTCCGCTTTAGTCTGTCCACTTTAGTCTTTCCACTTTAGTCTGTCCACTTTAGTCTTTCCACTATAGTCTGTCCACTTTAGTCTTTCCACTATAGTCTGTCCACTTTAGTCTTTCCACTTTAGTCTTTCCACTATAGTCTCCACTTTATTCTGTCCACTACAGTCTTTCCACTATAGTCTTTCCACTATAGTCTGTCCACTTTAGTCTTTCCACTTTAGTCTTTCCACTATAGTCTCCACTTTATTCTGCCCTCTACAATCTTTCCACTTTAGTCTTTCCACTATTCTCTGTCCACTTTAGTCTTTCCACTTTAGTCTTTCCACTATAGTCTCCACTTTATTCTGTCCACTACAGTCTCTCCACTATAGTCTTTCCTCTATAGTCTGTCCACTTTAGTCTTTCCACTATTCTCTGTCCACTTTATTCTTTCCACTATACTCTCCACTTTATTCTGTCCACTACAGTCTTTCCACCATAGTCCGTCCACTTTAGTCTTTCCACTTTAGTCTTTCCACTTTAGTCTGTCCACTCTAGTCTTTCCACTATAGTCTGTCCACTTTAGTCTTTCCACTATTCTCTGTCCACTTTATTCTTTCCACTATACTCTCCACTTTATTCTGTCCACTACAGTCTTTCCACTATAGTCTGTCCACTTTAGTATTTCCACTATAGTCTGTCCACTTTATTCTTTCCACCATTCTCTGTCCACTTTATTCTTTCCACTATACTCTCCACTTTATTCTGTCCACTACAGTCTTTCCTCTATAGTCTGTCTACTTTAGTCTTTCCACTTTAGTCTTTCCACTATAGTCTGTCCACTTTAGTATTTCCACTATTCTCTGTCCACTTTAGTCTTTCCACTATAGTCTACACTTTATTCTGTCCACTACAGTCTTTCCACTATAGTCTTTTCCACTATAGTCTGTCCACTTTAGTCGTTCCACTTTAGTTTTTCCACTTTAGTCTGTCCACTTCAGTCTTTCCACTATAGTCTGTCCACTTTAGTCTTTCCACTTTAGTCTTTCCACTATAGTCTCCACTTTATTCTGTCCACTACAGTCTTTCCACTATAGTCTTTCCAATTTAGTCTTTCCACTATTCTCTGTCCACTTTAGTCTTTCCACTATTGTCTCCACTTTATTCTGTCCACTACAGTCTTTCCACTATAGTCTGTCCACTTTAGTCTTTCCACTATTCTCTGTCCACTTTAGTCTTCTACTTTAGTCTTTCCACTATAGTCTCCACTTTAATCTGTCCACTACAGTCTTTCCACTATAGTCTTTCCACTATAGTCTGTCCACTTTAGTCTTTCCACTTCATTCTTTCCACTTTAGTCTGTCCACTTTAGTCTTTCCACTATATTCTGTCCACTTTAGTCTTTCCACTTTAGTCTTTCCACTTTAGTCCGTCCACTTTAGTCTTTCCACTATAGTCTGTCCACTTTAGTCTTTCCACTTTTGTTTTTCCGCTTTAGTCTGTCCACTTAGTCTTTCCACTTCAGTCTTTCCACTAGAGTCTGTCCACTTTAGTCTTTCCACTTTAGTCTGTCCACTTTAGTCTTTCCACTTTAGTCTGTCCACTTTAGTCTTTCCACTATAGTCTGTCCACTTTAGTCTTTCCACTATAGTCTGTCCACTTTAGTCTTTCCACTTTAGTCTTTCCGCTTTAGTCTTTCCATTACAGTCTCCACTTTATTCTGTCCACTACAGGCTTTCCACTATAGTCTTACCACTATAGTTTGTCCACTTTAGTCTTTCCACTTTAGTCTGTCCACTTTAGTCTTTCCACTTTAGTCTTTCCACTTGAGTCTTTCCACTATTCTCTGTCCACTTTAGTCTTTCCACTTTATTCTTTCCACTTTAGTCTTTCCACTTTAGTCTTTCCACTATAGTCTGTCCACTTTAGTCTTACTTTATTCTGTCCACTACAGTCTTTCCACTATAGTCTTTCCACTATGGTCTGTCCACTTTAGTCTTTCCACTTAGTCTTTCCACTTCAGTCTTTCCACTAGAGTCTGTCCACTTTAGTCTTTCCGCTTTAGGCTGTCCACTTTAGTCTTTCCACTTTAGTCTGTCCACTTTAGTCTTTCCACTATAGTCTGTCCACTTTAGTCTTTCCACTATAGTCTGTCCACTTTAGTCTTTCCACTTTAGTCTTTCCACTTTAGTCTTTCCACTATAGTCTCCACTTTATTCTGTCCAATACAGGCTTTCCACTATAGTCTTTCCACTATAGCTTGTCCACTTTAGTCTTTCCACTTTAGTCTTTCCACTATTCTCTGTCCACTTTAGTCTGTCCACTTTATTCTTTCCACTATAGTCTTTCCACTATAGTCTGTCAACTATAGTCTGTCCACTTTAGTCTTTCCACTATTCTCTGTCAACTTTAGTCTTTCCACTATAGTCTCCACTTTATTCTGTCCACTACAGTCTTTCCACTATAGTCTTTCCACTATAGTCTGTCCACTTTAGTCTTTCCACTTTAGTCTTTCCACTATAGTCTCCACTTTATTCTGTCCACTACAGTCTTTCCACTTTAGTCTTTCCACTATTCTCTGTCCACTTTAGTCTTTCCACTATAGTCTCCACTTTATTCTGTCCACTACAGTCTCTCCACTATAGTCTTTCCACTATAGTCTGTCCACTTTAGTCTTTCCACTATTCTCTGTCCACTTTATTCTTTCCACCATACTCTCCACTTTATTCTGTCCACTAAAGTCTTTCCACTATAGTCTGTCCACTTTAGTCTTTCCACTTTAGTCTTTCCACTTTAGTCTGTCCACTTTAGTCTTTCCACTATAGTCTGTCCACTTTAGTCTTTCCACTATTCTCTGTCCACTTTATTCTTTCCACTATACTCTCCACTATATTCTGTCCACTACAGTCTTTCCACTATAGTCTGTCCACTTTACTCTTTCCACTATAGTCTGTCCACTTTAGTCTTTCCACTATTCTCTGTCCACTTTATTCTTTCCACTATACTCTCCACTTTATTCTGTCCACTACAGTCTTTCCACTATAGTCTGTCCACTTTAGTCTTTCCACTTTAGTCTTTCCACTATAGTCTGTCCACTTTAGTCTTTCCACTATTCTCTGTCCACTTTAGTGTTTCCACTATAGTCTACACTTTATTCTGTCCACTACAGTTTTTCCACTATAGTCTTTCCACTATAGTCTGTCCACTTTAGTCGTTCCACTTTAGTTTTTCCACTTTAGTCTGTCCACTTCAGTCTTTCCACTATAGTCTGTCCACTTTAGTCTTTCCACTATAGTCTCGACTTTATTCCGTCCACTTTAGTCTTTCCACTTTAGTCTTTCCACTTTAGTCTTTCCACTATAGTCTCCACTTTATTCTGTCCACTTTAGTCTTTCCACTTAGTATTTCCACTTCAGTCTTTCCACTAGAGTCTGTCCACTTTAGTCTTTCCACTTTAGTCTTTCCACTTTAGTCTGTCCACTTTAGTCTTTCCGCTTTAGTCTGTCCACATTAGTCTTTCCACTATAGTCTGTCCACTTTAGTCTTTCCACTTTAGTCTTTCCACTTTAGTCTTTCCACTATAGTCTCCACTTTATTCTGTACACTACAGGCTTTCCACTATAGTCTTTCCACTATAGTTTGTCCACTTTAGTCTTTCCACTTTAGTCTTTCCACTATTCACTGTCCACTTTAGTCTGTCCACTTTATTCTTTCCACTTTAGTCTTTCCACTTTAGTCTCTCCACTTTAGTCTTTCCACTATAGTCTGTCCACTTTAGTCTTTCCACTATAGTCTCCACTTTATTCCGTCAACTACAGTCTTTCCACTATAGTCTTTCCACTATAGTCTGTCCACTTTAGTCTTTCCACTTAGTCTTTCCACTTCAGTCTTTCCACTAGAGTCTGTCCACTTTAGTCTGTCCACTTTAGTCTGTCCACTTTAGTCTTTCCATTTTAGTCTGTCCACTTTAGTCTTTCCACTACAGTCTTTCCACTATAGTCTTCCCACTATAGTCTGTCCACTTTAGTCTTTCCACTTTAGTCTTTCCACTATAGTCTCCACTTTATTCTGTCCACTACAGTCTTTCCACTTTAGTCTTTCCAGTATTCTCTGTCCACTTTAGTCTTTCAACTTTAGTCTTTCCACTATAGTCTCCACTTTATTCTGTCCACTACAGTCATTCCACTATAGTCTGTCCACTATAGTCTGTCCACTTTAGTCTTTCCACTATTCTCTGTCCACTTTAGTCTTTCCACTATAGTCTCCACTTTATTCTGTCCACTACAGTCTTTCCACTATAGTCTTTCCACTATAGTCTGTCCACTTTAGTCTTTCCACTATTCTCTGTCCACTTTATTCTTTCCACTATACTCTCCACTTTATTCTGTCCACTACAGTCTTTCCACTATAGTCTGTCCACTTTATTCTTTCCACTTTAGTCTTTCCACTTTATTCTTTCCACTATAGTCTGTCCACTTTAGTCTTACTTTGTTCTGTCCACTACAGTCTTTCCACTATAGTCTTTCCACTATGGTCTGTCCACTTTAGTCTTTCCACTTAGTCTTTCCACTATTCTCTGTCCACTTTAGTCTGTCCATTTTATTCTTTCCACTATAGTCTTTCCACTATAGTCTGTCAACTATAGTCTGTCCACTTTAGTCTTTCCACTATTCTCTGTCCACTTTAGTCTTTCCACTATAGTCTCCACTTTATTCTGTCCACTACAGTCTTTCCACTATAGTCTTTCCACTATAGTCTGTCCACTTTAGTCTTTCCACTTTAGTTTTTCCACTATAGTCTCCACTTTACTCTGTCCACTACAGTCTTTCCACTTTAGTCTTTCCACTATTCTCTGTCCACTTTATTCTTTCCACTATACTCTCCACTTTATTCTGTCCACTAAATTCTTTCCACTATAGTCTGTCCACTTTAGTCTTTCCACTTTAGTCTTTCCACTTTAGTCTGTCCACTTTAGTCTTTCCACCATTCTCTGTCCACTTTATTCTTTCCACTATACTCTCCACTATATTCTGTCCACTACAGTCTTTCCACTATAGTCTGTCCACTTTACTCTTTCCACTATAGTCTGTCCACTTTAGTCTTTCCACTATTCTCTGTCCACTTTATTCTTTCCACTATACTCTCCACTTTATTCTGTCCATTACAGTCTTTCCACTATAGTCTGTCCACTTTAGTCTTTCCACTTTAGTCTTTCCACTATAGTCTGTCCACTTTAGTCTTTCCACTATTCTCTGTCCACTTTAGTCTTTCCACTATAGTCTACACTTTATTCTGTCCACTACAGTTTTTCCACTATAGTCTTTCCACTATAGTCTGTCCACTTAGTCTTTCAACTTCAGTCTTTCCACTAGAGTCTGTCCACTTTAGTCTTTCCACTTTAGTCTTTCCACTATAGTCTGTCCACTTTAGTCTTTCCACTTTAGTCTTTCCACTATAGTCTCCACTTTATTCTGTCCACTACAGTCTTTCCACTATAGTCTTTCCACTATAGTCTGTCCACTTTAGTCTTTCCACTTTAGTCTTTCCACTATAGTCTCCACTTTATTCTGCCCTCTACAATCTTTCCACTTTAGTCTTTCCACTATTCTCTGTCCACTTTAGTCTTTCCACTTTAGTCCTTCCACTATAGTCTGTCCACTTTAGTCTTTCCACTATTCTCTGTCCACTTTATTCTTTCCACTATACTCTCCACTTTATTCTGTCCATTACAGTCTTTCCACTATAGTCTGTCCACTTTAGTCTTTCCACTTTAGTCTTTCCACTATAGTCTGTCCACTTTAGTCTTTCCACTATTCTCTGTCCACTTTAGTCTTTCCACTATAGTCTACACTTTATTCTGTCCACTACAGTTTTTCCACTATAGTCTTTCCACTATAGTCTGTCCACTTAGTCTTTCAACTTCAGTCTTTCCACTAGAGTCTGTCCACTTTAGTCTTTCCACTTTAGTCTTTCCACTATAGTCTGTCCACTTTAGTCTTTCCACTTTAGTCTTTCCACTATAGTCTCCACTTTATTCTGTCCACTACAGTCTTTCCACTTTAGTCTTTCCACTATTCTCTGTCCACTTTAGTCTTTCCACTATAGTCTCCACTTTATTCTGTCCACTACAGTCTCTCCACTATAGTCTTTCCACTATAGTCTGTCCACTTTAGTCTTTCCACTATTCTCTGTCCACTTTATTCTTTCCACTATACTCTCCACTTTATTCTGTCCACTAAAGTCTTTCCACTATAGTCTGTCCACTTTAGTCTTTCCACTTTAGTCTTTCCACTTTAGTCTGTCCACTTTAGTCTTTCCACTATAGTCTGTCCACTTTAGTCTTTCCACTATTCTCTGTCCACTTTATTCTTTCCACTATACTCTCCACTATATTCTGTCCACTACAGTCTTTCCACTATAGTCTGTCCACTTTACTCTTTCCACTATAGTCTGTCCACTTTAGTCTTTCCACTATTCTCTGTCCACTTTATTCTTTCCACTATACTCTCCACTTTATTCTGTCCACTACAGTCTTTCCACTATAGTCTGTCCACTTTAGTCTTTCCACTTTAGTCTTTCCACTATAGTCTGTCCACTTTAGTCTTTCCACTATTCTCTGTCCACTTTAGTGTTTCCACTATAGTCTACACTTTATTCTGTCCACTACAGTTTTTCCACTATAGTCTTTCCACTATAGTCTGTCCACTTTAGTCGTTCCACTTTAGTTTTTCCACTTTAGTCTGTCCACTTCAGTCTTTCCACTATAGTCTGTCCACTTTAGTCTTTCCACTATAGTCTCGACTTTCTTCCGTCCACTTTAGTCTTTCCACTTTAGTCTTTCCACTTTAGTCTTTCCACTATAGTCTCCACTTTATTCTGTCCACTTTAGTCTTTCCACTTAGTATTTCCACTTCAGTCTTTCCACTAGAGTCTGTCCACTTTAGTCTTTCCACTTTAGTCTTTCCACTTTAGTCTGTCCACTTTAGTCTTTCCGCTTTAGTCTGTCCACATTAGTCTTTCCACTATAGTCTGTCCACTTTAGTCTTTCCACTTTAGTCTTTCCACTTTAGTCTTTCCACTATAGTCTCCACTTTATTCTGTACACTACAGGCTTTCCACTATAGTCTTTCCACTATAGTTTGTCCACTTTAGTCTTTCCACTTTAGTCTTTCCACTATTCACTGTCCACTTTAGTCTGTCCACTTTATTCTTTCCACTTTAGTCTTTCCACTTTAGTCTCTCCACTTTAGTCTTTCCACTATAGTCTGTCCACTTTAGTCTTTCCACTATAGTCTCCACTTTATTCCGTCAACTACAGTCTTTCCACTATAGTCTTTCCACTATAGTCTGTCCACTTTAGTCTTTCCACTTAGTCTTTCCACTTCAGTCTTTCCACTAGAGTCTGTCCACTTTAGTCTGTCCACTTTAGTCTGTCCACTTTAGTCTTTCCATTTTAGTCTGTCCACTTTAGTCTTTCCACTACAGTCTTTCCACTATAGTCTTCCCACTATAGTCTGTCCACTTTAGTCTTTCCACTTTAGTCTTTCCACTATAGTCTCCACTTTATTCTGTCCACTACAGTCTTTCCACTTTAGTCTTTCCAGTATTCTCTGTCCACTTTAGTCTTTCAACTTTAGTCTTTCCACTATAGTCTCCACTTTATTCTGTCCACTACAGTCATTCCACTATAGTCTGTCCACTATAGTCTGTCCACTTTAGTCTTTCCACTATTCTCTGTCCACTTTAGTCTTTCCACTATAGTCTCCACTTTATTCTGTCCACTACAGTCTTTCCACTATAGTCTTTCCACTATAGTCTGTCCACTTTAGTCTTTCCACTATTCTCTGTCCACTTTATTCTTTCCACTATACTCTCCACTTTATTCTGTCCACTACAGTCTTTCCACTATAGTCTGTCCACTTTATTCTTTCCACTTTAGTCTTTCCACTTTAGTCTTTCCACTATAGTCTGTCCACTTTAGTCTTACTTTGTTCTGTCCACTACAGTCTTTCCACTATAGTCTTTCCACTATGGTCTGTCCACTTTAGTCTTTCCACTTAGTCTTTCCACTATTCTCTGTCCACTTTAGTCTGTCCATTTTATTCTTTCCACTATAGTCTTTCCACTATAGTCTGTCAACTATAGTCTGTCCACTTTAGTCTTTCCACTATTCTCTGTCCACTTTAGTCTTTCCACTATAGTCTCCACTTTATTCTGTCCACTACAGTCTTTCCACTATAGTCTTTCCACTATAGTCTGTCCACTTTAGTCTTTCCACTTTAGTTTTTCCACTATAGTCTCCACTTTACTCTGTCCACTACAGTCTTTCCACTTTAGTCTTTCCACTATTCTCTGTCCACTTTATTCTTTCCACTATACTCTCCACTTTATTCTGTCCACTAAATTCTTTCCACTATAGTCTGTCCACTTTAGTCTTTCCACTTTAGTCTTTCCACTTTAGTCTGTCCACTTTAGTCTTTCCACTATTCTCTGTCCACTTTATTCTTTCCACTATACTCTCCACTATATTCTGTCCACTACAGTCTTTCCACTATAGTCTGTCCACTTTACTCTTTCCACTATAGTCTGTCCACTTTAGTCTTTCCACTATTCTCTGTCCACTTTATTCTTTCCACTATACTCTCCACTTTATTCTGTCCATTACAGTCTTTCCACTATAGTCTGTCCACTTTAGTCTTTCCACTTTAGTCTTTCCACTATAGTCTGTCCACTTTAGTCTTTCCACTATTCTCTGTCCACTTTAGTCTTTCCACTATAGTCTACACTTTATTCTGTCCACTACAGTTTTTCCACTATAGTCTTTCCACTATAGTCTGTCCACTTAGTCTTTCAACTTCAGTCTTTCCACTAGAGTCTGTCCACTTTAGTCTTTCCACTTTAGTCTTTCCACTATAGTCTGTCCACTTTAGTCTTTCCACTTTAGTCTTTCCACTATAGTCTCCACTTTATTCTGTCCACTACAGTCTTTCCACTATAGTCTTTCCACTATAGTCTGTCCACTTTAGTCTTTCCACTTTAGTCTTTCCACTATAGTCTCCACTTTATTCTGCCCTCTACAATCTTTCCACTTTAGTCTTTCCACTATTCTCTGTCCACTCTAGTCTTTCCACTTTAGTCCTTCCACTATAGTCTCCACTTTATTCTGTCCACTACAGTCTCTCCACTATAGTCTTTCCTCTATAGTCTGTCCACTTTAGTCTTTCCACTATTCTCTGTCCACTTTATTCTTTCCACTATACTCTCCATTTTATTCTGTCCACTACAGTCTTTCCACCATAGTCCGTCCACTTTAGTCTTTCCACTTTAGTCTTTCCACTTTAGTCTGTCCACTCTAGTCTTTCCACTATAGTCTGTCCACTTTAGTCTTTCCACTATTCTCTGTCCACTTTATTCTTTCCACTATACTCTCCACTTTATTCTGTCCACTACAGTCTTTCCACTATAGTCTGTCCACTTTAGTCTTTCCACTATAGTCTGTCCACTTTAGTCTTTCCACTATTCTCTGTCCACTTTATTCTTTCCACTATACTCTCCACTTTATTCTGTCCACTACAGTCTTTCCTCTATAGTCTGTCCACTTTAGTCTTTCCACTTTAGTCTTTCCACTATAGTCTGTCCACTTTAGTATTTCCACTATTCTCTGTCCACTTTAGTCTTTCCACTATAGTCTACACTTTATTCTGTCCACTACAGTCTTTCCACTATAGTCTTTTCCACTATAGTCTGTCCACTTTAGTCGTTCCACTTTAGTTTTTCCACTTTAGTCTGTCCACTTCAGTCTTTCCACTATAGTCTGTCCACTTTAGTCTTTCCACTTTAGTCTTTCCACTATAGTCTCCACTTTATTCTGTCCACTACAGTCTTTCCACTATAGTCTTTCCAATTTAGTCTTTCCACTATTCTCTGTCCACTTTAGTCTTTCCACTATTGTCTCCACTTTATTCTGTCCACTACAGTCTTTCCACTATAGTCTGTCCACTTTAGTCTTTCCACTATTCTCTGTCCACTTTAGTCTTCTACTTTAGTCTTTCCACTATAGTCTCCACTTTAATCTGTCCACTACAGTCTTTCCACTATAGTCTTTCCACTATAGTCTGTCCACTTTAGTCTTTCCACTTCATTCTTTCCACTTTAGTCTGTCCACTTTAGTCTTTCCACTATATTCTGTCCACTTTAGTCTTTCCACTTTAGTCTTTCCACTTTAGTCCGTCCACTTTAGTCTTTCCACTATAGTCTGTCCACTTTAGTCTTTCCACTTTTGTTTTTCCGCTTTAGTCTGTCCACTTAGTCTTTCCACTTCAGTCTTTCCACTAGAGTCTGTCCACTTTAGTCTTTCCACTTTAGTCTGTCCACTTTAGTCTTTCCACTTTAGTCTGTCCACTTTAGTCTTTCCACTATAGTCTGTCCACTTTAGTCTTTCCACTATAGTCTGTCCACTTTAGTCTTTCCACTTTAGTCTTTCCGCTTTAGTCTTTCCATTACAGTCTCCACTTTATTCTGTCCACTACAGGCTTTCCACTATAGTCTTACCACTATAGTTTGTCCACTTTAGTCTTTCCACTTTAGTCTGTCCACTTTAGTCTTTCCACTTTAGTCTTTCCACTTGAGTCTTTCCACTATTCTCTGTCCACTTTAGTCTTTCCACTTTATTCTTTCCACTTTAGTCTTTCCACTTTAGTCTTTCCACTATAGTCTGTCCACTTTAGTCTTACTTTATTCTGTCCACTACAGTCTTTCCACTATAGTCTTTCCACTATGGTCTGTCCACTTTAGTCTTTCCACTTAGTCTTTCCACTTCAGTCTTTCCACTAGAGTCTGTCCACTTTAGTCTTTCCGCTTTAGGCTGTCCACTTTAGTCTTTCCACTTTAGTCTGTCCACTTTAGTCTTTCCACTATAGTCTGTCCACTTTAGTCTTTCCACTATAGTCTGTCCACTTTAGTCTTTCCACTTTAGTCTTTCCACTTTAGTCTTTCCACTATAGTCTCCACTTTATTCTGTCCAATACAGGCTTTCCACTATAGTCTTTCCACTATAGCTTGTCCACTTTAGTCTTTCCACTTTAGTCTTTCCACTATTCTCTGTCCACTTTAGTCTGTCCACTTTATTCTTTCCACTATAGTCTTTCCACTATAGTCTGTCAACTATAGTCTGTCCACTTTAGTCTTTCCACTATTCTCTGTCAACTTTAGTCTTTCCACTATAGTCTCCACTTTATTCTGTCCACTACAGTCTTTCCACTATAGTCTTTCCACTATAGTCTGTCCACTTTAGTCTTTCCACTTTAGTCTTTCCACTATAGTCTCCACTTTATTCTGTCCACTACAGTCTTTCCACTTTAGTCTTTCCACTATTCTCTGTCCACTTTAGTCTTTCCACTATAGTCTCCACTTTATTCTGTCCACTACAGTCTCTCCACTATAGTCTTTCCACTATAGTCTGTCCACTTTAGTCTTTCCACTATTCTCTGTCCACTTTATTCTTTCCACTATACTCTCCACTTTATTCTGTCCACTAAAGTCTTTCCACAATAGTCTGTCCACTTTAGTCTTTCCACTTTAGTCTTTCCACTTTAGTCTGTCCACTTTAGTCTTTCCACTATAGTCTGTCCACTTTAGTCTTTCCACTATTCTCTGTCCACTTTATTCTTTCCACTATACTCTCCACTATATTCTGTCCACTACAGTCTTTCCACTATAGTCTGTCCACTTTACTCTTTCCACTATAGTCTGTCCACTTTAGTCTTTCCACTATTCTCTGTCCACTTTATTCTTTCCACTATACTCTCCACTTTATTCTGTCCACTACAGTCTTTCCACTATAGTCTGTCCACTTTAGTCTTTCCACTTTAGTCTTTCCACTATAGTCTGTCCACTTTAGTCTTTCCACTATTCTCTGTCCACTTTAGTGTTTCCACTATAGTCTACACTTTATTCTGTCCACTACAGTTTTTCCACTATAGTCTTTCCACTATAGTCTGTCCACTTTAGTCGTTCCACTTTAGTTTTTCCACTTTAGTCTGTCCACTTCAGTCTTTCCACTATAGTCTGTCCACTTTAGTCTTTCCACTATAGTCTCGACTTTATTCTGTCCACTTTAGTCTTTCCACTTTAGTCTTTCCACTTTAGTCTTTCCACTATAGTCTCCACTTTATTCTGTCCACTTTAGTCTTTCCACTTAGTATTTCCACTTCAGTCTTTCCACTAGAGTCTGTCCACTTTAGTCTTTCCACTTTAGTCTTTCCACTTTAGTCTGTCCACTTTAGTCTTTCCGCTTTAGTCTGTCCACATTAGTCTTTCCACTATAGTCTGTCCACTTTAGTCTTTCCACTTTAGTCTTTCCACTTTAGTCTTTCCACTATAGTCTCCACTTTATTCTGTACACTACAGGCTTTCCACTATAGTCTTTCCACTATAGTTTGTCCACTTTAGTCTTTCCACTTTAGTCTTTCCACTATTCACTGTCCACTTTAGTCTGTCCACTTTATTCTTTCCACTTTAGTCTTTCCACTTTAGTCTCTCCACTTTAGTCTTTCCACTATAGTCTGTCCACTTTAGTCTTTCCACTATAGTCTCCACTTTATTCCGTCAACTACAGTCTTTCCACTATAGTCTTTCCACTATAGTCTGTCCACTTTAGTCTTTCCACTTAGTCTTTCCACTTCAGTCTTTCCACTAGAGTCTGTCCACTTTAGTCTGTCCACTTTAGTCTGTCCACTTTAGTCTTTCCATTTTAGTCTGTCCACTTTAGTCTTTCCACTACAGTCTTTCCACTATAGTCTTCCCACTATAGTCTGTCCACTTTAGTCTTTCCACTTTAGTCTTTCCACTATAGTCTCCACTTTATTCTGTCCACTACAGTCTTTCCACTTTAGTCTTTCCACTATTCTCTGTCCACTTTATTCTTTCCACTATACTCTCCACTTTATTCTGTCCACTAAATTCTTTCCACTATAGTCTGTCCACTTTAGTCTTTCCACTTTAGTCTTTCCACTTTAGTCTGTCCACTTTAGTCTTTCCACTATTCTCTGTCCACTTTATTCTTTCCACTATACTCTCCACTATATTCTGTCCACTACAGTCTTTCCACTATAGTCTGTCCACTTTACTCTTTCCACTATAGTCTGTCCACTTTAGTCTTTCCACTATTCTCTGTCCACTTTATTCTTTCCACTATACTCTCCACTTTATTCTGTCCATTACAGTCTTTCCACTATAGTCTGTCCACTTTAGTCTTTCCACTTTAGTCTTTCCACTATAGTCTGTCCACTTTAGTCTTTCCACTATTCTCTGTCCACTTTAGTCTTTCCACTATAGTCTACACTTTATTCTGTCCACTACAGTTTTTCCACTATAGTCTTTCCACTATAGTCTGTCCACTTAGTCTTTCAACTTCAGTCTTTCCACTAGAGTCTGTCCACTTTAGTCTTTCCACTTTAGTCTTTCCACTATAGTCTGTCCACTTTAGTCTTTCCACTTTAGTCTTTCCACTATAGTCTCCACTTTATTCTGTCCACTACAGTCTTTCCACTATAGTCTTTCCACTATAGTCTGTCCACTTTAGTCTTTCCACTTTAGTCTTTCCACTATAGTCTCCACTTTATTCTGCCCTCTACAATCTTTCCACTTTAGTCTTTCCACTATTCTCTGTCCACTTTAGTCTTTCCACTTTAGTCCTTCCACTATAGTCTCCACTTTATTCTGTCCACTACAGTCTCTCCACTATAGTCTTTCCTCTATAGTCTGTCCACTTTAGTCTTTCCACTATTCTCTGTCCACTTTATTCTTTCCACTATACTCTCCACTTTATTCTGTCCACTACAGTCTTTCCACCATAGTCCGTCCACTTTAGTCTTTCCACTTTAGTCTTTCCACTTTAGTCTGTCCACTCTAGTTTTTCCACTATAGTCTGTCCACTTTAGTCTTTCCACTATTCTCTGTCCACTTTATTCTTTCCACTATACTCTCCACTTTATTCTGTCCACTACAGTCTTTCCACTATAGTCTGTCCACTTTAGTCTTTCCACTATAGTCTGTCCACTTTAGTCTTTCCACTATTCTCTGTCCACTTTATTCTTTCCACTATACTCTCCACTTTATTCTGTCCACTACAGTCTTTCCTCTATAGTCTGTCCACTTTAGTCTTTCCACTTTAGTCTTTCCACTATAGTCTGTCCACTTTAGTATTTCCACTATTCTCTGTCCACTTTAGTCTTTCCACTATAGTCTACACTTTATTCTGTCCACTACAGTCTTTCCACTATAGTCTTTTCCACTATAGTCTGTCCACTTTAGTCGTTCCACTTTAGTTTTTCCACTTTAGTCTGTCCACTTCAGTCTTTCCACTATAGTCTGTCCACTTTAGTCTTTCCACTTTAGTCTTTCCACTATAGTCTCCACTTTATTCTGTCCACTACAGTCTTTCCACTATAGTCTTTCCAATTTAGTCTTTCCACTATTCTCTGTCCACTTTAGTCTTTCCACTATTGTCTCCACTTTATTCTGTCCACTACAGTCTTTCCACTATAGTCTGTCCACTTTAGTCTTTCCACTATTCTCTGTCCACTTTAGTCTTCTACTTTAGTCTTTCCACTATAGTCTCCACTTTAATCTGTCCACTACAGTCTTTCCACTATAGTCTTTCCACTATAGTCTGTCCACTTTAGTCTTTCCACTTCATTCTTTCCACTTTAGTCTGTCCACTTTAGTCTTTCCACTATATTCTGTCCACTTTAGTCTTTCCACTTTAGTCTTTCCACTTTAGTCCGTCCACTTTAGTCTTTCCACTATAGTCTGTCCACTTTAGTCTTTCCACTTTTGTTTTTCCGCTTTAGTCTGTCCACTTAGTCTTTCCACTTCAGTCTTTCCACTAGAGTCTGTCCACTTTAGTCTTTCCACTTTAGTCTGTCCACTTTAGTCTTTCCACTTTAGTCTGTCCACTTTAGTCTTTCCACTATAGTCTGTCCACTTTAGTCTTTCCACTATAGTCTGTCCACTTTAGTCTTTCCACTTTAGTCTTTCCGCTTTAGTCTTTCCATTACAGTCTCCACTTTATTCTGTCCACTACAGGCTTTCCACTATAGTCTTACCACTATAGTTTGTCCACTTTAGTCTTTCCACTTTAGTCTGTCCACTTTAGTCTTTCCACTTTAGTCTTTCCACTTGAGTCTTTCCACTATTCTCTGTCCACTTTAGTCTTTCCACTTTATTCTTTCCACTTTAGTCTTTCCACTTTAGTCTTTCCACTATAGTCTGTCCACTTTAGTCTTACTTTATTCTGTCCACTACAGTCTTTCCACTATAGTCTTTCCACTATGGTCTGTCCACTTTAGTCTTTCCACTTAGTCTTTCCACTTCAGTCTTTCCACTAGAGTCTGTCCACTTTAGTCTTTCCGCTTTAGGCTGTCCACTTTAGTCTTTCCACTTTAGTCTGTCCACTTTAGTCTTTCCACTATAGTCTGTCCACTTTAGTCTTTCCACTATAGTCTGTCCACTTTAGTCTTTCCACTTTAGTCTTTCCACTTTAGTCTTTCCACTATAGTCTCCACTTTATTCTGTCCAATACAGGCTTTCCACTATAGTCTTTCCACTATAGCTTGTCCACTTTAGTCTTTCCACTTTAGTCTTTCCACTATTCTCTGTCCACTTTAGTCTGTCCACTTTATTCTTTCCACTATAGTCTTTCCACTATAGTCTGTCAACTATAGTCTGTCCACTTTAGTCTTTCCACTATTCTCTGTCAACTTTAGTCTTTCCACTATAGTCTCCACTTTATTCTGTCCACTACAGTCTTTCCACTATAGTCTTTCCACTATAGTCTGTCCACTTTAGTCTTTCCACTTTAGTCTTTCCACTATAGTCTCCACTTTATTCTGTCCACTACAGTCTTTCCACTTTAGTCTTTCCACTATTCTCTGTCCACTTTAGTCTTTCCACTATAGTCTCCACTTTATTCTGTCCACTACAGTCTCTCCACTATAGTCTTTCCACTATAGTCTGTCCACTTTAGTCTTTCCACTATTCTCTGTCCACTTTATTCTTTCCACTATACTCTCCACTTTATTCTGTCCACTAAAGTCTTTCCACAATAGTCTGTCCACTTTAGTCTTTCCACTTTAGTCTTTCCACTTTAGTCTGTCCACTTTAGTCTTTCCACTATAGTCTGTCCACTTTAGTCTTTCCACTATTCTCTGTCCACTTTATTCTTTCCACTATACTCTCCACTATATTCTGTCCACTACAGTCTTTCCACTATAGTCTGTCCACTTTACTCTTTCCACTATAGTCTGTCCACTTTAGTCTTTCCACTATTCTCTGTCCACTTTATTCTTTCCACTATACTCTCCACTTTATTCTGTCCACTACAGTCTTTCCACTATAGTCTGTCCACTTTAGTCTTTCCACTTTAGTCTTTCCACTATAGTCTGTCCACTTTAGTCTTTCCACTATTCTCTGTCCACTTTAGTGTTTCCACTATAGTCTACACTTTATTCTGTCCACTACAGTTTTTCCACTATAGTCTTTCCACTATAGTCTGTCCACTTTAGTCGTTCCACTTTAGTTTTTCCACTTTAGTCTGTCCACTTCAGTCTTTCCACTATAGTCTGTCCACTTTAGTCTTTCCACTATAGTCTCGACTTTATTCTGTCCACTTTAGTCTTTCCACTTTAGTCTTTCCACTTTAGTCTTTCCACTATAGTCTCCACTTTATTCTGTCCACTTTAGTCTTTCCACTTAGTATTTCCACTTCAGTCTTTCCACTAGAGTCTGTCCACTTTAGTCTTTCCACTTTAGTCTTTCCACTTTAGTCTGTCCACTTTAGTCTTTCCGCTTTAGTCTGTCCACATTAGTCTTTCCACTATAGTCTGTCCACTTTAGTCTTTCCACTTTAGTCTTTCCACTTTAGTCTTTCCACTATAGTCTCCACTTTATTCTGTACACTACAGGCTTTCCACTATAGTCTTTCCACTATAGTTTGTCCACTTTAGTCTTTCCACTTTAGTCTTTCCACTATTCACTGTCCACTTTAGTCTGTCCACTTTATTCTTTCCACTTTAGTCTTTCCACTTTAGTCTCTCCACTTTAGTCTTTCCACTATAGTCTGTCCACTTTAGTCTTTCCACTATAGTCTCCACTTTATTCCGTCAACTACAGTCTTTCCACTATAGTCTTTCCACTATAGTCTGTCCACTTTAGTCTTTCCACTTAGTCTTTCCACTTCAGTCTTTCCACTAGAGTCTGTCCACTTTAGTCTGTCCACTTTAGTTTGTCCACTTTAGTCTTTCCATTTTAGTCTGTCCACTTTAGTCTTTCCACTACAGTCTTTCCACTATAGTCTTCCCACTATAGTCTGTCCACTTTAGTCTTTCCACTTTAGTCTTTCCACTATAGTCTCCACTTTATTCTGTCCACTACAGTCTTTCCACTTTAGTCTTTCCAGTATTCTCTGTCCACTTTAGTCTTTCAACTTTAGTCTTTCCACTATAGTCTCCACTTTATTCTGTCCACTACAGTCATTCCACTATAGTCTGTCCACTATAGTCTGTCCACTTTAGTCTTTCCACTATTCTCTGTCCACTTTAGTCTTTCCACTATAGTCTCCACTTTATTCTGTCCACTACAGTCTTTCCACTATAGTCTTTCCACTATAGTCTGTCCACTTTAGTCTTTCCACTATTCTCTGTCCACTTTATTCTTTCCACTATACTCTCCACTTTATTCTGTCCACTACAGTCTTTCCACTATAGTCTGTCCACTTTATTCTTTCCACTTTAGTCTTTCCACTTTAGTCTTTCCACTATAGTCTGTCCACTTTAGTCTTACTTTGTTCTGTCCACTACAGTCTTTCCACTATAGTCTTTCCACTATGGTCTGTCCACTTTAGTCTTTCCACTTAGTCTTTCCACTATTCTCTGTCCACTTTAGTCTGTCCATTTTATTCTTTCCACTATAGTCTTTCCACTATAGTCTGTCAACTATAGTCTGTCCACTTTAGTCTTTCCACTATTCTCTGTCCACTTTAGTCTTTCCACTATAGTCTCCACTTTATTCTGTCCACTACAGTCTTTCCACTATAGTCTTTCCACTATAGTCTGTCCACTTTAGTCTTTCCACTTTAGTCTTTCCACTATAGTCTCCACTTTACTCTGTCCACTACAGTCTTTCCACTTTAGTCTTTCCACTATTCTCTGTCCACTTTATTCTTTCCACTATACTCTCCACTTTATTCTGTCCACTACAGTCTTTCCACTATAGTCTGTCCACTTTAGTCTTTCCACTTTAGTCTTTCCACTATAGTCTGTCCACTTTAGTCTTTCCACTATTCTCTGTCCACTTTAGTCTTTCCACTATAGTCTACACTTTATTCTGTCCACTACAGTTTTTCCACTATAGTCTTTCCACTATAGTCTGTCCACTTAGTCTTTCAACTTCAGTCTTTCCACTAGAGTCTGTCCACTTTATTCTTTCCACTTTAGTCTTTCCACTTTAGTCTTTCCACTATAGTCTGTCCACTTTAGTCTTTC
This sequence comes from Branchinecta sandiegonensis, assembly GCA_030848855.1. Classification (NCBI taxonomy): domain Eukaryota; kingdom Metazoa; phylum Arthropoda; class Branchiopoda; order Anostraca; family Branchinectidae; genus Branchinecta; species Branchinecta sandiegonensis. The sequence continues at coordinate 575,194 of JAUPMV010000014.1, read as the reverse complement.
CGCTTTAGTCTGTCCACTTTATTCTGTCCACTACAGTCTTTCCACTATAGTCTTTCCACTATAGTCTGTCCACTTTAGTCTTTCCACTTAGTCTTTCCACTTCAGTCTTTCCACAAGAGTCTGTCCACTTTAGTCTTTCCGCTTTAGTCTGTCCACTTTAGTCTTTCAACTTTAGTCTGTCCACTTTAGTCTTTCCACTATAGTCTGTCCACTTTAGTCTTTCCACTATAGTCTGTCCACTTTAGTCTTTCCACTTTAGTCTTTCCACTTTAGTCTTTCCACTATAGTATCCACTTTATTCTGTCCACTACAGGCTTTCCACTATAGTCTTTCCACTATAGTTTGTCCACTTTAATCTTTCCACTTTAGTTTTTCCACTATTCTCTGTCCACTTTAGTCTGTCCACTTTATTCTTTCCACTTTAGTCTTTCCACTATAGTCTTTCCACTATAGTCTGTCCACTATAGTCTGTCCACTTTAGTCTTTCCACTATTCTCTGTCCACTTTAGTCTTTCCACTATAGTCTCCACTTTATTCTGTCCACTACAGTCTTTCCACTATAGTCTTTCCACTATAGTTTGTCCACTTTAGTCTTTCCACTTTAGTCTTTCCACTATAGTCTCCACTTTATTCTGTCCACTACAGTCTTTCCACTTTAGTCTTTCCACTATTCTCTGTCCACTTTATTCTTTCCACTATACTCTCCACTTTATTCTGTCCACTACAGTCTTTCCACTATGTTCTGTCCACTTTAGTCTTTCCACTATAGTCTGTCCACTTTAGTATTTCCAGTATTCTCTGTCCACTTTAGTCTTTCCACTATAGTCTACACTTTATTCTGTCCACTACAGTCTTTCCACTATAGTCTTTCCACTATAGTCTGTCCACTTTAGTCTTTCCACTTTAGTCTTTCCACTATAGTCTCCACTTTATTCTGTCCACTACAGTCTTTCCACTATAGTCTGTCCACTTTAGTCTTTCCACTTTAGTCTTTCCACTTTAGTCTGTCCACTTTAGTCGTTCCACTATAGTCTGTCCACTTTAGTCTTTCCACTATTCTCTGTCCACTTTATTCTTTCCACTATACTCTCCACTTTATTCTGTCCACTACAGTCTTTCCACTATAGTCTGTCCACTTTAGTCTTTCCACTATAGTCTGTCCACTTTAGTATTTCCAGTATTCTCTGTCCACTTTAGTCTTTCCACTATAGTCTACACTTTATTCTGTCCACTACAGTCTTTCCACTATAGTCTTTCCACTATAGTCTGTCCACTTTAGTCTTTCCACTTTAGTCTTTCCACTATAGTCTCCACTTTATTCTGTCCACTACAGTCTTTCCACTTTAGTCTTTCCACTATTCTCTGTCCACTTTAGTCTTTCAACTTTATTCTTTCCACTTTAGTCTTTCCACTTTAGTCTTTCCACTATAGTCTGTCCACTTTAGTCTTTCCGCTTTAGTCTGTCCACTTTATTCTGTCCACTACAGTCTTTCCACTATAGTCTTTCCACTATAGTCTGTCCACTTTAGTCTTTCCACTTAGTCTTTCCACTTCAGTCTTTCCACTAGAGTCTGTCCACTTTAGTCTTTCCGCTTTTGTCTGTCCACTTTAGTCTTTCAACTTTAGTCTGTCCACTTTAGTCTTTCCACTATAGTCTGTCCACTTTAGTCTTTCCACTATAGTCTGTCCACTTTAGTCTTTCCACTTTAGTCTTTCCACTTTAGTCTTTCCACTATAGTTTCCACTTTATTCTGTCCACTACAGGCTTTCCACTACAGTCTTTCCACTATAGTTTGTCCACTTTAGTCTTTCCACTTTAGATTTTCCACTATTCTCTGTCCACTTTAGTCTGTCCACTTTATTCTTTCCACTTTAGTCTTTCCACTATAGTCTTTCCACTATAGTCTGTCCACTATAGTCTGTCCACTTTAGTCTTTCCACTATTCTCTGTCCACTTTAGTCTTTCCACTATAGTCTCCACTTTATTCTGTCCACTACAGTCTGTCCACTTTAGTCTTTCCACTTTTGTTTTTCCGCTTTAGTCTTTCCACTTTAGTCTTTCCACTATAGTCTCCACTTTATTCTGTCCACTACAGTCTTTCCACTTTAGTCTTTCCACTATTCTCTGTCCACTTTAGTCTTTCCACTTTAGTCTTTCCACTATAGTCTCCACTCTATTCTGTCCACTCCAGTCTCTCCACTATAGTCTTTCCACTATAGTCTGTCCACTTTAGTCTTTCCACTATTCTCTGTCCACTTTATTCTTTCCACTATACTCTCCACTTTATTCTGTCCACTTTAGTCTTTCCACTTTTGTTTTTCCGCTTTAGTCTTTCCACTTTAGTCTTTCCACTATAGTCTCCACTTTATTCTGTCCACTACAGTCTTTCCACTTTAGTCTTTCCACTATTCTCTGTCCACTTTAGTCTTTCCACTTTAGTCTTTCCACTATAGTCTCCACTCTATTCTGTCCACTCCAGTCTCTCCACTTTAGTCTTTCCACTATAGTCTGTCCACTTTAGTCTTTCCGCTTTAGTCTGTCCACTTTATTCTGTCCACTACAGTCTTTCCACTATAGTCTTTCCACTATAGTCTGTCCACTTTAGTCTTTCCACTTAGTCTTTCCACTTCAGTCTTTCCACTAGAGTCTGTCCACTTTAGTCTTTCCGCTTTAGTCTGTCCACTTTAGTCTTTCAACTTTAGTCTGTCCACTTTAGTCTTTCCACTATAGTCTGTCCACTTTAGTCTTTCCACTATAGTCTGTCCACTTTAGTCTTTCCACTTTAGTCTTTCCACTTTAGTCTTTCCACTATAGTTTCCACTTTATTCTGTCCACTACAGGCTTTCCACTACAGTCTTTCCACTATAGTTTGTCCACTTTAGTCTTTCCACTTTAGTTTTTCCACTATTCTCTGTCCACTTTAGTCTGTCCACTTTATTCTTTCCACTTTAGTCTTTCCACTATAGTCTTTCCACTATAGTCTGTCCACTATAGTCTGTCCACTTTAGTCTTTCCACTATTCTCTGTCCACTTTAGTCTTTCCACTATAGTCTCCACTTTATTCTGTCCACTACAGTCTGTCCACTTTAGTCTTTCCACTTTTGTTTTTCCGCTTTAGTCTTTCCACTTTAGTCTTTCCACTATAGTCTCCACTTTATTCTGTCCACTACAGTCTTTCCACTTTAGTCTTTCCACTATTCTCTGTCCACTTTAGTCTTTCCACTTTAGTCTTTCCACTATAGTCTCCACTCTATTCTGTCCACTCCAGTCTCTCCACTATAGTCTTTCCACTATAGTCTGTCCACTTTAGTCTTTCCACTATTCTCTGTCCACTTTATTCTTTCCACTATACTCTCCATTTTATTCTGTCCACTTTAGTCTTTCCACTTTTGTTTTTCCGCTTTAGTCTTTCCACTTTAGTCTTTCCACTATAGTCTCCACTTTATTCTGTCCACTACAGTCTTTCCACTTTAGTCTTTCCACTATTCTCTGTCCACTTTAGTCTTTCCACTTTAGTCTTTCCACTATAGTCTCCACTCTATTCTGTCCACTCCAGTCTCTCCACTTTAGTCTTTCCACTATAGTCTGTCCACTTTAGTCTTTCCACTTTAGTCTTTCCACTTTAGTCTTTCCACTATAGTTTCCACTTTATTCTGTCCACTACAGGCTTTCCACTACAGTCTTTCCACTATAGTTTGTCCACTTTAGTCTTTCCACTTTAGTTTTTCCACTATTCTCTGTCCACTTTAGTCTGTCCACTTTATTCTTTCCACTTTAGTCTTTCCACTATAGTCTCTCCACTATAGTCTTTCCACTATAGTCTGTCCACTTTAGTCTTTCCACTATTCTCTGTCCACTTTATTCTTTCCACTATACTCTCCACTTTATTCTGTCCACTTTAGTCTTTCCACTTTTGTTTTTCCGCTTTAGTCTTTCCACTTTAGTCTTTCCACTATAGTCTCCACTTTATTCTGTCCACTACAGTCTTTCCACTTTAGTCTTTCCACTATTCTCTGTCCACTTTAGTCTTTCCACTTTAGTCTTTCCACTATAGTCTCCACTCTATTCTGTCCACTCCAGTCTCTCCACTTTAGTCTTTCCACTATAGTCTGTCCACTTTAGTCTTTCCGCTTTAGTCTGTCCACTTTATTCTGTCCACTACAGTCTTTCCACTATAGTCTTTCCACTATAGTCTGTCCACTTTAGTCTTTCCACTTAGTCTTTCCACTTCAGTCTTTCCACTAGAGTCTGTCCACTTTAGTCTTTCCGCTTTAGTCTGTCCACTTTAGTCTTTCAACTTTAGTCTGTCCACTTTAGTCTTTCCACTATAGTCTGTCCACTTTAGTCTTTCCACTATAGTCTGTCCACTTTAGTCTTTCCACTTTAGTCTTTCCACTTTAGTCTTTCCACTATAGTTTCCACTTTATTCTGTCCACTACAGGCTTTCCACTACAGTCTTTCCACTATAGTTTGTCCACTTTAGTCTTTCCACTTTAGTTTTTCCACTATTCTCTGTCCACTTTAGTCTGTCCACTTTATTCTTTCCACTTTAGTCTTTCCACTATAGTCTTTCCACTATAGTCTGTCCACTATAGTCTGTCCACTTTAGTCTTTCCACTATTCTCTGTCCACTTTAGTCTTTCCACTATAGTCTCCACTTTATTCTGTCCAGTACAGTCTGTCCACTTTAGTCTTTCCACTTTTGTTTTTCCGCTTTAGTCTTTCCACTTTAGTCTTTCCACTATAGTCTCCACTTTATTCTGTCCACTACAGTCTTTCCACTTTAGTCTTTCCACTATTCTCTGTCCACTTTAGTCTTTCCACTTTAGTCTTTCCACTATAGTCTCCACTCTATTCTGTCCACTCCAGTCTCTCCACTATAGTCTTTCCACTAGAGTCTGTCCACTTTAGTCTTTCCGCTTTAGTCTGTCCACTTTAGTCTTTCAACTTTAGTCTGTCCACTTTAGTCTTTCCACTATAGTCTGTCCACTTTAGTCTTTCCACTATAGTTTGTCCACTTTAGTCTTTCCAGTTTAGTCTTTCCACTTTAGTCTTTCCACTATAGTATCCACTTTATTCTGTCCACTACAGGCTTTCCACTAGTCTTTCCACTATAGTTTGACCACTTTAGTCTTTCCACTTTAGTTTTTCCACTATTCTCTGTCCACTTTAGTCTGTCCACTTTATTCTTTCCACTTTAGTCTTTCCACTATAGTCTTTCCACTATAGTCTGTCCACTATAGTCTGTCCACTTTAGTCTTTCCAATATTCTCTGTCCACTTTAGTCTTTCCGCTTTAGTCTGTCCACTTTAGTCTTTCAACTTTAGTCTGTCCACTTTAGTCTTTCCACTATAGTCTGTCCACTTTAGTCTTTCCACTATAGTCTGTCCACTTTAGTCTTTCCACTTTAGTCTTTCCACTTTAGTCTTTCCACTATAGTTTCCACTTTATTCTGTCCACTACAGGCTTTCCACTACAGTCTTTCCACTATAGTTTGTCCACTTTAGTCTTTCCACTTTAGTTTTTCCACTATTCTCTGTCCACTTTAGTCTGTCCACTTTATTCTTTCCACTTTAGTCTTTCCACTATAGTCTTTCCACTATAGTCTGTCCACTATAGTCTGTCCACTTTAGTCTTTCCACTATTCTCTGTCCACTTTAGTCTTTCCACTATAGTCTCCACTTTATTCTGTCCACTACAGTCTGTCCACTTTAGTCTTTCCACTTTTGTTTTTCCGCTTTAGTCTTTCCACTTTAGTCTTTCCACTATAGTCTCCACTTTATTCTGTCCACTACAGTCTTTCCACTTTAGTCTTTCCACTATTCTCTGTCCACTTTAGTCTTTCCACTTTAGTCTTTCCACTATAGTCTCCACTCTATTCTGTCCACTCCAGTCTCTCCACTATAGTCTTTCCACTATAGTCTGTCCACTTTAGTCTTTCCACTATTCTCTGTCCACTTTATTCTTTCCACTATACTCTCCACTTTATTCTGTCCACTTTAGTCTTTCCACTTTTGTTTTTCCGCTTTAGTCTTTCCACTTTAGTCTTTCCACTATAGTCTCCACTTTATTCTGTCCACTACAGTCTTTCCACTTTAGTCTTTCCACTATTCTCTGTCCACTTTAGTCTTTCCACTTTAGTCTTTCCACTATAGTCTCCACTCTATTCTGTCCACTCCAGTCTCTCCACTTTAGTCTTTCCACTATAGTCTGTCCACTTTAGTCTTTCCGCTTTAGTCTGTCCACTTTATTCTGTCCACTACAGTCTTTCCACTATAGTCTTTCCACTATAGTCTGTCCACTTTAGTCTTTCCACTTAGTCTTTCCACTTCAGTCTTTCCACTAGAGTCTGTCCACTTTAGTCTTTCCGCTTTAGTCTGTCCACTTTAGTCTTTCAACTTTAGTCTGTCCACTTTAGTCTTTCCACTATAGTCTGTCCACTTTAGTCTTTCCACTATAGTCTGTCCACTTTAGTCTTTCCACTTTAGTCTTTCCACTTTAGTCTTTCCACTATAGTTTCCACTTTATTCTGTCCACTACAGGCTTTCCACTACAGTCTTTCCACTATAGTTTGTCCACTTTAGTCTTTCCACTTTAGTTTTTCCACTATTCTCTGTCCACTTTAGTCTGTCCACTTTATTCTTTCCACTTTAGTCTTTCCACTATAGTCTTTCCACTATAGTCTGTCCACTATAGTCTGTCCACTTTAGTCTTTCCACTATTCTCTGTCCACTTTAGTCTTTCCACTATAGTCTCCACTTTATTCTGTCCACTACAGTCTGTCCACTTTAGTCTTTCCACTTTTGTTTTTCCGCTTTAGTCTTTCCACTTTAGTCTTTCCACTATAGTCTCCACTTTATTCTGTCCACTACAGTCTTTCCACTTTAGTCTTTCCACTATTCTCTGTCCACTTTAGTCTTTCCACTTTAGTCTTTCCACTATAGTCTCCACTCTATTCTGTCCACTCCAGTCTCTCCACTATAGTCTTTCCACTAGAGTCTGTCCACTTTAGTCTTTCCGCTTTAGTCTGTCCACTTTAGTCTTTCAACTTTAGTCTGTCCACTTTAGTCTTTCCACTATAGTCTGTCCACTTTAGTCTTTCCACTATAGTCTGTCCACTTTAGTCTTTCCACTTTAGTCTTTCCACTTTAGTCTTTCCACTATAGTATCCACTTTATTCTGTCCACTACAGGCTTTCCACTATAGTCTTTCCACTATAGTTTGACCACTTTAGTCTTTCCACTTTAGTTTTTCCACTATTCTCTGTCCACTTTAGTCTTTCCACTTTAGTCTTTCCACTATAGTCTCCACTCTATTCTGTCCACTACAGTCTCTCCACTATAGTCTTTCCACTATAGTCTGTCCACTTTAGTCTTTCCACTATTCTCTGTCCACTTTATTCTTTCCACTATACTCTCCACTTTATTCTGTCCACGACAGTCTTTCCACTATAGTCTGTCCACTTTAGTATTTCCAGTATTCTCTGTCCACTTTAGTCTTTCCACTATAGTCTACACTTTATTCTGTCCACTACAGTCTTTCCACTATAGTCTTTCCACTATAGTCTGTCCACTTTAGTCTTTCCACTTTAGTCTTTCCACTATAGTCTCCACTTTATTCTGTCCACTACAGTCTTTCCACTATAGTCTGTCCACTTTAGTCTTTCCACTTTAGTCTTTCCACTTTAGTCTGTCCACTTTAGTCGTTCCACTATAGTCTGTCCACTTTAGTCTTTCCACTATTCTCTGTCCACTTTATTCTTTCCACTATACTCTCCACTTTATTCTGTCCACTACAGTCTTTCCACTATAGTCTGTCCACTTTAGTCTTTCCACTATAGTCTGTCCACTTTAGTATTTCCAGTATTCTCTGTCCCCTTTAGTCTTTCCACTATAGTCTACACTTTATTCTGTCCACTACAGTCTTTCCACTATAGTCTTTCCACTATAGTCTGTCCACTTTAGTCTTTCCACTTTAGTCTTTCCACTATAGTCTCCACTTTATTCTGTCCACTACAGTCTTTCCACTTTAGTCTTTCCACTATTCTCTGTCCACTTTAGTCTTTCAACTTTATTCTTTCCACTTTAGTCTTTCCACTTTAGTCTTTCCACTATAGTCTGTCCACTTTAGTCTTTCCGCTTTAGTCTGTCCACTTTATTCTGTCCACTACAGTCTTTCCACTATAGTCTTTCCACTATAGTCTGTCCACTTTAGTCTTTCCACTTTGTCTTTCCACTTCAGTCTTTCCACTAGAGTCTGTCCACTTTAGTCTTTCCGCTTTAGTCTGTCCACTTTAGTCTTTCAACTTTAGTCTGTCCACTTTAGTCTTTCCACTATAGTCTGTCCACTTTAGTCTTTCCACTATAGTCTGTCCACTTTAGTCTTTCCACTTTAGTCTTTCCACTTTAGTCTTTCCACTATAGTCTCCACTTTATTCTGTCCACTACAGGCTTTCCACTATAGTCTTTCCACTATAGTTTGTCCACTTTAGTCTTTCCACTTTAGTTTTTCCACTATTCTCTGTCCACTTTAGTCTGTCCACTTTATTCTTTCCACTTTAGTCTTTCCACTATAGTCTTTCCACTATAGTCTGTCCACTATAGTCTGTCCACTTTAGTCTTTCCACTATTCTCTGTCCACTTTAGTCTTTCCACTATAGTCTCCACTTTATTCTGTCCACTACAGTCTGTCCACTTTAGTCTTTCCACTTTTGTTTTTCCGCTTTAGTCTTTCCACTTTAGTCTTTCCACTATAGTCTCCACTTTATTCTGTCCACTACAGTCTTTCCACTTTAGTCTTTCCACTATTCTCTGTCCACTTTAGTCTTTCCACTTTAGTCTTTCCACTATAGTCTCCACTCTATTCTGTCCACTCCAGTCTCTCCACTATAGTCTTTCCACTATAGTCTGTCCACTTTAGTCTTTCCACTATTCTCTGTCCACTTTATTCTTTCCACTATACTCTCCACTTTATTCTGTCCACTACAGTCTTTTCACTATAGTCTGTCCACTTTAGTCTTTCCACTTTAGTCTTTCCACTTTAATCTGTCCACTTTAGTCTTTCCACTATAGTCTGTCCACTTCAGTCTTTCCACTATTCTCTGTCCACTTTATTCTTTCCACTATACTCTCCACTTCATTCTGTCCACTACAGTCTTTCCACTATAGTCTGTCCACTTTAGTCTTTCCACTATAGTCTCTCCACTTTAGTATTTCCAGTATTCTCTGTCCACTTTAGTATTTCCAGTATTCTCTGTCCACTTTAGTCTTTCCACTATAGTCTACACTTTATTCTGTCCACTACAGTCTTTCCACTATAGTCTTTCCACTATAGTCTCTCCAATTTAGTCTTTCCACTAAAGTCTCCACTTTATTCTGTCCACTACAGTCTTTCCACTATAGTCTTTCCACTATAGTCTGTCCAATTTAGTCTTTCCACTATTATCTGTCCACTTTAGTCTTTCCACTATTGTCTCCACTTTATTCTGTCCACTACAGTCTTTCCACTACAGTCTTTCCACTATAGTCTTTCCACTATAGTCTGTCCACTTTAGTCTTTCCACTATTCTCTGTCCACTTTAGTCTTCTACTTTAGTCTTTCCACTATAGTCTCCACTTTAATCTGTCCACTACAGTCTTTCCACTATAGTCTTTCCACTATAGTCTGTCCACTTTAGTCTTTCCACTTCATTCTTTCTACTTTAGTCTGTCCACTTTAGTCTTTCCACTATAGTCTGTCCACTTTAGTCTTTCCACTTTAGTCTTTCCACTTTAGTCTTTCCACTTTACTCTGTCCACTTTAGTCTTTCCACTTTAGTCTGTCCATTTCAGTCTTTCCACTATAGTCTGTCCACTTTAGTCTTTCCACTTTAGTCTTTCCACTAAAGTCTCCACTTTATTCTGTCCACTACAGTCTTTCCACTATAGTCTTTCCACTATAGTCTGTCCAATTTAGTCTTTCCACTATTCTCTGTCCACTTTAGTCTTTCCACTATTGTCTCCACTATAGTCTGTCCACTTTAGTCTTTCCACTATAGTCTGTCCACTTTAGTCTTTCCACTTTAGTGTTTCCACTTTAGTCTTTCCACTATAGTCTCCACTTTATTCTGTCCACTACAGGCTTTCCACTATAGTCTTTCCACTATAGTTTGTCCACTTTAGTCTTTCCACTTTAGTTTTTCCACTATTCTCTGTCCACTTTAGTCTGTCCACTTTATTCTTTCCACTTTAGTCTTTCCACTATAGTCTTTCCACTATAGTCTGTCCACTATAGTCTGTCCACTTTAGTCTTTCCACTATTCTCTGTCCACTTTAGTCTTTCCACTATAGTCTCCACTTTATTCTGTCCACTACAGTCTGTCCACTTTAGTCTTTCCACTTTTGTTTTTCCGCTTTAGTCTGTCCACTTAGTCTTTCCACTTCAGTCTTTCCACTAGAGTCTGTCCACTTTAGTCTTTCCACTTTAGTCTTTCCACTTGAGTCTTTCCACTATTCTCTGTCCACTTTAGTCTTTCCACTATAGTCTACACTTTATTCTGTCCACTACAGTCTTTCCACTATAGTCTTTCCACTATAGTCTGTCCACTTTAGTCTTTCCACTTTAGTCTTTCCACTATAGTCTCCACTTTATTCTGTCCACTACAGTCTTTCCACTTTAGTCTTTCCACTATTCTCTGTCCACTTTAGTCTTTCCACTTTCTTCTCTCCACTTTAGTCTTTCCACTTTAGTCTTTCCACTATAGTCTGTCCACTTTAGTCTTTCCGCTTTAGTCTGTCCATTTTATTCTGTCCACTACAGTCTTTCCACTATAGTCTTTCCACTATAGTCTGTCCACTTTAGTCTTTCCACTTAGTCTTTCCACTTCGGTCTTTCCACTAGAGTCTGTCCACTTTAGTCTTTCCGCTTTAGTCTGTCCACTTTAGTCTTTCAACTTTAGTCTGTCCACTTTAGTCTTTCCACTATAGTCTGTCCACTTTAGTCTTTCCACTATAGTCTGTCCACTTTAGTCTTTCCACTTTAGTGTTTCCACTTTAGTCTTTCCACTATAGTCTCCACTTTATTCTGTCCACTACAGGCTTTCCACTATAGTCTTTCCACTATAGTTTGTCCACTTTAGTCTTTCCACTTCAGTTTTTCCACTATTCTCTGTCCACTTTAGTCTGTCCACTTTATTCTTTCCACTTTAGTCTTTCCACTATAGTCTTTCCACTATAGTCTGTCCACTATAGTCTGTCCACTTTAGTCTTTCCACTATTCTCTGTCCACTTTAGTCTTTCCACTATAGTCTCCACTTTATTCTGTCCACTACAGTCTGTCCACTTTAGTCTTTCCACTTTTGTTTTTCCGCTTTAGTCTGTCCACTTAGTCTTTCCACTTCAGTCTTTCCACTAGAGTCTGTCCACTTTAGTCTTTCCACTTTAGTCTTTCCACTTGAGTCTTTCCACTATTCTCTGTCCACTTTAGTCTTTCCACTTTATTCTTTCCACTTTAGTCTTTCCACTTTAGTCTTTCCACTATAGTCTGTCCACTTTAGTCTTTCCGCTTTAGTCTGTCCACTTTATTCTGTCCACTACAGTCTTTCCACTATAGTCTGTCCACTTTAGTCTTTCCACTTAGTCTTTCCACTTCAGTCTTTCCACTAGAGTCTGTCCACTTTAGTCTTTCCGCTTTAGTCTGTCCACTTTATTCTCTCCACTACAGTCTTTCCACTATAGTCTTTCCACTATAGTCTGTCCACTTTAGTCTTTCCACTTAGTCTTTCCACTTCAGTCTTTCCACTAGAGTCTGTCCACTTTAGTCTTTCCGCTTTAGTCTGTCCACTTTAGTCTTTCAACTTTAATCTGTCCACTTTAGTCTTTCCACTATAGTCTGTCCACTTTAGTCTTTCCACTATAGTCTGTCCACTTTAGTCTTTCCACTTTAGTTTTTCCACTATTCTCTGTCCACTTTAGTCTGTCCACTTTATTCTTTCCACTTTAGTCTTTCCACTATAGTCTTTCCACTATAGTCTGTCCACTACAGTCTGTCCACTTTAGTCTTTCCACTTTTGTTTTTCCGCTTTAGTCTGTCCACTTAGTCTTTCCACTTCAGTCTTTCCACTAGAGTCTGTCCACTTTAGTCTTTCCGCTTTAGTCTTTCCACTTGAGTCTTTCCACTATTCTCTGTCCACTTTAGTCTTTCCACTTTATTCTTTCCACTTTAGTCTTTCCACTTTAGTCTTTCCACTTTAGTCTTTCCACTTTAGTCTTTCCACTATAGTCTCCACTTTATTCTGTCCACTACAGGCTTTCCACTATAGTCTTTCCACTATAGTTTGTCCACTTTAGTCTTTCGTTTTTCCACTATTCTCTGTCCACTTTAGTCTGTCCACTTTATTCTTTCCACTTTAGTCTTTCCACTAAAGTCTTTCCACTATAGTCTGTCCACTATAGTCTGTCCACTTTAGTCTTTCCACTATTCTCTGTCCACTTTAGTCTTTCCACTATAGTCTCCACTTTATTCTGTCCACTACAGTCTTTCCACTATAGTCTGTCCACTTTAGTCTTTCCACTACAGTCTGTCCACTTTAGTATTTCCAGTATTCTCTGTCCACTTTAGTCTTTCCACTATAGTCTTTCCACTTTATTCTGTCCACTACAGTCTTTCCACTATAGTCTGTCCCCTTTAGTCTTTCCACTTTAGTCTTTCCACTTTAGTCTGTCCACTTTAGTCTTTCCACTTTAGTCTGTCCACTTTAGTCTTTCCACTATAGTCTGTCCACTTTAGTCTTTCCACTATTCTCTGTCCACTTTCTTCTTTCCACTATACTCTCCACTTTATTCTTTCCACTACAGTCTTTCCACTATAGTCTGTCCACTTTAGTCTTTCCACTATAGTCTGTCCACTTTAGTATTTCCAGTATTCTCTGTCCACTTTAGTCTTTCCACTATAGTCTACACTTTATTCTGTCCACTACAGTCTTTCCACTATAGTCTTTCCACTATAGTCTGTCCACTTTAGTCTTTCCACTTTAGTCTTTCCACTATAGTCTCCACTTTATTCTGTCCACTACAGTCTTTCCACTTTAGTCTTTCCACTATTCTCTGTCCACTTTAGTCTTTCAACTTTATTCTTTCCACTTTAGTCTTTCCACTTTAGTCTTTCCACTATAGTCTGTCCACTTTAGTCTTTCCGCTTTAGTCTGTCCACTTTATTCTCTCCACTACAGTCTTTCCACTATAGTCTTTCCACTATAGTCTGTCCACTTTAGTCTTTCCACTTAGTCTTTCCACTTCAGTCTTTCCACTAGAGTCTGTCCACTTTAGTCTTTCCGCTTTAGTCTGTCCACTTTAGTCTTTCAACTTTAGTCTGTCCACTTTAGTCTTTCCACTATAGTCTGTCCACTTTAGTCTTTCCACTATAGTCTGTCCACTTTAGTCTTTCCACTTTAGTTTTTCCACTATTCTCTGTCCACTTTAGTCTGTCCACTTTATTCTTTCCACTTTAGTCTTTCCACTATAGTCTTTCCACTATAGTCTGTCCACTACAGTCTGTCCACTTTAGTCTTTCCACTTTTGTTTTTCCGCTTTAGTCTGTCCACTTAGTCTTTCCACTTCAGTCTTTCCACTAGAGTCTGTCCACTTTAGTCTTTCCGCTTTAGTCTTTCCACTTGAGTCTTTCCACTATTCTCTGTCCACTTTAGTCTTTCCACTTTATTCTTTCCACTTTAGTCTTTCCACTTTAGTCTTTCCACTATAGTCTGTCCACTTTAGTCTTTCCACTTTAGTCTGTCCACTTTATTCTGTCCACTACAGTCTTTCCACTATAGTCTTTCCACTATAGTCTGTCCACTTTAGTCTTTCCACTTAGTCTTTCCACTTCAGTCTTTCCACTAAAGTCTGTCCACTTTAGTCTTTCCGCTTTAGTCTGTCCACTTTAGTCTTTCAACTTTAGTCTGTCCACTTTAGTCTTTCCACTATTCTCTGTCCACTTTAGTCTTTCCACTATAGTCTCCACTTTATTCTGTCCACTACAGTCTGTCCACTTTAGTCTTTCCACTTTTGTTTTTCCGCTTTAGTCTTTCCACTTTAGTCTTTCCACTATAGTCTCCACTTTATTCTGTCCACTACAGTCTTTCCACTTTAGTCTTTCCACTATTCTCTGTCCACTTTAGTCTTTCCACTTTAGTCTTTCCACTATAGTCTCCACTCTATTCTGTCCACTCCAGTCTCTCCACTATAGTCTTTCCACTAGAGTCTGTCCACTTTAGTCTTTCCGCTTTAGTCTGTCCACTTTAGTCTTTCAACTTTAGTCTGTCCACTTTAGTCTTTCCACTATAGTCTGTCCACTTTAGTCTTTCCACTATAGTCTGTCCACTTTAGTCTTTCCACTTTAGTCTTTCCACTTTAGTCTTTCCACTATAGTATCCACTTTATTCTGTCCACTACAGGCTTTCCACTATAGTCTTTCCACTATAGTTTGACCACTTTAGTCTTTCCACTTTAGTTTTTCCACTATTCTCTGTCCACTTTAGTCTGTCCACTTTATTCTTTCCACTTTAGTCTTTCCACTATAGTCTTTCCACTATAGTCTGTCCACTATAGTCTGTCCACTTTAGTCTTTCCACTATTCTCTGTCCACTTTAGTCTTTCCACTATAGTCTCCACTTTATTCTGTCCACTACAGTCTTTCCACTATAGTCTTTCCACTATAGTTTGTCCACTTTAGTCTTTCCACTATAGTCTCCACTTTATTCTGTCCACTACAGTCTTTCCACTTTAGTCTTTCCACTATTCTCTGTCCACTTTAGTCTTTCCACTTTAGTCTTTCCACTATAGTCTCCACTCTATTCTGTCCACTACAGTCTCTCCACTATAGTCTTTCCACTATAGTCTGTCCACTTTAGTCTTTCCACTATTTTCTGTCCACTTTATTCTTTCCACTATACTCTCCACTTTATTCTGTCCACGACAGTCTTTCCACTATAGTCTGTCCACTTTAGTATTTCCAGTATTCTCTGTCCACTTTAGTCTTTCCACTATAGTCTACACTTTATTCTGTCCACTACAGTCTTTCCACTATAGTCTTTCCACTATAGTCTGTCCACTTTAGTCTTTCCACTTTAGTCTTTCCACTATAGTCTCCACTTTATTCTGTCCACTACAGTCTTTCCACTATAGTCTGTCCACTTTAGTCTTTCCACTTTAGTCTTTCCACTTTAGTCTGTCCACTTTAGTCGTTCCACTATAGTCTGTCCACTTTAGTCTTTCCACTATTCTCTGTCCACTTTATTCTTTCCACTATACTCTCCACTTTATTCTGTCCACTACAGTCTTTCCACTATAGTCTGTCCACTTTAGTCTTTCCACTATAGTCTGTCCACTTTAGTATTTCCAGTATTCTCTGTCCCCTTTAGTCTTTCCACTATAGTCTACACTTTATTCTGTCCACTACAGTCTTTCCACTATAGTCTTTCCACTATAGTCTGTCCACTTTAGTCTTTCCACTTTAGTCTTTCCACTATAGTCTCCACTTTATTCTGTCCACTACAGTCTTTCCACTTTAGTCTTTCCACTATTCTCTGTCCACTTTAGTCTTTCAACTTTATTCTTTCCACTTTAGTCTTTCCACTTTAGTCTTTCCACTATAGTCTGTCCACTTTAGTCTTTCCGCTTTAGTCTGTCCACTTTATTCTGTCCACTACAGTCTTTCCACTATAGTCTTTCCACTATAGTCTGTCCACTTTAGTCTTTCCACTTTGTCTTTCCACTTCAGTCTTTCCACTAGAGTCTGTCCACTTTAGTCTTTCCGCTTTAGTCTGTCCACTTTAGTCTTTCAACTTTAGTCTGTCCACTTTAGTCTTTCCACTATAGTCTGTCCACTTTAGTCTTTCCACTATAGTCTGTCCACTTTAGTCTTTCCACTTTAGTCTTTCCACTTTAGTCTTTCCACTATAGTCTCCACTTTATTCTGTCCACTACAGGCTTTCCACTATAGTCTTTCCACTATAGTTTGTCCACTTTAGTCTTTCCACTTTAGTTTTTCCACTATTCTCTGTCCACTTTAGTCTGTCCACTTTATTCTTTCCACTTTAGTCTTTCCACTATAGTCTTTCCACTATAGTCTGTCCACTATAGTCTGTCCACTTTAGTCTTTCCACTATTCTCTGTCCACTTTAGTCTTTCCACTATAGTCTCCACTTTATTCTGTCCACTACAGTCTGTCCACTTTAGTCTTTCCACTTTTGTTTTTCCGCTTTAGTCTTTCCACTTTAGTCTTTCCACTATAGTCTCCACTTTATTCTGTCCACTACAGTCTTTCCACTTTAGTCTTTCCACTATTCTCTGTCCACTTTAGTCTTTCCACTTTAGTCTTTCCACTATAGTCTCCACTCTATTCTGTCCACTCCAGTCTCTCCACTATAGTCTTTCCACTATAGTCTGTCCACTTTAGTCTTTCCACTATTCTCTGTCCACTTTATTCTTTCCACTATACTCTCCACTTTATTCTGTCCACTACAGTCTTTTCACTATAGTCTGTCCACTTTAGTCTTTCCACTTTAGTCTTTCCACTTTAATCTGTCCACTTTAGTCTTTCCACTATAGTCTGTCCACTTCAGTCTTTCCACTATTCTCTGTCCACTTTATTCTTTCCACTATACTCTCCACTTCATTCTGTCCACTACAGTCTTTCCACTATAGTCTGTCCACTTTAGTCTTTCCACTATAGTCTCTCCACTTTAGTATTTCCAGTATTCTCTGTCCACTTTAGTATTTCCAGTATTCTCTGTCCACCTTAGTCTTTCCACTATAGTCTACACTTTATTCTGTCCACTACAGTCTTTCCACTATAGTCTTTCCACTATAGTCTCTCCAATTTAGTCTTTCCACTAAAGTCTCCACTTTATTCTGTCCACTACAGTCTTTCCACTATAGTCTTTCCACTATAGTCTGTCCAATTTAGTCTTTCCACTATTCTCTGTCCACTTTAGTCTTTCCACTATTGTCTCCACTTTATTCTGTCCACTACAGTCTTTCCACTACAGTCTTTCCACTATAGTCTTTCCACTATAGTCTGTCCACTTTAGTCTTTCCACTATTCTCTGTCCACTTTAGTCTTCTACTTTAGTCTTTCCACTATAGTCTCCACTTTAATCTGTCCACTACAGTCTTTCCACTATAGTCTTTCCACTATAGTCTGTCCACTTTAGTCTTTCCACTTCATTCTTTCTACTTTAGTCTGTCCACTTTAGTCTTTCCACTATAGTCTGTCCACTTTAGTCTTTCCACTTTAGTCTTTCCACTTTAGTCTTTCCACTTTACTCTGTCCACTTTAGTCTTTCCACTTTAGTCTGTCCACTTCAGTCTTTCCACTATAGTCTGTCCACTTTAGTCTTTCCACTTTAGTCTTTCCACTAAAGTCTCCACTTTATTCTGTCCACTACAGTCTTTCCACTATAGTCTTTCCACTATAGTCTGTCCAATTTAGTCTTTCCACTATTCTCTGTCCACTTTAGTCTTTCCACTATTGTCTCCACTATAGTCTGTCCACTTTAGTCTTTCCACTATAGTCTGTCCACTTTAGTCTTTCCACTTTAGTGTTTCCACTTTAGTCTTTCCACTATAGTCTCCACTTTATTCTGTCCACTACAGGCTTTCCACTATAGTCTTTCCACTATAGTTTGTCCACTTTAGTCTTTCCACTTTAGTTTTTCCACTATTCTCTGTCCACTTTAGTCTGTCCACTTTATTCTTTCCACTTTAGTCTTTCCACTATAGTCTTTTATAGTCAGTCTTTCCACTTTAGTCTTTCCACTATTCTCTGTCCACTTTAGTCTTTCCACTTTAGTCTTTCCACTATAGTCTCCACTCTATTCTGTCCACTCCAGTCTCTCCACTATAGTCTTTCCACTATAGTCTGTCCACTTTAGTCTTTCCACTATTCTCTGTCCACTTTATTCTTTCCACTATACTCTCCACTTTATTCTGTCCACTTTAGTCTTTCCACTTTTGTTTTTCCGCTTTAGTCTTTCCACTTTAGTCTTTCCACTATAGTCTCCACTTTATTCTGTCCACTACAGTCTTTCCACTTTAGTCTTTCCACTATTCTCTGTCCACTTTAGTCTTTCCACTTTAGTCTTTCCACTATAGTCTCCACTCTATTCTGTCCACTCCAGTCTCTCCACTTTAGTCTTTCCACTATAGTCTGTCCACTTTAGTCTTTCCGCTTTAGTCTGTCCACTTTATTCTGTCCACTACAGTCTTTCCACTATAGTCTTTCCACTATAGTCTGTCCACTTTAGTCTTTCCACTTAGTCTTTCCACTTCAGTCTTTCCACTAGAGTCTGTCCACTTTAGTCTTTCCGCTTTAGTCTGTCCACTTTAGTCTTTCAACTTTAGTCTGTCCACTTTAGTCTTTCCACTATAGTCTGTCCACTTTAGTCTTTCCACTATAGTCTGTCCACTTTAGTCTTTCCACTTTAGTCTTTCCACTTTAGTCTTTCCACTATAGTTTCCACTTTATTCTGTCCACTACAGGCTTTCCACTACAGTCTTTCCACTATAGTTTGTCCACTTTAGTCTTTCCACTTTAGTTTTTCCACTATTCTCTGTCCACTTTAGTCTGTCCACTTTATTCTTTCCACTTTAGTCTTTCCACTATAGTCTTTCCACTATAGTCTGTCCACTATAGTCTGTCCACTTTAGTCTTTCCACTATTCTCTGTCCACTTTAGTCTTTCCACTATAGTCTCCACTTTATTCTGTCCACTACAGTCTGTCCACTTTAGTCTTTCCACTTTTGTTTTTCCGCTTTAGTCTTTCCACTTTAGTCTTTCCACTATAGTCTCCACTTTATTCTGTCCACTACAGTCTTTCCACTTTAGTCTTTCCACTATTCTCTGTCCACTTTAGTCTTTCCACTTTAGTCTTTCCACTATAGTCTCCACTCTATTCTGTCCACTCCAGTCTCTCCACTATAGTCTTTCCACTATAGTCTGTCCACTTTAGTCTTTCCACTATTCTCTGTCCACTTTATTCTTTCCACTATACTCTCCATTTTATTCTGTCCACTTTAGTCTTTCCACTTTTGTTTTTCCGCTTTAGTCTTTCCACTTTAGTCTTTCCACTATAGTCTCCACTTTATTCTGTCCACTACAGTCTTTCCACTTTAGTCTTTCCACTATTCTCTGTCCACTTTAGTCTTTCCACTTTAGTCTTTCCACTATAGTCTCCACTCTATTCTGTCCACTCCAGTCTCTCCACTTTAGTCTTTCCACTATAGTCTGTCCACTTTAGTCTTTCCACTTTAGTCTTTCCACTTTAGTCTTTCCACTATAGTTTCCACTTTATTCTGTCCACTACAGGCTTTCCACTACAGTCTTTCCACTATAGTTTGTCCACTTTAGTCTTTCCACTTTAGTTTTTCCACTATTCTCTGTCCACTTTAGTCTGTCCACTTTATTCTTTCCACTTTAGTCTTTCCACTATAGTCTCTCCACTATAGTCTTTCCACTATAGTCTGTCCACTTTAGTCTTTCCACTATTCTCTGTCCACTTTATTCTTTCCACTATACTCTCCACTTTATTCTGTCCACTTTAGTCTTTCCACTTTTGTTTTTCCGCTTTAGTCTTTCCACTTTAGTCTTTCCACTATAGTCTCCACTTTATTCTGTCCACTACAGTCTTTCCACTTTAGTCTTTCCACTATTCTCTGTCCACTTTAGTCTTTCCACTTTAGTCTTTCCACTATAGTCTCCACTCTATTCTGTCCACTCCAGTCTCTCCACTTTAGTCTTTCCACTATAGTCTGTCCACTTTAGTCTTTCCGCTTTAGTCTGTCCACTTTATTCTGTCCACTACAGTCTTTCCACTATAGTCTTTCCACTATAGTCTGTCCACTTTAGTCTTTCCACTTAGTCTTTCCACTTCAGTCTTTCCACTAGAGTCTGTCCACTTTAGTCTTTCCGCTTTAGTCTGTCCACTTTAGTCTTTCAACTTTAGTCTGTCCACTTTAGTCTTTCCACTATAGTCTGTCCACTTTAGTCTTTCCACTATAGTCTGTCCACTTTAGTCTTTCCACTTTAGTCTTTCCACTTTAGTCTTTCCACTATAGTTTCCACTTTATTCTGTCCACTACAGGCTTTCCACTACAGTCTTTCCACTATAGTTTGTCCACTTTAGTCTTTCCACTTTAGTTTTTCCACTATTCTCTGTCCACTTTAGTCTGTCCACTTTATTCTTTCCACTTTAGTCTTTCCACTATAGTCTTTCCACTATAGTCTGTCCACTATAGTCTGTCCACTTTAGTCTTTCCACTATTCTCTGTCCACTTTAGTCTTTCCACTATAGTCTCCACTTTATTCTGTCCAGTACAGTCTGTCCACTTTAGTCTTTCCACTTTTGTTTTTCCGCTTTAGTCTTTCCACTTTAGTCTTTCCACTATAGTCTCCACTTTATTCTGTCCACTACAGTCTTTCCACTTTAGTCTTTCCACTATTCTCTGTCCACTTTAGTCTTTCCACTTTAGTCTTTCCACTATAGTCTCCACTCTATTCTGTCCACTCCAGTCTCTCCACTATAGTCTTTCCACTAGAGTCTGTCCACTTTAGTCTTTCCGCTTTAGTCTGTCCACTTTAGTCTTTCAACTTTAGTCTGTCCACTTTAGTCTTTCCACTATAGTCTGTCCACTTTAGTCTTTCCACTATAGTTTGTCCACTTTAGTCTTTCCAGTTTAGTCTTTCCACTTTAGTCTTTCCACTATAGTATCCACTTTATTCTGTCCACTACAGGCTTTCCACTAGTCTTTCCACTATAGTTTGACCACTTTAGTCTTTCCACTTTAGTTTTTCCACTATTCTCTGTCCACTTTAGTCTGTCCACTTTATTCTTTCCACTTTAGTCTTTCCACTATAGTCTTTCCACTATAGTCTGTCCACTATAGTCTGTCCACTTTAGTCTTTCCAATATTCTCTGTCCACTTTAGTCTTTCCGCTTTAGTCTGTCCACTTTAGTCTTTCAACTTTAGTCTGTCCACTTTAGTCTTTCCACTATAGTCTGTCCACTTTAGTCTTTCCACTATAGTCTGTCCACTTTAGTCTTTCCACTTTAGTCTTTCCACTTTAGTCTTTCCACTATAGTTTCCACTTTATTCTGTCCACTACAGGCTTTCCACTACAGTCTTTCCACTATAGTTTGTCCACTTTAGTCTTTCCACTTTAGTTTTTCCACTATTCTCTGTCCACTTTAGTCTGTCCACTTTATTCTTTCCACTTTAGTCTTTCCACTATAGTCTTTCCACTATAGTCTGTCCACTATAGTCTGTCCACTTTAGTCTTTCCACTATTCTCTGTCCACTTTAGTCTTTCCACTATAGTCTCCACTTTATTCTGTCCACTACAGTCTGTCCACTTTAGTCTTTCCACTTTTGTTTTTCCGCTTTAGTCTTTCCACTTTAGTCTTTCCACTATAGTCTCCACTTTATTCTGTCCACTACAGTCTTTCCACTTTAGTCTTTCCACTATTCTCTGTCCACTTTAGTCTTTCCACTTTAGTCTTTCCACTATAGTCTCCACTCTATTCTGTCCACTCCAGTCTCTCCACTATAGTCTTTCCACTATAGTCTGTCCACTTTAGTCTTTCCACTATTCTCTGTCCACTTTATTCTTTCCACTATACTCTCCACTTTATTCTGTCCACTTTAGTCTTTCCACTTTTGTTTTTCCGCTTTAGTCTTTCCACTTTAGTCTTTCCACTATAGTCTCCACTTTATTCTGTCCACTACAGTCTTTCCACTTTAGTCTTTCCACTATTCTCTGTCCACTTTAGTCTTTCCACTTTAGTCTTTCCACTATAGTCTCCACTCTATTCTGTCCACTCCAGTCTCTCCACTTTAGTCTTTCCACTATAGTCTGTCCACTTTAGTCTTTCCGCTTTAGTCTGTCCACTTTATTCTGTCCACTACAGTCTTTCCACTATAGTCTTTCCACTATAGTCTGTCCACTTTAGTCTTTCCACTTAGTCTTTCCACTTCAGTCTTTCCACTAGAGTCTGTCCACTTTAGTCTTTCCGCTTTAGTCTGTCCACTTTAGTCTTTCAACTTTAGTCTGTCCACTTTAGTCTTTCCACTATAGTCTGTCCACTTTAGTCTTTCCACTATAGTCTGTCCACTTTAGTCTTTCCACTTTAGTCTTTCCACTTTAGTCTTTCCACTATAGTTTCCACTTTATTCTGTCCACTACAGGCTTTCCACTACAGTCTTTCCACTATAGTTTGTCCACTTTAGTCTTTCCACTTTAGTTTTTCCACTATTCTCTGTCCACTTTAGTCTGTCCACTTTATTCTTTCCACTTTAGTCTTTCCACTATAGTCTTTCCACTATAGTCTGTCCACTATAGTCTGTCCACTTTAGTCTTTCCACTATTCTCTGTCCACTTTAGTCTTTCCACTATAGTCTCCACTTTATTCTGTCCACTACAGTCTGTCCACTTTAGTCTTTCCACTTTTGTTTTTCCGCTTTAGTCTTTCCACTTTAGTCTTTCCACTATAGTCTCCACTTTATTCTGTCCACTACAGTCTTTCCACTTTAGTCTTTCCACTATTCTCTGTCCACTTTAGTCTTTCCACTTTAGTCTTTCCACTATAGTCTCCACTCTATTCTGTCCACTCCAGTCTCTCCACTATAGTCTTTCCACTAGAGTCTGTCCACTTTAGTCTTTCCGCTTTAGTCTGTCCACTTTAGTCTTTCAACTTTAGTCTGTCCACTTTAGTCTTTCCACTATAGTCTGTCCACTTTAGTCTTTCCACTATAGTCTGTCCACTTTAGTCTTTCCACTTTAGTCTTTCCACTTTAGTCTTTCCACTATAGTATCCACTTTATTCTGTCCACTACAGGCTTTCCACTATAGTCTTTCCACTATAGTTTGACCACTTTAGTCTTTCCACTTTAGTTTTTCCACTATTCTCTGTCCACTTTAGTCTTTCCACTTTAGTCTTTCCACTATAGTCTCCACTCTATTCTGTCCACTACAGTCTCTCCACTATAGTCTTTCCACTATAGTCTGTCCACTTTAGTCTTTCCACTATTCTCTGTCCACTTTATTCTTTCCACTATACTCTCCACTTTATTCTGTCCACGACAGTCTTTCCACTATAGTCTGTCCACTTTAGTATTTCCAGTATTCTCTGTCCACTTTAGTCTTTCCACTATAGTCTACACTTTATTCTGTCCACTACAGTCTTTCCACTATAGTCTTTCCACTATAGTCTGTCCACTTTAGTCTTTCCACTTTAGTCTTTCCACTATAGTCTCCACTTTATTCTGTCCACTACAGTCTTTCCACTATAGTCTGTCCACTTTAGTCTTTCCACTTTAGTCTTTCCACTTTAGTCTGTCCACTTTAGTCGTTCCACTATAGTCTGTCCACTTTAGTCTTTCCACTATTCTCTGTCCACTTTATTCTTTCCACTATACTCTCCACTTTATTCTGTCCACTACAGTCTTTCCACTATAGTCTGTCCACTTTAGTCTTTCCACTATAGTCTGTCCACTTTAGTATTTCCAGTATTCTCTGTCCCCTTTAGTCTTTCCACTATAGTCTACACTTTATTCTGTCCACTACAGTCTTTCCACTATAGTCTTTCCACTATAGTCTGTCCACTTTAGTCTTTCCACTTTAGTCTTTCCACTATAGTCTCCACTTTATTCTGTCCACTACAGTCTTTCCACTTTAGTCTTTCCACTATTCTCTGTCCACTTTAGTCTTTCAACTTTATTCTTTCCACTTTAGTCTTTCCACTTTAGTCTTTCCACTATAGTCTGTCCACTTTAGTCTTTCCGCTTTAGTCTGTCCACTTTATTCTGTCCACTACAGTCTTTCCACTATAGTCTTTCCACTATAGTCTGTCCACTTTAGTCTTTCCACTTTGTCTTTCCA
The DNA here is from genome assembly GCA_030848855.1 of Branchinecta sandiegonensis. Taxonomy (NCBI): domain Eukaryota; kingdom Metazoa; phylum Arthropoda; class Branchiopoda; order Anostraca; family Branchinectidae; genus Branchinecta; species Branchinecta sandiegonensis. The sequence goes on along the minus strand of JAUPMV010000014.1, from coordinate 551,283 downwards.
CTTCAGTCTTTCCACTAGAGTCTGTCCACTTTAGTCTTTCCGCTTTAGTCTGTCCACTTTAGTCTTTCAACTTTAGTCTGTCCACTTTAGTCTTTCCACTATAGTCTGTCCACTTTAGTCTTTCCACTATAGTCTGTCCACTTTAGTCTTTCCACTTTAGTCTTTCCACTTTAGTCTTTCCACTATAGTCTCCACTTTATTCTGTCCACTACAGGCTTTCCACTATAGTCTTTCCACTATAGTTTGTCCACTTTAGTCTTTCCACTTTAGTTTTTCCACTATTCTCTGTCCACTTTAGTCTGTCCACTTTATTCTTTCCACTTTAGTCTTTCCACTATAGTCTTTCCACTATAGTCTGTCCACTATAGTCTGTCCACTTTAGTCTTTCCACTATTCTCTGTCCACTTTAGTCTTTCCACTATAGTCTCCACTTTATTCTGTCCACTACAGTCTGTCCACTTTAGTCTTTCCACTTTTGTTTTTCCGCTTTAGTCTTTCCACTTTAGTCTTTCCACTATAGTCTCCACTTTATTCTGTCCACTACAGTCTTTCCACTTTAGTCTTTCCACTATTCTCTGTCCACTTTAGTCTTTCCACTTTAGTCTTTCCACTATAGTCTCCACTCTATTCTGTCCACTCCAGTCTCTCCACTATAGTCTTTCCACTATAGTCTGTCCACTTTAGTCTTTCCACTATTCTCTGTCCACTTTATTCTTTCCACTATACTCTCCACTTTATTCTGTCCACTACAGTCTTTTCACTATAGTCTGTCCACTTTAGTCTTTCCACTTTAGTCTTTCCACTTTAATCTGTCCACTTTAGTCTTTCCACTATAGTCTGTCCACTTCAGTCTTTCCACTATTCTCTGTCCACTTTATTCTTTCCACTATACTCTCCACTTCATTCTGTCCACTACAGTCTTTCCACTATAGTCTGTCCACTTTAGTCTTTCCACTATAGTCTCTCCACTTTAGTATTTCCAGTATTCTCTGTCCACTTTAGTATTTCCAGTATTCTCTGTCCACTTTAGTCTTTCCACTATAGTCTACACTTTATTCTGTCCACTACAGTCTTTCCACTATAGTCTTTCCACTATAGTCTCTCCAATTTAGTCTTTCCACTAAAGTCTCCACTTTATTCTGTCCACTACAGTCTTTCCACTATAGTCTTTCCACTATAGTCTGTCCAATTTAGTCTTTCCACTATTATCTGTCCACTTTAGTCTTTCCACTATTGTCTCCACTTTATTCTGTCCACTACAGTCTTTCCACTACAGTCTTTCCACTATAGTCTTTCCACTATAGTCTGTCCACTTTAGTCTTTCCACTATTCTCTGTCCACTTTAGTCTTCTACTTTAGTCTTTCCACTATAGTCTCCACTTTAATCTGTCCACTACAGTCTTTCCACTATAGTCTTTCCACTATAGTCTGTCCACTTTAGTCTTTCCACTTCATTCTTTCTACTTTAGTCTGTCCACTTTAGTCTTTCCACTATAGTCTGTCCACTTTAGTCTTTCCACTTTAGTCTTTCCACTTTAGTCTTTCCACTTTACTCTGTCCACTTTAGTCTTTCCACTTTAGTCTGTCCATTTCAGTCTTTCCACTATAGTCTGTCCACTTTAGTCTTTCCACTTTAGTCTTTCCACTAAAGTCTCCACTTTATTCTGTCCACTACAGTCTTTCCACTATAGTCTTTCCACTATAGTCTGTCCAATTTAGTCTTTCCACTATTCTCTGTCCACTTTAGTCTTTCCACTATTGTCTCCACTATAGTCTGTCCACTTTAGTCTTTCCACTATAGTCTGTCCACTTTAGTCTTTCCACTTTAGTGTTTCCACTTTAGTCTTTCCACTATAGTCTCCACTTTATTCTGTCCACTACAGGCTTTCCACTATAGTCTTTCCACTATAGTTTGTCCACTTTAGTCTTTCCACTTTAGTTTTTCCACTATTCTCTGTCCACTTTAGTCTGTCCACTTTATTCTTTCCACTTTAGTCTTTCCACTATAGTCTTTCCACTATAGTCTGTCCACTATAGTCTGTCCACTTTAGTCTTTCCACTATTCTCTGTCCACTTTAGTCTTTCCACTATAGTCTCCACTTTATTCTGTCCACTACAGTCTGTCCACTTTAGTCTTTCCACTTTTGTTTTTCCGCTTTAGTCTGTCCACTTAGTCTTTCCACTTCAGTCTTTCCACTAGAGTCTGTCCACTTTAGTCTTTCCACTTTAGTCTTTCCACTTGAGTCTTTCCACTATTCTCTGTCCACTTTAGTCTTTCCACTATAGTCTACACTTTATTCTGTCCACTACAGTCTTTCCACTATAGTCTTTCCACTATAGTCTGTCCACTTTAGTCTTTCCACTTTAGTCTTTCCACTATAGTCTCCACTTTATTCTGTCCACTACAGTCTTTCCACTTTAGTCTTTCCACTATTCTCTGTCCACTTTAGTCTTTCCACTTTATTCTCTCCACTTTAGTCTTTCCACTTTAGTCTTTCCACTATAGTCTGTCCACTTTAGTCTTTCCGCTTTAGTCTGTCCATTTTATTCTGTCCACTACAGTCTTTCCACTATAGTCTTTCCACTATAGTCTGTCCACTTTAGTCTTTCCACTTAGTCTTTCCACTTCGGTCTTTCCACTAGAGTCTGTCCACTTTAGTCTTTCCGCTTTAGTCTGTCCACTTTAGTCTTTCAACTTTAGTCTGTCCACTTTAGTCTTTCCACTATAGTCTGTCCACTTTAGTCTTTCCACTATAGTCTGTCCACTTTAGTCTTTCCACTTTAGTGTTTCCACTTTAGTCTTTCCACTATAGTCTCCACTTTATTCTGTCCACTACAGGCTTTCCACTATAGTCTTTCCACTATAGTTTGTCCACTTTAGTCTTTCCACTTCAGTTTTTCCACTATTCTCTGTCCACTTTAGTCTGTCCACTTTATTCTTTCCACTTTAGTCTTTCCACTATAGTCTTTCCACTATAGTCTGTCCACTATAGTCTGTCCACTTTAGTCTTTCCACTATTCTCTGTCCACTTTAGTCTTTCCACTATAGTCTCCACTTTATTCTGTCCACTACAGTCTGTCCACTTTAGTCTTTCCACTTTTGTTTTTCCGCTTTAGTCTGTCCACTTAGTCTTTCCACTTCAGTCTTTCCACTAGAGTCTGTCCACTTTAGTCTTTCCACTTTAGTCTTTCCACTTGAGTCTTTCCACTATTCTCTGTCCACTTTAGTCTTTCCACTTTATTCTTTCCACTTTAGTCTTTCCACTTTAGTCTTTCCACTATAGTCTGTCCACTTTAGTCTTTCCGCTTTAGTCTGTCCACTTTATTCTGTCCACTACAGTCTTTCCACTATAGTCTGTCCACTTTAGTCTTTCCACTTAGTCTTTCCACTTCAGTCTTTCCACTAGAGTCTGTCCACTTTAGTCTTTCCGCTTTAGTCTGTCCACTTTATTCTCTCCACTACAGTCTTTCCACTATAGTCTTTCCACTATAGTCTGTCCACTTTAGTCTTTCCACTTAGTCTTTCCACTTCAGTCTTTCCACTAGAGTCTGTCCACTTTAGTCTTTCCGCTTTAGTCTGTCCACTTTAGTCTTTCAACTTTAGTCTGTCCACTTTAGTCTTTCCACTATAGTCTGTCCACTTTAGTCTTTCCACTATAGTCTGTCCACTTTAGTCTTTCCACTTTAGTTTTTCCACTATTCTCTGTCCACTTTAGTCTGTCCACTTTATTCTTTCCACTTTAGTCTTTCCACTATAGTCTTTCCACTATAGTCTGTCCACTACAGTCTGTCCACTTTAGTCTTTCCACTTTTGTTTTTCCGCTTTAGTCTGTCCACTTAGTCTTTCCACTTCAGTCTTTCCACTAGAGTCTGTCCACTTTAGTCTTTCCGCTTTAGTCTTTCCACTTGAGTCTTTCCACTATTCTCTGTCCACTTTAGTCTTTCCACTTTATTCTTTCCACTTTAGTCTTTCCACTTTAGTCTTTCCACTTTAGTCTTTCCACTTTAGTCTTTCCACTATAGTCTCCACTTTATTCTGTCCACTACAGGCTTTCCACTATAGTCTTTCCACTATAGTTTGTCCACTTTAGTCTTTCGTTTTTCCACTATTCTCTGTCCACTTTAGTCTGTCCACTTTATTCTTTCCACTTTAGTCTTTCCACTAAAGTCTTTCCACTATAGTCTGTCCACTATAGTCTGTCCACTTTAGTCTTTCCACTATTCTCTGTCCACTTTAGTCTTTCCACTATAGTCTCCACTTTATTCTGTCCACTACAGTCTTTCCACTATAGTCTGTCCACTTTAGTCTTTCCACTACAGTCTGTCCACTTTAGTATTTCCAGTATTCTCTGTCCACTTTAGTCTTTCCACTATAGTCTTTCCACTTTATTCTGTCCACTACAGTCTTTCCACTATAGTCTGTCCCCTTTAGTCTTTCCACTTTAGTCTTTCCACTTTAGTCTGTCCACTTTAGTCTTTCCACTTTAGTCTGTCCACTTTAGTCTTTCCACTATAGTCTGTCCACTTTAGTCTTTCCACTATTCTCTGTCCACTTTCTTCTTTCCACTATACTCTCCACTTTATTCTTTCCACTACAGTCTTTCCACTATAGTCTGTCCACTTTAGTCTTTCCACTATAGTCTGTCCACTTTAGTATTTCCAGTATTCTCTGTCCACTTTAGTCTTTCCACTATAGTCTACACTTTATTCTGTCCACTACAGTCTTTCCACTATAGTCTTTCCACTATAGTCTGTCCACTTTAGTCTTTCCACTTTAGTCTTTCCACTATAGTCTCCACTTTATTCTGTCCACTACAGTCTTTCCACTTTAGTCTTTCCACTATTCTCTGTCCACTTTAGTCTTTCAACTTTATTCTTTCCACTTTAGTCTTTCCACTTTAGTCTTTCCACTATAGTCTGTCCACTTTAGTCTTTCCGCTTTAGTCTGTCCACTTTATTCTCTCCACTACAGTCTTTCCACTATAGTCTTTCCACTATAGTCTGTCCACTTTAGTCTTTCCACTTAGTCTTTCCACTTCAGTCTTTCCACTAGAGTCTGTCCACTTTAGTCTTTCCGCTTTAGTCTGTCCACTTTAGTCTTTCAACTTTAGTCTGTCCACTTTAGTCTTTCCACTATAGTCTGTCCACTTTAGTCTTTCCACTATAGTCTGTCCACTTTAGTCTTTCCACTTTAGTTTTTCCACTATTCTCTGTCCACTTTAGTCTGTCCACTTTATTCTTTCCACTTTAGTCTTTCCACTATAGTCTTTCCACTATAGTCTGTCCACTACAGTCTGTCCACTTTAGTCTTTCCACTTTTGTTTTTCCGCTTTAGTCTGTCCACTTAGTCTTTCCACTTCAGTCTTTCCACTAGAGTCTGTCCACTTTAGTCTTTCCGCTTTAGTCTTTCCACTTGAGTCTTTCCACTATTCTCTGTCCACTTTAGTCTTTCCACTTTATTCTTTCCACTTTAGTCTTTCCACTTTAGTCTTTCCACTATAGTCTGTCCACTTTAGTCTTTCCACTTTAGTCTGTCCACTTTATTCTGTCCACTACAGTCTTTCCACTATAGTCTTTCCACTATAGTCTGTCCACTTTAGTCTTTCCACTTAGTCTTTCCACTTCAGTCTTTCCACTAAAGTCTGTCCACTTTAGTCTTTCCGCTTTAGTCTGTCCACTTTAGTCTTTCAACTTTAGTCTGTCCACTTTAGTCTTTCCACTATTCTCTGTCCACTTTAGTCTTTCCACTATAGTCTCCACTTTATTCTGTCCACTACAGTCTGTCCACTTTAGTCTTTCCACTTTTGTTTTTCCGCTTTAGTCTTTCCACTTTAGTCTTTCCACTATAGTCTCCACTTTATTCTGTCCACTACAGTCTTTCCACTTTAGTCTTTCCACTATTCTCTGTCCACTTTAGTCTTTCCACTTTAGTCTTTCCACTATAGTCTCCACTCTATTCTGTCCACTCCAGTCTCTCCACTATAGTCTTTCCACTAGAGTCTGTCCACTTTAGTCTTTCCGCTTTAGTCTGTCCACTTTAGTCTTTCAACTTTAGTCTGTCCACTTTAGTCTTTCCACTATAGTCTGTCCACTTTAGTCTTTCCACTATAGTCTGTCCACTTTAGTCTTTCCACTTTAGTCTTTCCACTTTAGTCTTTCCACTATAGTATCCACTTTATTCTGTCCACTACAGGCTTTCCACTATAGTCTTTCCACTATAGTTTGACCACTTTAGTCTTTCCACTTTAGTTTTTCCACTATTCTCTGTCCACTTTAGTCTGTCCACTTTATTCTTTCCACTTTAGTCTTTCCACTATAGTCTTTCCACTATAGTCTGTCCACTATAGTCTGTCCACTTTAGTCTTTCCACTATTCTCTGTCCACTTTAGTCTTTCCACTATAGTCTCCACTTTATTCTGTCCACTACAGTCTTTCCACTATAGTCTTTCCACTATAGTTTGTCCACTTTAGTCTTTCCACTATAGTCTCCACTTTATTCTGTCCACTACAGTCTTTCCACTTTAGTCTTTCCACTATTCTCTGTCCACTTTAGTCTTTCCACTTTAGTCTTTCCACTATAGTCTCCACTCTATTCTGTCCACTACAGTCTCTCCACTATAGTCTTTCCACTATAGTCTGTCCACTTTAGTCTTTCCACTATTTTCTGTCCACTTTATTCTTTCCACTATACTCTCCACTTTATTCTGTCCACGACAGTCTTTCCACTATAGTCTGTCCACTTTAGTATTTCCAGTATTCTCTGTCCACTTTAGTCTTTCCACTATAGTCTACACTTTATTCTGTCCACTACAGTCTTTCCACTATAGTCTTTCCACTATAGTCTGTCCACTTTAGTCTTTCCACTTTAGTCTTTCCACTATAGTCTCCACTTTATTCTGTCCACTACAGTCTTTCCACTATAGTCTGTCCACTTTAGTCTTTCCACTTTAGTCTTTCCACTTTAGTCTGTCCACTTTAGTCGTTCCACTATAGTCTGTCCACTTTAGTCTTTCCACTATTCTCTGTCCACTTTATTCTTTCCACTATACTCTCCACTTTATTCTGTCCACTACAGTCTTTCCACTATAGTCTGTCCACTTTAGTCTTTCCACTATAGTCTGTCCACTTTAGTATTTCCAGTATTCTCTGTCCCCTTTAGTCTTTCCACTATAGTCTACACTTTATTCTGTCCACTACAGTCTTTCCACTATAGTCTTTCCACTATAGTCTGTCCACTTTAGTCTTTCCACTTTAGTCTTTCCACTATAGTCTCCACTTTATTCTGTCCACTACAGTCTTTCCACTTTAGTCTTTCCACTATTCTCTGTCCACTTTAGTCTTTCAACTTTATTCTTTCCACTTTAGTCTTTCCACTTTAGTCTTTCCACTATAGTCTGTCCACTTTAGTCTTTCCGCTTTAGTCTGTCCACTTTATTCTGTCCACTACAGTCTTTCCACTATAGTCTTTCCACTATAGTCTGTCCACTTTAGTCTTTCCACTTTGTCTTTCCACTTCAGTCTTTCCACTAGAGTCTGTCCACTTTAGTCTTTCCGCTTTAGTCTGTCCACTTTAGTCTTTCAACTTTAGTCTGTCCACTTTAGTCTTTCCACTATAGTCTGTCCACTTTAGTCTTTCCACTATAGTCTGTCCACTTTAGTCTTTCCACTTTAGTCTTTCCACTTTAGTCTTTCCACTATAGTCTCCACTTTATTCTGTCCACTACAGGCTTTCCACTATAGTCTTTCCACTATAGTTTGTCCACTTTAGTCTTTCCACTTTAGTTTTTCCACTATTCTCTGTCCACTTTAGTCTGTCCACTTTATTCTTTCCACTTTAGTCTTTCCACTATAGTCTTTCCACTATAGTCTGTCCACTATAGTCTGTCCACTTTAGTCTTTCCACTATTCTCTGTCCACTTTAGTCTTTCCACTATAGTCTCCACTTTATTCTGTCCACTACAGTCTGTCCACTTTAGTCTTTCCACTTTTGTTTTTCCGCTTTAGTCTTTCCACTTTAGTCTTTCCACTATAGTCTCCACTTTATTCTGTCCACTACAGTCTTTCCACTTTAGTCTTTCCACTATTCTCTGTCCACTTTAGTCTTTCCACTTTAGTCTTTCCACTATAGTCTCCACTCTATTCTGTCCACTCCAGTCTCTCCACTATAGTCTTTCCACTATAGTCTGTCCACTTTAGTCTTTCCACTATTCTCTGTCCACTTTATTCTTTCCACTATACTCTCCACTTTATTCTGTCCACTACAGTCTTTTCACTATAGTCTGTCCACTTTAGTCTTTCCACTTTAGTCTTTCCACTTTAATCTGTCCACTTTAGTCTTTCCACTATAGTCTGTCCACTTCAGTCTTTCCACTATTCTCTGTCCACTTTATTCTTTCCACTATACTCTCCACTTCATTCTGTCCACTACAGTCTTTCCACTATAGTCTGTCCACTTTAGTCTTTCCACTATAGTCTCTCCACTTTAGTATTTCCAGTATTCTCTGTCCACTTTAGTATTTCCAGTATTCTCTGTCCACCTTAGTCTTTCCACTATAGTCTACACTTTATTCTGTCCACTACAGTCTTTCCACTATAGTCTTTCCACTATAGTCTCTCCAATTTAGTCTTTCCACTAAAGTCTCCACTTTATTCTGTCCACTACAGTCTTTCCACTATAGTCTTTCCACTATAGTCTGTCCAATTTAGTCTTTCCACTATTCTCTGTCCACTTTAGTCTTTCCACTATTGTCTCCACTTTATTCTGTCCACTACAGTCTTTCCACTACAGTCTTTCCACTATAGTCTTTCCACTATAGTCTGTCCACTTTAGTCTTTCCACTATTCTCTGTCCACTTTAGTCTTCTACTTTAGTCTTTCCACTATAGTCTCCACTTTAATCTGTCCACTACAGTCTTTCCACTATAGTCTTTCCACTATAGTCTGTCCACTTTAGTCTTTCCACTTCATTCTTTCTACTTTAGTCTGTCCACTTTAGTCTTTCCACTATAGTCTGTCCACTTTAGTCTTTCCACTTTAGTCTTTCCACTTTAGTCTTTCCACTTTACTCTGTCCACTTTAGTCTTTCCACTTTAGTCTGTCCACTTCAGTCTTTCCACTATAGTCTGTCCACTTTAGTCTTTCCACTTTAGTCTTTCCACTAAAGTCTCCACTTTATTCTGTCCACTACAGTCTTTCCACTATAGTCTTTCCACTATAGTCTGTCCAATTTAGTCTTTCCACTATTCTCTGTCCACTTTAGTCTTTCCACTATTGTCTCCACTATAGTCTGTCCACTTTAGTCTTTCCACTATAGTCTGTCCACTTTAGTCTTTCCACTTTAGTGTTTCCACTTTAGTCTTTCCACTATAGTCTCCACTTTATTCTGTCCACTACAGGCTTTCCACTATAGTCTTTCCACTATAGTTTGTCCACTTTAGTCTTTCCACTTTAGTTTTTCCACTATTCTCTGTCCACTTTAGTCTGTCCACTTTATTCTTTCCACTTTAGTCTTTCCACTATAGTCTTTCCACTATAGTCTGTCCACTATAGTCTGTCCACTTTAGTCTTTCCACTATTCTCTGTCCACTTTAGTCTTTCCACTATAGTCTCCACTTTATTCTGTCCACTACAGTCTGTCCACTTTAGTCTTTCCACTTTTGTTTTTCCGCTTTAGTCTGTCCACTTAGTCTTTCCACTTCAGTCTTTCCACTAGAGTCTGTCCACTTTAGTCTTTCCACTTTAGTCTTTCCACTTGAGTCTTTCCACTATTCTCTGTCCACTTTAGTCTTTCCACTATAGTCTACACTTTATTCTGTCCACTACAGTCTTTCCACTATAGTCTTTCCACTATAGTCTGTCCACTTTAGTCTTTCCACTTTAGTCTTTCCACTATAGTCTCCACTTTATTCTGTCCACTACAGTCTTTCCACTTTAGTCTTTCCACTATTCTCTGTCCACTTTAGTCTTTCCACTTTATTCTCTCCACTTTAGTCTTTCCACTTTAGTCTTTCCACTATAGTCTGTCCACTTTAGTCTTTCCGCTTTAGTCTGTCCATTTTATTCTGTCCACTACAGTCTTTCCACTATAGTCTTTCCACTATAGTCTGTCCACTTTAGTCTTTCCACTTAGTCTTTCCACTTCGGTCTTTCCACTAGAGTCTGTCCACTTTAGTCTTTCCGCTTTAGTCTGTCCACTTTAGTCTTTCAACTTTAGTCTGTCCACTTTAGTCTTTCCACTATAGTCTGTCCACTTTAGTCTTTCCACTATAGTCTGTCCACTTTAGTCTTTCCACTTTAGTGTTTCCACTTTAGTCTTTCCACTATAGTCTCCACTTTATTCTGTCCACTACAGGCTTTCCACTATAGTCTTTCCACTATAGTTTGTCCACTTTAGTCTTTCCACTTCAGTTTTTCCACTATTCTCTGTCCACTTTAGTCTGTCCACTTTATTCTTTCCACTTTAGTCTTTCCACTATAGTCTTTCCACTATAGTCTGTCCACTATAGTCTGTCCACTTTAGTCTTTCCACTATTCTCTGTCCACTTTAGTCTTTCCACTATAGTCTCCACTTTATTCTGTCCACTACAGTCTGTCCACTTTAGTCTTTCCACTTTTGTTTTTCCGCTTTAGTCTGTCCACTTAGTCTTTCCACTTCAGTCTTTCCACTAGAGTCTGTCCACTTTAGTCTTTCCACTTTAGTCTTTCCACTTTAGTCTTTCCACTATTCTCTGTCCACTTTAGTCTTTCCACTTTATTCTTTCCACTTTAGTCTTTCCACTTTAGTCTTTCCACTATAGTCTGTCCACTTTAGTCTTTCCGCTTTAGTCTGTCCACTTTATTCTGTCCACTACAGTCTTTCCACTATAGTCTGTCCACTTTAGTCTTTCCACTTAGTCTTTCCACTTCAGTCTTTCCACTAGAGTCTGTCCACTTTAGTCTTTCCGCTTTAGTCTGTCCACTTTAGTCTTTCAACTTTAGTCTGTCCACTTTAGTCTTTCCACTATAGTCTGTCCACTTTAGTCTTTCCACTATAGTCTGTCCACTTTAGTCTTTCCACTTTAGTCTTTCCACTTTAGTCTTTCCACTATAGTCTCCACTTTATTCTGTCCACTACAGGCTTTCCACTATAGTCTTTCCACTATAGTTTGTCCACTTTAGTCTTTCGTTTTTCCACTATTCTCTGTCCACTTTAGTCTGTCCACTTTATTCTTTCCACTTTAGTCTTTCCACTAAAGTCTTTCCACTATAGTCTGTCCACTTTAGTCTTTCCACTATTCTCTGTCCACTTTAGTCTTTCCACTATAGTCTCCACTTTATTCTGTCCACTACAGTCTTTCCACTATAGTCTGTCCACTTTAGTCTTTCCACTACAGTTTGTCCACTTTAGTATTTCCAGTATTCTCTGTCCACTTTAGTCTTTCCACTATAGTCTTTCCACTTTATTCTGTCCACTACAGTCTTTCCACTATAGTCTGTCCCCTTTAGTCTTTCCACTTTAGTCTTTCCACTTTAGTCTGTCCACTTTAGTCTTTCCACTATAGTCTGTCCACTTTAGTCTTTCCACTATTCTCTGTCCACTTTCTTCTTTCCACTATACTCTCCACTTTATTCTGTCCACTACAGTCTTTCCACTATAGTCTGTCCACTTTAGTCTTTCCACTATAGTCTGTCCACTTTAGTATTTCCAGTATTCTCTGTCCACTTTAGTCTTTCCACTATAGTCTACACTTTATTCTGTCCACTACAGTCTTTCCACTATAGTCTTTCCACTATAGTCTGTCCACTTTAGTCTTTCCACTTTAGTCTTTCCACTATAGTCTCCACTTTATTCTGTCCACTACAGTCTTTCCACTTTAGTCTTTCCACTATTCTCTGTCCACTTTAGTCTTTCAACTTTATTCTTTCCACTTTAGTCTTTCCACTTTAGTCTTTCCACTATAGTCTGTCCACTTTAGTCTTTCCGCTTTAGTCTGTCCACTTTATTCTCTCCACTACAGTCTTTCCACTATAGTCTTTCCACTATAGTCTGTCCACTTTAGTCTTTCAACTTAGTCTTTCCACTTCAGTCTTTCCACTAGAGTCTGTCCACTTTAGTCTTTCCGCTTTAGTCTGTCCACTTTAGTCTTTCAACTTTAGTCTGTCCACTTTAGTCTTTCCACTATAGTCTGTCCACTTTAGTCTTTCCACTATAGTCTGTCCACTTTAGTCTTTCCACTTTAGTTTTTCCACTATTCTCTGTCCACTTTAGTCTGTCCACTTTATTCTTTCCACTTTAGTCTTTCCACTATAGTCTTTCCACTATAGTCTGTCCACTACAGTCTGTCCACTTTAGTCTTTCCACTTTTGTTTTTCCGCTTTAGTCTGTCCACTTAGTCTTTCCACTTCAGTCTTTCCACTAGAGTCTGTCCACTTTAGTCTTTCCGCTTTAGTCTTTCCACTTGAGTCTTTCCACTATTCTCTGTCCACTTTAGTCTTTCCACTTTATTCTTTCCACTTTAGTCTTTCCACTTTAGTCTTTCCACTATAGTCTGTCCACTTTAGTCTTTCCACTTTAGTCTGTCCACTTTATTCTGTCCACTACAGTCTTTCCACTATAGTCTTTCCACTATAGTCTGTCCACTTTAGTCTTTCCACTTAGTCTTTCCACTTCAGTCTTTCCACTAAAGTCTGTCCACTTTAGTCTTTCCGCTTTAGTCTGTCCACTTTAGTCTTTCAACTTTAGTCTGTCCACTTTAGTCTTTCCACTATAGTCTGTCCACTTTAGTCTTTCCACTATAGTCTGTCCACTTTAGTCTTTCCACTTTAGTTTTTCCACTATTCTCTGTCCACTTTAGTCTGTCCACTTTATTCTTTCCACTTTAGTCTTTCCACTATAGTCTTTCCACTATAGTCTGTCCACTACAGTCTGTCCACTTTAGTCTTTCCACTTTTGTTTTTCCGCTTTAGTCTGTCCACTTAGTCTTTCCACTTCAGTCTTTCCACCAGAGTCTGTCCACTTTAGTCTTTCCGCTTTAGTCTTTCCACTTGAGTCTTTCCACTATTCTCTGTCCACTTTAGTCTTTCCACTTTATTCTTTCCACTTTAGTCTTTCCACTTTAGTCTTTCCACTATAGTCTGTCCACTTTAGTCTTTCCACTTTAGTCTGTCCACTTTATTCTGTCCACTACAGTCTTTCCACTATAGTCTTTCCACTATAGTCTGTCCACTTTAGTCTTTCCACTTAGTCTTTCCACTTCAGTCTTTCCACTAAAGTCTGTCCACTTTAGTCTTTCCGCTTTAGTCTGTCCACTTTAGTCTTTCAACTTTAGTCTGTCCACTTTAGTCTTTCCACTATAGTCTGTCCACTTTAGTCTTTCCACTTTAGTCTTTCCACTTTAGTCTTTCCACTATAGTCTCCACTTTATTCTGTCCACTACAGGCTTTCCACTATAGTCTTTCCACTATAGTTTGTCCACTTTAGTCTTTCCACTTTAGTTTTTCCACTATTCTCTGTCCACTTTAGTCTGTCCACTTTATTCTTTCCACTTTAGTCTTTCCACTATAGTCTTTCCACTATAGTCTGTCCACTATAGTCTGTCCACTTTAGTCTTTCCACTATTCTCTGTCCACTTTAGTCTTTCCACTATAGTCTCCACTTTATTCTGTCCACTACAGTCTTTCCACTATAGTCTTTCCACTATAGTCTGTCCACTTTAGTCTTTCCACTTTAGTCTTTCCACTATAGTCTCCACTTTATTCTGTCCACTACAGTCTTTCCACTTTAGTCTTTCCACTATTCTCTGTCCACTTTAGTCTTTCCACTTTAGTCTTTCCACTATAGTCTCCACTCTATTCTGTCCACTCCAGTCTCTCCACTATAGTCTTTCCACTATAGTCTGTCCACTTTAGTCTTTCCACTATTCTCTGTCCACTTTATTCTTTCCACTATACTCTCCACTTTATTCTGTCCACTACAGTCTTTTCACTATAGTCTGTCCACTTTAGTCTTTCCACTTTAGTCTTTCCACTTTAGTCTGTCCACTTTAGTCTTTCCACTATAGTCTGTCCACTTCAGTCTTTCCACTATTCTCTGTCCACTTTATTCTTTCCACTATACTCTCCACTTTATTCTGTACACTACAGTCTTTCCACTATAGTCTGTCCACTTTAGTCTTTCCACTATAGTCTGTCCACTTTAGTATTTCCAGTATTCTCTGTCCACTTTAGTCTTTCCACTATAGTCTACACTTTATTCTGTCCACTACAGTCTTTCCACTATAGTCTTTCCACTATAGTCTCTCCACTTTAGTCGTTCCACTTTAGTTTTTCCACTTTAGTCTGTCCACTTCAGTCTTTCCACTATAGTCTGTCCACTTTAGTCTTTCCACTTTAGTCTTTCCACTAAAGTCTCCACTTTATTCTGTCCACTACAGTCTTTCCACTATAGTCTTTCCACTATAGTCTGTCCAATTTAGTCTTTCCACTATTCTCTGTCCACTTTAGTCTTTCCACTATTGTCTCCACTTTATTCTGTCCACTACAGTCTTTCCACTACAGTCTTTCCACTATAGTCTTTCCACTATAGTCTGTCCACTTTAGTCTTTCCACTATTCTCTGTCCACTTTAGTCTTCTACTTTAGTCTTTCCACTATAGTCTCCACTTTAATCTGTCCACTACAGTCTTTCCACTATAGTCTTTCCACTATAGTCTGTCCACTTTAGTCTTTCCACTTCATTCTTTCTACTTTAGTCTGTCCACTTTAGTCTTTCCACTATAGTCTGTCCACTTTAGTCTTTCCACTTTAGTCTTTCCACTTTACTCTGTCCACTTTAGTCTTTCCACTTTAGTCTGTCCACTTTAGTCTTTCCACTATTTTCTGTCCACTTTATTCTTTCCACTATACTCTCCACTTTATTCTGTCCACTACAGTCTTTCCACTATGGTCTGTCCACTTCAGTCTTTCCACTATAGTCTGTCCACTTTAGTATTTCCAGTATTCTCTGTCCACTTTAGTCTTTCCACTATAGTCTACACTTTATTCTGTCCACTACAGTCTTTCCACTATAGTCTTTCCACTATAGTCTGTCCACTTTAGTCTTTCCACTTTAGTCTTTCCACTATAGTCTCCACTTTATTCTGTCCACTACAGTCTTTCCACTTTAGTCTTTCCACTATTCTCTGTCCACTTTAGTCTTTCCACTTTATTCTTTCCACTTTAGTCTTTCCACTTTAGTCTTTCCACTATAGTCTGTCCACTTTAGTCTTTCCGCTTTAGTCTGTCCATTTTATTCTATCCACTACAGTCTTTCCACTATAGTCTTTCCACTATAGTCTGTCCACTTTAGTCTTTCCACTTAATCTTTCCACTTCGGTCTTTCCACTAGAGTCTGTCCACTTTAGTCTTTCCGCTTTAGTCTGTCCACTTTAGTCTTTCTACTTTAGTCTGTCCACTTTAGTCTTTCCACTATAGTCTGTCCACTTTAGTCTTTCCACTATAGTCTGTCCACTTTAGTCTTTCCACTATAGTCTGTCCACTATAGTCTTTCCACTATAGTCTGTCCACTTTAGTCTTTCCACTATTCTCTGTCCACTTTAGTCTTCTATTTTAGTCTTTCCACTATAGTCTCCACTTTAATCTGTCCACTACAGTCTTTCCACTATAGTCTTTCCACTATAGTCTGTCCACTTTAGTCTTTCCACTTCATTCTTTCTACTTTAGTCTGTCCACTTTAGTCTTTCCACTATAGTCTGTCCACTTTAGTCTTTCCACTTTAGTCTTTCCACTTTACTCTGTCCACTTTAATCTTTCCACTTTAGTCTGTCCACTTTAGTCTTTCCACTATTCTCTGTCCACTTTATTCTTTCCACTATACTCTCCACTTTATTCTGTCCACTACAGTCTTTCCACTATAGTCTGTCCACTTCAGTCTTTCCACTATAGTCTGTCCACTTTAGTATTTCCAGTATTCTCTGTCCACTTTAGTCTTTCCACTATAGTCTACACTTTATTCTGTCCACTACAGTCTTTCCACTATAGTCTTTCCACTATAGTCTGTCCACTTTAGTCTTTCCACTTTAGTTTTTCCACTATAGTCTCCACTTTATTCTGTCCACTACAGTTTTTCCACTTTAGTCTTTCCACTATTCTCTGTCCACTTTAGTCTTTCCACTTTATTCTTTCCACTTTAGTCTTTCCACTTTAGTCTTTCCACTATAGTCTGTCCACTTTAGTCTTTCCGCTTTAGTCTGTCCATTTTATTCTGTCCACTACAGTCTTTCCACTATAGTCTTTCCACTACAGTCTGTCCACTTTAGTCTTTCCACTTAGTCTTTCCACTTCGGTCTTTCCACTAGAGTCTGTCCACTTTAGTCTTTCCGCTTTAGTCTGTCCACTTTAGTCTTTCAACTTTAGTCTGTCCACTTTAGTCTTTCCACTATAGTCTGTCCACTTTAGTCTTTCCACTATAGTCTGTCCACTTTAGTCTTTCCACTTTAGTGTTTCCACTTTAGTCTTTCCACTATGGTCTCTACTTTATTCTGTCCACTACAGGCTTTCCACTATAGTCTTTCCACTATAGTTTGTCCACTTTAGTCTTTCCACTTTAGTTTTTCCACTATTCTCTGTCCACTTTAGTCTGTCCACTTTATTCTTTCCACTTTAGTCTTTCCACTATAGTCTTTCCACTATAGTCTGTCCACTATAGTCTGTCCACTTTAGTCTTTCCACTATTCTCTGTCCACTTTAGTCTTTCCACTATAGTCTCCACTTTATTCTGTCCACTACAGTCTGTCCACTTTAGTCTTTCCACTTTTGTTTTTCCGCTTTAGTCTGTCCACTTAGTCTTTCCACTTCAGTCTTTCCACTAGAGTCTGTCCACTTTAGTCTTTCCGCTTTAGTCTTTCCACTTGAGTCTTTCCACTATTCTCTGTCCACTTTAGTCTTTCCACTTTATTCTTTCCACTTTAGTCTTTCCACTTTAGTCTTTCCACTATAGTCTGTCCACTTTAGTCTTTCCACTTTAGTCTGTCCACTTTATTCTGTCCACTACAGTCTTTCCACTATAGTCTTTCCACTATAGTCTGTCCACTTTAGTCTTTCCACTTAGTCTTTCCACTTCAGTCTTTCCACTAAAGTCTGTCCACTTTAGTCTTTCCGCTTTAGTCTGTCCACTTTAGTCTTTCAACTTTAGTCTGTCCACTTTAGTCTTTCCACTATAGTCTGTCCACTTTAGTCTTTCCACTATAGTCTGTCCACTTTAGTCTTTCCACTTTAGTTTTTCCACTATTCTCTGTCCACTTTAGTCTGTCCACTTTATTCTTTCCACTTTAGTCTTTCCACTATAGTCTTTCCACTATAGTCTGTCCACTACAGTCTGTCCACTTTAGTCTTTCCACTTTTGTTTTTCCGCTTTAGTCTGTCCACTTAGTCTTTCCACTTCAGTCTTTCCACTAGAGTCTGTCCACTTTAGTCTTTCCGCTTTAGTCTTTCCACTTGAGTCTTTCCACTATTCTCTGTCCACTTTAGTCTTTCCACTTTATTCTTTCCACTTTAGTCTTTCCACTTTAGTCTTTCCACTATAGTCTGTCCACTTTTGTCTTTCCACTTTAGTCTGTCCACTTTATTCTGTCCACTACAGTCTTTCCACTATAGTCTTTCCACTATAGTCTGTCCACTTTAGTCTTTCCACTTAGTCTTTCCACTTCAGTCTTTCCACTAAAGTCTGTCCACTTTAGTCTTTCCGCTTTAGTCTGTCCACTTTAGTCTTTCAACTTTAGTCTGTCCACTTTAGTCTTTCCACTATAGTCTGTCCACTTTAGTCTTTCCACTATAGTCTGTCCACTTTAGTCTTTCCACTTTAGTCTTTCCACTTTAGTCTTTCCACTATAGTCTCCACTTTATTCTGTCCACTACAGGCTTTCCACTATAGTCTTTCCACTATAGTTTGTCCACTTTAGTCTTTCCACTTTAGTTTTTCCACTATTCTCTGTCCACTTTAGTCTGTCCACTTTATTCTTT
This sequence comes from Branchinecta sandiegonensis, assembly GCA_030848855.1. NCBI lineage: Eukaryota > Metazoa > Arthropoda > Branchiopoda > Anostraca > Branchinectidae > Branchinecta > Branchinecta sandiegonensis. The sequence continues at coordinate 533,287 of JAUPMV010000014.1, read as the reverse complement.
CCACTTTAGTCTTTCCACTATAGTCTTTCCACTATAGTCTGTCCACTATAGTCTGTCCACTTTAGTCTTTCCACTATTCTCTGTCCACTTTAGTCTTTCCACTATAGTCTCCACTTTATTCTGTCCACTACAGTCTTTCCACTATAGTCTTTCCACTATAGTCTGTCCACTTTAGTCTTTCCACTTTAGTCTTTCCACTATAGTCTCCACTTTATTCTGTCCACTACAGTCTTTCCACTTTAGTCTTTCCACTATTCTCTGTCCACTTTAGTCTTTCCACTTTAGTCTTTCCACTATAGTCTCCACTCTATTCTGTCCACTCCAGTCTCTCCACTATAGTCTTTCCACTATAGTCTGTCCACTTTAGTCTTTCCACTATTCTCTGTCCACTTTATTCTTTCCACTATACTCTCCACTTTATTCTGTCCACTACAGTCTTTTCACTATAGTCTGTCCACTTTAGTCTTTCCACTTTAGTCTTTCCACTTTAGTCTGTCCACTTTAGTCTTTCCACTATAGTCTGTCCACTTCAGTCTTTCCACTATTCTCTGTCCACTTTATTCTTTCCACTATACTCTCCACTTTATTCTGTACACTACAGTCTTTCCACTATAGTCTGTCCACTTTAGTCTTTCCACTATAGTCTGTCCACTTTAGTATTTCCAGTATTCTCTGTCCACTTTAGTCTTTCCACTATAGTCTACACTTTATTCTGTCCACTACAGTCTTTCCACTATAGTCTTTCCACTATAGTCTCTCCACTTTAGTCGTTCCACTTTAGTTTTTCCACTTTAGTCTGTCCACTTCAGTCTTTCCACTATAGTCTGTCCACTTTAGTCTTTCCACTTTAGTCTTTCCACTAAAGTCTCCACTTTATTCTGTCCACTATAGTCTTTCCACTATAGTCTTTCCACTATAGTCTGTCCAATTTAGTCTTTCCACTATTCTCTGTCCACTTTAGTCTTTCCACTATTGTCTCCACTTTATTCTGTCCACTACAGTCTTTCCACTACAGTCTTTCCACTATAGTCTTTCCACTATAGTCTGTCCACTTTAGTCTTTCCACTATTCTCTGTCCACTTTTGTCTTCTACTTTAGTCTTTCCACTATAGTCTCCACTTTAATCTGTCCACTACAGTCTTTCCACTATAGTCTTTCCACTATAGTCTGTCCACTTTAGTCTTTCCACTTCATTCTTTCTACTTTAGTCTGTCCACTTTAGTCTTTCCACTATAGTCTGTCCACTTTAGTCTTTCCACTTTAGTCTTTCCACTTTACTCTGTCCACTTTAGTCTTTCCACTTTAGTATGTCCACTTTAGTCTTTCCACTATTCTCTGTCCACTTTATTCTTTCCACTATACTCTCCACTTTATTCTGTCCACTACAGTCTTTCCACTATAGTCTGTCCACTTCAGTCTTTCCACTATAGTCTGTCCACTTTAGTATTTCCAGTATTCTCTGTCCACTTTAGTCTTTCCACTATAGTCTACACTTTATTCTGTCCACTACAGTCTTTCCACTATAGTCTTTCCACTATAGTCTGTCCACTTTAGTCTTTCCACTTTAGTCTTTCCACTATAGTCTCCACTTTATTCTGTCCACTACAGTCTTTCCACTTTAGTCTTTCCACTATTCTCTGTCCACTTTAGTCTTTCCACTTTATTCTTTCCACTTTAGTCTTTCCACTTTAGTCTTTCCACTATAGTCTGTCCACTTTAGTCTTTCCGCTTTAGTCTGTCCATTTTATTCTATCCACTACAGTCTTTCCACTATAGTCTTTCCACTATAGTCTGTCCACTTTAGTCTTTCCACTTAATCTTTCCACTTCGGTCTTTCCACTAGAGTCTGTCCACTTTAGTCTTTCCGCTTTAGTCTGTCCACTTTAGTCTTTCAACTTTAGTCTGTCCACTTTAGTCTTTCCACTATAGTCTGTCCACTTTAGTCTTTCCACTATAGTCTGTCCACTTTAGTCTTTCCACTATAGTCTGTCCACTATAGTCTTTCCACTATAGTCTGTCCACTTTAGTCTTTCCACTATTCTCTGTCCACTTTAGTCTTCTATTTTAGTCTTTCCACTATAGTCTCCACTTTAATCTGTCCACTACAGTCTTTCCACTATAGTCTTTCCACTATAGTCTGTCCACTTTAGTCTTTCCACTTCATTCTTTCTACTTTAGTCTGTCCACTTTAGTCTTTCCACTATAGTCTGTCCACTTTAGTCTTTCCACTTTAGTCTTTCCACTTTACTCTGTCCACTTTAATCTTTCCACTTTAGTCTGTCCACTTTAGTCTTTCCACTATTCTCTGTCCACTTTATTCTTTCCACTATACTCTCCACTTTATTCTGTCCACTACAGTCTTTCCACTATAGTCTGTCCACTTCAGTCTTTCCACTATAGTCTGTCCACTTTAGTATTTCCAGTATTCTCTGTCAACTTTAGTCTTTCCACTATAGTCTACACTTTATTCTGTCCACTACAGTCTTTCCACTATAGTCTTTCCACTATAGTCTGTCCACTTTAGTCTTTCCACTTTAGTCTTTCCACTATAGTCTCCACTTTATTCTGTCCACTACAGTTTTTCCACTTTAGTCTTTCCACTATTCTCTGTCCACTTTAGTCTTTCCACTTTATTCTTTCCACTTTAGTCTTTCCACTTTAGTCTTTCCACTATAGTCTGTCCACTTTAGTCTTTCCGCTTTAGTCTGTCCATTTTATTCTGTCCACTACAGTCTTTCCACTATAGTCTTTCCACTACAGTCTGTCCACTTTAGTCTTTCCACTTAGTCTTTCCACTTCGGTCTTTCCACTAGAGTCTGTCCACTTTAGTCTTTCCGCTTTAGTCTGTCCACTTTAGTCTTTCAACTTTAGTCTGTCCACTTTAGTCTTTCCACTATAGTCTGTCCACTTTAGTCTTTCCACTATAGTCTGTCCACTTTAGTCTTTCCACTTTAGTGTTTCCACTTTAGTCTTTCCACTATAGTCTCTACTTTATTCTGTCCACTACAGGCTTTCCACTATAGTCTTTCCACTATAGTTTGTCCACTTTAGTCTTTCCACTTTAGTTTTTCCACTATTCTCTGTCCACTTTAGTCTGTCCACTTTATTCTTTCCACTTTAGTCTTTCCACTATAGTCTTTCCACTATAGTCTGTCCACTATAGTCTGTCCACTTTAGTCTTTCCACTATTCTCTGTCCACTTTAGTCTTTCCACTATAGTCTCCACTTTATTCTGTCCACTACAGTCTGTCTACTTTAGTCTTTCCACTTTTGTTTTTCCGCTTTAGTCTGTCCACTTAGTCTTTCCACTTCAGTCTTTCCACTAGAGTCTGTCCACTTTAGTCTTTCCACTTTAGTCTTTCCACTTGAGTTTTTCCACAATTCTCTGTCCACTTTAGTCTTTCCACTTTATTCTTTCCACTTTAGTCTTTCCACTTTAGTCTTTCCACTATAGTCTGTCCACTTTAGTCTTTCCGCTTTAGTCTGTCCACTTTATTCTGTCCACTACAGTCTTTCCACTATAGTCTGTCCACTTTAGTCTTTCCACTTAGTCTTTCCACTTCAGTCTTTCCACTAGAGTCTGTCCACTTTAGTCTTTCCGCTTTAGTCTGTCCACTTTAGTCTTTCAACTTTAGTCTGTCCACTTTAGTCTTTCCACTATAGTCTGTCCACTTTAGTCTTTCCACTATAGTCTGTCCACTTTAGTCTTTCCACTTTAGTCTTTCCACTTTAGTCTTTCCACTATAGTCTCCACTTTATTCTGTCCACTACAGGCTTTCCACTATAGTCTTTCCACTATAGTTTGTCCACTTTAGTCTTTCGTTTTTCCACTATTCTCTGTCCACTTTAGTCTGTCCACTTTATTCTTTCCACTTTAGTCTTTCCACTATAGTCTTTCCACTATAGTCTGTCCACTATAGTCTTTCCACTATAGTCTACACTTTATTCTGTCCACTACATTCTTTCCACTATAGTCTTTCCACTATAGTCTGTCCACTTTAGTCTTTCCACTTTAGTCTTTCCACTATAGTCTCCACTTTATTCTGTCCACTACAGTCTTTCCACTATAGTCTGTCCACTTAAGTCTTTCCACTTTAGTCTTTCCACTTTAGTCTGTCCACTTTAGTCGTTCCACTATAGTCTGTCCACTTTAGTCTTTCCACTATTCTCTGTCCACTTTATTCTTTCCACTATACTCTCCACTTTATTCTGTCCACTACAGTCTTTCCACTATAGTCTGTCCACTTTAGTCTTTCCACTATAGTCTGTCCACTTTAGTATTTCCAGTATTCTCTGTCCACTTTAGTCTTTCCACTATAGTCTACACTTTATTCTGTCCACTACAGTCTTTCCACTATAGTCTTTCCACTATAGTCTGTCCACTTTAGTCTTTCCACTTTAGTCTTTCCACTATAGTCTCCACTTTATTCTGTCCACTACAGTCTTTCCACTTTAGTCTTTCCACTATTCTCTGTCCACTTTAGTCTTTCAACTTTATTCTTTCCACTTTAGTCTTTCCACTTTAGTCTTTCCACTATAGTCTGTCCACTTTAGTCTTTCCGCTTTAGTCTGTCCACTTTATTCTGTCCACTACAGTCTTTCCACTATAGTCTTTCCACTATAGTCTGTCCACTTTAGTCTTTCCACTTAGTCTTTCCACTTCAGTCTTTCCACTAGAGTCTGTCCACTTTAGTCTTTCCGCTTTAGTCTGTCCACTTTAGTCTTTCAACTTTAGTCTGTCCACTTTAGTCTTTCCACTATAGTCTGTCCACTTTAGTCTTTCCACTATAGTCTGTCCACTTTAGTCTTTCCACTTTAGTCTTTCCACTTTAGTCTTTCCACTATAGTTTCCACTTTATTCTGTCCACTACAGGCTTTCCACTACAGTCTTTCCACTATAGTTTGTCCACTTTAGTCTTTCCACTTTAGTTTTTCCACTATTCTCTGTCCACTTTAGTCTGTCCACTTTATTCTTTCCACTTTAGTCTTTCCACTATAGTCTTTCCACTATAGTCTGTCCACTATAGTCTGTCCACTTTAGTCTTTCCACTATTCTCTGTCCACTTTAGTCTTTCCACTATTGTCTCCACTTTATTCTGTCCACTACAGTCTGTCCACTTTAGTCTTTCCACTTTTGTTTTTCCGCTTTAGTCTTTCCACTTTAGTCTTTCCACTATAGTCTCCACTTTATTCTGTCCACTACAGTCTTTCCACTTTAGTCTTTCCACTATTCTCTGTCCACTTTAGTCTTTCCACTTTAGTCTTTCCACTATAGTCTCCACTCTATTCTGTCCACTCCAGTCTCTCCACTATAGTCTTTCCACTATAGTCTGTCCACTTTAGTCTTTCCACTATTCTCTGTCCACTTTATTCTTTCTACTATACTCTCCACTTTATTCTGTCCACTTTAGTCTTTCCACTTTTGTTTTCCGCTTTAGTCTTTCCACTTTAGTCTTTCCACTATAGTCTCCACTTTATTCTGTCCACTACAGTCTTTCCACTTTAGTCTTTCCACTATTCTCTGTCCACTTTAGTCTTTCCACTTTAGTCTTTCCACTATAGTCTCCACTCTATTCTGTCCACTCCAGTCTCTCCACTTTAGTCTTTCCACTATAGTCTGTCCACTTTAGTCTTTCCGCTTAGTCTTTCCACTTCAGTCTTTCCACTAGAGTCTGTCCACTTTAGTCTTTCCGCTTTAGTCTGTCCACTTTAGTCTTTCAACTTTAGTCTGTCCACTTTAGTCTTTCCACTATAGTCTGTCCACTTTAGTCTTTCCACTATAGTCTGTCCACTTTAGTCTTTCCACTATAGTCTGTCCACTTTAGTCTTTCCACTATAGTCTCCACTCTATTCTGTCCACTACAGTCTTTCCACTATAGTCTTTCCACTATAGTCTGTCCACTTTAGTCTTTCCACTTAGTCTTTCCACTTCAGTCTTTCCACTAGAGTCTGTCCACTTTAGTCTTTCCGCTTTAGTCTGTCCACTTTAGTCTTTCAACTTTAGTCTGTCCACTTTAGTCTTTCCACTATAGTCTGTCCACTTTAGTCTTTCCACTATAGTCTGTCCACTTTAGTCTTTCCACTTTAGTCTTTCCACTTTAGTCTTTCCACTATAGTATCCACTTTATTCTGTCCACTACAGGCTTTCCACTATAGTCTTTCCACTATAGTTTGACCACTTTAGTCTTTCCACTTTAGTTTTTCCACTATTCTCTGTCCACTTTAGTCTGTCCACTTTATTCTTTCCACTTTAGTCATTCCACTATAGTCTTTCCACTATAGTCTGTCCACTATAGTCTGTCCACTTTAGTCTTTCCACTATTCTCTGTCCACTTTAGTCTTTCCACTATAGTCTCCACTTTATTCTGTCCACTACAGTCTTTCCACTATAGTCTTTCCACTATAGTTTGTCCACTTTAGTCTTTCCACTTTAGTCTTTCCACTATAGTCTCCACTTTATTCTGTCCACTACAGTCTTTCCACTTTAGTCTTTCCACTATTCTCTGTCCACTTTAGTCTTTCCACTTTAGTCTTTCCACTATAGTCTCCACTCTATTCTGTCCACTACAGTCTCTCCACTATAGTCTTTCCACTATAGTCTGTCCACTTTAGTCTTTCCACTATTCTCTGTCCACTTTATTATTTCCACTATACTCTCCACTTTATTCTGTCCACTACAGTCTTTCCACTATAGTCTGTCCACTTTAGTCTTTCCACTATAGTCTGTCCACTTTAGTATTTCCAGTATTCTCTGTCCACTTTAGTCTTTCCACTATAGTCTACACTTTATTCTGTCCACTACAGTCTTTCCACTATAGTCTTTCCACTATAGTCTGTCCACTTTAGTCTTTCCACTTTAGTCTTTCCACTATAGTCTCCACTTTATTCTGTCCACTACAGTCTTTCCACTATAGTCTGTCCACTTTAGTCTTTCCACTATAGTCTGTCCACTTTAGTATTTCCAGTATTCTCTGTCCACTTTAGTCTTTCCACTATAGTCTACACTTTATTCTGTCCACTACAGTCTTTCCACTATAGTCTTTCCACTATAGTCTGTCCACTTTAGTCTTTCCACTTTAGTCTTTCCACTATAGTCTCCACTCTATTCTGTCCACTACAGTCTCTTCACTATAGTCTTTCCACTATAGTCTGTCCACTTTAGTCTTTCCACTAATATCTGTCCACTTTATTCTTTCCACTATACTCTCCACTTTATTCTGTCCACTACAGTCTTTCCACTATAGTCTGTCCACTTTAGTCTTTCCACTATAGTCTGTCCACTTTAGTATTTCCAGTATTCTCTGTCCACTTTAGTCTTTCCACTATAGTCTACACTTTATTCTGTCCACTACAGTCTTTCCACTATAGTCTTTCCACTATAGTCTGTCCACTTTAGTCTTTCCACTTTAGTCTTTCCACTATAGTCTCCACTTTATTCTGTCCACTACAGTCTTTCCACTATAGTCTGTCCACTTTAGTCTTTCCACTTTAGTCTTTCCACTTTAGTCTGTCCACTTTAGTCTTTCCACTATAGTCTGTCCACTTTAGTCTTTCCGCTTTAGTCTGTCCACTTTATTCTGTCCACTACAGTCTTTCCACTATAGTCTTTCCACTATAGTCTGTCCACTTTAGTCTTTCCACTTAGTCTTTCCACTTCAGTCTTTCCACTAGAGTCTGTCCACTTTAGTCTTTCCGCTTTAGTCTGTCCACTTTAGTCTTTCAACTTTAGTCTGTCCACTTTAGTCTTTCCACTATAGTCTGTCCACTTTAGTTTTTCCACTATAGTCTGTCCACTTTAGTCTTTCCACTTTAGTCTTTCCACTTTAGTCTTTCCACTATAGTCTCCACTTTATTCTGTCCACTACAGGCTTTCCACTATAGTCTTTCCACTATAGTTTGTCCACTTTAGTCTTTCCACTTTAGTTTTTCCACTATTCTCTGTCCACTTTAGTCTGTCCACTTTATTCTTTCCACTTTAGTCTTTCCACTATAGTCTTTCCACTATAGTCTGTCCACTATAGTCTGTCCACTTTAGTCTTTCCACTATTCTCTGTCCACTTTAGTCTTTCCACTATAGTCTCCACTTTATTCTGTCCACTACAGTCTGTCCACTTTAGTCTTTCCACTTTTGTTTTTCCGCTTTAGTCTTTCCACTTTAGTCTTTCCACTATAGTCTCCACTTTATTCTGTCCACTACAGTCTTTCCACTTTAGTCTTTCCACTATTCTCTGTCCACTTTAGTCTTTCCACTTTAGTCTTTCCACTATAGTCTCCACTTTATTCTGTCCACTACAGTCTTTTCACTATAGTCTGTCCACTTTAGTCTTTCCACTTTAGTCTTTCCACTTTAGTCTGTCCACTTTAGTCTTTCCACTATAGTCTGTCCACTTCAGTCTTTCCACTATTCTCTGTCCACTTTATTCTTTCCACTATACTCTCCACTTTATTCTGTCCACTACAGTCTTTCCACTATAGTCTGTCCACTTTAGTCTTTCCACTATAGTCTGTCCACTTTAGTATTTCCAGTATTCTCTGTCCACTTTAGTCTTTCCACTATAGTCTACACTTTATTCTGTCCACTACAGTCTTTCCACTATAGTCTTTCCACTATAGTCTCTCAACTTTAGTCGTTCCACTTTAGTTTTTCCACTTTAGTCTGTCCACTTCAGTCTTTCCACTATAGTCTGTCCACTTTAGTCTTTCCACTTTAGTCTTTCCACTAAAGTCTCCACTTTATTCTGTCCACTACAGTCTTTCCACTATAGTCTTTCCACTATAGTCTGTCCAATTTAGTCTTTCCACTATTCTCTGTCCACTTTAGTCTTTCCACTATTGTCTCCACTTTATTCTGTCCACTACAGTCTTTCCACTACAGTCTTTCCACTATAGTCTTTCCACTATAGTCTGTCCACTTTAGTCTTTCCACTATTCTCTGTCCACTTTAGTCTTCTACTTTAGTCTTTCCACTATAGTCTCCACTTTAATCTGTCCACTACAGTCTTTCCACTATAGTCTTTCCACTATAGTCTGTCCACTTTAGTCTTTCCACTTCATTCTTTCTACTTTAGTCTGTCCACTTTAGTCTTTCCACTATAGTCTGTCCACTTTAGTCTTTCCACTTTAGTCTTTCCACTTTATTCTGTCCACTTTAGTCTTTCCACTTTAGTCTGTCCACTTTAGTCTTTCCACTATTCTCTGTCCACTTTATTCTTTCCGCTATACTCTCCACTTTATTCTGTCCACTACAGTCTTTCCACTATAGTCTGTCCACTTCAGTCTTTCCACTATAGTCTGTCCACTTTAGTATTTCCAGTATTCTCTGTCCACTTTAGTCTTTCCACTATAGTCTACACTTTATTCTGTCCACTACAGTCTTTCCACTATAGTCTTTCCACTATAGTCTGTCCACTTTAGTCTTTCCACTTTAGTCTTTCCACTATAGTCTCCACTTTATTCTGTCCACTACAGTCTTTCCACTTTAGTCTTTCCACTATTCTCTGTCCACTTTAGTCTTTCCACTTTATTCTTTCCACTTTAGTCTTTCCACTTTAGTCTTTCCACTATAGTCTGTCCACTTTAGTCTTTCCGCTTTAGTCTGTCCATTTTATTCTGTCCACTACAGTCTTTCCACTATAGTCTTTCCACTATAGTCTGTCCACTTTAGTCTTTCCACTTAGTCTTTCCACTTCGGTCTTTCCACTAGAGTCTGTCCACTTTAGTCTTTCCGCTTTAGTCTGTCCACTTTAGTCTTTCAACTTTAGTCTGTCCACTTTAGTCTTTCCACTATAGTCTGTCCACTTTAGTCTTTCCACTATAGTCTGTCCACTTTAGTCTTTCCACTTTAGTGTTTCCACTTTAGTCTTTCCACTATAGTCTCCACTTTATTCTGTCCACTACAGGCTTTCCACTATAGTCTTTCCACTATAGTTTGTCCACTTTAGTCTTTCCACTTTAGTTTTTCCACTATTCTCTGTCCACTTTAGTCTGTCCACTTTATTCTTTCCACTTTAGTCTTTCCACTATAGTCTTTCCACTATAGTCTGTCCACTATAGTCTGTCCACTTTAGTCTTTCCACTATTCTCTGTCCACTTTAGTCTTTCCACTATAGTCTCCACTTTATTCTGTCCACTACAGTCTGTCCACTTTAGTCTTTCCACTTTTGTTTTTCCGCTTTAGTCTGTCCACTTAGTCTTTCCACTTCAGTCTTTCCACTAGAGTCTGTCCACTTTAGTCTTTCCACTTTAGTCTTTCCACTTGAGTCTTTCCACTATTCTCTGTCCACTTTAGTCTTTCCACTTTATTCTTTCCACTTTAGTCTTTCCACTTTAGTCTTTCCACTATAGTCTGTCCACTTTAGTCTTTCCGCTTTAGTCTGTCCACTTTATTCTGTCCACTACAGTCTTTCCACTATAGTCTGTCCACTTTAGTCTTTCCACTTAGTCTTTCCACTTCAGTCTTTCCACTAGAGTCTGTCCACTTTAGTCTTTCCGCTTTAGTCTGTCCACTTTAGTCTTTCAACTTTAGTCTGTCCACTTTAGTCTTTCCACTATAGTCTGTCCACTTTAGTCTTTCCACTATAGTCTGTCCACTTTAGTCTTTCCACTTTAGTCTTTCCACTTTAGTCTTTCCACTATAGTCTCCACTTTATTCTGTCCACTACAGGCTTTCCACTATAGTCTTGCCACTATAGTTTGTCCACTTTAGTCTTTCGTTTTTCCACTATTCTCTGTCCACTTTAGTCTGTCCACTTTATTCTTTCCACTTTAGTCTTTCCACTATAGTCTTTCCACTATAGTCTTTCCACTATAGTCTGTCCACTTTAGTGTTTCCACTATTCTCTGTCCACTTTAGTCTTTCCACTATAGTCTCCACTTTATTCTGTCCACTACAGTCTTTCCACTATAGTCTGTCCACTTTAGTCTTTCCACTATAGTCTGTCCACTTTAGTATTTCCAGTATTCTCTGTCCACTTTAGTCTTTCCACTATAGTCTACACTTTATTCTGTCCACTACAGTCTTTCCACTATAGTCTTTCCACTATAGTCTGTCCACTTTAGTCTTTCCACTTTAGTCTTTCCACTATAGTCTCCACTTTATTCTGTCCACTACAGTCTTTCCACTATAGTCTGTCCCCTTTAGTCTTTCCACTTTAGTCTTTCCACTTTAGTCTGTCCACTTTAGTCTTTCCACTATAGTCTGTCCACTTTAGTCTTTCCACTATTCTCTGTCCACTTTCTTCTTTCCACTATACTCTCCACTTTATTCTGTCCACTACAGTCTTTCCACTATAGTCTGTCCACTTTAGTCTTTCCACTATAGTCTGTCCACTTTTAGTATTTCCAGTATTCTCTGTCCACTTTAGTCTTTCCACTATAGTCTACACTTTATTCTGTCCACTACAGTCTTTCCACTTTAGTCTTTCCACTATTCTCTGTCCACTTTAGTCTTTCAACTTTATTCTTTCCACTTTAGTCTTTCCACTTTAGTCTTTCCACTATAGTCTGTCCACTTTAGTCTTTCCGCTTTAGTCTGTCCACTTTATTCTCTCCACTACAGTCTTTCCACTATAGTCTTTCCACTATAGTCTGTCCACTTTAGTCTTTCCACTTAGTCTTTCCACTTCAGTCTTTCCACTAGAGTCTGTCCACTTTAGTCTTTCCGCTTTAGTCTGTCCACTTTAGTCTTTCAACTTTAGTCTGTCCACTTTAGTCTTTCCACTATAGTCTGTCCACTTTAGTCTTTCCACTATAGTCTGTCCACTTTAGTCTTTCCACTTTAGTTTTTCCACTTTAGTCTGTCCACTTTAGTCTTTCCACTATAGTCTGTCCACTTCAGTCTTTCCACTATTCTCTGTCCACTTTATTCTTTCCACTATACTCTCCACTTTATTCTGTCCACTACAGTCTTTCCACTATAGTCTGTCCACTTTAGTCTTTCCACTATAGTCTGTCCACTTTAGTATTTCCAGTATTCTCTGTCCACTTTAGTCTTTCCACTATAGTCTACACTTTATTCTGTCCACTACAGTCTTTCCACTATAGTCTTTCCACTATAGTCTCTCCACTTTAGTCGTTCCACTTTAGTTTTTCCACTTTAGTCTGTCCACTTCAGTCTTTCCACTATAGTCTGTCCACTTTAGTCTTTCCACTTTAGTCTTTCCACTAAAGTCTCCACTTTATTCTGTCCACTACAGTCTTTCCACTACAGTCTTTCCACTATAGTCTGTCCAATTTAGTCTTTCCACTATTCTCTGTCCACTTTAGTCTTTCCACTATTGTCTCCACTTTATTCTGTCCACTACAGTCTTTCCACTATAGTCTGTCCCCTTTAGTCTTTCCACTTTAGTCTTTCCACTTTAGTCTGTCCACTTTAGTCTTTCCACTATAGTCTGTCCACTTTAGTCTTTCCACTATTCTCTGTCCACTTTCTTCTTTCCACTATACTCTCCACTTTATTCTGTCCACTACAGTCTTTCCACTATAGTCTGTCCACTTTAGTCTTTCCACTATAGTCTGTCCACTTTAGTATTTCCAGTATTCTCTGTCCACTTTAGTCTTTCCACTATAGTCTACACTTTATTCTGTCCACTACAGTCTTTGCACTATAGTCTTTCCACTATAGTCTGTCCACTTTAGTCTTTCCACTTTAGTCTTTCCACTATAGTCTCCACTTTATTCTGTCCACTACAGTCTTTCCACTTTAGTCTTTCCACTATTCTCTGTCCACTTTAGTCTTTCAACTTTATTCTTTCCACTTTAGTCTTTCCACTTTAGTCTTTCCACTATAGTCTGTCCACTTTAGTCTTTCCGCTTTAGTCTGTCCACTTTATTCTCTCCACTACAGTCTTTCCACTATAGTCTTTCCACTATAGTCTGTCCACTTTAGTCTTTCCACTTAGTCTTTCCACTTCAGTCTTTCCACTAGAGTCTGTCCACTTTAGTCTTTCCGCTTTAGTCTGTCCACTTTAGTCTTTCAACTTTAGTCTGTCCACTTTAGTCTTTCCACTATAGTCTGTCCACTTTAGTCTTTCCACTATAGTCTGTCCACTTTAGTCTTTCCACTTTAGTTTTTCCACTTTAGTCTGTCCACTTTAGTCTTTCCACTATAGTCTGTCCACTTCAGTCTTTCCACTATTCTCTGTCCACTTTATTCTTTCCACTATACTCTCCACTTTATTCTGTCCACTACAGTCTTTCCACTATAGTCTGTCCACTTTAGTCTTTCCACTATAGTCTGTCCACTTTAGTATTTCCAGTATTCTCTGTCCACTTTAGTCTTTCCACTATAGTCTACACTTTATTCTGTCCACTACAGTCTTTCCACTATAGTCTTTCCACTATAGTCTCTCCACTTTAGTCGTTCCACTTTAGTTTTTCCACTTTAGTCTGTCCACTTCAGTCTTTCCACTATAGTCTGTCCACTTTAGTCTTTCCACTTTAGTCTTTCCACTAAAGTCTCCACTTTATTCTGTCCACTACAGTCTTTCCACTATAGTCTTTCCACTATAGTCTGTCCAATTTAGTCTTTCCACTATTCTCTGTCCACTTTAGTCTTTCCACTATTGTCTCCACTTTATTCTGTCCACTACAGTCTTTCCACTACAGTCTTTCCACTATAGTCTTTCCCCTATAGTCTGTCCACTTTAGTCTTTCCACTATTCTCTGTCCACTTTAGTCTTCTACTTTAGTCTTTCCACTATAGTCTCCACTTTAATCTGTCCACTACAGTCTTTCCACTATAGTCTTTCCACTATAGTCTGTCCACTTTAGTCTTTCCACTTCCTTCTTTCTACTTTAGTCTGTCCACTTTAGTCTTTCCACTATAGTCTGTCCACTTTAGTCTTTCCACTTTAGTCTTTCCACTTTACTCTGTCCACTTTAGTCTTTCCACTTTAGTCTGTCCACTTTAGTCTTTCCACTATTCTCTGTCCACTTTATTCTTTCCACTATACTCTCCACTTTATTCTGTCCACTACAGTCTTTCCACTATAGTCTGTCCACTTCAGTCTTTCCACTATAGTCTGTCCACTTTAGTATTTCCAGTATTCTCTGTCAACTTTAGTCTTTCCACTATAGTCTACACTTTATTCTGTCCACTACAGTTCTTTCCACTATAGTCTTTCCACTATAGTCTGTCCAATTTAGTCTTTCCACTTTAGTCTTTCCACTATAGTCTCCACTTTATTCTGTCCACTACAGTCTTTCCACTTTAGTCTTTCCACTATTCTCTGTCCACTTTAGTCTTTCCACTTTATTCTTTCCACTTTAGTCTTTCCACTTTAGTCTTTCCACTATAGTCTGTCCACTTTAGTCTTTCCGCTTTAGTCTGTCCATTTTATTCTGTCCACTACAGTCTTTCCACTATAGTCTTTCCACTATAGTCTGTCCACTTTAGTCTTTCCACTTAGTCTTTCCACTTCGGTCTTTCCACTAGAGTCTGTCCACTTTAGTCTTTCCGCTTTAGTCTGTCCACTTTAGTCTTTCAACTTTAGTCTGTCCACTTTAGTCTTTCCACTATAGTCTGTCCACTTTAGTCTTTCCACTATAGTCTGTCCACTTTAGTCTTTCCACTTTAGTGTTTCCACTTTAGTCTTTCCACTATAGTCTCCACTTTATTCTGTCCACTACAGGCTTTCCACTATAGTCTTTCCACTATAGTTTGTCCACTTTAGTCTTTCCACTTTAGTTTTTCCACTATTCTCTGTCCACTTTAGTCTGTCCACTTTATTCTTTCCACTTTAGTCTTTCCACTATAGTCTTTCCACTATAGTCTGTCCACTATAGTCTGTCCACTTTAGTCTTTCCACTATTCTCTGTCCACTTTAGTCTTTCCACTATAGTCTCCACTTTATTCTGTCCACTACAGTCTGTCCACTTTAGTCTTTCCACTTTTGTTTTTCCGCTTTAGTCTGTCCACTTAGTCTTTCCACTTCAGTCTTTCCACTAGAGTCTGTCCACTTTAGTCTTTCCACTTTAGTCTTTCCACTTGAGTCTTTCCACTATTCTCTGTCCACTTTAGTCTTTCCACTTTATTCTTTCCACTTTAGTCTTTCCACTTTAGTCTTTCCACTATAGTCTGTCCACTTTAGTCTTTCCGCTTTAGTCTGTCCACTTTATTCTGTCCACTACAGTCTTTCCACTATAGTCTGTCCACTTTAGTCTTTCCACTTAGTCTTTCCACTTCAGTCTTTCCACTAGAGTCTGTCCACTTTAGTCTTTCCGCTTTAGTCTGTCCACTTTAGTCTTTCAACTTTAGTCTGTCCAATTTAGTCTTTCCACTATAGTCTGTCCACTTTAGTCTTTCCACTATAGTCTGTCCACTTTAGTCTTTCCACTTTAGTCTTTCCACTTTAGTCTTTCCACTATAGTCTCCACTTTATTCTGTCCACTACAGGCTTTCCACTATAGTCTTTCCACTATAGTTTGTCCACTTTAGTCTTTCGTTTTTCCACTATTCTCTGTCCACTTTAGTCTGTCCACTTTATTCTTTCCACTTTAGTCTTTCCACTATAGTCTTTCCACTATAGTCTGTCCACTATAGTCTGTCCACTTTAGTGTTTCCACTATTCTCTGTCCACTTTAGTCTTTCCACTATAGTCTCCACTTTATTCTGTCCACTACAGTCTTTCCACTATAGTCTGTCCACTTTAGTCTTTCCACTATAGTCTGTCCACTTTAGTATTTCCAGTATTCTCTGTCCACTTTAGTCTTTCCACTATAGTCTACACTTTATTCTGTCCACTACAGTCTTTCCACTATAGTCTTTCCACTATAGTCTGTCCACTTTAGTCTTTCCACTTTAGTCTTTCCACTATAGTCTCCACTTTATTCTGTCCACTACAGTCTTTCCACTATAGTCTGTCCCCTTTAGTCTTTCCACTTTAGTCTTTCCACTTTAGTCTGTCCACTTTAGTCTTTCCACTATAGTCTGTCCACTTTAGTCTTTCCACTATTCTCTGTCCACTTTCTTCTTTCCACTATACTCTCCACTTTATTCTGTCCACTACAGTCTTTCCACTATAGTCTGTCCACTTTAGTCTTTCCACTATAGTCTGTCCACTTTAGTATTTCCAGTATTCTCTGTCCACTTTAGTCTTTCCACTATAGTCTACACTTTATTCTGTCCACTACAGTCTTTCCACTATAGTCTTTCCACTATAGTCTGTCCACTTTAGTCTTTCCACTTTAGTCTTTCCACTATAGTCTCCACTTTATTCTGTCCACTACAGTCTTTCCACTATTCTCTGTCCACTTTAGTCTTTCAACTTTATTCTTTCCACTTTAGTCTTTCCACTTTAGTCTTTCCACTATAGTCTGTCCACTTTAGTCTTTCCGCTTTAGTCTGTCCACTTTATTCTCTCCACTACAGTCTTTCCACTATAGTCTTTCCACTGTAGTCTGTCCACTTTAGTCTTTCCACTTAGTCTTTCCACTTCAGTCTTTCCACTAGAGTCTGTCCACTTTAGTCTTTCCGCTTTAGTCTGTCCACTTTAGTCTTTCAACTTTAGTCTGTCCACTTTAGTCTTTCCACTATAGTCTGTCCACTTTAGTCTTTCCACTATAGTCTGTCCACTTTAGTCTTTCCACTTTAGTTTTTCCACTATTCTCTGTCCACTTTAGTCTGTCCACTTTATTCTTTCCACTTTAGTCTTTCCACTATAGTCTTTCCACTATAGTCTGTCCACTATAGTCTGTCCACTTTAGTCTTTCCACTATTCTCTGTCCACTTTAGTCTTTCCACTATAGTCTCCACTTTATTCTGTCCACTACAGTCTGTCCACTTTAGTCTTTCCACTTTTGTTTTTCCGCTTTAGTCTGTCCACTTAGTCTTTCCACTTCAGTCTTTCCACTAGAGTCTGTCCACTTTAGTCTTTCCACTTGAGTCTTTCCACTATTCTCTGTCCACTTTAGTCTTTCCACTTTATTCTTTCCACTTTAGTCTTTCCACTTTAGTCTTTCCACTATAGTCTGTCCACTTTAGTCTTTCCACTTTAGTCTGTCCACTTTATTCTGTCCACTACAGTCTTTCCACTATAGTCTTTCCACTATAGTCTGTCCACTTTAGTCTTTCCACTTAGTCTTTCCACTTCAGTCTTTCCACTAAAGTCTGTCCACTTTAGTCTTTCCGCTTTAGTCTGTCCACTTTAGTCTTTCAACTTTAGTCTGTCCACTTTAGTCTTCCCACTATAGTCTGTCCACTTTAGTCTTTCCACTATAGTCTGTCCACTTTAGTCTTTCCACTTTAGTCTTTCAACTTTAGTCTTTCCACTATAGTCTCCACTTTATTCTGTCCACTACAGGCTTTCCACTATAGTCTTTCCACTATAGTTTGTCCACTTTAGTCTTTCCACTTTAGTTTTTCCACTATTCTCTGTCCACTTTAGTCTGTCCACTTTATTCTTTCCACTTTAGTCTTTCCACTATAGTCTTTCCACTATAGTCTGTCCACTATAGTCTGTCCACTTTAGTCTTTCCACTATTCTCTGTCCACTTTAGTCTTTCCACTATAGTCTCCACTTTATTCAGTCCACTACAGTCTTTCCACTATAGTCTTTCCACTATAGTCTGTCCACTTTAGTCTTTCCACTTTAGTCTTTCCACTATAGTCTCCACTTTATTCTGTCCACTACAGTCTTTCCACTTTAGTCTTTCCACTATTCTCTGTCCACTTTAGTCTTTCCACTTTAGTCTTTCCACTATAGTCTCCACTCTATTCTGTCCACTCCAGTCTCTCCACTATAGTCTTTCCACTATAGTCTGTCCACTTTAGTCTTTCCACTATTCTCTGTCCACTTTATTCTTTCCACTATACTCTCCACTTTATTCTGTCCACTACAGTCTTTTCACTATAGTCTGTCCACTTTAGTCTTTCCACTTTAGTCTTTCCACTTTAGTCTGTCCACTTTAGTCTTTCCACTATAGTCTGTCCACTTCGGTCTTTCCACTATTCTCTGTCCACTTTATTCTTTCCACTATACTCTCCACTTTATTCTGTCCACTACAGTCTTTCCACTATAGTCTGTCCACTTTAGTCTTTCCACTATAGTCTGTCCACGTTAGTATTTCCAGTATTCTCTGTCCACTTTAGTCTTTCCACTATAGTCTACACTTTATTCTGTCCACTACAGTCTTTCCACTATAGTCTTTCCACTATAGTCTCTCCACTTTAGTCGTTCCACTTTAGTTTTTCCACTTCAGTCTGTCCACTTCAGTCTTTCCACTATAGTCTGTCCACTTTAGTCTTTCCACTTTAGTCTTTCCACTAAAGTCTCCACTTTATTCTGTCCACTACAGTCTTTCCACTATAGTCTTTCCACTATAGTCTGTCCAATTTAGTCTTTCCACTATTCTCTGTCCACTTTAGTCTTTCCACTATTGTCTCCACTTTATTCTGTCCACTACAGTCTTTCCACTACAGTCTTTCCACTATAGTCTTTCCACTATAGTCTGTCCACTTTAGTCTTTCCACTATTCTCTGTCCACTTTAGTCTTCTACTTTAGTCTTTCCACTATAGTCTCCACTTTAATCTGTCCACTACAGTCTTTCCACTATAGTCTTTCCACTATAGTCTGTCCACTTTAGTCTTTCCACTTCATTCTTTCTACTTTAGTCTGTCCACTTTAGTCTTTCCACTATAGTCTGTCCACTTTAGTCTTTCCACTTTAGTCTTTCCACTTTACTCTGTCCACTTTAGTCTTTCCACTTTAGTCTGTCCACTTTAGTCTTTCCACTATTCTCTGTCCACTTTATTCTTTCCACTATACTCTCCACTTTATTCTGTCCACTACAGTCTTTCCACTATAGTCTGTCCACTTCTGTCTTTCCACTATAGTCTGTCCACTTTAGTATTTCCAGTAGTCTCTGTCCACTTTAGTCTTTCCACTATAGTCTACACTTTATTCTGTCCACTACAGTCTTTCCACTATAGTCTTTCCACTATAGTCTGTCCACTTTAGTCTTTCCACTTTAGTCTTTCCACTATAGTCTCCACTTTATTCTGTCCACTACAGTCTTTCCACTTTAGTCTTTCCACTATTCTCTGTCCACTTTAGTCTTTTCACTTTATTCTTTCCACTTTAGTCTTTCCACTTTAGTCTTTCCACTATAGTCTGTCCACTTTAGTCTTTCCGCTTTAGTCTGTCCATTTTATTCTGTCCACTACAGTCTTTCCAATATAGTCTTTCCACTATAGTCTGTCCACTTTAGTCTTTCCACTTAGTCTTTCCACTTCGGTCTTTCCACTAGAGTCTGTCCACTTTAGTCTTTCCGCTTTAGTCTGTCCACTTTAGTCTTTCAACTTTAGTCTGTCCACTTTAGTCTTTCCACTATAGTCTGTCCACTTTAGTCTTTCCACTATAGTCTGTCCACTTTAGTCTTTCCACTTTAGTGTTTCCACTTTAGTCTTTCCACTATAGTCTCCACTTTATTCTGTCCACTACAGGCTTTCCACTATAGTCTTTCCACTATTGTTTGTCCACTTTAGTCTTTCCACTTTAGTTTTTCCACTATTCTCTGTCCACTTTAGTCTGTCCACTTTATTCTTTCCACTTTAGTCTTTCCACTATAGTCTTTCCACTATAGTCTGTCCACTATAGTCTGTCCACTTTAGTCTTTCCACTATTCTCTGTCCACTTTAGTCTTTCCACTATAGTCTCTACTTTATTCTGTCCACTACAGTCTGTCCACTTTAGTCTTTCCACTTTTGTTTTTCCGCTTTAGTCTGTCCACTTAGTCTTTCCACTTCAGTCTTTCCACTAGAGTCTGTCCACTTTAGTCTTTCCACTTTAGTCTTTCCACTTGAGTCTTTCCACTATTCTCTGTCCACTTTAGTCTTTCCACTTTATTCTTTCCACTTTAGTCTTTCCACTTTAGTCTTTCCACTATAGTCTGTCCACTTTAGTCTTTCCGCTT
The DNA here is from genome assembly GCA_030848855.1 of Branchinecta sandiegonensis. Taxonomy (NCBI): domain Eukaryota; kingdom Metazoa; phylum Arthropoda; class Branchiopoda; order Anostraca; family Branchinectidae; genus Branchinecta; species Branchinecta sandiegonensis. The sequence goes on along the minus strand of JAUPMV010000014.1, from coordinate 513,375 downwards.
TAGTCTGTCCACTTTATTCTGTCCACTACAGTCTTTCCACTATAGTCTGTCCACTTTAGTCTTTCCACTTAGTCTTTCCACTTCAGTCTTTCCACTAGAGTCTGTCCACTTTAGTCTTTCCGCTTTAGTCTGTCCACTTTAGTCTTTCAACTTTAGTCTGTCCACTTTAGTCTTTCCACTATAGTCTGTCCACTTTAGTCTTTCCACTATAGTCTGTCCACTTTAGTCTTTCCACTTTAGTCTTTCCACTTTAGTCTTTCCACTATAGTCTCCACTTTATTCTGTCCACTACAGGCTTTCCACTATAGTCTTTCCACTATAGTTTGTCCACTTTAGTCTTTCGTTTTTCCACTATTCTCTGTCCACTTTAGTCTGTCCACTTTATTCTTTCCACTTTAGTCTTTCCACTATAGTCTTTCCACTATAGTCTGTCCACTATAGTCTGTCCACTTTAGCCTTTCCAATATTCTCTGTCCACTTTAGTCTTTCCACTATAGTCTCCACTTTATTCTGTCCACTACAGTCTTTCCACTATAGTCTGTCCACTTTAGTCTTTCCACTATAGTCTGTCCACTTTAGTATTTCCAGTATTCTCTGTCCACTTTAGTCTTTCCACTATAGTCTACACTTTATTCTGTCCACTACAGTCTTTCCACTATAGTCTTTCCACTATAGTCTGTCCACTTTAGTCTTTCCACTTTAGTCTTTCCACTATAGTCTCCACTTTATTCTGTCCACTACAGTCTTTCCACTATAGTCTGTCCCCTTTAGTCTTTCCACTTTAGTCTTTCCACTTTAGTCTGTCCACTTTAGTCTTTCCACTATAGTCTGTCCACTTTAGTCTTTCCACTATTCTCTGTCCACTTTATTCTTTCCACTATACTCTCCACTTTATTCTGTCCACTACAGTCTTTCCACTATAGTCTGTCCACTTTAGTCTTTCCACTATAGTCTGTCCACTTTAGTATTTCCAGTATTCTCTGTCCACTTTAGTCTTTCCACTATAGTCAACACTTTATTCTGTCCACTACAGTCTTTCCACTATAGTCTTTCCACTATAGTCTGTCCACTTTAGTCTTTCCACTTTAGTCTTTCCACTATAGTCTCCACTTTATTCTGTCCACTACAGTCTTTCCACTTTAGTCTTTCCACTATTCTCTGTCCACTTTAGTCTTTCAACTTTATTCTTTCCACTTTAGTCTTTCCACTTTAGTCTTTCCACTATAGTCTGTCCACTTTAGTCTTTCCGCTTTAGTCTGTCCACTTTATTCTCTCCACTACAGTCTTTCCACTATAGTCTTTCCGCTTTAGTCTGTCCACTTTAGTCTTTCCACTTAGTCTTTCCACTTCAGTCTTTCCACTAGAGTCTGTCCACTTTAGTCTTTCCACTATAGTCTGTCCACTTTAGTCTTTCCACTTTAGTCTTTCCACTTTAGTCTTTCCACTATAGTCTCCACTTTATTCTGTCCACTACAGGCTTTCCACTATAGTCTTTCCACTATAGTTTGTCCACTTTAGTCTTTCCACTTTAGTTTGTCCACTATTCTCTGTCCACTTTAGTCTGTCCACTTTATTCTTTCCACTTTACTCTTTCCACTATAGTCTTTCCACTATAGTCTGTCCACTATAGTCTGTCCACTTTAGTCTTTCCACTATTCTCTGTCCACTTTAGTCTTTCCACTATAGTCTCCACTATATTCTGTCCACTACAGTCTGTCCACTTTAGTCTTTCCACTTTTGTTTTTCCGCTTTAGTCTGTCCACTTAGTCTTTCCACTTCAGTCTTTCCACTAGAGTCTGTCCACTTTAGTCTTTCCACTTTAGTCTTTCCACTTGAGTCTTTCCACTATTCTCTGTCCACTTTAGTCTTTCCACTTTATTCTGTCCACTTTAGTCTTTCCACTTTAGTCTGTCCACTTTAGTCTTTCCACTATAGTCTGTCCACTTTAGTCTTTCCACTATAGTCTGTCCACTTTAGTCTTTCCACTTTAGTCTTTCCACTTTAGTCTTTCCACTATAGTCTCCACTTTATTCTGTCCACTACAGGCTTTCCACTATAGTCTTTCCACTATAGTTTGTCCACTTTAGTCTTTCCACTTTAGTTTTTCCACTATTCTCTGTCCGCTTTAGTCTGTCCACTTTATTCTTTCCACTTTAGTCTTTCCACTATAGTCTTTCCACTATAGTCTGTCCACTATAGTCTGTCCACTTTAGTCTTTCCACTATTCTCTGTCCACTTTAGTCTTTCCACTATAGTCTCCACTTTATTCTGTCCACTACAGTCTTTCCACTATAGTCTTTCCACTAATGTCTGTCCACTTTAGTCTTTCCACTTTAGTCTTTCCACTATAGTCTCACTTTATTCTGTATACTACATTCTTTCCACTTTAGTCTTTCCACTATTCTCTGTCCACTTTAGTCTTTCCACTTTAGTCTTTCCACTATAGTCTCCACTCTATTCTGTCCACTACAGTCTCTCCACTATAGTCTTTCCACTATAGTCTGTCCACTTTAGTCTTTCCACTATTCTTTGTCCACTTTATTCTTTCCACTATACTCTCCACTTTATTCTGTCCGATACGGTCTTTCCACTATAGTCTGTCCACTTTAGTCTTTCCACTTTAGTCTTTCCACTTTAGTCTGTCCACTTTAGTCTTTCCACTATAGTCTGTCCACTTTAGTCTCTCCACTATTCTCTGTCCACTTTATTCTTTCCACTATACTCTCCACTTTATTCTGTCCACTACAGTCTTTCCACTATAGTCTGTCCACTTTAGTCTTTCCACTATAGTCTGTCCACTTTAGTATTTCCAGTATTCTCTGTCCACTTTAGTCTTTCCACTATAGTCTACACTTTATTCTGTCCACTACAGTCTTTCCACTTTAGTCTTTCCACTATAGTCTCTCCACTTTAGTCGTTCCACTTTAGTTTTTCCACTTTAGTCTGTCCACTTCAGTCTTTCCACTATAGTCTGTCCACTTTAGTCTTTCCACTTTAGTCTTTCCACTTTAGTCTTTCCACTTTAGTCTTTCCACTATAGTCTCCACTTCAGTCTTTCCACTAGAGTCTGTCCACTTTAGTCTTTCCACTTTATTTTGTCCACTTTAGTTTGTCCACTTTAGTCTTTCCACTATTCTCTGTCCACTATAGTCTTTCCACTATAGTATCTACTTTATTCTGTCCACTACAGTCTTTCCACTATAGTCTTTCCACTATAGTCTGTCCACTTTAGTCTTTCCTCTTTAGACTTTCCACTTTAGTCTGTCCACTTTAGTCTTTCCACTATAGTCTGTCCACTTTAGTCTTTCCACTTTAGTCTTTCCGCTTTAGTCTGTCCACTTAGTCTTTCCACTAGAGTCTGTCCACTTTAGTATTTCCACTTTAGTCTTTCCACTATAGTATCCACTTTATTCTGTCCACTACTGTCTTTCCACTATAGTCTTGCCACTATAGTCTGTCCACTTTAGTCTTTCCACTTTAGTCTTTCCACTAAAGTATCCACTTTATTCTGTCCACTACTGTCTTTCCACTATAGTCTTGCCACTATAGTCTGTCCACTTTAGTCTTTCCACTTTAGTCTTTCCACTAAAGTCTCCACTTTATTCTGTCCACTACAGTCTTTCCACTATAGTCTTTCCACTATAGTCTGTCCAATTTAGTCTTTCCACTATTCTCTGTCCACTTTAGTCTTTCCACTATTGTCTCCACTTTATTCTGTCCACTACAGTCTTTCCACTACAGTCTTTCCACTATAGTCTTTCCACTATAGTCTGTCCACTTTAGTCTTTCCACTATTCTCTGTCCACTTTAGTCTTCTACTTTAGTCTTTCCACTATAGTCTCCACTTTAATCTGTCCACTACAGTCTTTCCACTATAGTCTTTCCACTTTAGTTTTTCCACTATTCTCTGTCCACTTTAGTCTTTCCACTATAGTCTGTCCACTTTAGTCTTTCCACTTTAGTCTTTCCACTTTAGTCTTTCCACTATAGTCTCCACTTTATTCTGTCCACTACAGGCTTTCCACTATAGTCTTTCCACTATAGTTTGTCCACTTTAGTCTTTCCACTTAGTCTTTCCACTTCAGTCTTTCCACTAGAGTCTGTCCACTTTAGTCTTTCCGCTATAGTCTGTCCACTTTAGTCTTTCAACTCTAGTCTGTCCACTTTAGTCTTTCCACTATAGTCTGTCCACTTTAGTCTTTCCACTATAGTCTGTCCACTTTAGTCTTTCCACTTTAGTCTTTCCACTTTAGTCTTTCCACTATAGTCTCCACTTTATTCTGTCCACTACAGGCTTTCCACTATAGTCTTTCCACTATAGTTTGTCCACTTTAGTCTTTCCACTTTAGTTTTTCCACTATTCTCTGTCCACTTCAGTCTGTCCACTTTATTCTTTCCAATTTAGTCTTTCCACTATAGTCTTTCCACTATAGTCTGTCCACTATAGTCTGTCCACTTTAGTCTTTCCACTATTCTCTGTCCACTTTAGTCTTTCCACTATAGTCTCCACTTTATTCTGTCCACTACAGTCTGTCCACTTTAGTCTTTCCACTTTTGTTTTTCCGCTTTAGTCTGTCCACTTAGTCTTTCCACTTCAGTCTTTCCACTAGCGTCTGTCCACTTTAGTCTTTCCACTTTAGTCTTTCCACTTTAGTCTTTCCACTTTAGTCTTTCCACTATAGTCTCCACTTCAGTCTTTCCACTAGAGTCTGTCCACTTTAGTCTTTCCATATTTTGTCCACTTTAGTCTGTCCACTTTAGTCTTTCCACTATTCTCTGTCCACTATAGTCTTTCCACTATAGTCTCTACTTTATTCTGTCCACTACAGTCTTTCCACTATAGTCTTTCCACTATAGTCTGTCCACTTTAGTCTTTCCACTTTAGACTTTCCACTTTAGTCTGTCCACTTGAGTCTTTCCACTATAGTCTGTCCACTTTAGTCTTTCCACTTTAGTCTTTCCGCTTTAGTCTGTCCACTTAGTCTTTCCACTAGAGTCTGTCCACTTCAGTATTTCCACTTTAGTCTTTCCACTATAGTATCCACTTTATTCTGTCCACTACTGTCTTTCCACTATAGTCTTGCCACTATAGTCTGTCCACTTTAGTCTTTCCACTTTAGTCTTTCCACTAAAGTCTCCACTTTATTCTGTCCACTACAGTCTTTCCACTATAGTCTTTCCACTATAGTCTGTCCAATTTAGTCTTTCCACTATTCTCTGTCCACTTTAGTCTTCTACTTTTGTCTTTCCACTATAGTCTCCACTTTAATCTGTCCACTACAGTCTTTCCACTATAGTCTTTCCACTTTAGTTTTTCCACTATTCTCTGTCCACTTTAGTCTTTCCACTATAGTCTGTCCACTTTAGTCTTTCCACTTTAGTCTTTCCACTATAGTCTCCACTTTATTCTGTCCACTACAGGCTTTCCACTATAGTCTTTCCACTATAGTTTGTCCACTTTAGTCTTTCCACTTTAGTTTTTCCACTATTCTCTGTCCACTTTAGTCTTTCCACTTAGTCTTTCCACTTCAGTCTTTCCACTAGAGTCTGTCCACTTTAGTCTTTCCGCTTTAGTCTGTCCACTTTAGTCTTTCAACTTTAGTCTGTCCACTTTAGTCTTTCCACTATAGTCTGTCCACTTTAGTCTTTCCACTATAGTCTGTCCACTTTAGTCTTTCCACTTTAGTCTTTCCACTTTAGTCTTTCCACTATAGTCTCCACTTTATTCTGTCCACTACAGGCTTTCCACTATAGTCTTTCCACTATAGTTTGTCCACTTTAGTCTTTCCACTTTAGTTTTTCCACTATTCTCTGTCCACTTTAGTCTGTCCACTTTATTCTTTCCACTTTAGTCTTTCCACTATAGTCTTTCCACTATAGTCTGTCACTATAGTCTGTCTACTTTAGTCTTTCCACTATTCTCTGTCCACTTTAGTCTTTCCACTATAGTCTCCACTTTATTCTGTCCACTACAGTCTGTCCACTTTAGTCTTTCCACTTTTGTTTTTCCGCTTTAGTCTGTCCACTTAGTCTTTCCACTTCAGTCTTTCCACTAGCGTCTGTCCACTTTAGTCTTTCCACTTTAGTCTTTCCACTTGAGTCTTTCCACTATTCTCTGTCCACTTTAGTCTTTCCACTTTATTCTTTCCACTTTAGTCTTTCCACTTTAGTCTTTCCACTATAGTCTGTCCACTTTAGTCTTTCCACTTTAGTCTGTCCACTTTATTCTGTCCACTACAGTCTTTCCACTATAGTCTTTCCACTATAGTCTGTCCACTTTAGTCTTTCCACTTAGTCTTTCCACTTCAGTCTTTCCACTAAAGTCTGTCCACTTTAGTCTTTCCGCTTTAGTCTGTCCACTTTAGTCTTTCAACTTTAGTCTGTCCACTTTAGTCTTTCCACTATAGTCTGTCCAATTTAGTCTTTCCACTATAGTCTGTCCACTTTAGTCTTTCCACTTTAGTGTTTCCACTTTAGTCTTTCCACTATAGTCTCCACTTTATTCTGTCCACTACAGGCTTTCCACTATAGTCTTTCCACTATAGTTTGTCCACTTTAGTCTTTCCACTTTAGTTTTTCCACTATTCTCTGTCCACTTTAGTCTGTCCACTTTATTCTTTCCACTTTAGTCGTTCCACTATAGTCTTTCCACTATAGTCTGTCCACTATAGTCTGTCCACTTTAGTCTTTCCACTATTCTCTGTCCACTTTAGTCTTTCCACTATATTCTCCACTTTATTCTGTCCACTACAGTCTGTCCACTTTAGTCTTTCCACTTTTGTTTTTCCGCTTTAGTCTGTCCACTTAGTCTTTCCACTTCAGTCTTTCCACTAGAGTCTGTCCACTTTAGTCTTTCCACTTTAGTCTTTCCACTTGAGTCTTTCCACTATTCTCTGTCCACTTTAGTCTTTCCACTTTATTCTTTCCACTTTAGTCTTTCCACTTTAGTCTTTCCACTATAGTCTGTCCACTTTAGTCTTTCCGCTTTAGTCTGTCCACTTTATTCTGTCCACTACAGTCTTTCCACTATAGTCTTTCCACTATAGTCTGTCCACTTTAGTCTTTCCACTTAGTCTTTCCACTTCAGTCTTTCCACTAGAGTCTGTCCACTTTAGTCTTTCCGCTTTAGTCTGTCCACTTTAGTCTTTCAACTTTAGTCTGTCCACTTTAGTCTTTCCACTATAGTCTGTCCACTTTAGTCTTTCCACTATAGTCTGTCCACTTTAGTCTTTCCACTTTAGTCTTTCCACTTTAGTCTTTCCACTATAGTCTCCACTTTATTCTTTCCACTACAGGCTTTCCACTATAGTCTTTCCACTATAGTTTGTCCACTTTAGTCTTTCCACTTTAGTTTTTCCACTATTCTCTGTCCACTTTAGTCTGTCCACTTTATTCTTTCCACTTTAGTCTTTCCACTATAGTCTTTCCACTTTAGTCTTTCCACTATAGTCTCCACTTTATTCTGTCCACTACAGTCTTTCCACTTTCGTCTTTCCACTATTATCTGTCCACTTTAGTCTTTCCACTTTAGTCTTTCCACTATAGTCTCCACTCTATTCTGTCCACTACAGTCTCTCCACTATAGTCTTTCCACTATAGTCTGTCCACTTTAGTCTTTCCACTATCCTCTGTCCACTTTATTCTTTCCACTATACTCTCCACTTTATTCTGTCCACTACAGTCTTTCCACTATAGTCTGTCCACTTTAGTCTTTCCACTTTAGTCTTTCCACTTTAGTCTGTCCACTTTAGTCTTTCCACTATAGTCTGTCCACTTTAGTCTTTCCACTATTCTCTGTCCACTTTATTCTTTCCACTATACTCTCCACTTTATTCTGTCCACTACAGTCTTTCCACTATAGTCTGTCCACTTTAGTCTTTCCACTATAGTCTGTCCACTTTAGTATTTCCAGTATTCTCTGTCCACTTTAGTCTTTCCACTATAGTCTACACTTTATTCTGTCCACTACAGTCTTTCCACTATAGTCTTTCCACTATAGTCTCTCCACTTTAGTCGTTCCACTTTAGTTTTTCCACTTTAGTCTGTCCACTTCAGTCTTTCCACTATAGTCTGTCCACTTTAGTCTTTCCACTTTAGTCTTTCCACTAAAGTCTCCACTTTATTCTGTCCACTACAGTCTTTCCACTATAGTCTTTCCACTATAGTCTGTCCAATTTAGTCTTTCCACTATTCTCTGTCCACTTTAGTCTTTCCACTATTGTCTCCACTTTATTCTGTCCACTACAGTCTTTCCACTATAGTCTTTCCACTATAGTCTGTCCACTTTAGTCTTTCCACTATTCTCTGTCCACTTTAGTCTTCTACTTTAGTCTTTCCACTATAGTCTCCACTTTAATCTGTCCACTACAGTCTTTCCACTATAGTCTTTCCACTATAGTCTGTCCACTTTAGTCTTTCCACTTCATTCTTTCTACTTTAGTCTGTCCACTTTAGTCTTTCCACTATAGTCTGTCCACTTTAGTCTTTCGACTTTAGTCTTTCCACTTTAGTCTTTCCACTTTAGTCTTTCCATTATAGTCTCCACTTTATTCTGTCCACTACAGTCTGTCCACTTTAGTCTTTCCACTTTTGTTTTTCCGCTTTAGTCTGTCCACTTAGTCTTTCCACTTCAGTCTCTCCACTAGAGTCTGTCCACTTTAGTCTTTCCACTTTAGTCTTTCCACTTGAGTCTTTCCACTATTCTCTGTCCACTTTAGTCTTTCCACTTTATTCTTTCCACTTTAGTCTTTCCACTTTAGTCTTTCCACTATAGTCTGTCCACTTTAGTCTTTCCGCTTTAGTCTGTCCACTTTATTCTGTCCACTACAGTCTTTCCACTATAGTCTTTCCACTAGAGTCTGTCCACTTTAGTCTTTCCATATTTTGTCCACTTTAGTCTGTCCACTTTAGTCTTTCCACTATTCTCTGTCCACTATAGTCTTTCCACTATAGTCTCTACTTTATTCTGTCCACTACAGTCTTTCCACTATAGTCTTTCCACTATAGTCTGTCCACTTTAGTCTTTCCACTTTAGACTTTCCACTTTAGTCTGTCCACTTGAGTCTTTCCACTATAGTCTGTCCACTTTAGTCTTTCCACTTTAGTCTTTCCGCTTTAGTCTGTCCACTTAGTCTTTCCACTAGAGTCTGTCCACTTCAGTATTTCCACTTTAGTCTTTCCACTATAGTATCCACTTTATTCTGTCCACTACTGTCTTTCCACTATAGTCTTGCCACTATAGTCTGTCCACTTTAGTCTTTCCACTTTAGTCTTTCCACTAAAGTCTCCACTTTATTCTGTCCACTACAGTCTTTCCACTATAGTCTTTCCACTATAGTCTGTCCAATTTAGTCTTTCCACTATTCTCTGTCCACTTTAGTCTTCTACTTTTGTCTTTCCACTATAGTCTCCACTTTAATCTGTCCACTACAGTCTTTCCACTATAGTCTTTCCACTTTAGTTTTTCCACTATTCTCTGTCCACTTTAGTCTTTCCACTATAGTCTGTCCACTTTAGTCTTTCCACTTTAGTCTTTCCACTTTAGTCTTTCCACTATAGTCTCCACTTTATTCTGTCCACTACAGGCTTTCCACTATAGTCTTTCCACTATAGTTTGTCCACTTTAGTCTTTCCACTTTAGTTTTTCCACTATTCTCTGTCCACTTTAGTCTTTCCACTTAGTCTTTAAACTTCAGTCTTTCCACTAGAGTCTGTCCACTTTAGTCTTTCCGCTTTAGTCTGTCCACTTTAGTCTTTCAACTTTAGTCTGTCCACTTTAGTCTTTCCACTATAGTCTGTCCACTTTAGTCTTTCCACTATAGTCTGTCCACTTTAGTCTTTCCACTTTAGTCTTTCCACTTTAGTCTTTCCACTATAGTCTCCACTTTATTCTGTCCACTACAGGCTTTCCACTATAGTCTTTCCACTACAGTTTGTCCACTTTAGTCTTTCCACTTTAGTTTTTCCACTATTCTCTGCTCACTTTAGTCTGTCCACTTTATTCTTTCCACTTTAGTCTTTCCACTATAGTCTTTCCACTATAGTCTGTCACTATAGTCTGTCTACTTTAGTCTTTCCACTATTCTCTGTCCACTTTAGTCTTTCCACTATAGTCTCCACTTTATTCTGTCCATTACAGTCTGTCCACTTTAGTCTTTCCACTTTTGTTTTTCCGCTTTAGTCTGTCCACTTAGTCTTTCCACTTCAGTCTTTCCACTAGCGTCTGTCCACTTTAGTCTTTCCACTTTAGTCTTTCCACTTGAGTCTTTCCACTATTCTCTGTCCACTTTAGTCTTTCCACTTTATTCTTTCCACTTTAGTCTTTCCACTTTAGTCTTTCCACTATAGTCTGTCCACTTTAGTCTTTCCACTTTAGTCTGTCCACTTTATTCTGTCCACTACAGTCTTTCCACTATAGTCTTTCCACTATAGTCTGTCCACTTTAGTCTTTCCACTTAGTCTTTCCACTTCAGTCTTTCCACTTAAGTCTGTCCACTTTAGTCTTTCCGCTTTAGTCTGTCCACTTTAGTCTTTCAACTTTAGTCTGTCCACTTTAGTCTTTCCACTATAGTCTGTCCACTTTAGTCTTTCCACTATAGTCTGTCCACTTTAGTCTTTCCACTTTAGTGTTTCCACTTTAGTCTTTCCACTATAGTCTCCACTTTATTCTGTCCACTACAGGCTTTCCACTATAGTCTTTCCACTATAGTTTGTCCACTTTAGTCTTTCCACTTTAGTTTTTCCACTATTCTCTGTCCACTTTAGTCTGTCCACTTTATTCTTTCCACTTTAGTCGTTCCACTATAGTCTTTCCACTATAGTCTGTCCACTATAGTCTGTCCACTTTAGTCTTTCCACTATTCTCTGTCCACTTTAGTCTTTCCACTATATTCTCCACTTTATTCTGTCCACTACAGTCTGTCCACTTTAGTCTTTCCACTTTTGTTTTTCCGCTTTAGTCTGTCCACTTAGTCTTTCCACTTCAGTCTTTCCACTAGAGTCTGTCCACTTTAGTCTTTCCACTTTAGTCTTTCCACTTGAGTCTTTCCACTATTCTCTGTCCACTTTAGTCTTTCCACTTTATTCTTTCCACTTTAGTCTTTCCACTTTAGTCTTTCCACTATAGTCTGTCCACTTTAGTCTTTCCGCTTTAGTCTGTCCACTTTATTCTGTCCACTACAGTCTTTCCACTATAGTCTTTCCACTATAGTCTGTCCACTTTAGTCTTTCCACTTAGTCTTTCCACTTCAGTCTTTCCACTAGAGTCTGTCCACTTTAGTCTTTCCGCTTTAGTCTGTCCACTTTAGTCTTTCAACTTTAGTCTGTCCACTTTAGTCTTTCCACTATAGTCTGTCCACTTTAGTCTTTCCACTATAGTCTGTCCACTTTAGTCTTTCCACTTTAGTCTTTCCACTTTAGTCTTTCCACTATAGTCTCCACTTTATTCTTTCCACTACAGGCTTTCCACTATAGTCTTTCCACTATAGTTTGTCCACTTTAGTCTTTCCACTTTAGTTTTTCCACTATTCTCTGTCCACTTTAGTCTGTCCACTTTATTCTTTCCACTTTAGTCTTTCCACTATAGTCTTTCCACTATAGTCTGTCCACTATAGTCTGTCCACTTTAGTCTTTCCACTATTCTCTGTCCACTTTAGTCTTTCCACTATAGTCTCCACTTTATTCTGTCCACTACAGTCTTTCCACTATAGTCTTTCCACTATAGTCTGTCCACTTTAGTCTTTCCACTTTAGTCTTTCCACTATAGTCTCCACTTTATTCTGTCCACTACAGTCTTTCCACTTTCGTCTTTCCACTATTATCTGTCCACTTTAGTCTTTCCACTTTAGTCTTTCCACTATAGTCTCCACTCTATTCTGTCCACTACAGTCTCTCCACTATAGTCTTTCCACTATAGTCTGTCCACTTTAGTCTTTCCACTATCCTCTGTCCACTTTATTCTTTCCACTATACTCTCCACTTTATTCTGTCCACTACAGTCTTTCCACTATAGTCTGTCCACTTTAGTCTTTCCACTTTAGTCTTTCCACTTTAGTCTGTCCACTTTAGTCTTTCCACTATAGTCTGTCCACTTTAGTCTTTCCACTATTCTCTGTCCACTTTATTCTTTCCACTATACTCTCCACTTTATTCTGTCGACTACAGTCTTTCCACTATAGTCTGTCCACTTTAGTCTTTCCACTATAGTCTGTCCACTTTAGTATTTCCAGTATTCTCTGTCCACTTTAGTCTTTCCACTATAGTCTACACTTTATTCTGTCCACTACAGTCTTTCCACTATAGTCTTTCCACTATAGTCTCTCCACTTTAGTCGTTCCACTTTAGTTTTTCCACTTTAGTCTGTCCACTTCAGTCTTTCCACTATAGTCTGTCCACTTTAGTCTTTCCACTTTAGTCTTTCCACTAAAGTCTCCACTTTATTCTGTCCACTACAGTCTTTCCACTATAGTCTTTCCACTATAGTCTGTCCAATTTAGTCTTTCCACTATTCTCTGTCCACTTTAGTCTTTCCACTATTGTCTCCACTTTATTCTGTCCACTACAGTCTTTCCACTATAGTCTTTCCACTATAGTCTGTCCACTTTAGTCTTTCCACTATTCTCTGTCCACTTTAGTCTTCTACTTTAGTCTTTCCACTATAGTCTCCACTTTAATCTGTCCACTACAGTCTTTCCACTATAGTCTTTCCACTATAGTCTGTCCACTTTAGTCTTTCCACTTCATTCTTTCTACTTTAGTCTGTCCACTTTAGTCTTTCCACTATAGTCTGTCCACTTTAGTCTTTCCACTTTAGTCTTTCCACTTTAGTCTTTCCACTTTAGTCTTTCCATTATAGTCTCCACTTTATTCTGTCCACTACAGTCTGTCCACTTTAGTCTTTCCACTTTTGTTTTTCCGCTTTAGTCTGTCCACTTAGTCTTTCCACTTCAGTCTCTCCACTAGAGTCTGTCCACTTTAGTCTTTCCACTTTAGTCTTTCCACTTGAGTCTTTCCACTATTCTCTGTCCACTTTAGTCTTTCCACTTTATTCTTTCCACTTTAGTCTTTCCACTTTAGTCTTTCCACTATAGTCTGTCCACTTTAGTCTTTCCGCTTTAGTCTGTCCACTTTATTCTGTCCACTACAGTCTTTCCACTATAGTCTTTCCACTATAGTCTGTCCACTTTAGTCTTTCCACTTAGTCTTTCCACTTCAGTCTTTCCACTAGAGTCTGTCCACTTTAGTCTTTCCGCTTTAGTCTGTCCACTTTAGTCTTTCAACTTTAGTCTGTCCACTTTAGTCTTTCCACTATAGTCTGTCCACTTTAGTCTTTCCACTATAGTCTGTCCACTTTAGTCTTTCCACTTTAGTCTTTCCACTTTAGTCTTTCCACTATAGTCTCCACTTTATTCTGTCCACTACAGGCTTTCCACTATAGTCTTTCCACTATAGTTTGTCCACTTTAGTCTTTCCACTTTAGTTTTTCCACTATTCTCTGTCCACTTTAGTCTGTCCACTTTATTCTTTCCACTTTAGTCTTTCCACTGTAGTCTTTCCACTATAGTCTGTCCACTATAGTCTGTCCACTTTAGTCTTTCCACTATTCTCTGTCCACTTTAGTCTTTCCACTATAGTCTCCACTTTATTCTGTCCACTACAGTCTTTCCACTATAGTCTTTCCACTATAGTCTGTCCACTTTAGTCTTTCCACTTTAGTCTTTCCACTATAGTCTCCACTTTATTCTGTCCACTACAGTCTTTCCACTTTAGTCTTTCCACTATTATCTGTCCACTTTAGTCTTTCCACTTTAGTCTTTCCACTATAGTCTCCACTCTATTCTGTCCACTACAGTCTGTCCACTTTAGTCTTTCCACTATAGTCTGTCCACTTTAGTCTTTCCACTATTCTCTGTCCACTTTATTCTTTCCACTATACTCTCCACTTTATTCTGTCCACTACAGTCTTTCCACTATAGTCTGTCCACTTTAGTCTTTCCACTTTAGTCTTTCCACTTTAGTCTGTCCACTTTAGTCTTTCAACTATAGTCTGTCCACTTTAGTCTTTCCACTATTCTCTGTCCACTTTATTCTTACCACTATACTCTCCACTTTATTCTGTCCACTACAGTCTTTCCACTATAGTCTGTCCACTTTAGTCTTTCCACTATAGTCTGTCCACTTTAGTATTTCCAGTATTCTCTGTCCACTTTAGTCTTTCCACTATAGTCTACACTTTATTCTGTCCACTACAGTCTTTCCACTATAGTCTTTCCACTATAGTCTCTCCACTTTAGTCGTTCCACTTTAGTTTTTCCACTTTAGTCTGTCCACTTCAGTCTTTCCACTATAGTCTGTCCACTTTAGTCTTTCCACAATAGTCTTTCCACTAAAGTCTCCACTTTATTCTGTCCACTACAGTCTTTCCACTATAGTCTTTCCTCTATAGTCTGTCCAATTTAGTCTTTCCACTATTCTCTGTCCACTTTAGTCTTTCCACTATTGTCTCCACTTTATTCTGTCCACTTCAGTCTTTCCACTATAGTCTTTCAACTATAGTCTGTCCACTTTAGTCTTTCCACTATTCTCTGTCCACTTTAGTATTTCCAGTATTCTCTGTCCACTTTAGTCTTTCCACTATAGTCTACACTTTATTCTGTCCACTACAGTCTTTCCACTATAGTCTTTTCACTATAGTCTCTCCACTTTAGTCGGTCCACTTTAGTTTTTCCACTATAGTCTGTCCACTTCAGTCTTTCCACTATAGTCTGTCCACTTTAGTCTTTCCACTTTAGTCTTTCCACTATTGTCTCCACTTTATTCTGTCCACTACAGTCTTTCCACTATAGTCTTTCCACTATAGTCTGTCCACTTTAGTCTTTCCACTATTCTCTGTCCACTTTAGTCTTCTACTTTAGTCTTTCCACTATAGTCTCCACTTTAATCTGTCCACTACAGTCTTTCCACTATAGTCTTTCCACTATAGTCTGTCCACTTTAGTCTTTCCACTTCATTCTTTCTACTTTAGTCTGTCCACTTTAGTCTTTCCACTATAGTCTGTCCACTTTAGTCTTTCCACTTTAGTCTTTCCACTTTAGTCTTTCCACTTTAGTCTTTCCATTATAGTCTCCACTTTATTCTGTCCACTACAGTCTGTCCACTTTAGTCTTTCCACTTTTGTTTTTCCGCTTTAGTCTGTCCACTTAGTCTTTCCACTTCAGTCTCTCCACTAGAGTCTGTCCACTTTAGTCTTTCCACTTTAGTCTTTCCACTTGAGTCTTTCCACTATTCTCTGTCCACTTTAGTCTTTCCACTTTATTCTTTCCACTTTAGTCTTTCCACTTTAGTCTTTCCACTATAGTCTGTCCACTTTAGTCTTTCCGCTTTAGTCTGTCCACTTTATTCTGTCCACTACAGTCTTTCCACTATAGTCTTTCCACTATAGTCTGTCCACTTTAGTCTTTCCACTTAGTCTTTCCACTTCAGTCTTTCCACTAGAGTCTGTCCACTTTAGTCTTTCCGCTTTAGTCTGTCCACTTTAGTCTTTCAACTTTAGTCTGTCCACTTTAGTCTTTCCACTATAGTCTGTCCACTTTAGTCTTTCCACTATAGTCTGTCCACTTTAGTCTTTCCACTTTAGTCTTTCCACTTTAGTCTTTCCACTATAGTCTCCACTTTATTCTGTCCACTACAGGCTTTCCACTATAGTCTTTCCACTATAGTTTGTCCACTTTAGTCTTTCCACTTTAGTTTTTCCACTATTCTCTGTCCACTTTAGTCTGTCCACTTTCTTCTTTCCACTTTAGTCTTTCCACTATAGTCTTTCCACTATAGTCTGTCCACTATAGTCTGTCCACTTTAGTCTTTCCACTATTCTCTGTCCACTTTAGTCTTTCCACTATAGTCTCCACTTTATTCTGTCCACTACAGTCTTTCCACTATAGTCTTTCCACTATAGTCTGTCCACTTTAGTCTTTCCACTTTAGTCTTTCCACTATAGTCTCCACTTTATTATGTCCACTACAGTCTTTCCACTTTAGTCTTTCCACTATTATCTGTCCACTTTAGTCTTTCCACTTTAGTCTTTCCACTATAGTCTCCACTCTATTCTGTCCACTACAGTCTCTCCACTACAGTCTTTCCACTATAGTCTGTCCACTTTAGTCTTTCCACTATTCTCTGTCCACTTTATTCTTTCCACTATACTCTCCACTTTATTCTGTCCACTACAGTCTTTCCACTATAGTCTGTCCACTTTAGTCTTTCCACTTTAGTCTTTCCACTTTAGTCTGTCCACTTTAGTCTTTCCACTATAGTCTGTCCACTTTAGTCTTTCCACTATTCTCTGTCCACTTTATTCTTACCACTATACTCTCCACTTTATTCTGTCCACTACAGTCTTTCCACTATAGTCTGTCCACTTTAGTATTTCCACTATAGTCTGTCCACTTTAGTATTTCCAGTATTCTCTGTCCACTTTAGTCTTTCCACTATAGTCTACACTTTATTCTGTCCACTACAGTCTTTCCACTATAGTCTTTCCACTATAGTCTCTCCACTTTAGTCGTTCCACTTTAGTTTTTCCACTTTAGTCTGTCCACTTCAGTCTTTCCACTATAGTCTGTCCACTTTAGTCTTTCCACAATAGTCTTTTCACTAAAGTCTCCGCTTTATTCTGTCCACTACAGTCTTTCCACTATAGTCTTTCCACTATAGTCTGTCCAATTTAGTCTTTCCACTATTCTCTGTCCACTTTAGTCTTTCCACTATTGTCTCCACTTTATTCTGTCCACTTCAGTCTTTCCACTATAGTCTTTCAACTATAGTCTGTCCACTTTAGTCTTTCCACTATTCTCTGTCCACTTTAGTATTTCCAGTATTCTCTGTCCACTTTAGTCTTTCCACTATAGTCTACACTTTATTCTGTCCACTACAGTCTTTCCACTATAGTCTTTCCACTATAGTCTCTCCACTTTAGTCGTTCCACTTTAGTTTTTCCACTTTAGTCTGTCCACTTCAGTCTTTCCACTATAGTCTGTCCACTTTAGTCTTTCCACTTTAGTCTTTCCACTAAAGTCTCCACTTTATTCTGTCCACTACAGTCTTTCCACTATAGTCTTTCCACTATAGTCTGTCCAATTTAGTCTTTCCACTATTCTCTGTCCACTTTAGTCTTTCCACTATTGTCTCCACTTTATTCTGTCCACTACAGTCTTTCCACTATAGTCTTTCCACTATAGTCTGTCCACTATAGTCTTTCCACTATAGTCTTTCCACTATAGTCTTTCCACTATAGTCTGTCCAATTTAGTCTTTCCACTATTCTCTGTCCACTTTAGTCTTTCCACTATTGTCTCCACTTTATTCTGTCCACTTCAGTCTTTCCACTATAGTCTTTCAACTATAGTCTGTCCACTTTAGTCTTTCCACTATTCTCTGTCCACTTTAGTATTTCCAGTATTCTCTGTCCACTTTAGTCTTTCCACTATAGTCTACACTTTATTCTGTCCACTACAGTCTTTCCACTATAGTCTTTCCACTATAGTCTGTCCACTTTAGTCTTTCCACTTCATTCTTTCTACTTTAGTCTGTCCACTTTAGTCTTTCCACTATAGTCTGTCCACTTTAGTCTTTCCACTTTAGTCTTTCCACTTTAGTCTGTCCACTTTAATCTTTCCACTATAGTCTCAACTTTATTCTGTCCACTACAGTCTGTCCACTTTAGTCTTTCCACTTTTGTTTTTCCGCTTTAGTCTGTCCACTTAGTCTTTCCACTTCAGTCTCTCCACTAGAGTCTGTCCACTTTAGTCTTTCCACTTTAGTCTTTCCACTTGAGTCTTTCCACTATTCTCTGTCCACTTTAGTCTTTCCACTTTATTCTTTCCACTTTAGTCTTTCCACTTTAGTCTTTCCACTATAGTCTGTCCACTTTAGTCTTTCCGCTTTAGTCTGTCCACTTTATTCTGTCCACTACAGTCTTTCCACTATAGTCTTTCCACTATAGTCTGTCCACTTTAGTCTTTCCACTTACTCTTTCCACTTCAGTCTTTCCACTAGAGTCTGTCCACTTTAGTCTTTCCGCTTTAGTCTGTCCACTTTAGTCTTTCAACTTTAGTCTGTCCACTTTAGTCTTTCCACTATAGTCTGTCCACTTTAGTCTTTCCACTATAGTCTGTCCACTTTAGTCTTTCCACTTTAGTCTTTCCACTTTAGTCTTTCCACTATAGTCTCCACTTTATTCTGTCCACTACAGGCTTTCCACTATAGTCTTTCCACTATAGTTTGTCCACTTTAGTCTTTCCACTTTAGTTTTTCCACTATTCTCTGTCCACTTTAGTCTGTCCACTTTATTCTTTCCACTTTAGTCTTTCCACTATAGTCTTTCCACTATAGTCTGTCCACTATAGTCTGTCCACTTTAGTCTTTCCACTATTATCTGTCCACTTTAGTCTTTCCACTATAGTCTCCACTTTATTCTGTCCACTACAGTCTTTCCACTATAGTCTTTCCACTATAGTCTGTCCACTTTAGTCTTTCCACTTTAGTCTTTCCACTATAGTCTCCACTTTATTCTGTCCACTACAGTCTTTCCACTTTAGTCTTTCAACTATTATCTGTCCACTTTAGTCTTTCCACTTTAGTCTTTCCACTATAGTCTCCACTCTATTCTGTCCACTACAGTCTCTCCACTACAGTCTTTCCACTATAGTCTGTCCACTTTAGTCTTTCCACTATTCTCTGTCCACTTTATTCTTTCCACTATACTCTCCACTTTATTCTGTCCACTACAGTCTTTCCACTATAGTCTGTCCACTTTAGTCTTTCCTCTTTAGTCTTTCCACTTTAGTCTGTCCACTTTAGTCTTTCCACTATAGTCTGTCCACTTTAGTCTTTCCACTATTCTCTGTCCACTTTATTCTTACCACTATATTCACCACTTTATTCTGTCCACTACGGTCTTTCCACTATAGTCTGTCCACTTTAGTCTTTCCACTATAGTCTGTCCACTTTAGTATTTCCAGTATTCTCTGTCCACTTTAGTCTTTCCACTATAGTCTACACTTTATTCTGTCCACTACAGTCTTTCCACTATAGTCTTTCCACTATAGTCTCTCCACTTTAGTCGTTCCACTTTAGTTTTTCCACTTTAGTCTGTCTACTTCAGTCTTTCCACTATAGTCTGTCCACTTTAGTCTTTCCACTTTAGTCTTTCCACTAAAGTCTCCACTTTATTCTGTCCACTACAGTCTTTCCACTATAGTCTTTCCACTATAGTCTGTCCAATTTAGTCTTTCCACTATACTCTGTCCACTTTAGTCTTTCCACTATTGTCTCCACTTTATTCTGTCCACTACAGTCTTTCCACTATAGTCTTTCCACTATAGTCTGTCCACTTTAGTCTTTCCACTATTCTCTGTCCACTTTAGTCTTTCCACTATAGTCTCCACTTTAATCTGTCCACTACAGTCTTTCCACTATAGTCTTTCCACTATAGTCTGTCCACTTTAGTCTTTCCACTTCATTCTTTCTACTTTGGTCTGTCCACTTTAGTCTTTCCACTATAGTCTGTCCACTTTAGTCTTTCCACTTTAGTCTTTCCACTTTAGTCTGTCCACTTTAGTCTTTCCACTATAGTCTGTCCACTTTAGTCTTTCCACTTTTGTTTTTCCGCTTTAGTCTGTCCACTTAGTCTTTCCTCTTCAGTCTTTCCACTAGAGTCTGTCCACTTTAGTCTTTCCACTTTAGTCTTTCCACTTGAGTCTTTCCACTATTCTCTGTCCACTTTAGTCTTTCCACTTTATTCTTTCCACTTTAGTCTTTCCACTTTAGTCTTTCCACTATAGTCTGTCCACTTTAGTCTTACTTTATTCTGTCCACTACAGTCTTTCCACTATAGTCTTTCCACTATAGTCTGTCCACTTTAGTCTTTCCACTTAGTCTTTCCACTTCAGTCTTTCCACTAGAGTCTGTCCACTTTAGTCTTTCCACTATAGTCTGTCCACTTTAGTCTTTCCACTATAGTCTGTCCACTTTAGTCTTTCCACTTTAGTCTTTCCACTTTAGTCTTTCCACTATAGTCTCCACTTCATTCTGTCCACTACAGTCTCTCCACTATAGTCTTTCCACTATAGTCTGTCCACTTTAGTCTTTCCACTATTCTCTGTCCACTTTATTCTTTCCACTATACTCTCCACTTTATTCTGTCCACTACAGTCTTTCCACTATAGTCTGTCCACTTTATTCTTTCCACTTTAGTCTTTCCACTTTAGTCTGTCCACTCTAGTCTTTCCACTATAGTCTGTCCACTTAGTCTTTCCACTATTCTCTGTCCACTTTATTCTTTCCACTATACTCTCCACTTTATTCTGTCCACTACAGTCTTTCCAATATAGTCTGTCCACTTTAGTCTTTCCACTATAGTCTGTCCACTTTAGTCTTTCCACTATTCTCTGTCCACTTTATTCCTTCCACTATACTCTCCACTTTATTCTGTCCACTACAGTCTTTCCTCTATAGTCTGTCCACTTTAGTCTTTCCACTATAGTCTGTCCACTTTAGTATTTCCACTATTCTCTGTCCACTTTAGTCTTTCCACTATAGTCTACACTTTATTCTGTCCACTACAGTCTTTCCGCTATAGTCTTTCCACTATAGTCCGTCCACTTTAGTCGTTCCACTTTAGTTTTTCCACTTTAGTCTGTCCACTTCAGTCTTTCCACTATAGTCTGTCCACTTTAGTCTTTCCACTTTAGTCTTTCCACTATAGTCTCCACTTTATTCTGTCCACTACAGTCTTTCCACTATAGTCTTTCCACTATAGTCTGTCCACTTTAGTCTTTCCACTATTCTCTGTCCACTTTAGTCTTCTACTTTAGTCTTTCCACTATAGTCTCCACTTTAATCTGTCCACTACAGTCTTTCCACTATAGTCTTTCCACTATAGTCTGTCCACTTTAGTCTTTCCACTTCATTCTTTCCACTTTAGTCTGTCCACTTTAGTCTTTCCACTATAGTCTGTCCACTTTAGTCTTTCCACTTTAGTCTTTCCACTTTAGTCTGTCCACTTTAGTCTTTCCACTATAGTCTGTCAACTTTAGTCTTTCCACTTTTGTTTTTCCGCATTAGTCTGTCACTTAGTCTTTCCACTTCAGTCTTTCCACTAGAGTCTGTCCACTTTAGTCTTTCCACTTTAGTCTTTCCACTTGAGTCTTTCCACTATTCTCTGTCCACTTTAGTCTTTCCACTTTATTCTTTCCACTTTCGTCTTTCCACTTTAGTCTTTCCACTATAGTCTGTCCACTTTAGTCTTTCCGCTTTAGTCTGTCCACTTTATTTTGTCCACTACAGTCTTTCCACTATAGTCTTTCCACTATAGTCTGTCCACTTTAGTCTTTCCACTTAGTCTTTCCACTTTAGTCTTTCCACTATAGTCTGTCCACTTTAGTATTTCCACTTTAGTCTTTCCACTTTCGTCTTTCCACTATAGTCTCCACTTTATTCTGTCCACTACAGTCTTTCCACTATAGTCTTTCCACTATAGTTTTTCTACTTTAGTCTTTCCACTTTAGTCTTTCCACTTTAGTCTGTCCACTTTAGTCTTTCCACTTTAGTCTTTCCACGTTAGTCTGTCCACTTTAGTCTTTCCACTATAGTCTGTCCACTTTAGTCTTTCCACTTTTGTTCCGCTTCAGTCTTTCCACTAGAGTCTGTCCACTTTAGTCTTTCCACTTTAGTCTGTCCACTTTAGTCTTTCCACTTTAGTCTGTCCACTTTAGTCTTTCAACTATAGTCTGTCCACTTTAGTCTTTCCACTATAGTCTGTCCACTTTAGTCTTTCCACTATAGTCTGTCCACTTTAGCCTTTCCACTTTAGTCTTTCCACTTTAGTCTGTCCACTTTAGTCTTTCCACTATAGTCTGTCTGTCCACTTAGTCTTTCCACTTCAGTCTTTCCACTAGAGTCTGTCCACTTTAGTCTTTCCACTTCAGTCTGTCCACTTTAGTCTGTCCACTTTAGTCTTTCCACTTTCGTCATTTCCACTATCGTCTGTCAACTTTAGTCTTTCCACTTTAGACTTTCCACTTTAGTCTCTCCACTTTAGTCTTTAAACTATAGTCTGTCCACTTTAGTTTTTCCACTTAGTCTTTCCACTATAGTCTGTCCACTTTAGTCTGTCCACTTAGTCTTTCCACTAGAGTCTGTCCACTTTAGTATTTCCACTTTAGTCTTTCCACTTTAGTCTGTCCACTCTAGTCTTTCCACTTTAGTCATTTCCACTATAGTCTGTCCACTTTAGTCTTTCCACTATTCTCTGTCCACTTTAGTCTTTCCACTTTAGTCTTTCCTCTATAGTCTCCACTTTATTCTGTCCACTACAGTCTTTCCACTATAGTCTTTCCACTATAGTCTGTCTGTCCACTTAGTCTTTCCACTTCAGTCTTTCCACTAGAGTCTGTCCACTTTAGTCTTTCCACTTCAGTCTGTCCACTTTAGTCTGTCCACTTTAGTCTTTCCACTTTCGTCATTTCCACTATCGTCTGTCAACTTTAGTCTTTCCACTTTAGACTTTCCACTTTAGTCTCTCCACTTTAGTCTTTAAACTATAGTCTGTCCACTTTAGTTTTTCCACTTAGTCTTTCCACTATAGTCTGTCCACTTTAGTCTGTCCACTTAGTCTTTCCACTAGAGTCTGTCCACTTTAGTATTTCCACTTTAGTCTTTCCACTTTAGTCTGTCCACTCTAGTCTTTCCACTTTAGTCATTTCCACTATAGTCTGTCCACTTTAGTCTTTCCACTTTAGTCTGTACACTTTAGTCTTTCCACTATAGTCTACACTTTATTCTGTCCACTATAGTCTTTCCACTATAGTCTGTCCACTTTAGTCTTTCCATTTTAGACTTTCCACTTTAGTCTGTACACTTTAGTCTTTCCACTATAGTCTGTCCACTTTAGTCTTTCCACTTTAGTTTTTCCACTTTAGTCTGTCCACTTCAGTCTTTCCACTATAGTCTGTCCACTTTAGTCTTTCCACTTTAGTTTTTCCACTTTAGTCTGTCCACTTAGTCTTTCCACTATAGTCTGTCCACTTTAGTCTTTCCACTTTAGTCTGTCCACTTTAGTCTTTCCACTTTAGTTTTTCCACTTTAGTCTGTCCACTTAGACTTTCCACTTTAGTCTGTACACTTTAGTCTTTCCACTATAGTCTGTCCACTTTAGTCTTTCCACTTTAGTTTTTCCACTTTAGTCTGTCCACTTCAGTCTTTCCACTAGAGTCTGTCCACTTTAGTCTTTCCACTTCAGTCTGTCCACTTTAGTCTGTCCACTTTAGTCTTTCCACTTTCGTCATTTCCACTATCGTCTGTCAACTTTAGTCTTTCCACTTTAGACTTTCCACTTTAGTCTCTCCACTTTAGTCTTTAAACTATAGTCTGTCCACTTTAGTTTTTCCACTTAGTCTTTCCACTATAGTCTGTCCACTTTAGTCTGTCCACTTAGTCTTTCCACTAGAGTCTGTCCACTTTAGTATTTCCACTTTAGTCTTTCCACTTTAGTCTGTCCACTCTAGTCTTTCCACTTTAGTCATTTCCACTATAGTCTGTCCACTTTAGTCTTTCCACTTTAGTCTGTACACTTTAGTCTTTCCACTATAGTCTACACTTTATTCTGTCCACTATAGTCTTTCCACTATAGTCTGTCCACTTTAGTCTTTCCATTTTAGACTTTCCACTTTAGTCTGTACACTTTAGTCTTTCCACTATAGTCTGTCCACTACAGTCTTTCCACTATAGTCTTTCCACTATAGTCTGTCCACTTTAGTCTTTCCACTTCATTCTTTCTACTTTAGTCTGTCCACTTTAGTCTTTCCACTATAGTCTGTCCACTTTAGTCTTTCCACTTTAGTCTTTCCACTTTAGTCTTTCCACTTTAGTCTTTCCATTATAGTCTCCACTTTATTCTGTCCACTACAGTCTGTCCACTTTAGTCTTTCCACTTTTGTTTTTCCGCTTTAGTCTGTCCACTTAGTCTTTCCACTTCAGTCTCTCCACTAGAGTCTGTCCACTTTAGTCTTTCCACTTTAGTCTTTCCACTTGAGTCTTTCCACTATTCTCTGTCCACTTTAGTCTTTCCACTTTATTCTTTCCACTTTAGTCTTTCCACTTTAGTCTTTCCACTATAGTCTGTCCACTTTAGTCTTTCCGCTTTAGTCTGTCCACTTTATTCTGTCCACTACAGTCTTTCCACTATAGTCTTTCCACTATAGTCTGTCCACTTTAGTCTTTCCACTTAGTCTTTCCACTTCAGTCTTTCCACTAGAGTCTGTCCACTTTAGTCTTTCCGCTTTAGTCTGTCCACTTTAGTCTTTCAACTTTAGTCTGTCCACTTTAGTCTTTCCACTATAGTCTGTCCACTTTAGTCTTTCCACTATAGTCTGTCCACTTTAGTCTTTCCACTTTAGTCTTTCCACTTTAGTCTTTCCACTATAGTCTCCACTTTATTCTGTCCACTACAGGCTTTCCACTATAGTCTTTCCACTATAGTTTGTCCACTTTAGTCTTTCCACTTTAGTTTTTCCACTATTCTCTGTCCACTTTAGTCTGTCCACTTTATTCTTTCCACTTTAGTCTTTCCACTATAGTCTGTCCACTATAGTCTGTCCACTTTAGTCTTTCCACTATTCTCTGTCCACTTTAGTCTTTCCACTATAGTCTCCACTTTATTCTGTCCACTACAGTCTTTCCACTATAGTCTTTCCACTATAGTCTGTCCACTTTAGTCTTTCCACTTTAGTCTTTCCACTATAGTCTCCACTTTATTCTGTCCACTACAGTCTTTCCACTTTAGTCTTTCCACTATTATCTGTCCACTTTAGTCTTTCCACTTTAGTCTTTCCACTATAGTCTCCACTCTATTCTGTCCACTACAGTCTCTCCACTACAGTCTTTCCACTATAGTCTGTCCACTTTAGTCTTTCCACTATTCTCTGTCCACTTTATTCTTTCCACTATACTCTCCACTTTATTCTGTCCACTACAGTCTTTCCACTATAGTCTGTCCACTTTAGTCTTTCCACTTTAGTCTTTCCACTTTAGTCTGTCCACTTTAGTCTTTCCACTATAGTCTGTCCACTTTAGTCTTTCCACTATTCTCTGTCCACTTTATTCTTACCACTATACTCTCCACTTTATTCTGTCCACTACAGTCTTTCCACTATAGTCTGTCCACTTTAGTATTTCCACTATAGTCTGTCCACTTTAGTATTTCCAGTATTCTCTGTCCACTTTAGTCTTTCCACTATAGTCTACACTTTATTCTGTCCACTACAGTCTTTCCACTATAGTCTTTCCACTATAGTCTCTCCACTTTAGTCGTTCCACTTTAGTTTTTCCACTTTAGTCTGTCCACTTCAGTCTTTCCACTATAGTCTGTCCACTTTAGTCTTTCCACAATAGTCTTTTCACTAAAGTCTCCGCTTTATTCTGTCCACTACAGTCTTTCCACTATAGTCTTTCCACTATAGTCTGTCCAATTTAGTCTTTCCACTATTCTCTGTCCACTTTAGTCTTTCCACTATTGTCTCCACTTTATTCTGTCCACTTCAGTCTTTCCACTATAGTCTTTCAACTATAGTCTGTCCACTTTAGTCTTTCCACTATTCTCTGTCCACTTTAGTATTTCCAGTATTCTCTGTCCACTTTAGTCTTTCCACTATAGTCTACACTTTATTCTGTCCACTACAGTCTTTCCACTATAGTCTTTCCACTATAGTCTCTCCACTTTAGTCGTTCCACTTTAGTTTTTCCACTTTAGTCTGTCCACTTCAGTCTTTCCACTATAGTCTGTCCACTTTAGTCTTTCCACTTTAGTCTTTCCACTAAAGTCTCCACTTTATTCTGTCCACTACAGTCTTTCCACTATAGTCTTTCCACTATAGTCTGTCCAATTTAGTCTTTCCACTATTCTCTGTCCACTTTAGTCTTTCCACTATTGTCTCCACTTTATTCTGTCCACTACAGTCTTTCCACTATAGTCTTTCCACTATAGTCTGTCCACTTTAGTCTTTCCACTATTCTCTGTCCACTTTAGTCTTCTACTTTAGTCTTTCCACTATAGTCTCCACTTTAATCTGTCCACTATAGTCTTTCCACTATAGTCTTTCCACTATAGTCTGTCCACTTTAGTCTTTCCACTTCATTCTTTCTACTTTAGTCTGTCCACTTTAGTCTTTCCACTATAGTCTGTCCACTTTAGTCTTTCCACTTTAGTCTTTCCACTTTAGTCTGTC
The DNA here is from genome assembly GCA_030848855.1 of Branchinecta sandiegonensis. Lineage (NCBI taxonomy): Eukaryota > Metazoa > Arthropoda > Branchiopoda > Anostraca > Branchinectidae > Branchinecta > Branchinecta sandiegonensis. The sequence goes on along the minus strand of JAUPMV010000014.1, from coordinate 487,097 downwards.
CACTTTAATCTTTCCACTATAGTCTCAACTTTATTCTGTCCACTACAGTCTGTCCACTTTAGTCTTTCCACTTTTGTTTTTCCGCTTTAGTCTGTCCACTTAGTCTTTCCACTTCAGTCTCTCCACTAGAGTCTGTCCACTTTAGTCTTTCCACTTTAGTCTTTCCACTTGAGTCTTTCCACTATTCTCTGTCCACTTTAGTCTTTCCACTTTATTCTTTCCACTTTAGTCTTTCCACTTTAGTCTTTCCACTATAGTCTGTCCACTTTAGTCTTTCCGCTTTAGTCTGTCCACTTTATTCTGTCCACTACAGTCTTTCCACTATAGTCTTTCCACTATAGTCTGTCCACTTTAGTCTTTCCACTTACTCTTTCCACTTCAGTCTTTCCACTAGAGTCTGTCCACTTTAGTCTTTCCGCTTTAGTCTGTCCACTTTAGTCTTTCAACTTTAGTCTGTCCACTTTAGTCTTTCCACTATAGTCTGTCCACTTTAGTCTTTCCACTATAGTCTGTCCACTTTAGTCTTTCCACTTTAGTCTTTCCACTTTAGTCTTTCCACTATAGTCTCCACTTTATTCTGTCCACTACAGGCTTTCCACTATAGTCTTTCCACTATAGTTTGTCCACTTTAGTCTTTCCACTTTAGTTTTTCCACTATTCTCTGTCCACTTTAGTCTGTCCACTTTATTCTTTCCACTTTAGTCTTTCCACTATAGTCTTTCCACTATAGTCTGTCCACTATAGTCTGTCCACTTTAGTCTTTCCACTATTATCTGTCCACTTTAGTCTTTCCACTATAGTCTCCACTTTATTCTGTCCACTACAGTCTTTCCACTATAGTCTTTCCACTATAGTCTGTCCACTTTAGTCTTTCCACTTTAGTCTTTCCACTATAGTCTCCACTTTATTCTGTCCACTACAGTCTTTCCACTTTAGTCTTTCAACTATTATCTGTCCACTTTAGTCTTTCCACTTTAGTCTTTCCACTATAGTCTCCACTCTATTCTGTCCACTACAGTCTCTCCACTACAGTCTTTCCACTATAGTCTGTCCACTTTAGTCTTTCCACTATTCTCTGTCCACTTTATTCTTTCCACTATACTCTCCACTTTATTCTGTCCACTACAGTCTTTCCACTATAGTCTGTCCACTTTAGTCTTTCCTCTTTAGTCTTTCCACTTTAGTCTGTCCACTTTAGTCTTTCCACTATAGTCTGTCCACTTTAGTCTTTCCACTATTCTCTGTCCACTTTATTCTTACCACTATACTCACCACTTTATTCTGTCCACTACGGTCTTTCCACTATAGTCTGTCCACTTTAGTCTTTCCACTATAGTCTGTCCACTTTAGTATTTCCAGTATTCTCTGTCCACTTTAGTCTTTCCACTATAGTCTACACTTTATTCTGTCCACTACAGTCTTTCCACTATAGTCTTTCCACTATAGTCTCTCCACTTTAGTCGTTCCACTTTAGTTTTTCCACTTTAGTCTGTCTACTTCAGTCTTTCCACTATAGTCTGTCCACTTTAGTCTTTCCACTTTAGTCTTTCCACTAAAGTCTCCACTTTATTCTGTCCACTACAGTCTTTCCACTATAGTCTTTCCACTATAGTCTGTCCAATTTAGTCTTTCCACTATACTCTGTCCACTTTAGTCTTTCCACTATTGTCTCCACTTTATTCTGTCCACTACAGTCTTTCCACTATAGTCTTTCCACTATAGTCTGTCCACTTTAGTCTTTCCACTATTCTCTGTCCACTTTAGTCTTCTACTTTAGTCTTTCCACTATAGTCTCCACTTTAATCTGTCCACTACAGTCTTTCCACTATAGTCTTTCCACTATAGTCTGTCCACTTTAGTCTTTCCACTTCATTCTTTCTACTTTGGTCTGTCCACTTTAGTCTTTCCACTATAGTCTGTCCACTTTAGTCTTTCCACTTTAGTCTTTCCACTTTAGTCTGTCCACTTTAGTCTTTCCACTATAGTCTGTCCACTTTAGTCTTTCCACTTTTGTTTTTCCGCTTTAGTCTGTCCACTTAGTCTTTCCTCTTCAGTCTTTCCACTAGAGTCTGTCCACTTTAGTCTTTCCACTTTAGTCTTTCCACTTGAGTCTTTCCACTATTCTCTGTCCACTTTAGTCTTTCCACTTTATTCTTTCCACTTTAGTCTTTCCACTTTAGTCTTTCCACTATAGTCTGTCCACTTTAGTCTTACTTTATTCTGTCCACTACAGTCTTTCCACTATAGTCTTTCCACTATAGTCTGTCCACTTTAGTCTTTCCACTTAGTCTTTCCACTTCAGTCTTTCCACTAGAGTCTGTCCACTTTAGTCTTTCCACTATAGTCTGTCCACTTTAGTCTTTCCACTATAGTCTGTCCACTTTAGTCTTTCCACTTTAGTCTTTCCACTTTAGTCTTTCCACTATAGTCTCCACTTCATTCTGTCCACTACAGTCTCTCCACTATAGTCTTTCCACTATAGTCTGTCCACTTTAGTCTTTCCACTATTCTCTGTCCACTTTATTCTTTCCACTATACTCTCCACTTTATTCTGTCCACTACAGTCTTTCCACTATAGTCTGTCCACTTTATTCTTTCCACTTTAGTCTTTCCACTTTAGTCTGTCCACTCTAGTCTTTCCACTATAGTCTGTCCACTTAGTCTTTCCACTACAGTCTTTCCAATATAGTCTGTCCACTTTAGTCTTTCCACTATAGTCTGTCCACTTTAGTCTTTCCACTATTCTCTGTCCACTTTATTCCTTCCACTATACTCTCCACTTTATTCTGTCCACTACAGTCTTTCCTCTATAGTCTGTCCACTTTAGTCTTTCCACTATAGTCTGTCCACTTTAGTATTTCCACTATTCTCTGTCCACTTTAGTCTTTCCACTATAGTCTACACTTTATTCTGTCCACTACAGTCTTTCCGCTATAGTCTTTCCACTATAGTCCGTCCACTTTAGTCGTTCCACTTTAGTTTTTCCACTTTAGTCTGTCCACTTCAGTCTTTCCACTATAGTCTGTCCACTTTAGTCTTTCCACTTTAGTCTTTCCACTATAGTCTCCACTTTATTCTGTCCACTACAGTCTTTCCACTATAGTCTTTCCACTATAGTCTGTCCACTTTAGTCTTTCCACTATTCTCTGTCCACTTTAGTCTTCTACTTTAGTCTTTCCACTATAGTCTCCACTTTAATCTGTCCACTACAGTCTTTCCACTATAGTCTTTCCACTATAGTCTGTCCACTTTAGTCTTTCCACTATAGTCTGTCAACTTTAGTCTTTCCACTTTTGTTTTTCCGCATTAGTCTGTCACTTAGTCTTTCCACTTCAGTCTTTCCACTAGAGTCTGTCCACTTTAGTCTTTCCACTTTAGTCTTTCCACTTGAGTCTTTCCACTATTCTCTGTCCACTTTAGTCTTTCCACTTTATTCTTTCCACTTTCGTCTTTCCACTTTAGTCTTTCCACTATAGTCTGTCCACTTTAGTCTTTCCGCTTTAGTCTGTCCACTTTATTTTGTCCACTACAGTCTTTCCACTATAGTCTTTCCACTATAGTCTGTCCACTTTAGTCTTTCCACTTAGTCTTTCCACTTTAGTCTTTCCACTATAGTCTGTCCACTTTAGTATTTCCACTTTAGTCTTTCCACTTTCGTCTTTCCACTATAGTCTCCACTTTATTCTGTCCACTACAGTCTTTCCACTATAGTCTTTCCACTATAGTTTTTCTACTTTAGTCTTTCCACTTTAGTCTTTCCACTTTAGTCTGTCCACTTTAGTCTTTCCACTTTAGTCTTTCCACGTTAGTCTGTCCACTTTAGTCTTTCCACTATAGTCTGTCCACTTTAGTCTTTCCACTTTTGTTCCGCTTCAGTCTTTCCACTAGAGTCTGTCCACTTTAGTCTTTCCACTTTAGTCTGTCCACTTTAGTCTTTCCACTTTAGTCTGTCCACTTTAGTCTTTCAACTATAGTCTGTCCACTTTAGTCTTTCCACTATAGTCTGTCCACTTTAGTCTTTCCACTATAGTCTGTCCACTTTAGCCTTTCCACTTTAGTCTTTCCACTTTAGTCTGTCCACTTTAGTCTTTCCACTATAGTCTGTCTGTCCACTTAGTCTTTCCACTTCAGTCTTTCCACTAGAGTCTGTCCACTTTAGTCTTTCCACTTCAGTCTGTCCACTTTAGTCTGTCCACTTTAGTCTTTCCACTTTCGTCATTTCCACTATCGTCTGTCAACTTTAGTCTTTCCACTTTAGACTTTCCACTTTAGTCTCTCCACTTTAGTCTTTAAACTATAGTCTGTCCACTTTAGTTTTTCCACTTAGTCTTTCCACTATAGTCTGTCCACTTTAGTCTTTCCGCTTTAGTCTGTCCACTTTATTTTGTCCACTACAGTCTTTCCACTATAGTCTTTCCACTATAGTCTGTCCACTTTAGTCTTTCCACTTTAGTCTGTCCACTTTAGTCTTTCCACTATAGTCTGTCAACTTTAGTCTTTCCACTTTTGTTTTTCCGCATTAGTCTGTCACTTAGTCTTTCCACTTCAGTCTTTCCACTAGAGTCTGTCCACTTTAGTCTTTCCACTTTAGTCTTTCCACTTGAGTCTTTCCACTATTCTCTGTCCACTTTAGTCTTTCCACTTTATTCTTTCCACTTTCGTCTTTCCACTTTAGTCTTTCCACTATAGTCTGTCCACTTTAGTCTTTCCGCTTTAGTCTGTCCACTTTATTTTGTCCACTACAGTCTTTCCACTATAGTCTTTCCACTATAGTCTGTCCACTTTAGTCTTTCCACTTAGTCTTTCCACTTTAGTCTTTCCACTATAGTCTGTCCACTTTAGTATTTCCACTTTAGTCTTTCCACTTTCGTCTTTCCACTATAGTCTCCACTTTATTCTGTCCACTACAGTCTTTCCACTATAGTCTTTCCACTATAGTTTTTCTACTTTAGTCTTTCCACTTTAGTCTTTCCACTTTAGTCTGTCCACTTTAGTCTTTCCACTTTAGTCTTTCCACGTTAGTCTGTCCACTTTAGTCTTTCCACTATAGTCTGTCCACTTTAGTCTTTCCACTTTTGTTCCGCTTCAGTCTTTCCACTAGAGTCTGTCCACTTTAGTCTTTCCACTTTAGTCTGTCCACTTTAGTCTTTCCACTTTAGTCTGTCCACTTTAGTCTTTCAACTATAGTCTGTCCACTTTAGTCTTTCCACTATAGTCTGTCCACTTTAGTCTTTCCACTATAGTCTGTCCACTTTAGCCTTTCCACTTTAGTCTTTCCACTTTAGTCTGTCCACTTTAGTCTTTCCACTATAGTCTGTCTGTCCACTTAGTCTTTCCACTTCAGTCTTTCCACTAGAGTCTGTCCACTTTAGTCTTTCCACTTCAGTCTGTCCACTTTAGTCTGTCCACTTTAGTCTTTCCACTTTCGTCATTTCCACTATCGTCTGTCAACTTTAGTCTTTCCACTTTAGACTTTCCACTTTAGTCTCTCCACTTTAGTCTTTAAACTATAGTCTGTCCACTTTAGTTTTTCCACTTAGTCTTTCCACTATAGTCTGTCCACTTTAGTCTGTCCACTTAGTCTTTCCACTAGAGTCTGTCCACTTTAGTATTTCCACTTTAGTCTTTCCACTTTAGTCTGTCCACTCTAGTCTTTCCACTTTAGTCATTTCCACTATAGTCTGTCCACTTTAGTCTTTCCACTATTCTCTGTCCACTTTAGTCTTTCCACTTTAGTCTTTCCTCTATAGTCTCCACTTTATTCTGTCCACTACAGTCTTTCCACTATAGTCTTTCCACTATAGTCTGTCTGTCCACTTAGTCTTTCCACTTCAGTCTTTCCACTAGAGTCTGTCCACTTTAGTCTTTCCACTTCAGTCTGTCCACTTTAGTCTGTCCACTTTAGTCTTTCCACTTTCGTCATTTCCACTATCGTCTGTCAACTTTAGTCTTTCCACTTTAGACTTTCCACTTTAGTCTCTCCACTTTAGTCTTTAAACTATAGTCTGTCCACTTTAGTTTTTCCACTTAGTCTTTCCACTATAGTCTGTCCACTTTAGTCTGTCCACTTAGTCTTTCCACTAGAGTCTGTCCACTTTAGTATTTCCACTTTAGTCTTTCCACTTTAGTCTGTCCACTCTAGTCTTTCCACTTTAGTCATTTCCACTATAGTCTGTCCACTTTAGTCTTTCCACTTTAGTCTGTACACTTTAGTCTTTCCACTATAGTCTACACTTTATTCTGTCCACTATAGTCTTTCCACTATAGTCTGTCCACTTTAGTCTTTCCATTTTAGACTTTCCACTTTAGTCTGTACACTTTAGTCTTTCCACTATAGTCTGTCCACTTTAGTCTTTCCACTTTAGTTTTTCCACTTTAGTCTGTCCACTTCAGTCTTTCCACTATAGTCTGTCCACTTTAGTCTTTCCACTTTAGTTTTTCCACTTTAGTCTGTCCACTTAGTCTTTCCACTATAGTCTGTCCACTTTAGTCTTTCCACTTTAGTTTTTCCACTTTAGTCTGTCCACTTCAGTCTTTCCACTATAGTCTGTCCACTTTAGTCTTTCCACTTTAGTCTGTCCACTTCAGTCTTTCCACTATAGTCTGTCCACTTTAGTCTTTCCACTTTAGTCTTTCCACTATAGTCTCCACTTTATTCTGTCCACTACAGTCTTCCCACTATAGTCTTTCCACTATAGTCTGTCCACTTTAGTCTTTCCACTATTCTCTGTGCACTTTAGTCTTTCCACTATAGTCTCCACTTTATTCTTTCCACTGCAGTCTTTCCACTATAGTCTTTCCACTATAGTCTGTCCACTTTAGTCTTTCTATTATTCTCTGTCCACTTTATTCTGTCCACTATACTCTCCACTTTATTCTGTCCACTACAGTCTTTCCACTATAGTCTTTCCATTATAGTCTGTCCACTTTAGCCTTTCCACTTTAGTCTTTCCACTTTAGTCTGTCCACTTTAGTCTTTCCACTATAGTCTGTCCACTTTAGTCTTTCCACTTTTGTTCCGCTTCAGTCTTTCCACTAGAGTCTGTCCACTTTAGTCTTTCCACTTTAGTTTGTCCACTTTAGTCTTTCCACTTTAGTCTGTCCACTTTAGTCTTTCCACTATAGTCTGTCCACTTTAGTCTTTCCACTATAGTCTGTCCACTTTAGTCTTTCCACTATAGTCTGTCCACTTTAGTCTTTCCACTATTCTCTGTCCACTTTAGTCTTTCCACTACAGTCTCCACTTTATTCTGTCCACTACAGTCTTTCCACTATAGTCTTTCCACTATAGTTTTTCTACTTTAGTCTTTCCACTTTAGTCTTTCCACTTTAGTCTGTCCACTTTAGTCTTTCCACTTTAGTCTGTCCACTTTAGTCTTTCCACTATAGTCTGTCCACTTTAGTCTCTCCACTATAGTCTGTCCACTTTAGTCTTTCCACTATAGTCTGTCCACTTTAGTCTTTCCACTTTATCTTTCCACTACAGTCTCCACTTTATTCTGTCCACTACAGTCTTTCCACTATAGTCTTTCCACTATAGTTTGTCCACTTTAGTCTTTCCACTTTAGTCTTTCCACTTTAGTCTGTCCACTTTAGTCTTTCCACTATAGTCTGTCCACTTTAGTCTTTCCACTATTCTCTGTCCACTTTAGCCTTTCCACTATAGTCTCCACTTTATTCTTTCCACTGCAGTCTTTCCACTATAGTCTTTCCACTATAGTCTGTCCACTTTAGTCTTTCTATTATTCTCTGTCCACTTTATTCTGTCCACTATACTCTCCACTTTATTCTGTCCACTACAGTCTTTCCACTATAGTCTTTCCATTATAGTCTGTCCACTTTAGCCTTTCCACTTTAGTCTTTCCACTTTAGTCTGTCCACTTTAGTCTTTCCACTATAGTCTGTCCACTTTAGTCTTTTCACTTTTGTTCCGCTTCAGTCTTTCCACTAGAGTCTGTCCACTTTAGTCTTTCCACTTTAGTCTGTCCACTTTAGTCTTTCCACTTTAGTCTGTCCACTTTAGTCTTTCAACTATAGTCTGTCCACTTTAGTCTTTCCACTATAGTCTGTCCACTTTAGTCTTTCCACTATAGTCTGTCCACTTTAGTCTTTCCACTTTAGTCTTTCCACTTTCGTCTTTCCACTATAGTCTCCACTTTATTCTGTCCACTACAGTCTTTCCACTATAGTCTTTCCACTATAGTTTTTCTACTTTAGTCTTTCCACTTTAGTCTTTCCACTTTAGTCTGTCCACTTTTGTCTGTCCACTTTAGTCTCTCCACTATAGTTTGTCCACTTTAGTCTTTCCACTATAGTCTGTCCACTTTAGTCTTTCCACTTTATCTTTCCACTACAGTCTCCACTTTATTCTGTCCACTACAGTCTTTCCACTATAGTCTTTCCACTATAGTTTGTCCACTTTAGTCTTTCCACTTTAGTCTCTCCACTATAGTCTGTCCACTTTAGTCTTTCTATTATTCTCCGTCCACTTTATTCTGTCCACTATACTCTCCACTTTATTCTGTCCACTACAGTCTTTCCACTATAGTCTTTCCATTATAGTCTGTCCACTTTAGCCTTTCCACTTTAGTCTTTCCACTTTAGTCTGTCCACTTTAGTCTTTCCACTATAGTCTGTCCACTTTAGTCTTTCCACTTTTGTTCCGCTTCAGTCTTTCCACTAGAGTCTGTCCACTTTAGTCTTTCCACTTTAGTCTGTCCACTTTAGTCTGTCCACTTAGTCTTTCCACTAGAGTCTGTCCACTTTAGTATTTCCACTTTAGTCTTTCCACTTTAGTCTGTCCACTCTAGTCTTTCCACTTTAGTCATTTCCACTATAGTCTGTCCACTTTAGTCTTTCCACTTTAGTCTGTACACTTTAGTCTTTCCACTATAGTCTACACTTTATTCTGTCCACTATAGTCTTTCCACTATAGTCTGTCCACTTTAGTCTTTCCATTTTAGACTTTCCACTTTAGTCTGTACACTTTAGTCTTTCCACTATAGTCTGTCCACTTTAGTCTTTCCACTTTAGTCTTTCCGCTTTAGTCTGTCCACTTAGTCTTTCCACTATAGTCTGTCCACTTTAGTCTTTCCACTTTAGTTTTTCCACTTTAGTCTGTCCACTTCAGTCTTTCCACTATAGTCTGTCCACTTTAGTCTTTCCACTTTAGTTTTTCCACTTTAGTCTGTCCACTTCAGTCTTTCCACTATAGTCTGTCCACTTTAGTCTGTCCACTTTAGTCTTTCCACTTTAGTCTTTCCACTATAGTCTCCACTTTATTCTGTCCACTACAGTCTTCCCACTATAGTCTTTCCACTATAGTCTGTCCACTTTAGTCTTTCCACTATTCTCTGTCCACTTTAGTCTTTCCACTATAGTCTCCACTTTATTCTTTCCACTACAGTCTTTCCACTATAGTCTTTCCACTATAGTCTGTCCACTTTAGTCTTTCTACTATTCTCTGTCCACTTTATTCTTTCCACTATTCTCTCCACTTTATTCTGTCCACTACAGTCTTTCCACTATAGTCTTTCCACTATAGTCTGTCCACTTTAGCCTTTCCACTTTAGTCTTTCCACTTTAGTCTGTCCAGTTTAGTCTTTCCACTATAGTCTGTCCACTTTAGTCTTTCCACTTTTGTTCCGCTTCAGTCTTTCCACTAGAGTCTGTCCACTTTAGTCTTTCCACTTTAGTCTGTCCACTTTAGTCTTTCCACTTTAGTCTGTCCACTTTAGTCTTTCCACTATGGTCTGTCCACTTTAGTCTTTCCACTATAGTCTGTCCACTTTAGTCTTTCCACTTTAGTCTTTCCACTTTCGTCTTTCCACTATAGTCTCCACTTTATTCTGTCCACTACAGTCTTTCCACTATAGTCTTTCCACTATAGTTTTTCTACTTTAGTCTTTCCACTTTAGTCTTTCCACTTTAGTCTGTCCACTTTTGTCTGTCCACTTTAGTCTCTCCACTATAGTCTGTCCACTTTAGTCTTTCCACTATAGTCTGTCCACTTTAGTCTTTCCACTTTATCTTTCCACTACAGTCTCCACTTTATTCTGTCCACTACAGTCTTTCCACTATAGTCTTTCCACTATAGTTTGTCCACTTTAGTCTTTCCACTTTAGTCTTTCCACTTTAGTCTGTCCACTTTAGTCTTTCCACTATAGTCTGTCCACTTTAGTCTTTCCACTATTCTCTGTCCACTTTAGACTTTCCACTATAGTCTCCACTTTATTCTGTCAACTACAGTCTTTCAACTCTAGTCTTTCTACTATAGTCTGTCCAGTTTAGTTTTTCCACTTTAGTCTGTCCACTTTAGTCTGTCCACTTTAGTCTTTCCACTTTAATCTGTACACTTTAGTCTTTCCACTATAGTCTGTCCACTTTAGTCTTTCCACTATTCTCTGTCCACTTTAGTCTTTCCACTTTAGTCTTTCCACTATAGTCTCCACTTTATTCTGTCCACTACAGTCTTTCCACTATAGTCTTTCCACTATAGTCTGTCTGTCCACTTAGTCTTTCCACTTCAGTCTTTCCACTAGAGTCTGTCCACTTTAGTCTTTCCACTTCAGTCTGTCCACTTTAGTCTGTCCACTTTAGTCTTTCCACTTTCGTCATTTCCACTATCGTCTGTCAACTTTAGTCTTTCCACTTTAGACTTTCCACTTTAGTCTCTCCACTTTAGTCTTTAAACTATAGTCTGTCCACTTTAGTTTTTCCACTTAGTCTTTCCACTATAGTCTGTCCACTTTAGTCTGTCCACTTAGTCTTTCCACTAGAGTCTGTCCACTTTAGTATTTCCACTTTAGTCTTTCCACTTTAGTCTGTCCACTCTAGTCTTTCCACTTTAGTCATTTCCACTATAGTCTGTCCACTTTAGTCTTTCCACTTTAGTCTGTACACTTTAGTCTTTCCACTATAGTCTACACTTTATTCTGTCCACTATAGTCTTTCCACTATAGTCTGTCCACTTTAGTCTTTCCATTTTAGACTTTTCACTTTAGTCTGTCCACTTTAGTCTGTCCACTTTAGTCTTTCCACTTTCGTCATTTCCACTATCGTCTGTCAACTTTAGTCTTTCCACTTTAGACTTTCCACTTTAGTCTCTCCACTTTAGTCTTTAAACTATAGTCTGTCCACTTTAGTCTTTCCACTTTAGTCTTTCCACTTTAGTCTTTCCACTACAGTCTCCACTTTATTCTGTCCACTACAGTCTTTCCACTATAGTCTTTCCACTATAGTTTGTCCACTTTAGTCTTTCCACTTTAGTCTTTCCACTTTAGTCTGTCCACTTTAGTCTTTCCAGTATAGTCTGTCCACTTTAGTCTTTCCACTATTCTCTGTCCACTTTAGACTTTCCACTATAGTCTCCACTTTATTCTGTCAACTACAGTCCTTCAACTATAGTCTTTCTACTATAGCCTGTCCACTTTAGTTTTTCCACTTTAGTCTGTCCACTTTAGTCTGTCCACTTTAGTCTTTCCACTTTAATCTTTACACTTTAGTCTTTCCACTATAGTCTGTCCACTTTAGTCTTTCCACTATTCTCTGTCCACTACAGTCTTTCCACTTTAGTCTTTCCACTATAGTCTCCACTTTATTCTGTCCACTACAGTCTTTCCACTATAGTCTTTCCACTATAGTCTGTCTGTCCACTTAGTCTTTCCACTTCAGTCTTTAAACTATAGTCTGTCCACTTTAGTCTTTCCACTATAGTCTGTCCACTTTAGTCTTTCCACTATAGTCTGTCCACTTTAGTCTTTCCACTATTCTCTGTCCACTTTAGTCTTTCCACTACAGTCTCCACTTTATTCTGTCCACTACAGTCTTTCCACTATAGTCTTTCCACTATAGTCTGTCCACTTTAGTCTTTCCACTTTAGACTTTCCACTTTAGTCTGTCCACTTTAGTATTTCCACTATAGTCTGTCCACTTTAGTCTTTCCACTATAGTCTGTCCACTTTAGTCTTTCCACTTTTGTTCCGCTTCAGTCTTTCCACTAGAGTCTGTCCACTTTAGTCTTTCCACTTTAGTCTGTCCACTTTCGTCTTTCCACTATAGTCTCCACTTTATTCTGTCCACTACAGTCTTTCCACTATAGTCTTTCCACTATAGTTTTTCTACTTTAGTCTTTCCACTTTAGTCTTTCCACTTTAGTCTGTCCACTTTTGTCTGTCCACTTTAGTCTCTCCACTATAGTCTGTCCACTTTAGTCTTTCCACTATAGTCTGTCCACTTTAGTCTTTCCACTTTATCTTTCCACTACAGTCTCCACTTTAGTCTTTCCACTTTAGTCTGTACACTTTAGTCTTTCCACTATAGTCTACACTTTATTCTGTCCACTATAGTCTTTCCACTATAGTCTGTCCACTTTAGTCTTTCCATTTTAGACTTTCCACTTTAGTCTGTCCACTTTAGTCTGTCCACTTTAGTCTTTCCACTTTCGTCATTTCCACTATCGTCTGTCAACTTTAGACTTTCCACTTTAGACTTTCCACTTTAGTCTCTCCACTTTAGTCTTTAAACTATAGTCTGTCCACTTTAGTCTTTCCACTTTAGTCTTTCCACTACAGTCTCCACTTTATTCTGTCCACTACAGTCTTTCCACTATAGTCTTTCCACTATAGTTTGTCCACTTTAGTCTTTCCACTTTAGTCTTTCCACTTTAGTCTGTCCACTTTAGTCTTTCCAGTATAGTCTGTCCACTTTAGTCTTTCCACTATTCTCTGTCCACTTTAGACTTTCCACTATAGTCTCCACTTTATTCTGTCAACTACAGTCTTTCAACTATAGTCTATCTACTATAGCCTGTCCACTTTAGTTTTTCCACTTTAGTCTGTCCACTTTAGTCTGTCCACTTTAGTCTTTCCACTTTAATCTTTACACTTTAGTCTTTCCACTATAGTCTGTCCACTTTAGTCTTCCCACTATTCTCTGTCCACTTTAGTCTTTCCACTTTAGTCTTTCCACTACAGTCTCCACTTTATTCTGTCCACTACAGTCTTTCCACTATAGTCTTTCCACTATAGTCTGTCTGTCCACTTAGTCTTTCCACTATAGTCTGTCCACTTTAGTCTTTCCACTATTCTCTGTCCACTTTAGTCTTTCCACTTTAGTCTTTCCACTATAGTCTCCACTTTATTCTGTCCACTACAGTCTCTCCACTATAGTCTTTCCACTATAGTCTGTCTGTCCACTTAGTCTTTCCACTTTAGCCTTTCCACTTTAGTCTTTCCACTTGAGTCTGTCCACTTTAGTCTGTCGACTTTAGTCTATCCACTTTCGTCATTTCCACTATAGTCTGTCCACTTTAGTCTTTCCACTTTTGTTCCGCTTCAGTCTTTCCACTAGAGTCTGTCCACTTTAGTCTTTCCACTTTAGTCTGTCCACTTTAGTCTTTCCACTATAGTCTGTCCACTTTAGTCTTTCCACTATAGTCTGTCCACTTTAGTCTTTCCACTATAGTCTGTCCACTTTAGTCTTTCCACTATTCTCTGTCCACTTTAGTCTTTCCACTACAGTCTCCACTTTATTCTGTCCACTACAGTCTTTCCACTATAGTCTTTCCACTATAGTCTGTCCACTTTAGTCTTTCCACTTTAGACTTTCCACTTTAGTCTGTCCACTTTAGTCTTTCCACTATAGTCTGTCCACTTTAGCCTTTCCACTATTCTCTGTCCACTTTAGTCTTTCCACTATAGTCTCCACTTTATTCTGTCAACTACAGTCTTTCCACTATAGTCTTTCCACTATAGTCTGTCCACTTTAGTCTTTCCACTTTAGACTTTCCACTTTAGTCTGTCCACTTTAGTCTTTCCACTATAGTCTGTCCACTTTAGTCTTTCCACTTTTGTCTTTCCGCTTTAGTCTGTCCACTTAGTCTTTCCACTAGAGTCTGTCCACTTTAGTTTTTTCACTTTAGTCTGTTCACCTTAGTCTGTCCACTTTAGCCTTTCCACTTTAGTCTGTACACTTTAGTCTTTCCACTATAGTCTGTCCACTTTAGTCTTTCCACTATTCTCTGTCCACTTTAGTCTTTCCACTATAGTCTCCACTTTATTCTGTCCACTACAGTCTTTCCACTATAGTCTTTCCACTATAGTCTGTCTGTCCACTTAGTCTTTCCACTATAGTCTGTCCACTTTAGTCTTTCCACTATTCTCTGTCCACTTTAGTATTTCCACTTTAGTCTTTCCACTATAGTCTCCACTTTATTCTGTCCACTACAGTCTTTCCACTATAGTCTTTCCACTACAGTCTGTCCACTTTAGCCTTTCCACTTTAGTCTTTCCACTTTAGTCTGTCCACTTTAGTCTTTCCACTTTTGTTCCACTTCTGTCTTTCCACTAGAGTCTGTCCACTTTAGTCTTTCCACTTTAGTCTGTCCACTTTAGTCTTTCCACTTTAGTCTGTCCACTTTAGTCTTTCCACTATAGTCTGTCCACTTTAGTCTTTCCACTATAGTCTGTCCACTTTAGTCTTTCCACTTTAGTCTTTCCACTTTCGTCTTTCCACTATAGTCTCCACTTTATTCTGTCCACTACAGTCTTTCCACTATAGTCTTTCCACTATAGTTTTTCTACTTTAGTCTTTCCACTTTAGTCTGTCCACTTTAGTCTTTCCACTATAGTCTGTCCACTTTAGTCTTTCCACTATTCTCTGTACACTTTAGACTTTCCACTATAGTCTCCACTTTATTCTGTCCACTACAGTCTTTCCACTATAGTCTTTCCACTAGAGTCTTTCCACTATAGTCTGTCTGTCCACTATAGTCTTTCCACTATAGTTTTTCTACTTTAGTCTTTCCACTTTAGTCTTTCCACTATAGTCTGTCCACTTTAGTCTTTCCACTTGAGTCTGTCCACTTTAGTCTGTCCACTTTAGTCTTTCCACTTTCGTCATTTCCACTATCGTCTGTCCACTTTAGTCTTTCCACTTTAGTCTTTCCACTATAGTCTGTCCACTTTAGTCCGTCCACTTTAGTCTTTCCACTATTCTCTGTCCACTTTAGTCTTTCCACTATAGTCACCACTTTAGTCTGTCCACTACAGTCTTTCCACTATAGTCTTTCCACTACAGTCTGTCCACTTTAGTCTTTCCACTTTAGACTTTCTTCTTTAGTCTCTCCACTTTAGTCTCTCCACTATAGTCTGTCCACTTTAGTCTTTCCACTTTAGTCTTTCCGCTTTAGTCTGTCCACTTAGTCTTTCCACTAGAGTCTGTCCACTTTAGTATTTCCACTTTAGTCTGTCCACTTTAGTCTGTCCACTTTAGTCTTTCCACTTTCGTCATTTCCACTATCGTCTGTCAACTTTAGTCTTTCCAATTTAGACTTTCCACTTTAGTCTCTCCACTTAAGTCTTTAAACTATAGTCTGTCCACTTTAGTTTTTCCACTTAGTCTTTCCACTATAGTCTGTCCACTTTAGTCTGTCCACTTAGTCTTTCCACTAGAGTCTGTCCACTTTAGTATTTCCACTTTAGTCTTTCCACTCTAGTCTGTCCACTCTAGTCTTTCCACTTTAGTCATTTCCACTATAGTCTGTCCACTTTAGTCTTTCCACTTTAGTCTGTACACTTTAGTCTTTCCACTATAGTCTACACTTTATTCTGTCCACTATAGTCTTTCCACTATAGTCTGTCCACTTTAGTCTTTCCATTTTAGACTTTCCACTTTAGTCTGTACACTTTAGTCTTTCAACTATAGTATGTCCACTTTAGTCTTTCCACTTTAGTCTTTCCGCTTTAGTCTGTCCACTTAGTCTTTCCACTATAGTCTGTCCACTTTAGTCTTTCCACTTTAGTTTTTCCACTTTAGTCTGTCCACTTCAGTCTTTCCACTATAGTCTGTCCACTTTAGTCTTTCCACTTTAGTTTTTCCACTTTAGTCTGTCCACTTCAGTCTTTCCACTATAGTCTGTCCACTTTAGTCTTTCCACTTTAGTCTTTCCACTATAGTCTCCACTTTATTCTGTCCACTACAGTCTTCCCACTATAGTCTTTCCACTATAGTCTGTCCACTTTAGTCTTTCCACTATTCTCTGTCCACTTTAGTCTTTCCACTATAGTCTCCACTTTATTCTTTCCACTGCAGTTTCCACTATAGTCTTTCCACTATAGTCTGTCCACTTTAGTCTTTCTATTATTCTCTGTCCACTTTATTCTGTCCACTATACTCTCCACTTTATTCTGTCCACTACAGTCTTTCCACTATAGTCTTTCCATTATAGTCTGTCCACTTTAGCCTTTCCACTTTAGTCTTTCCACTTTAGTCTGTCCACTTTAGTCTTTCCACTATAGTCTGTCCACTTTAGTCTTTCCACTTTTGTTCCGCTTCAGTCTTTCCGCTAGAGTCTGTCCACTTTAGTCTTTCCACTTTAGTCTGTCCACTTTAGTCTTTCTACTTTAGTCTGTCCACTTTAGTCTTTCCACTATAGTCTGTCCACTTTAGTCTTTCCACTATAGTCTGTCAACTTTAGTCTTTCCACTATAGTCTGTCCACTTTAGTCTTTCCACTATTCTCTGTCCACTTTAGTCTTTCCACTACAGTCTCCACTTTATTCTGTCCACTACAGTCTTTCCACTATAGTCTTTCCACTATAGTCTGTCCACTTTAGTCTTTCCACTTTAGACTTTCCACTTTAGTCTGTCCACTTTAGTCTTTCCACTATAGTCTGTCCACTTTAGTCTTTCCACTATTCTCTGTCCACTTTAGTCTTTCCACTATAGTCTCCACTTTATTCTGTCAACTACAGTCTTTCCACTATAGTCTTTCCACTATAGTCTGTCCACTTTAGTCTTTCCACTTTAGACTTTCCACTTTAGTCTGTCCACTTTAGTCTTTCCACTATAGTCTGTCCACTTTAGTCTTTCCACTTTTGTCTTTCCGCTTTAGTCTGTCCACTTAGTCTTTCCACTAGAGTCTGTCCACTTTAGTTTTTTCACTTTAGTCTGTTCACCTTAGTCTGTCCACTTTAGTCTTTCCACTTTAGTCTGTACACTTTAGTCTTTCCACTATAGTCTGTCCACTTTAGTCTTTCCACTATTCTCTGTCCACTTTAATCTTTCCACTATAGTCTCCACTTTATTCTGTCCACTACAGTCTTTCCACTATAGTCTTTCCACTATAGTCTGTCTGTCCATTTAGTCTTTCCACTATAGTCTGTCCACTTTAGTCTTTCCACTATTCTCTGTCCACTTTAGTCTTTCCACTATAGTCTCCACTTTATTCTGTCCACTACAGTCTCTCCACTATAGTCTTTCCAATATAGTCTGTCTGTCCACTTAGTCTTTTTACTTTAGCCTTTCCACTTTAGTCTTTCCACTTGAGTCTGTCCACTTTAGTCTTTCGACTTTAGTCTTTCCACTTTCGTCATTTCCACTATAGTCTGTCCACTTTAGTCTTTCCACTTTTGTTCCGCTTCAGTCTTTCCACTAGAGTCTGTCCACTTTAGTCTTTCCACTTTAGTCTGTCCACTTTAGTCTTTCCACTTTAGTCTGTCCACTTTAGTCTTTCCACTATAGTCTGTCCACTTTAGTCTTTACACTATAGTCTGTCCACTTTAGTCTTTCCACTATAGTCTGTCCACTTTAGTCTTTCCACTATTCTCTGTCCACTTTAGTCTTTCCACTACAGTCTCCACTTTATTCTGTCCACTACAGACTTTCCACTATAGTCTTTCCACTATAGTCTGTCCACTTTAGTCTTTCCACTTTAGACTTTCCACTTTAGTCTGTCCACTTTAGTCTTTCCACTATAGTCTGTCCACTTTAGTCTTTCCACTATTCTCTGTCCACTTTAGTCTTTCCACTATAGTCTCCACTTTATTCTGTCAACTACAGTCTTTCCACTATAGTCTTTCCACTATAGTCTGTCCACTTTAGTCTTTCCACTTTAGACTTTCCACTTTAGTCTGTCCACTTTAGTCTTTCCACTATAGTCTGTCCACTTTAGTCTTTCCACTTTTGTCTTTCCGCTTTAGTCTGTCCACTTAGTCTTTCCACTAGAGTCTGTCCACTTTAGTTTTTTCACTTTAGTCTGTTCACCTTAGTCTGTCCACTTTAGTCTTTCCACTTTAGTCTGTACACTTTAGTCTTTCCACTATAGTCTGTCCACTTTAGTCTTTCCACTATTCTCTGTCCACTTTAGTCTTTCCACTATAGTCTCCACTTTATTCTGTCCACTACAGTCTTTCCACTATAGTCTTTCCACTATAGTCTGTCTGTCCACTTAGTCTTTCCACTATAGTCTGTCCACTTTAGTCTTTCCACTATTCTCTGTCCACTTTAGTCTTTCCACTTTAGTCTTTCCACTATAGTCTCCACTTTATTCTGTCCACTACAGTCTTTCCACTATAGTCTTTCCACTATAGTCTGTCCACTTTAGCCTTTCCACTTTAGTCTTTCCACTTTAGTCTGTCCACTTTAGTCTTTCCACTTTTGTTCCACTTCTGTCTTTCCACTAGAGTCTGTCCACTTTAGTCTTTCCACTTTAGTCTGTCCACTTTAGTCTTTCCACTTTAGTCTGTCCACTTTAGTCTTTCCACTATAGTCTGTCCACTTTAGTCTTTCCACTATAGTCTGTCCACTTTAGTCTTTCCACTTTAGTCTTTCCACTTTCGTCTTTCCACTATAGTCTCCACTTTATTCTGTCCACTACAGTCTTTCCACTATAGTCTTTCCACTATAGTTTTTCTACTTTAGTCTTTCCACTTTAGTCTGTCCACTTTAGTCTTTCCACTATAGTCTGTCCACTTTAGTCTTTCCACTATTCTCTGTACACTTTAGACTTTCCACTATAGTCTCCACTTTATTCTGTCCACTACAGTCTTTCCACTATAGTCTTTCCACTAGAGTCTTTCCACTATAGTCTGTCTGTCCACTATAGTCTTTCCACTATAGTTTTTCTACTTTAGTCTTTCCACTTTAGTCTTTCCACTATAGTCTGTCCACTTTAGTCTTTCCACTTGAGTCTGTCCACTTTAGTCTGTCCACTTTAGTCTTTCCACTTTCGTCATTTCCACTATCGTCTGTCCACTTTAGTCTTTCCACTTTAGTCTTTCCACTATAGTCTGTCCACTTTAGTCCGTCCACTTTAGTCTTTCCACTATTCTCTGTCCACTTTAGTCTTTCCACTATAGTCACCACTTTAGTCTGTCCACTACAGTCTTTCCACTATAGTCTTTCCACTATAGTCTGTCCACTTTAGTCTTTCCACTTTAGACTTTCTTCTTTAGTCTCTCCACTTTAGTCTCTCCACTTTCGTCATTTCCACTATCGTCTGTCCACTTTAGTATTTCCACTTTAGTCTGTCCACTTTAGTCTGTCCACTTTAGTCTTTCCACTTTAGTCATTTCCACTTTAGTCTGTACACTTTAGTCTTTCCAATATAGTCTACACTTTATTCTGTCCACTATAGTCTTTCCACTTTAGTCTTTCCACTTTAGTCTGTACACTTTAGTCTTTCCACTATAGTCTACACTTTATTCTGTCCACTATAGTCTTTTCACTATAGTCTGTCCACTTTAGTCTTTCCACTTTAGACTTTCCACTTTAGTCTGTCCACTTTATTCTTTCCACTATAGTCTGTCCACTTTAGTCTTTCCACTTTAGTCTTTCCGCTTTGGTCTGTACACTTAGTCTTTCCACTATAGTCTGTCCACTTTAGTCTTTCCACTTTAGTTTTTCCACTTTTAGTCTGTCCACTTCAATCTTTCCACTATAGTCTGTCCACTTTAGTCTTTCCACTTTAGTTTTTCCACTTTAGTCTGTCCACTTCAGTCTTTTCACTATAGTCTGTCCACTTTAGTCTTTCCACTTCAGTCTTTCCACTACAGTCTGTCCACTTTAGTCTTTCCACTTCAGTCTATCCACTTTAGTCTGTCCACTTTAGTCTTCCCACTTTCGTCATTTCCACTATCGTCTGTCCACTTTAGTCTTTCCACTTTAGTCTTTCCACTATAGTCTGTCCACTTTAGTCCGTCCACTTTAGTCTTTCCACTATTCTCTGTCCACTTTAGTCTTTCCACTATAGTCTCCACTTTATTCTCTCCACTACAGTCTTTCCACTATAGTCTTTCCACTATAGTCTGTCCACTTTAGTCTTACCACTTTAGACTTTCCACTTTAGTCTCTCCACTTTAGTCTTTAAACTATAGTCTGTCCACTTTAGTTTTTCCACTTAGTCTTTCCACTATAGTCTGTCCACTTTAGTCTGTCCACTTAGTCTTTCCACTAGAGTCTGTCCACTTTAGTATTTCCACTTTAGTCTTTCCACTTTAGTCTGTCCACTCTAGTCTTTCCACTTTAGTCATTTCCACTATAGTCTGTCCACTTTGGTCTTTCCACTTTAGTCTTTCCACTTTAGTCTGTACACTTTAGTCTTTCCACTATAGTCTACACTTTATTCTGTCCACTATAGTCTTTCCACTATAGTCTGTCCACTTTAGTCTTTCCATTTTAGACTTTCCACTTTAGTCTGTACACTTTAGTCTTTCAACTATAGTCTGTCCACTTTAGTCTTTCCACTTTAGTCTTTCCGCTTTAGTCTGTCCACTTAGTCTTTCCACTATAGTCTGTCCACTTTAGTCTTTCCACTTTAGTTTTTCCACTTTAGTCTGTCCACTTCAGTCTTTCCACTATAGTCTGTCCACTTTAGTCTTTCCACTTTAGTTTTTCCACTTTAGTCTGTCCACTTCAGTCTTTCCACTATAGTCTGTCCACTTTAGTCTTTCCACTTTAGTCTTTCCACTATAGTCTCCACTTTATTCTGTCCACTACAGTCTTCCCACTATAGTCTTTCCACTATAGTCTGTCCACTTTAGTCTTTCCACTATTCTCTGTCCACTTTAGTCTTTCCACTACAGTCTCCACTTTATTCTTTCCACTACAGTCTTTCCACTATAGTCTTTCCACTATAGTCTGTCCACTTTAGTCTTTCCACTTTAGTCTTTCCACTATAGTCTCCACTTTATTCTGTCCACTACAGTCTCTCCACTATAGTCTTTCCCCTATAGTCTGTCCACTTTAGTCTTTCTACTATTCTCTGTCCACTTTATTCTTTCCACTATACTCTCCACTTTATTCTGTCCACTACAGTCTTTCCACTATAGTCTGTCCACTTTAGTCTTTCCACTTTAGTCTTTCCACTTTAGTCTGTCCACTTTAGTCTTTCCACTATAGTCTGTCCACTTTAGTCTTTCCACTATTCTCTGTCCACTTTATTCTTTCCACTTTAGTCTTTCCACTATAGTCTCCACTTTATTCTGTCCACTACAGTCTTTCCACTATAGTCTTTCCACTATAGTCTGTCAACTTTAGCCTTTCCACTTTAGTCTTTCCACTTTAGTCTGTCCACTTTAGTCTTTCCACTATAGTCTGTCCACTTTAGTCTTTACACTTTTGTTCCGCTTCAGTCTTTCCACTAGAGTCTGTCCACTTTAGTCTTTCCACTTTAGTCCGTCCATTTTAGTCTTTCCACTTTAGTCTGTCCACTTTAGTCTGTCCACTTTAGTCTTTCCACTACAGTCTGTCCACTTTAGTCTTTCCACTATTCTCTGTCCACTTTATTCTTTCCACTTTAGTCTTTCCACTATAGTCTCCACTTTATTCTGTCCACTACAGTCTTTCCACTATAGTCTTTCCACTATAGTCTGTCCACTTTAGCCTTTCCACTTTAGTCTTTCCACTTTAGTCTGTCCACTTTAGTCTTTCCACTATAGTCTGTCCACTTTAGTCTTTCCACTTTTGTTCCACTTCTGTCTTTCGACTAGAGTCTGTCCACTTTAGTCTTTCCACTTTAGTCTGTCCACTTTAGTCTTTCCACTTTAGTCTGTCCACTTTAGTCTTTCCACTATAGTCTGTCCACTTTAGTCTTTCCACTATAGTCTGTCCACTTTAGTCTTTCCACTTTAGTCTTTCCACTTTCGTCTTTCCACTATAGTCTCCACTTTATTCTGTCCACTACAGTCTTTCCACTATAGTCTTTCCACTATAGTTTTTCAACTTTAGTCTTTCCACTTTAGTCTGTCCACTTTAGTCTTTCCACTATAGTCTGTCCACTTTAGTCTTTCCACTATAGTCTGCCACTTTAGTCTTTCCACTTTAGTCTTTCCACTTTCGTCTTTCCACTATAGTCTCCACTTTATTCTGTCCACTACAGTCTTTCCACTATAGTCTTTCCACTATAGTTTTTCTACTTTAGTCTTTCCACTTTAGTCTGTCCACTTTAGACTTTCCACTATAGTCTCCACTTTATTCTGTCCACTACAGTCTTTCCACTATAGTTTTTCCACTATAGTCTTTCCACTATAGTCTGTCTGTCCACTATAGTCTTTCCACTATAGTTTTTCTACTTTAGTCTTTCCACTTTAGTCTTTCCACTAGAGTCTGTCCACTTTAGTATTTCCACGTTAGTCTTTCCACTTTAGTCTGTCCACTCTAGTCTTTCCACTTTAGTCATTTCCACTATAGTCTGTCCACTTTGGTCTTTCCACTTTAGTCTTTCCACTTTAGTCTGTACACTTTAGTCTTTCCACTATAGTCTACACTTTATTCTGTCCACTATAGTCTTTCCACTATAGTCTGTCCACTTTAGTCTTTCCATTTGAGACTTTCCACTTTAGTCTGTACACTTTAGTCTTTCAACTATAGTCTGTCCACTTTAGTCTTTCCACTTTAGTCTTTCCGCTTTAGTCTGTCCACTTAGTCTTTCCACTATAGTCTGTCCACTTTAGTCTTTCCACTTTAGTTTTTCCACTTTAGTCTGTCCACTTCAGTCTTTCCACTATAGTCTGTCCACTTTAGTCTTTCCACTTTAGTTTTTCCACTTTAGTCTGTCCACTTCAGTCTTTCCACTATAGTCTGTCCACTTTAGTCTTTCCACTTTAGTCTTTCCACTATAGTCTCCACTTTATTCTGTCCACTACAGTCTTCCCACTATAGTCTTTCCACTATAGTCTGTCCACTTTAGTCTTTCCACTATTCTCTGTCCACTTTAGTCTTTCCACTACAGTCTCCACTTTATTCTTTCCACTACAGTCTTTCCACTATAGTCTTTCCACTATAGTCTGTCCACTTTAGTCTTTCCACTTTAGTCTTTCCACTATAATCTCCACTTTATTCTGTCCACTACAGTCTCTCCACTATAGTCTTTCCCCTATAGTCTGTCCACTTTAGTCTTTCTACTATTCTCTGTCCACTTTATTCTTTCCACTATACTCTCCACTTTATTCTGTCCACTACAGTCTTTCCACTATAGTCTGTCCACTTTAGTCTTTCCACTTTAGTCTTTCCACTTTAGTCTGTCCACTTTAGTCTTTCCACTATAGTCTGTCCACTTTAGTCTTTCCACTATTCTCTGTCCACTTTATTCTTTCCACTTTAGTCTTTCCACTATAGTCTCCACTTTATTCTGTCCACTACAGTCTTTCCACTATAGTCTTTCCACTATAGTCTGTCAACTTTAGCCTTTCCACTTTAGTCTTTCCACTTTAGTCTGTCCACTTTAGTCTTTCCACTATAGTCTGTCCACTTTAGTCTTTCGACTTTTGTTCCGCTTCAGTCTTTCCACTAGAGTCTGTCCACTTTAGTCTTTCCACTTTAGTCCGTCCACTTTAGTCTTTCAACTTTAGTCTGTCCACTTTAGTCTGTCCACTTTAGTCTTTCCACTACAGTCTGTCCACTTTAGTCTTTCCACTATTCTCTGTCCACTTTATTCTTTCCACTTTAGTCTTTCCACTATAGTCTCCAATTTATTCTGTCCACTACAGTCTTTCCACTATAGTCTTTCCACTATAGTCTGTCCACTTTAGCCTTTCCACTTTAGTCTTTCCACTTTAGTCTGTCCACTTTAGTCTTTCCACTATAGTCTGTCCACTTTAGTCTTTCCACTTTCGTCTTTCCACTATAGTCTCCACTTTATTCTGTCCACTACAGTCTTTCCACTATAGTCTTTCCACTATAGTTTTTCTACTTTAGTCTTTCCACTTTAGTCTGTCCACTTTAGACTTTCCACTATAGTCTCCACTTTATTCTGTCCACTACAGTCTTTCCACTATAGTTTTTCCACTATAGTCTTTCCACTATAGTCTGTCTGTCCACTATAGTCTTTCCACTATAGTTTTTCTACTTTAGTCTTTCCACTTTAGTCTTTCCACTAGAGTCTGTCCACTTTAGTATTTCCACGTTAGTCTTTCCACTTTAGTCGGTCCACTCTAGTCTTTCCACTTTAGTCATTTCCACTATAGTCTGTCCACTTTGGTCTTTCCACTTTAGTCTTTCCACTTTAGTCTGTACACTTTAGTCTTTCCACTATAGTCTACACTTTATTCTGTCCACTATAGTCTTTCCACTATAGTCTGTCCACTTTAGTCTTTCCATTTGAGACTTTCCACTTTAGTCTGTACACTTTAGTCTTTCAACTATAGTCTGTCCACTTTAGTCTTTCCACTTTAGTCTTTCCGCTTTAGTCTGTCCACTTAGTCTTTCCACTATAGTCTGTCCACTTTAGTCTTTCCACTTTAGTTTTTCCACTTTAGTCTGTCCACTTCAGTCTTTCCACTATAGTCTGTCCACTTTAGTCTTTCCACTTTAGTTTTTCCACTTTAGTCTGTCCACTTCAGTCTTTCCACTATAGTCTGTCCACTTTAGTCTTTCCACTTTAGTCTTTCCACTATAGTCTCCACTTTATTCTGTCCACTACAGTCTTCCCACTATAGTCTTTCCACTATAGTCTGTCCACTTTAGTCTTTCCACTATTCTCTGTCCACTTTAGTCTTTCCACTACAGTCTCCACTTTATTCTTTCCACTACAGTCTTTCCACTATAGTCTTTCCACTATAGTCTGTCCACTTTAGTCTTTCCACTTTAGTCTTTCCACTATAATCTCCACTTTATTCTGTCCACTACAGTCTCTCCACTATAGTCTTTCCCCTATAGTCTGTCCACTTTAGTCTTTCTACTATTCTCTGTCCACTTTATTCTTTCCACTATACTCTCCACTTTATTCTGTCCACTACAGTCTTTCCACTATAGTCTGTCCACTTTAGTCTTTCCACTTTAGTCTTTCCACTTTAGTCTGTCCACTTTAGTCTTTCCACTATAGTCTGTCCACTTTAGTCTTTCCACTATTCTCTGTCCACTTTATTCTTTCCACTTTAGTCTTTCCACTATAGTCTCCACTTTATTCTGTCCACTACAGTCTTTCCACTATAGTCTTTCCACTATAGTCTGTCAACTTTAGCCTTTCCACTTTAGTCTTTCCACTTTAGTCTGTCCACTTTAGTCTTTCCACTATAGTCTGTCCACTTTAGTCTTTCGACTTTTGTTCCGCTTCAGTCTTTCCACTAGAGTCTGTCCACTTTAGTCTTTCCACTTTAGTCCGTCCACTTTAGTCTTTCAACTTTAGTCTGTCCACTTTAGTCTGTCCACTTTAGTCTTTCCACTACAGTCTGTCAACTTTAGTCTTTCCACTATTCTCTGTCCACTTTATTCTTTCCACTTTAGTCTTTCCACTATAGTCTCCACTTTATTCTGTCCACTACAGTCTTTCCACTATAGTCTTTCCACTATAGTCTGTCCACTTTAGCCTTTCCACTTTAGTCTTTCCACTTTAGTCTGTCCACTTTAGTCTTTCCACTATAGTCTGTCCACTTTAGTCTTTCCACTTTTGTTCCACTTCTGTCTTTCCACTAGAGTCTGTCCACTTTAGTCTTTCCACTTTAGTCTGTCCACTTTAGTCTGTCCACTTTAGTCTTTCCACTACAGTCTGTCCACTTTAGTCTTTCCACTATTCTCTGTCCACTTTATTCTTTCCACTTTAGTCTTTCCACTATAGTCTCCACTTTATTCTGTCCACTACAGTCTTTCCACTATAGTCTTTCCACTATAGTCTGTCCACTTTAGCCTTTCCACTTTAGTCTTTCCACTTTAGTCTGTCCACTTTAGTCTTTCCACTATAGTCTGTCCACTTTAGTCTTTCCACTTTTGTTCCGCTTCAGTCTTTCCACTAGAGTCTGTCCACTTTAGTCTTTCCACTTTAGTCCGTCCACTTTAGTCTTTCCACTTTAGTCTGTCCACTTTAGTCTGTCCACTTTAGTCTTTCCACTACAGTCTGTCCACTTTAGTCTTTCCACTATTCTCTGTCCACTTTATTCTTTCCACTTTAGTCTTTCCACTATAGTCTCCAGTTTATTCTGTCCACTACAGTCTTTCCACTATAGTCTTTCCACTATTGTCTGTCCACTTTAGCCTTTCCACTTTAGTCTTTCCACTTTAGTCTGTCCACTTTAGTCTTTCCACTATAGTCTGTCCACTTTAGTCTTTCCACTTTTGTTCCACTTCTGTCTTTCCACTAGAGTCTGTCCACTTTAGTCTTTTCACTTTAGTCTGTCCACTTTAGTCTTTCCACTTTAGTCTGTCCACTTTAGTCTTTCCACTATAGTCTGTCCACTTTAGTCTTTCCACTATAGTCTGTCCACTTTAGTCTTTCCACTTTAGTCTTTCCACTTTCGTCTTTCCACTATAGTCTCCACTTTATTCTGTCCACTACAGTCTTTCCACTATAGGCTTTCCACTATAGTTTTTCTACTTTAGTCTTTCCACTTTAGTCTGTCCACTTTAGTCTTTCCACTATAGTCTGTCCACTTTAGTCTTTCCACTATTCTCTGTACACTTTAGACTTTCCACTATAGTCTCCACTTTATTCTGTCCACTACAGTCTTTCCACTATAGTCTTTCCACTATAGTCTTTCCACTATAGTCTGTCTGTCCACTATAGTCTTTCCACTATAGTTTTTCTACTTTAGTCTTTCCACTTTAGTCTTTCCACTATAGTCTGTCCACTTTAGTCTTTCCACTTGAGTCTGTCCACTTTAGTCTGTCCACTTTAGTCTTTCCACTTTCGTCATTTCCACTATCGTCTGTCCACTTTAGTCTTTCCACTTTAGTCTTTCCACTATAGGGTGTCCACTTTAGTCCGTCCACTTTAGTCTTTCCACTATTCTCTGTCCACTTTAGTCTTTCCACTATAGTCACCACTTTAGTCTGTCCACTACAGTCTTTCCACTATAGTCTTTCCACTATAGTCTGTCCGCTTTAGTCTTTCCACTTTAGACTTTCCACTTTAGTCTCTCCACTTTAGTCTTTCCACTATAGTCTGTCCACTTTAGTCTTTCCACTTTAGTCTTTCCGCTTTAGTCTGTCCACTTAGTCTTTCCACTAGAGTCTGTCCACTTTAGTATTTCCACTTTAGTCTGTCCACTTTAGTCTGTCCACTTTAGTCTTTCCACTTTAGTCATTTCCACTTTAGTCTGTACACTTTAGTCTTTCCAATATAGTCTACACTTTATTCTGTCCACTATAGTCTTTCCACTATAGTCTGTCCACTTTAGTCTTTCCACTTTAGACTTCCCACTTTAGTCTGTCCACTTTATTCTTTCCACTAGAGTCTGTCCACTTTAGTCTTTCCACTTTAGTCTTTCCGCTTTGGTCTGTACACTTAGTCTTTCCACTATAGTCTGTCCACTTTAGTCTTTCCACTTTAGTTTTTCCACTTTTAGTCTGTCCACTTCAATCTTTCCACTATAGTCTGTCCACTTTAGTCTTTCCACTTTAGTTTTTCCAATTTTAGTCTGTCCACTTCAATCTTTCCACTATAGTCTGTCCACTTTAGTCTTTCCACTTTAGTTTTTCCACTTTAGTCTGTCCACTTCAGTCTTTCCACTATAGTCTGTCCACTTTAGTCTTTCCACTTCAGTCTTTCCACTACAGTCTGTCCACTTTAGTCTTTCCACTTCAGTCTATCCACTTTAGTCTGTCCACTTTAGTCTTTCCACTTTCGTCATTTCCACTATCGTCTGTCCACTTTAGTCTTTCCACTTTAGTCTTTCCACTATAGTCTGTCCACTTTAGTCCGTCCACTTTAGTCTTTCCACTATTCTCTGTCCACTTTAGTCTTTCCACTATAGTCTCCACTTTATTCTCTCCACTACAGTCTTTCCACTATAGTCTTTCCACTATAGTCTATCCACTTTAGTCTTTCCACTTTAGACTTTCCACTTTAGTCTCTCCACTTTAGTCTTTAAACTAAAGTCTGTCCACTTTAGTTTTTCCACTTAGTCTTTCCACTATAGTCTGTCCAGTTTAGTCTGTCCACTTAGTCTTTCCACTAGAGTCTGTCCACTTTAGTATTTCCACTTTAGTCTTTCCACTTTAGTCTGTCCACTCTAGTCTTTCCACTTTAGTCATTTCCACTATAGTCTGTCCACTTTAGTCTTTCCACTTTAGTCTTTCCACTTTAGTCTGTACACTTTAGTCTTTCCACTATAGTCTACACTTTATTCTGTCCACTATAGTCTTTCCACTATAGTCTGTCCACTTTAGTCTTTCCATTTTAGACTTTCCACTTTAGTCCGTACACTTTAGTCTTTCAACTATAGTCTGTCCACTTTAGTCTTTCCACTTTAGTCTTTCCGCTTTAGTCTGTCCACTTAGTCTTTCCACTATAGTCTGTCCACTTTAGTCTTTCCACTTCAGTCTTTCCACTACAGTCTGTCCACTTTAGTCTTTCCACTTCAGTCTATCCACTTTAGTCTGTCCACTTTAGTCTTTCCACTTTCGTCATTTCCACTATCGTCTGTTCACTTTAGTCTTTCCACTTTAGTCTTTCCACTATAGTCTGTCCACTTTAGTCCGTCCACTTTAGTCTTTCCACTATTCTCTGTCCACTTTAGTCTTTCCACTATAGTCTCCACTTTATTCTCTCCACTACAGTCTTTCCACTATAGTCTTTCCACTATAGTCTGTCTACTTTAGTCTTTCCACTATTCTCTGTCCACTTTGAACTGTTGATAATTGATAGCCTACGGTCCATTTGTTACATGCCACCTTTTCAATTTGGTTTTCAGCCAAAGCTTGGCTGCTTTCACGCGTTGAAATGCTTATCTTGTATTTTACACGACGCTGACCTCACAAAACAGCCGCTCGCAATTGGTACTTATGATGTAAGTAAAGCTTTCGACTCGCTTCAGTTTATTCTGTTTATTCAGTTTATTCTGTCCACTACAGTCTTTCCACTATAGTCTTTCCACTATAGTCTGTCCACTTTAGCCTTTCCACTTTAGTCTTTCCACTTTAGTCTGTCCACTTTAGTCTTTCCACTTTTGTTCCACTTCTGTCTTTCCACTAGAGTCTGTCCACTTTAGTCTTTCCACTTTAGTCTGTCCACTTTAGTCTTTCCACTTTAGTCTGTCCACTTTAGTCTTTCCACTATAGTCTGTCCACTTTAGTCTTTCCACTATAGTCTGTCCACTTTAGTCTTTCCACTTTAGTCTTTCCACTTTCGTCTTTCCACTATAGTCTCCACTTTATTCTGTCCACTACAGTCTTTCCACTATAGGCTTTCCACTATAGTTTTTCTACTTTAGTCTTTCCACTTTAGTCTGTCCACTTTAGTCTTTCCACTATAGTCTGTCCACTTTAGTCTTTCCACTATTCTCTGTACACTTTAGACTTTCCACTATAGTCTCCACTTTATTCTGTCCACT
Organism: Branchinecta sandiegonensis; assembly: GCA_030848855.1. Classification (NCBI taxonomy): domain Eukaryota; kingdom Metazoa; phylum Arthropoda; class Branchiopoda; order Anostraca; family Branchinectidae; genus Branchinecta; species Branchinecta sandiegonensis. Next base: position 457,555 of record JAUPMV010000014.1, on the reverse strand, counting down.
ACAGTCTTTCCACTATAGTCTTTCCACTATAGTCTTTCCACTATAGTCTGTCTGTCCACTATAGTCTTTCCACTATAGTTTTTCTACTTTAGTCTTTCCACTTTAGTCTTTCCACTATAGTCTGTCCACTTTAGTCTTTCCACTTGAGTCTGTCCACTTTAGTCTGTCCACTTTAGTCTTTCCACTTTCGTCATTTCCACTATCGTCTGTCCACTTTAGTCTTTCCACTTTAGTCTTTCCACTATAGGGTGTCCACTTTAGTCCGTCCACTTTAGTCTTTCCACTATTCTCTGTCCACTTTAGTCTTTCCACTATAGTCACCACTTTAGTCTGTCCACTACAGTCTTTCCACTATAGTCTTTCCACTATAGTCTGTCCACTTTAGTCTTTCCACTTTAGACTTTCCACTTTAGTCTCTCCACTTTAGTCTTTCCACTATAGTCCGTCCACTTTAGTCTTTCCACTTTAGTCTTTCCGCTTTAGTCTGTCCACTTAGTCTTTCCACTAGAGTCTGTCCACTTTAGTATTTCCACTTTAGTCTGTCCACTTTAGTCTGTCCACTTTAGTCTTTCCACTTTAGTCATTTCCACTTTAGTCTGTACACTTTAGTCTTTCCAATATAGTCTACACTTTATTCTGTCCACTATAGTCTTTCCACTATAGTCTGTCCACTTTAGTCTTTCCACTTTAGACTTTCCACTTTAGTCTGTCCACTTTATTCTTTCCACTAGAGTCTGTCCACTTTAGTCTTTCCACTTTAGTCTTTCCGCTTTGGTCTGTACACTTAGTCTTTCCACTATAGTCTGTCCACTTTAGTCTTTCCACTTTAGTTTTTCCACTTTTAGTCTGTCCACTTCAATCTTTCCACTATAGTCTATCCACTTTAGTCTTTCCACTTTAGTTTTTCCAATTTTAGTCTGTCCACTTCAATCTTTCCACTATAGTCTGTCCACTTTAGTCTTTCCACTTTAGTTTTTCCACTTTAGTCAGTCCACTTCAGTCTTTCCACTATAGTCTGTCCACTTTAGTCTTTCCACTTCAGTCTTTCCACTACAGTCTGTCCACTTTAGTCTTTCCACTTCAGTCTATCCACTTTAGTCTGTCCACTTTAGTCTTTCCACTTTCGTCATTTCCACTATCGTCTGTCCACTTTAGTCTTTCCACTTTAGTCTTTCCACTATAGTCTGTCCACTTTAGTCCGTCCACTTTAGTCTTTCCACTATTCTCTGTCCACTTTAGTCTTTCCACTATAGTCTCCACTTTATTCTCTCCACTACAGTCTTTCCACTATAGTCTTTCCACTATAGTCTGTCCACTTTAGTCTTTCCACTTTAGACTTTCCACTTTAGTCTCTCCACTTTAGTCTTTAAACTAAAGTCTGTCCACTTTAGTTTTTCCACTTAGTCTTTCCACTATAGTCTGTCCACTTTAGTCTGTCCACTTAGTCTTTCCACTAGAGTCTGTCCACTTTAGTATTTCCACTTTAGTCTTTCCACTTTAGTCTGTCCACTCTAGTCTTTCCACTTTAGTCATTTCCACTATAGTCTGTCCACTTTAGTCTTTCCACTTTAGTCTTTCCACTTTAGTCTGTACACTTTAGTCTTTCCACTATAGTCTACACTTTATTCTGTCCACTATAGTCTTTCCACTATAGTCTGTCCACTTTAGTCTTTCCATTTTAGACTTTCCACTTTAGTCCGTACACTTTAGTCTTTCAACTATAGTCTCTCCACTTTAGTCTTTCCACTTTAGTCTTTCCGCTTTAGTCTGTCCACTTAGTCTTTCCACTATAGTCTGTCCACTTTAGTCTTTCCACTTTAGTTTTTCCACTTTAGTCTGTCCACTTCAGTCTTTCCACTATAGTCTGTCCACTTTAGTCTTTCCACTTTAGTTTTTCCACTTTAGTCTGTCCACTTCAGTCTTTCCACTATAGTCTGTCCACTTTAGTCTTTCCACTTTAGTCTTTCCACTATAATCTCCACTTTATTCTGTCCACTACAGTCTTCCCACTATAGTCTTTCCACTATAGTCTGTCTACTTTAGTCTTTCCACTATTCTCTGTCCACTTTGAACTGTTGATAATTGATAGCCTACGGTCCATTTGTTACATGCCACCTTTTCAATTTGGTTTTCAGCCAAAGCTTGGCTGCTTTCACGCGTTGAAATGCTTATCTTGTATTTTACACGACGCTGACCTCACAAAACAGCCGCTCGCAATTGGTACTTATGATGTAAGTAAAGCTTTCGACTCGCTTCTACATCCACAAGCAATGCTTGAACTACTTGAGCGAGGTGTTTCACCTGTAATTGTTAGACCGTTGATGAATATGTACCGTCACATGAAGGCAAAAATAAGAATCCCGGGGAAGACCGTACTGTCTGATGAATTGCCAGTCCGGATTGGGGTTAAGCAGGGTGCTATTACTTCACCTGTTATTTATAACAACGCTACGGTATCTGCCCAATCAGACCTTCCATCGTGTTGTATTCATAAAGGACTGGATCTATCTATCCTGTGTTATGCTGACGATGTTTTAAACATAAGTAGAACTGTTTCTAGCCTTGAAAATTGTTTCCAGGATATTTCGCAAAATTATCAGGGAATAGGTTTGTCTATGAATACATCAAAATGTGAAGTGCTGCTTTTTAATGATAATAGTGATTTTTCTGTTGTTAATATAGCTTTAGATAATGTTATAATAAAGCCGAGTGATAAACTGATGTACCTTGGTATTCCGATTGGCAAGACTCTGAAACAAACTAAAGCTTTGATTATTGAGAACATGGAAAGCAAAATTCGTCGATCTTATGGGCAAACCGTTTCAACCCAGTTCCACCTAAACCGTTACCTCTTAGCAAAACTATATAACAGTGTTGCGCTTCCCCATGTTCTTTACATAGCTCCTTTTTCTGAAACTTTAAATGACACGGACCGACTAAAAATTAAACGGATTTACTTCAAATTTGCAAAATATCTTCTTCGCTTTCCTCCTTGGATGCGCAACACCTACATGATGAAAAAATATGGTATCGTTGACCCGATTCTTAAACTTGACGAGCTTTGTCAACGACTAAAATGCAAACAGAGCGGCCATGAGTGGCAAGGGATTGTTTTCTGATATTTTTTTTTGAATTATAAGTGTGATTTTCTCCTTGTGATTTGCCTTTTGTTTTTCTTTGTTGTATGATTTGTTTTTTTTTTGTGTGTTTCTTCTATTTTTCTTCTTATACTCCATCATTTTCTCTTTCTTGTAAGATGGGTCATAAATAAACATTACATTACATTACATTTAGTCTTTCCACTATAGTCTCCACTTTATTCTTTCCACTACAGTCTTTCCACTATAGTCTTTCCACTATAGTCTGTCCACTTTAGTCTTTCCACTTTAGTCTTTCCACTATAGTCTCCACTTTATTCTGTCCACTACAGTCTCTCCACTATAGTCTTTCCCCTATAGTCTGTCCACTTTAGTCTTTCTACTATTCTCTGTCCACTTTATTCTTTCCACTATACTCTCCACTTTATTCTGTCCACTACAGTCTTTCCACTATAGTCTGTCCACTTTAGTCTTTCCACTTTAGTCTGTCCACTTTAGTCTTTCCACTAAAGTCTGTCCACTTTAGTCTTTCCACTATTCTCTGTCCACTTTATTCTTTCCACTTTAGTCTTTCCACTATAGTCTCCACTTTATTCTGTCCACTACAGTCTTTCCACTATAGTCTTTCCACTATAGTCTGTCCACTTTAGCCTTTCCACTTTAGTCTTTCCACTTTAGTCTGTCCACTTTAGTCTTTCCACTATAGTCTGTCTACTTTAGCCTTTCCACTATAGTCTGTCCACTTTAGTCTTTCCACTTTTGTTCCACTTCAGTCTTTCCACTAGAGTCTGTCCACTTTAGTCTTACCACTTTAGTCTGTCCACTTTAGTCTTTCCACTATAGTCTGTCCACTTTAGTCTTTCCACTTTAGTCTTTCCACTTTCGTCTTTCCACTATAGTCTCCACTTTATTCTGTCCACTACAGTCTTTCCACTATAGTCTTTCCACTATAGTTTTTCTACTTTAGTCTTTCCACTTTAGTCTTTCCACTTTAGTCTGTCCACTTTAGTCTTTCCACTATAGTCTGTCCACTTTAGTCTTTCCACTATTCTCTGTACACTTTAGACTTTCCACTATAGTCTCCACTTTATTCTGTCCACTACAGTCTTTCCACTATAGTCTTTCCACTATAGTCTGTCTGTCCACTTAGTCTTTTCACTTCAGTCTTTCCACTAGAGTCTGTCCACTTTAGTCTTTCCACTTTTGTTCCGCTTCAGTCTTTCCACTAGAGTCTGTCCACTTTAGTTTTTCCACTTTAGTCCGTCCACTTTAGTCTTTCCACTTTAGTCTGTCCACTTTAGTCTTTCCACTATAGTCTGTCCACTTTAGTCTTTCCACTATAGTCTGTCCACTTTAGTCTTTCCACTTTAGTCTTTCCACTTTCGTCTTTCCACTATAGTCTCCACTTTATTCTGTCCACTACAGTCTTTCCACTATAGTCTTCCCACTATAGTTTTTCTACTTTAGTCTTTCCACTTTAGTCTTTCCACTTTAGTCTGTCCACTTTTGTGTGTCCACTTTAGTCTGTCCACTATAGTCTGTCCACTTTAGTCTTTCCACTATAGTCTGTCCACTTTAGTCTTTCCACTTTAGTCTTTCCACTTTAGTCTTTCCACTACGGTCTCCACTTTATTCTGTCCACTACAGTCTTTCCACTATAGTCTTTCCACTATAGTTTGTCCACTTTAGTCTTTCCACTTTAGTCTTTCCACTTTAGTCTGTCCACTTTAGTCTTTCCACTATAGTCTGTCCACTTTAGTCTTTCCACTATTCTCTGTCCACTTTAGACTTTCCACTATAGTCTCCACTTTATTCTGTCAACTACTGTCTTTCAACTATAGTCTTTCTACTATAGTCTGTCCACTTTAGTTTTTCCACTTTAGTCTGTCCACTTTAGTCTGTCCACTTTAGTCTTTCCACTTTAATCTGTACACTTTAGTCTTTCCACTATAGTCTGTCCACTTTAGTCTTTCCACTATTCTCTGTCCACTTTAGTCTTTCCACTTTAGTCTTTCCACTATAGTCTCCACTTTATTCTGTCCACTAAAGTCTTTCCACTATAGTCTTTCCACTATAATCTGTCTGTCCACTTAGTCTTTCCACTTCAGTCTTTCCACTAGAGTCTGTCCACTTTAGTCTTTCCACTTCAGTCTGTCCACTTTAGTCTGTCCACTTTAGTCTTTCCACTTTCATCATTTCCACTATCGTCTGTCAACTTTAGTCTTTCCACTTTAGTCTTTCCACTATAGTCTGTCCACTTTAGTCTGTCCACTTTAGTCTCTCCACTATAGTCTGTCCACTTTAGTCTTTCCACTATAGTCTGTCCACTTTAGTCTTTCCACTTTAGTCTTTCCACTTTAGTCTTTCCACTACAGTCTCCACTTTATTCTGTCCACTACAGTCTTTCCACTATAGTCTTTCCACTATAGTTTGTCCACTTTAGTCTTTCCACTTTAGTCTTTCCACTTTAGTCTGTCCACTTTAGTCTTTCCACTATAGTCTGTCCACTTTAGTCTTTCCACTATTCTCTTTCCACTTTAGTCTTTCCACTATAGTCTCCACTTTATTCTGTCAACAACAGTCTTTCCACTATAGTCTTTCCACTATAGTCTGTCCACTTTAGTCTTTCCACTTTAGACTTTCCACTTTAGTCTGTCCACTTTAGTCTTTCCACTATAGTCTGTCCACTTTAGTCTTTCCACTTTAGTCTTTCCGCTTTAGTCTGTCCACTTAGTCTTTCCACTAGAGTCTGTCTACTTTAGTTTTTTCACTTTAGTCTGTTCATTTTAGTCTGTCCACTTTAGTCTTTCCACTTTAGTCTGTACACTTTAGTCTTTCCACTATAGTCTGTCCACTTTAGTCTTTCCACTATTCTCTGTCCACTTTAGTCTTTCCACTATAGTCTCCACTTTATTCTGTCCACTACAGTCTTTCCACTATAGTCTTTCCACTATAGTCTGTCTGTCCACTTAGTCTTTCCACTATAGTCTGTCCACTTTAGTCTTTCCACTATTCTCTGTCCACTTTATTCTTTCCACTTTAGTCTTTCCACTATAGTCTCCACTTTATTCTGTCCACTACAGTCTTTCCACTATAGTCTTTCCACTATAGTCTGTCTGTCCACTTAGTCTTTCCACTTTCGTCTTTCCACTTGAGTCTGTCCACTTTAGTCTTTCCACTATAGTCTGTCCACTTTAGTCCGTCCACTTTAGTCTTTCCACTATTCTCTGTCCACTTTAGTCTTCCCACTATAGTCTCCACTTTATTCTGTCCACTACAGTCTTTCCACTATAGTCTTTCCACTATAGTCTGTCCACTTTAGCCTTTCCGCTTTAGTCTTTCCACTTTAGTCTGTCCACTTTAGTCTTTCCACTATAGTCTGTCCACTTTAGTCTTTCCACTTTTGTTCCACTACAGTCTTTCCACTAGAGTCTGTCCACTATAGTCTTTCCACTTTAGTCTGTCCACTTTAGTCTTTCCACTTTAGTCTGTCCACTTTAGTCTTTCCACTATAGTCTGTCCACTTTAGTCTTTCCACTATAGTCTGTCCACTTTAGTCTTTCCACTTTAGTCTTTCCACTTTAGTCTTTCCACTTTCGTCTTTCCACTATAGTCTCCACTTTATTCTGTCCACTACAGTCTTTCCACTATAGTCTGTCCACTTTAGTCTTTCCACTTTAGACTTTCCACTTTAGTCTGTCCACTTTATTCTTTCTACTATAGTCTGTCCACTTTAGTCTTTCCACTTTAGTCTTTCCGCTTTAGTCTGTACACTTAGTCTTTCCACTATAGTCTGTCCACTTTAGTCTTTCCACTTTAGTTTTTCCACTTTTAGTCTGTCCACTTCAATCTTTCCACTATAGTCTGTCCACTTTAGTCTTTCCACTTTAGTTTTTCCACTTTAGTTTTTCCACTTTAGTCTGTCCACTTTAGTCTTTCCACTTTAGTTTTTCGACTTTTAGTCTGTTCACTTCAATCTTTCCACTATAGTCTGTCCACTTTAGTCTTTCCACTTTTGTTTTTCCACTTTAGTCTGTCCAATTCAGTCTTTCCACTATAGTCTGTCCACTTTAGGCTTTCCACTTCAGTCTTTCCACTAGAGTCTGTCCACTTTAGTCTTTCCACTTCAGTCTATCCACTTTAGTCTGTCCACTTTAGTCTTTCCACTTTCGTCATTTCCACTATCGTCTGTCCACTTTAGTCTTTCCACTTTAGTCTTTCCACTATAGTCTGTCCACTTTAGTCCGTCCACTTTAGTCTTTCCACTATTCTCTGTCCACTTTAGTCTTTCCACTTTAGTCTTTCCACTATAGTCTCCACTTTATTCTGTCCACTACAGTCTCTCCACTATAGTCTTTCCCCTATAGTCTGTCCACTTTAGTCTTTCTACTATTCTCTGTCCACTTTATTCTTTCCACTATACTCTCCACTTTATTCTGTCCACTACAGTCTTTCCACTATAGTCTGTCCACTTTAGTCTTTCCACTTTAGTCTTTCCACATTAGTCTGTCCACTTTAGTCTTTCCACTATAGTCTGTCCACTTTAGTCTTTCCAATATTCTCTGTCCACTTTATTCTTTCCACTTTAGTCTTTCCACTATAGTCTCCACTTTATTCTGTCCACTACAGTCTTTCCACTATAGTCTTTCCACTATAGTCTGTCCACTTTAGCCTTTCCACTTTAGTCTTTCCAATTTAGTCTGTCCACTTTAGTCTTTCCACTATAGTCTGTCCACTTTAGTCTTTCCACTTTTGTTCCACTTCAGTCTTTCCACTAGAGTCTGTCCACTTTAGTCTTTCCACTTTAGTCTGTCCACTTTAGTCTTTCCACTTTAGTCTGTTCACTTTAGTCTTTCCACTATAGTCTGTCCACTTTAGTCTTTCCACTATAGTCTGTCCACTTTAGTCTTTCCACTTTAGTCTTTCCACTTTCGTCTTTCCACTATAGTCTCCACTTTATTCTGTCCACTACAGTCTTTCCACTATAGTCTTTCCACTATAGTTTTTCTACTTTAGTCTTTCCACTTTAGTCTTTCCACTTTAGTCTGTCCACTTTAGTCTTTCCACTATAGTCTGTCCACTTTAGTCTTTCCACTATTCTCTGTACACTTTAGACTTTCCACTATAGTCTCCACTTTATTCTGTCCACTACAGTCTTTCCACTATAGTCTTTCCACTATAGTCTGTCTGTCCACTTAGTCTTTTCACTTCAGTCTTTCCACTAGAGTCTGTCCACTTTAGTCTTTCCACTTCAGTCTGTCCACTTTAGTCTGTCCACTTTAGTCTCTCCACTATAGTCTGTCCACTATAGTCTTTCCACTATAGTTTGTCCACTTTAGTCTTTCCACTTTAGTCTTTCCACTTTAGTATGTCCACTTTAGTCTTTCCACTATAGACTGTCCACTTTAGTCTTTCCACTATTCTCTGTCCACTTTAGTCTTTCCACTATAGTCTACACTTTATTCTGTCAACTACAGTCTTTCCACTATAGTCTTTCCACTATAGTCAGTCCACTTTAGTCTTTCCACTTTAGACTTTCCACTTTAGTCTGTCCACTTTAGTCTTTCCACTATAGTCTTTCCACTATAGTCTTTCCACTTTAGTCTTTCCGCTTTAGTCTGTCCACTTAGTCTTTCCACTAGAGTCTGTCCACTTTATTCTTTCCACTTTAGTCTTTCCACTATAGTCTGTCCACTTTAGTCTGTCCACTTTAGTCTCTCCACTATAGTCTGTCCACTTTAGTCTTTCCACTATAGTCTGTCCACTTTAGTCTTTCCACTTTAGTCTTTCCACTTTAGTCTTTCCACTACAGTCTCCACTTTATTCTGTCCACTACAGTCTTTCCACTATAGTCTTTCCACTATAGTTTGTCCACTTTAGTCTTTCCACTTTAGTCTTTCCACTTTAGTCTTTTCACTTTAGTCTGTCCACTTTAGTCTGTCCACTTTAGTCTCTCCACTATAGTCTTTCCACTTTCGTCTTTCCACTATAGTCTCCAATTTATTCTGTCCACTACAGTCTTTCCACTATAGTCTGTCCACTTTAGACTTTCCACTTTAGACTTTCCACTTTAGTCCGTCCACTTTATTCTTTCTACTATAGTCTGTCCACTTTAGTCTTTCCACTTTAGTCTTTCCGCTTTAGTCTGTACACTTAGTCTTTCCACTATAGTCTGTCCACTTTAGTCTTTCCACTTTAGTTTTTCCACTTTTAGTCTGTCCACTTCAATCTTTCCACTATAGTCTGTCCACTTTAGTCTTTCCACTTTAGTTTTTCCACTTTAGTTTTTCCACTTTAGTCTGTCCACTTTAGTCTTTCCACTTTAGTTTTTCGACTTTTAGTCTGTTCACTTCAATCTTTCCACTATAGTCTGTCCACTTTAGTCTTTCCACTTTAGTTTTTCCACTTTAGTCTGTCCAATTCAGTCTTTCCACTATAGTCTGTCCACTTTAGGCTTTCCACTTCAGTCTTTCCACTAGAGTCTGTCCACTTTAGTCTTTCCACTTCAGTCTATCCACTTTAGTCTGTCCACTTTAGTCTTTCCACTTTCGTCATTTCCACTATCGTCTGTCCACTTTAGTCTTTCCACTTTAGTCTTTCCACTATAGTCTGTCCACTTTAGTCCGTCCACTTTAGTCTTTCCACTATTCTCTGTCCACTTTAGTCTTTCCACTTTAGTCTTTCCACTATAGTCTCCACTTTATTCTGTCCACTACAGTCTCTCCACTATAGTCTTTCCCCTATAGTCTGTCCACTTTAGTCTTTCTACTATTCTCTGTCCACTTTATTCTTTCCACTATACTCTCCACTTTATTCTGTCCACTACAGTCTTTCCACTATAGTCTGTCCACTTTAGTCTTTCCACTTTAGTCTTTCCACTTTAGTCTGTCCACTTTAGTCTTTCCACTATAGTCTGTCCACTTTAGTCTTTCCAATATTCTCTGTCCACTTTATTCTTTCCACTTTAGTCTTTCCACTATAGTCTCCACTTTATTCTGTCCACTACAGTCTTTCCACTATAGTCTTTCCACTATAGTCTGTCCACTTTAGCCTTTCCACTTTAGTCTTTCCAATTTAGTCTGTCCACTTTAGTCTTTCCACTATAGTCTGTCCACTTTAGTCTTTCCACTTTTGTTCCACTTCAGTCTTTCCACTAGAGTCTGTCCACTTTAGTCTTTCCACTTTAGTCTGTCCACTTTAGTCTTTCCACTTTAGTCTGTTCACTTTAGTCTTTCCACTATAGTCTGTCCACTTTACTCTTTCCACTATAGTCTGTCCACTTTAGTCTTTCCACTTTAGTCTTTCCACTTTCGTCTTTCCACTATAGTCTCCACTTTATTCTGTCCACTACAGTCTTTCCACTATAGTCTTTCCACTATAGTTTTTCTACTTTAGTCTTTCCACTTTAGTCTTTCCACTTTAGTCTGTCCACTTTAGTCTTTCCACTATAGTCTGTCCACTTTAGTCTTTCCACTATTCTCTGTACACTTTAGACTTTCCACTATAGTCTCCACTTTATTCTGTCCACTACAGTCTTTCCACTATAGTCTTTCCACTATAGTCTGTCTGTCCACTTAGTCTTTTCACTTCAGTCTTTCCACTAGAGTCTGTCCACTTTAGTCTTTCCACTTCAGTCTGTCCACTTTAGTCTGTCCACTTTAGTCTCTCCACTATAGTCTGTCCACTATAGTCTTTCCACTATAGTTTGTCCACTTTAGTCTTTCCACTTTAGTCTTTCCACTTTAGTATGTCCACTTTAGTCTTTCCACTATAGACTGTCCACTTTAGTCTTTCCACTATTCTCTGTCCACTTTAGTCTTTCCACTATAGTCTACACTTTATTCTGTCAACTACAGTCTTTCCACTATAGTCTTTCCACTATAGTCAGTCCACTTTAGTCTTTCCACTTTAGACTTTCCACTTTAGTCTGTCCACTTTAGTCTTTCCACTATAGTCTTTCCACTATAGTCTTTCCACTTTAGTCTTTCCGCTTTAGTCTGTCCACTTAGTCTTTCCACTAGAGTCTGTCCACTTTATTCTTTCCACTTTAGTCTTTCCACTATAGTCTGTCCACTTTAGTCTGTCCACTTTAGTCTCTCCACTATAGTCTGTCCACTTTAGTCTTTCCACTATAGTCTGTCCACTTTAGTCTTTCCACTTTAGTCTTTCCACTTTAGTCTTTCCACTACAGTCTCCACTTTATTCTGTCCACTACAGTCTTTCCACTATAGTCTTTCCACTATAGTTTGTCCACTTTAGTCTTTCCACTTTAGTCTTTCCACTTTAGTCTTTTCACTTTAGTCTGTCCACTTTAGTCTGTCCACTTTAGTCTCTCCACTATAGTCTTTCCACTTTCGTCTTTCCACTATAGTCTCCAATTTATTCTGTCCACTACAGTCTTTCCACTATAGTCTGTCCACTTTAGTCTTTCCACTTTAGACTTTCCACTTTATTCTTTCTACTATAGTCTGTCCACTTTAGTCTTTCCACTTTAGTCTTTCCGCTTTAGTCTGTACACTTAGTCTTTCCACTATAGTCTGTCCACTTTAGTCTTTCCACTTTAGTTTTTCCACTTTTAGTCTGTCCACTTCAATCTTTCCACTATAGTCTGTCCACTTTAGTCTTTCCACTTTAGTTTTTCCACTTTAGTCTGTCCACTATAGTCTGTCCACTTTAGTCTTTCCACTTTTGTTCCACTTCAGTCTTTCCACTAGAGTCTGTCCACTATAGTCTTTCCACTTTAGTCTGTCCACTTTAGTCTTTCCACTTTAGTCTGTCCACTTTAGTCGTTCCACTATAGTCTGTCCACTTTAGTCTTTCCACTATAGTCTGTCCACTTTAGTCTTTCCACTTTAGTCTTTCCACTTTCGTCTTTCCACTATAGTCTCCACTTTATTCTGTCCACTACAGTCTTTCCACTATAGTCTGTCCACTTTAGTCTTTCCACTTTAGACTTTCCACTTTAGTCTGTCCACTTTATTCTTTCTACTATAGTCTGTCCACTTTAGTCTTTCCACTTTAGTCTTTCCGCTTTAGTCCGTACACTTAGTCTTTCCACTATAGTCTGTCCACTTTAGTCTTTCCACTTTAGTTTTTCCACTTTTAGTCTGTCCACTTCAATCTTTCCACTATAGTCTGTCCACTTTAGTCTTTCCACTTTAGTTTTTCCACTTTAGTCTGTCCACTTTAGTCTTTCCACTTTAGTTTTTCCACTATTCTCTGTCCACTTTATTCTTTCCACTTTAGTCTTTCCACTATAGTCTCCAGTTTATTCTGTCCACTACAGTCTTTCCACTATAGTCTTTCCACTATTGTCTGTCCACTTTAGCCTTTCCACTTTAGTCTTTCCACTTTAGTCTGTCCACTTTAGTCTTTCCACTATAGTCTGTCCACTTTAGTCTTTCCACTTTTGTTCCACTTCTGTCTTTCCACTAGAGTCTGTCCACTTTAGTCTTTCCACTTTAGTCTGTCCACTTTAGTCTTTCCACTTTAGTCTGTCCACTTTAGTCTTTCCACTATAGTCTGTCCACTTTAGTCTTTCCACTATAGTCTGTCCACTTTAGTCTTTCCACTTTAGTCTTTCCACTTTCGTCTTTCCACTATAGTCTCCACTTTATTCTGTCCACTACAGTCTTTCCACTATAGGCTTTCCACTATAGTTTTTCTACTTTAGTCTTTCCACTTTAGTCTGTCCACTTTAGTCTTTCCACTATAGTCTGTCCACTTTAGTCTTTCCACTATTCTCTGTACACTTTAGACTTTCCACTATAGTCTCCACTTTATTCTGTCCACTACAGTCTTTCCACTATAGTCTTTCCACTATAGTCTTTCCACTATAGTCTGTCTGTCCACTATAGTCTTTCCACTATAGTTTTTCTACTTTAGTCTTTCCACTTTAGTCTTTCCACTATAGTCTGTCCACTTTAGTCTTTCCACTTGAGTCTGTCCACTTTAGTCTGTCCACTTTAGTCTTTCCACTTTCGTCATTTCCACTATCGTCTGTCCACTTTAGTCTTTCCACTTTAGTCTTTCCACTATAGGGTGTCCACTTTAGTCCGTCCACTTTAGTCTTTCCACTATTCTCTGTCCACTTTAGTCTTTCCACTATAGTCACCACTTTAGTCTGTCCACTACAGTCTTTCCACTATAGTCTTTCCACTATAGTCTGTCCGCTTTAGTCTTTCCACTTTAGACTTTCCACTTTAGTCTCTCCACTTTAGTCTTTCCACTATAGTCTGTCCACTTTAGTCTTTCCACTTTAGTCTTTCCGCTTTAGTCTGTCCACTTAGTCTTTCCACTAGAGTCTGTCCACTTTAGTATTTCCACTTTAGTCTGTCCACTTTAGTCTGTCCACTTTAGTCTTTCCACTTTAGTCATTTCCACTTTAGTCTGTACACTTTAGTCTTTCCAATATAGTCTACACTTTATTCTGTCCACTATAGTCTTTCCACTATAGTCTGTCCACTTTAGTCTTTCCACTTTAGACTTCCCACTTTAGTCTGTCCACTTTATTCTTTCCACTAGAGTCTGTCCACTTTAGTCTTTCCACTTTAGTCTTTCCGCTTTGGTCTGTACACTTAGTCTTTCCACTATAGTCTGTCCACTTTAGTCTTTCCACTTTAGTTTTTCCACTTTTAGTCTGTCCACTTCAATCTTTCCACTATAGTCTGTCCACTTTAGTCTTTCCACTTTAGTTTTTCCAATTTTAGTCTGTCCACTTCAATCTTTCCACTATAGTCTGTCCACTTTAGTCTTTCCACTTTAGTTTTTCCACTTTAGTCTGTCCACTTCAGTCTTTCCACTATAGTCTGTCCACTTTAGTCTTTCCACTTCAGTCTTTCCACTACAGTCTGTCCACTTTAGTCTTTCCACTTCAGTCTATCCACTTTAGTCTGTCCACTTTAGTCTTTCCACTTTCGTCATTTCCACTATCGTCTGTCCACTTTAGTCTTTCCACTTTAGTCTTTCCACTATAGTCTGTCCACTTTAGTCCGTCCACTTTAGTCTTTCCACTATTCTCTGTCCACTTTAGTCTTTCCACTATAGTCTCCACTTTATTCTCTCCACTACAGTCTTTCCACTATAGTCTTTCCACTATAGTCTGTCCACTTTAGTCTTTCCACTTTAGACTTTCCACTTTAGTCTCTCCACTTTAGTCTTTAAACTAAAGTCTGTCCACTTTAGTTTTTCCACTTAGTCTTTCCACTATAGTCTGTCCACTTTAGTCTGTCCACTTAGTCTTTCCACTAGAGTCTGTCCACTTTAGTATTTCCACTTTAGTCTTTCCACTTTAGTCTGTCCACTCTAGTCTTTCCACTTTAGTCATTTCCACTATAGTCTGTCCACTTTAGTCTTTCCACTTTAGTCTTTCCACTTTAGTCTGTACACTTTAGTCTTTCCACTATAGTCTACACTTTATTCTGTCCACTATAGTCTTTCCACTATAGTCTGTCCACTTTAGTCTTTCCATTTTAGACTTTCCACTTTAGTCCGTACACTTTAGTCTTTCAACTATAGTCTGTCCACTTTAGTCTTTCCACTTTAGTCTTTCCGCTTTAGTCTGTCCACTTAGTCTTTCCACTATAGTCTGTCCACTTTAGTCTTTCCACTTCAGTCTTTCCACTACAGTCTGTCCACTTTAGTCTTTCCACTTCAGTCTATCCACTTTAGTCTGTCCACTTTAGTCTTTCCACTTTCGTCATTTCCACTATCGTCTGTCCACTTTAGTCTTTCCACTTTAGTCTTTCCACTATAGTCTGTCCACTTTAGTCCGTCCACTTTAGTCTTTCCACTATTCTCTGTCCACTTTAGTCTTTCCACTATAGTCTCCACTTTATTCTCTCCACTACAGTCTTTCCACTATAGTCTTTCCACTATAGTCTGTCTACTTTAGTCTTTCCACTATTCTCTGTCCACTTTGAACTGTTGATAATTGATAGCCTACGGTCCATTTGTTACATGCCACCTTCTCAATTTGGTTTTCAGCCAAAGCTTGGCTGCTTTCACGCGTTGAAATGCTTATCTTGTATTTTACACGACGCTGACCTCACAAAACAGCCGCTCGCAATTGGTACTTATGATGTAAGTAAAGCTTTCGACTCGCTTCAGTTTATTCTGTTTATTCAGTTTATTCTGTCCACTACAGTCTTTCCACTATAGTCTTTCCACTATAGTCTGTCCACTTTAGCCTTTCCACTTTAGTCTTTCCACTTTAGTCTGTCCACTTTAGTCTTTCCACTTTTGTTCCACTTCTGTCTTTCCACTAGAGTCTGTCCACTTTAGTCTTTCCACTTTAGTCTGTCCACTTTAGTCTTTCCACTTTAGTCTGTCCACTTTAGTCTTTCCACTATAGTCTGTCCACTTTAGTCTTTCCACTATAGTCTGTCCACTTTAGTCTTTCCACTTTAGTCTTTCCACTTTCGTCTTTCCACTATAGTCTCCACTTTATTCTGTCCACTACAGTCTTTCCACTATAGGCTTTCCACTATAGTTTTTCTACTTTAGTCTTTCCACTTTAGTCTGTCCAATTTAGTCTTTCCACTATAGTCTGTCCACTTTAGTCTTTCCACTATTCTCTGTACACTTTAGACTTTCCACTATAGTCTCCACTTTATTCTGTCCACTACAGTCTTTCCACTATAGTCTTTCCACTATAGTCTTTCCACTATAGTCTGTCTGTCCACTATAGTCTTTCCACTATAGTTTTTCTACTTTAGTCTTTCCACTTTAGTCTTTCCACTATAGTCTGTCCACTTTAGTCTTTCCACTTGAGTCTGTCCACTTTAGTCTGTCCACTTTAGTCTTTCCACTTTCGTCATTTCCACTATCGTCTGTCCACTTTAGTCTTTCCACTTTAGTCTTTCCACTATAGGGTGTCCACTTTAGTCCGTCCACTTTAGTCTTTCCACTATTCTCTGTCCACTTTAGTCTTTCCACTATAGTCACCACTTTAGTCTGTCCACTACAGTCTTTCCACTATAGTCTTTCCACTATAGTCTGTCCACTTTAGTCTTTCCACTTTAGACTTTCCACTTTAGTCTCTCCACTTTAGTCTTTCCACTATAGTCTGTCCACTTTAGTCTTTTCACTTTAGTCTTTCCGCTTTAGTCTGTCCACTTAGTCTTTCCACTAGAGTCTGTCCACTTTAGTATTTCCACTTTAGTCTGTCCACTTTAGTCTGTCCACTTTAGTCTTTCCACTTTAGTCGTTTCCACTTTAGTCTGTACACTTTAGTCTTTCCAATATAGTCTACACTTTATTCTGTCCACTATAG
Source organism: Branchinecta sandiegonensis (assembly GCA_030848855.1). Taxonomy (NCBI): domain Eukaryota; kingdom Metazoa; phylum Arthropoda; class Branchiopoda; order Anostraca; family Branchinectidae; genus Branchinecta; species Branchinecta sandiegonensis. Next base: position 441,184 of record JAUPMV010000014.1, on the reverse strand, counting down.
TCTTTCCACTATAGTCTGTCCACTTTAGTCTTTCCACTTTAGACTTTCCACTTTAGTCTGTCCACTTTATTCTTTCCACTAGAGTCTGTCCACTTTAGTCTTTCCACTTTAGTCTTTCCGCTTTGGTCTGTACACTTAGTCTTTCCACTATAGTCTGTCCACTTTAGTCTTTCCACTTTAGTTTTTCCACTTTTAGTCTGTCCACTTCAATCTTTCCACTATAGTCTGTCCACTTTAGTCTTCCCACTTTAGTTTTTCCAATTTTAGTCTGTCCACTTCAATCTTTCCACTATAGTCTGTCCACTTTAGTCTTTCCACTTTAGTTTTTCCACTTTAGTCAGTCCACTTCAGTCTTTCCACTATAGTCTGTCCACTTTAGTCTTTCCACTTCAGTCTTTCCACTACAGTCTGTCCACTTTAGTCTTTCCACTTCAGTCTATCCACTTTAGTCTGTCCACTTTAGTCTTTCCACTTTCGTCATTTCCACTATCGTCTGTCCACTTTAGTCTTTCCACTTTAGTCTTTCCACTATAGTCTGTCCACTTTAGTCCGTCCACTTTAGTCTTTCCACTATTCTCTGTCCACTTTAGTCTTTCCACTATAGTCTCCACTTTATTCTCTCCACTACAGTCTTTCCACTATAGTCTTTCCACTATAGTCTGTCCACTTTAGTCTTTCCACTTTAGACTTTCCACTTTAGTCTCTCCACTTTAGTCTTTAAACTAAAGTCTGTCCACTTTAGTTTTTCCACTTAGTCTTTCCACTATAGTCTGTCCGCTTTAGTCTGTCCACTTAGTCTTTCCACTAGAGTCTGTCCACTTTAGTATTTCCACTTTAGTCTTTCCACTTTAGTCTGTCCACTCTAGTCTTTCCACTTTAGTCATTTTCACTATAGTCTGTCCACTTTAGTCTTTCCACTTTAGTCTTTCCACTTTAGTCTGTACACTTTAGTCTTTCCACTATAGTCTACACTTTATTCTGTCCACTATAGTCTTTCCACTATAGTCTGTCCACTTTAGTCTTTCCATTTTAGACTTTCCACTTTAGTCCGTACACTTTAGTCTTTCAACTATAGTCTGTCCACTTTAGTCTTTCCACTTTAGTCTTTCCGCTTTAGTCTGTCCACTTAGTCTTTCCACTATAGTCTGTCCACTTTAGTCTTTCCACTTTAGTTTTTCCACTTTAGTCTGTCCACTTCAGTCTTTCCACTATAGTCTGTCCACTTTAGTCTTTCCACTTTAGTTTTTCCACTTTAGTCTGTCCACTTCAGTCTTTCCACTATAGTCTGTCCACTTTAGTCTTTCCACTTTAGTCTTTCCACTATAATCTCCACTTTATTCTGTCCACTACAGTCTTCCCACTATAGTCTTTCCACTATAGTCTGTCTACTTTAGTCTTTCCACTATTCTCTGTCCACTTTGAACTGTTGATAATTGATAGCCTACGGTCCATTTGTTACATGCCACCTTTTCAATTTGGTTTTCAGCCAAAGCTTGGCTGCTTTCACGCGTTGAAATGCTTATCTTGTATTTTACACGACGCTGACCTCACAAAACAGCCGCTCGCAATTGGTACTTATGATGTAAGTAAAGCTTTCGACTCGCTTCTACATCCACAAGCAATGCTTGAACTACTTGAGCGAGGTGTTTCACCTGTAATTGTTAGACCGTTGATGAATATGTACCGTCACATGAAGGCAAAAATAAGAATCCCGGGGAAGACCGTACTGTCTGATGAATTGCCAGTTCGGATTGGGGTTAAGCAGGGTGCTATTACTTCACCTGTTATTTATAACAACGCTACGGTATCTGCCCAATCAGACCTTCCATCGTGTTGTATTCATAAAGGACTGGATCTATCTATCCTGTGTTATGCTGACGATGTTTTAAACATAAGTAGAACTGTTTCTAGCCTTGAAAATTGTTTCCAGGATATTTCGCAAAATTATCAGGGAATAGGTTTGTCTATGAATACATCAAAATGTGAAGTGCTGCTTTTTAATGATAATAGTGATTTTTCTGTTGTTAATATAGCTTTAGATAATGTTATAATAAAGCCGAGTGATAAACTGATGTACCTTGGTATTCCGATTGGCAAGACTCTGAAACAAACTAAAGCTTTGATTATTGAGAACATGGAAAGCAAAATTCGTCGATCTTATGGGCAAACCGTTTCAACCCAGTTCCACCTAAACCGTTACCTCTTAGCAAAACTATATAACAGTGTTGCGCTTCCCCATGTTCTTTATATAGCTCCTTTTTCTGAAACTTTAAATGACATGGACCGACTAAAAATTAAACGGATTTACTTCAAATTTGCAAAATATCTTCTTCGCTTTCCTCCTTGGATGCGCAACACCTACATGATGAAAAAATATGGTATCGTTGACCCGATTCTTAAACTTGACGAGCTTTGTCAACGACTAAAATGCAAACAGAGCGGCCATGAGTGGCAAGGGATTGTTTTCTGATATTTTTTTTTGAATTATAAGTGTGATTTTCTCCTTGTGATTTGCCTTTTGTTTTTCTTTGTTGTATGATTTGTTTTTTTTTTGTGTGTTTCTTCTATTTTTCTTCTTATACTCCATCATTTTCTCTTTCTTGTAAGATGGGTCATAAATAAACATTACATTACATTACATTTAGTCTTTCCACTATAGTCTCCACTTTATTCTTTCCACTACAGTCTTTCCACTATAGTCTTTCCACTATAGTCTGTCCACTTTAGTCTTTCCACTTTAGTCTTTCCACTATAGTCTCCACTTTATTCTGTCCACTACAGTCTCTCCACTATAGTCTTTCCCCTATAGTCTGTCCACTTTAGTCTTTCTACTATTCTCTGTCCACTTTATTCTTTCCACTATACTCTCCACTTTATTCTGTCCACTACAGTCTTTCCACTATAGTCTGTCCACTTTAGTCTTTCCACTTTAGTCTGTCCACTTTAGTCTTTCCACTAAAGTCTGTCCACTTTAGTCTTTCCACTATTCTCTGTCCACTTTATTCTTTCCACTTTAGTCTTTCCACTATAGTCTCCACTTTATTCTGTCCACTACAGTCTTTCCACTATAGTCTTTCCACTATAGTCTGTCCACTTTAGCCTTTCCACTTTAGTCTTTCCACTTTAGTCTGTCCACTTTAGTCTTTCCACTATAGTCTGTCCACTTTAGTCTTTCCACTATAGTCTGTCCACTTTAGTCTTTCCACTTTTGTTCCACTTCAGTCTTTCCACTAGAGTCTGTCCACTTTAGTCTTACCACTTTAGTCTGTCCACTTTAGTCTTTCCACTATAGTCTGTCCACTTTAGTCTTTCCACTTTAGTCTTTCCACTTTCGTCTTTCCACTATAGTCTCCACTTTATTCTGTCCACTACAGTCTTTCCACTATAGTCTTTCCACTATAGTTTTTCTACTTTAGTCTTTCCACTTTAGTCTTTCCACTTTAGTCTGTCCACTTTAGTCTTTCCACTATAGTCTGTCCACTTTAGTCTTTCCACTATTCTCTGTACACTTTAGACTTTCCACTATAGTCTCCACTTTATTCTGTCCACTACAGTCTTTCCACTATAGTCTTTCCACTATAGTCTGTCTGTCCACTTAGTCTTTTCACTTCAGTCTTTCCACTAGAGTCTGTCCACTTTAGTCTTTCCACTTTTGTTCCGCTTCAGTCTTTCCACTAGAGTCTGTCCACTTTAGTCTTTCCACTTTAGTCCGTCCACTTTAGTCTTTCCACTTTAGTCTGTCCACTTTAGTCTTTCCACTATAGTCTGTCCACTTTAGTCTTTCCACTATAGTCTGTCCACTTTAGTCTTTCCACTTTAGTCTTTCCACTTTCGTCTTTCCACTATAGTCTCCACTTTATTCTGTCCACTACAGTCTTTCCACTATAGTCTTCCCACTATAGTTTTTCTACTTTAGTCTTTCCACTTTAGTCTTTCCACTTTAGTCTGTCCACTTTTGTGTGTCCACTTTAGTCTGTCCACTATAGTCTGTCCACTTTAGTCTTTCCACTATAGTCCGTCCACTTTAGTCTTTCCACTTTAGTCTTTCCACTTTAGTCTTTCCACTACGGTCTCCACTTTATTCTGTCCACTACAGTCTTTCCACTATAGTCTTTCCACTATAGTTTGTCCACTTTAGTCTTTCCACTTTAGTCTTTCCACTTTAGTCTGTCCACTTTAGTCTTTCCACTATAGTCTGTCCACTTTAGTCTTTCCACTATTCTCTGTCCACTTTAGACTTTCCACTATAGTCTCCACTTTATTCTGTCAACTACTGTCTTTCAACTATAGTCTTTCTACTATAGTCTGTCCACTTTAGTTTTTCCACTTTAGTCTGTCCACTTTAGTCTGTCCACTTTAGTCTTTCCACTTTAATCTGTACACTTTAGTCTTTCCACTATAGTCTGTCCACTTTAGTCTTTCCACTATTCTCTGTCCACTTTAGTCTTTCCACTTTAGTCTTTCCACTATAGTCTCCACTTTATTCTGTCCACTAAAGTCTTTCCACTATAGTATTTCCACTATAATCTGTCTGTCCACTTAGTCTTTCCACTTCAGTCTTTCCACTAGAGTCTGTCCACTTTAGTCTTTCCACTTCAGTCTGTCCACTTTAGTCTGTCCACTTTAGTCTTTCCACTTTCATCATTTCCACTATCGTCTGTCAACTTTAGTCTTTCCACTTTAGTCTTTCCACTATAGTCTGTCCACTTTAGTCTGTCCACTTTAGTCTCTCCACTATAGTCTGTCCACTTTAGTCTTTCCACTATAGTCTGTCCACTTTAGTCTTTCCACTTTAGTCTTTCCACTTTAGTCTTTCCACTACAGTCTCCACTTTATTCTGTCCACTACAGTCTTTCCACTATAGTCTTTCCACTATAGTTTGTCCACTTTAGTCTTTCCACTTTAGTCTTTCCACTTTAGTCTGTCCACTTTAGTCTTTCCACTATAGTCTGTCCACTTTAGTCTTTCCACTATTCTCTGTCCACTTTAGTCTTTCCACTATAGTCTCCACTTTATTCTCTCCACTACAGTCTTTCCACTATAGTCTTTCCACTATAGTCTGTCTACTTTAGTCTTTCCACTATTCTCTGTCCACTTTGAACTGTTGATAATTGATAGCCTACGGTCCATTTGTTACATGCCACCTTTTCAATTTGGTTTTCAGCCAAAGCTTGGCTGCTTTCACGCGTTGAAATGCTTATCTTGTATTTTACACGACGCTGACCTCACAAAACAGCCGCTCGCAATTGGTACTTATGATGTAAGTAAAGCTTTCGACTCGCTTCAGTTTATTCTGTTTATTCAGTTTATTCTGTCCACTACAGTCTTTCCACTATAGTCTTTCCACTATAGTCTGTCCACTTTAGCCTTTCCACTTTAGTCTTTCCACTTTAGTCTGTCCACTTTAGTCTTTCCACTTTTGTTCCACTTCTGTCTTTCCACTAGAGTCTGTCCACTTTAGTCTTTCCACTTTAGTCTGTCCACTTTAGTCTTTCCACTTTAGTCTGTCCACTTTAGTCTTTCCACTATAGTCTGTCCACTTTAGTCTTTCCACTATAGTCTGTCCACTTTAGTCTTTCCACTTTAGTCTTTCCACTTTCGTCTTTCCACTATAGTCTCCACTTTATTCTGTCCACTACAGTCTTTCCACTATAGGCTGTCCACTATAGTTTTTCTACTTTAGTCTTTCCACTTTAGTCTGTCCACTTTAGTCTTTCCACTATAGTCTGTCCACTTTAGTCTTTCCACTATTCTCTGTACACTTTAGACTTTCCACTATAGTCTCCACTTTATTCTGTCCACTACAGTCTTTCCACTATAGTCTTTCCACTATAGTCTTTCCACTATAGTCTGTCTGTCCACTATAGTCTTTCCACTATAGTTTTTCTACTTTAGTCTTTCCACTTTAGTCTTTCCACTATAGTCTGTCCACTTTAGTCTTTCCACTTGAGTCTGTCCACTTTAGTCTGTCCACTTTAGTCTTTCCACTTTCGTCATTTCCACTATCGTCTGTCCACTTTAGTCTTTCCACTTTAGTCTTTCCACTATAGGGTGTCCACTTTAGTCCGTCCACTTTAGTCTTTCCACTATTCTCTGTCCACTTTAGTCTTTCCACTATAGTCACCACTTTAGTCTGTCCACTACAGTCTTTCCACTATAGTCTTTCCACTATAGTCTGTCCACTTTAGTCTTTCCACTTTAGACTTTCCACTTTAGTCTCTCCACTTTAGTCTTTCCACTATAGTCTGTCCACTTTAGTCTTTCCACTTTAGTCTTTCCGCTTTAGTCTGTCCACTTAGTCTTTCCACTAGAGTCTGTCCACTTTAGTATTTCCACTTTAGTCTGTCCACTTTAGTCTGTCCACTTTAGTCTTTCCACTTTAGTCATTTCCACTTTAGTCTGTACACTTTAGTCTTTCCAATATAGTCTACACTTTATTCTGTCCACTATAGTCTTTCCACTATAGTCTGTCCACTTTAGTCTTTCCACTTTAGACTTTCCACTTTAGTCTGTCCACTTTATTCTTTCCACTAGAGTCTGTCCACTTTAGTCTTTCCACTTTAGTCTTTCCGCTTTGGTCTGTACACTTAGTCTTTCCACTATAGTCTGTCCACTTTAGTCTTTCCACTTTAGTTTTTCCACTTTTAGTCTGTCCACTTCAATCTTTCCACTATAGTCTGTCCACTTTAGTCTTTCCACTTTAGTTTTTCCAATTTTAGTCTGTCCACTTCAATCTTTCCACTATAGTCTGTCCACTTTAGTCTTTCCACTTTAGTTTTTCCACTTTAGTCAGTCCACTTCAGTCTTTCCACTATAGTCTGTCCACTTTAGTCTTTCCACTTCAGTCTTTCCACTACAGTCTGTCCACTTTAGTCTTTCCACTTCAGTCTATCCACTTTAGTCTGTCCACTTTAGTCTTTCCACTTTCGTCATTTCCACTATCGTCTGTCCACTTTAGTCTTTCCACTTTAGTCTTTCCACTATAGTCTGTCCACTTTAGTCCGTCAACTTTAGTCTTTCCACTATTCTCTGTCCACTTTAGTCTTTCCACTATAGTCTCCACTTTATTCTCTCCACTACAGTCTTTCCACTATAGTCTTTCCACTATAGTCTGTCCACTTTAGTCTTTCCACTTTAGACTTTCCACTTTAGTCTCTCCACTTTAGTCTTTAAACTAAAGTCTGTCCACTTTAGTTTTTCCACTTAGTCTTTCCACTATAGTCTGTCCACTTTAGTCTGTCCACTTAGTCTTTCCACTAGAGTCTGTCCACTTTAGTATTTCCACTTTAGTCTTTCCACTTTAGTCTGTCCACTCTAGTCTTTCCACTTTAGTCATTTCCACTATAGTCTGTCCACTTTAGTCTTTCCACTTTAGTCTTTCCACTTTAGTCTGTACACTTTAGTCTTTCCACTATAGTCTACACTTTATTCTGTCCACTATAGTCTTTCCACTATAGTCTGTCCACTTTAGTCTTTCCATTTTAGACTTTCCACTTTAGTCCGTACACTTTAGTCTTTCAACTATAGTCTGTCCACTTTAGTCTTTCCACTTTAGTCTTTCCGCTTTAGTCTGTCCACTTAGTCTTTCCACTATAGTCTGTCCACTTTAGTCTTTCCACTTTAGTTTTTCCACTTTAGTCTGTCCACTTCAGTCTTTCCACTATAGTCTGTCCACTTTAGTCTTTCCACTTTAGTTTTTCCACTTTAGTCTGTCCACTTCAGTCTTTCCACTATAGTCTGTCCACTTTAGTCTTTCCACTTTAGTCTTTCCACTATAATCTCCACTTTATTCTGTCCACTACAGTCTTCCCACTATAGTCTTTCCACTATAGTCTGTCTACTTTAGTCTTTCCACTATTCTCTGTCCACTTTGAACTGTTGATAATTGATAGCCTACGGTCCATTTGTTACATGCCACCTTTTCAATTTGGTTTTCAGCCAAAGCTTGGCTGCTTTCACGCGTTGAAATGCTTATCTTGTATTTTACACGACGCTGACCTCACAAAACAGCCGCTCGCAATTGGTACTTATGATGTAAGTAAAGCTTTCGACTCGCTTCTACATCCACAAGCAATGCTTGAACTACTTGAGCGAGGTGTTTCACCTGTAATTGTTAGACCGTTGATGAATATGTACCGTCACATGAAGGCAAAAATAAGAATCCCGGGGAAGACCGTACTGTCTGATGAATTGCCAGTTCGGATTGGGGTTAAGCAGGGTGCTATTACTTCACCTGTTATTTATAACAACGCTACGGTATCTGCCCAATCAGACCTTCCATCGTGTTGTATTCATAAAGGACTGGATCTATCTATCCTGTGTTATGCTGACGATGTTTTAAACATAAGTAGAACTGTTTCTAGCCTTGAAAATTGTTTCCAGGATATTTCGCAAAATTATCAGGGAATAGGTTTGTCTATGAATACATCAAAATGTGAAGTGCTGCTTTTTAATGATAATAGTGATTTTTCTGTTGTTAATATAGCTTTAGATAATGTTATAATAAAGCCGAGTGATAAACTGATGTACCTTGGTATTCCGATTGGCAAGACTCTGAAACAAACTAAAGCTTTGATTATTGAGAACATGGAAAGCAAAATTCGTCGATCTTATGGGCAAACCGTTTCAACCCAGTTCCACCTAAACCGTTACCTCTTAGCAAAACTATATAACAGTGTTGCGCTTCCCCATGTTCTTTATATAGCTCCTTTTTCTGAAACTTTAAATGACACGGACCGACTAAAAATTAAACGGATTTACTTCAAATTTGCAAAATATCTTCTTCGCTTTCCTCCTTGGATGCGCAACACCTACATGATGAAAAAATATGGTATCGTTGACCCGATTCTTAAACTTGACGAGCTTTGTCAACGACTAAAATGCAAACAGAGCGGCCATGAGTGGCAAGGGATTGTTTTCTGATATTTTTTTTTGAATTATAAGTGTGATTTTCTCCTTGTGATTTGCCTTTTGTTTTTCTTTGTTGTATGATTTGTTTTTTTTTTGTGTGTTTCTTCTATTTTTCTTCTTATACTCCATCATTTTCTCTTTCTTGTAAGATGGGTCATAAATAAACATTACATTACATTACATTTAGTCTTTCCACTATAGTCTCCACTTTATTCTTTCCACTATGGTCTTTCCACTATAGTCTTTCCACTTTAGTCTGTCCACTTTAGTCTTTCCACTTTAGTCTGTCCACTTTAGTCTTTCCACTATAGTCTGTCCACTTTAGTCTTTCCACTTTAGTTTTTCCACTTTAGTCTGTCCACTTCAGTCTTTCCACTATAGTCTGTCCACTTTAGTCTTTCCACTTTAGTCTTTCCACTATAATCTCCACTTTATTCTGTCCACTACAGTCTTCCCACTATAGTCTTTCCACTATAGTCTGTCTACTTTAGTCTTTCCACTATTCTCTGTCCACTTTGAACTGTTGATAATTGATAGCCTACGGTCCATTTGTTACATGCCACCTTTTCAATTTGGTTTTCAGCCAAAGCTTGGCTGCTTTCACGCGTTGAAATGCTTATCTTGTATTTTACACGACGCTGACCTCACAAAACAGCCGCTCGCAATTGGTACTTATGATGTAAGTAAAGCTTTCGACTCGCTTCTACATCCACAAGCAATGCTTGAACTACTTGAGCGAGGTGTTTCACCTGTAATTGTTAGACCGTTGATGAATATGTACCGTCACATGAAGGCAAAAATAAGAATCCCGGGGAAGACCGTACTGTCTGATGAATTGCCAGTTCGGATTGGGGTTAAGCAGGGTGCTATTACTTCACCTGTTATTTATAACAACGCTACGGTATCTGCCCAATCAGACATTCCATCGTGTTGTATTCATAAAGGACTGGATCTATCTATCCTGTGTTATGCTGACGATGTTTTAAACATAAGTAGAACTGTTTCTAGCCTTGAAAATTGTTTCCAGGATATTTCGCAAAATTATCAGGGAATAGGTTTGTCTATGAATACATCAAAATGTGAAGTGCTGCTTTTTAATGATAATAGTGATTTTTCTGTTGTTAATATAGCTTTAGATAATGTTATAATAAAGCCGAGTGATAAACTGATGTACCTTGGTATTCCGATTGGCAAGACTCTGAAACAAACTAAAGCTTTGATTATTGAGAACATGGAAAGCAAAATTCGTCGATCTTATGGGCAAACCGTTTCAACCCAGTTCCACCTAAACCGTTACCTCTTAGCAAAACTATATAACAGTGTTGCGCTTCCCCATGTTCTTTATATAGCTCCTTTTTCTGAAACTTTAAATGACACGGACCGACTAAAAATTAAACGGATTTACTTCAAATTTGCAAAATATCTTCTTCGCTTTCCTCCTTGGATGCGCAACACCTACATGATGAAAAAATATGGTATCGTTGACCCGATTCTTAAACTTGACGAGCTTTGTCAACGACTAAAATGCAAACAGAGCGGCCATGAGTGGCAAGGGATTGTTTTCTGATATTTTTTTTTGAATTATAAGTGTGATTTTCTCCTTGTGATTTGCCTTTTGTTTTTCTTTGTTGTATGATTTGTTTTTTTTTTGTGTGTTTCTTCTATTTTTCTTCTTATACTCCATCATTTTCTCTTTCTTGTAAGATGGGTCATAAATAAACATTACATTACATTACATTTAGTCTTTCCACTATAGTCTCCACTTTATTCTTTCCACTACAGTCTTTCCACTATAGTCTTTCCACTATAGTCTGTCCACTTTAGTCTTTCCACTTTAGTCTTTCCACTATAGTCTCCACTTTATTCTGTCCACTACAGTCTCTCCACTATAGTCTTTCCCCTATAGTCTGTCCACTTTAGTCTTTCTACTATTCTCTGTCCACTTTATTCTTTCCACTATACTCTCCACTTTATTCTGTCCACTACAGTCTTTCCACTATAGTCTGTCCACTTTAGTCTTTCCACTTTAGTCTGTCCACTTTAGTCTTTCCACTAAAGTCTGTCCACTTTAGTCTTTCCACTATTCTCTGTCCACTTTATTCTTTCCACTTTAGTCTTTCCACTATAGTCTCCACTTTATTCTGTCCACTACAGTCTTTCCACTATAGTCTTTCCACTATAGTCTGTCCACTTTAGCCTTTCCACTTTAGTCTTTCCACTTTAGTCTGTCCACTTTAGTCTTTCCACTATAGTCTGTCCACTTTAGTCTTTCCACTATAGTCTGTCCACTTTAGTCTTTCCACTTTTGTTCCACTTCAGTCTTTCCACTAGAGTCTGTCCACTTTAGTCTTACCACTTTAGTCTGTCCACTTTAGTCTTTCCACTATAGTCTGTCCACTTTAGTCTTTCCACTTTAGTCTTTCCACTTTCGTCTTTCCACTATAGTCTCCACTTTATTCTGTCCACTACAGTCTTTCCACTATAGTCTTTCCACTATAGTTTTTCTACTTTAGTCTTTCCACTTTAGTCTTTCCACTTTAGTCTGTCCACTTTAGTCTTTCCACTATAGTCTGTCCACTTTAGTCTTTCCACTATTCTCTGTACACTTTAGACTTTCCACTATAGTCTCCACTTTATTCTGTCCACTACAGTCTTTCCACTATAGTCTTTCCAATATAGTCTGTCTGTCCACTTAGTCTTTTCACTTCAGTCTTTCCACTAGAGTCTGTCCACTTTAGTCTTTCCACTTTTGTTCCGCTTCAGTCTTTCCACTAGAGTCTGTCCACTTTAGTCTTTCCACTTTAGTCCGTCCACTTTAGTCTTTCCACTTTAGTCTGTCCACTTTAGTCTTTCCACTATAGTCTGTCCACTTTAGTCTTTCCACTATAGTCTGTCCACTTTAGTCTTTCCACTTTAGTCTTTCCACTTTCGTCTTTCCACTATAGTCTCCACTTTATTCTGTCCACTACAGTCTTTCCACTATAGTCTTCCCACTATAGTTTTTCTACTTTAGTCTTTCCACTTTAGTCTTTCCACTTTAGTCTGTCCACTTTTGTGTGTCCACTTTAGTCTGTCCACTATAGTCTGTCCACTTTAGTCTTTCCACTATAGTCTGTCCGCTTTAGTCTTTCCACTTTAGTCTTTCCACTTTAGTCTTTCCACTACGGTCTCCACTTTATTCTGTCCACTACAGTCTTTCCACTATAGTCTTTCCACTATAGTTTGTCCACTTTAGTCTTTCCACTTTAGTCTTTCCACTTTAGTCTGTCCACTTTAGTCTTTCCACTATAGTCTGTCCACTTTAGTCTTTCCACTATTCTCTGTCCACTTTAGACTTTCCACTATAGTCTCCACTTTATTCTGTCAACTACTGTCTTTCAACTATAGTCTTTCTACTATAGTCTGTCCACTTTAGTTTTTCCACTTTAGTCTGTCCACTTTAGTCTGTCCACTTTAGTCTTTCCACTTTAATCTGTACACTTTAGTCTTTCCACTATAGTCTGTCCACTTTAGTCTTTCCACTATTCTCTGTCCACTTTAGTCTTTCCACTTTAGTCTTTCCACTATAGTCTCCACTTTATTCTGTCCACTAAAGTCTTTCCACTATAGTCTTTCCACTATAATCTGTCTGTCCACTTAGTCTTTCCACTTCAGTCTTTCCACTAGAGTCTGTCCACTTTAGTCTTTCCACTTCAGTCTGTCCACTTTAGTCTGTCCACTTTAGTCTTTCCACTTTCATCATTTCCACTATCGTCTGTCAACTTTAGTCTTTCCACTTTAGTCTTTCCACTATAGTCTGTCCACTTTAGTCTGTCCACTTTAGTCTCTCCACTATAGTCTGTCCACTTTAGTCTTTCCACTTTAGTCTTTCCACTACAGTCTCCACTTTATTCTGTCCACTACAGTCTTTCCACTATAGTCTTTCCACTATAGTTTGTCCACTTTAGTCTTTCCACTTTAGTCTTTCCACTTTAGTCTGTCCACTTTAGTCTTTCCACTATAGTCTGTCCACTTTAGTCTTTCCACTATTCTCTGTCCACTTTAGTCTTTCCACTATAGTCTCCACTTTATTCTGTCAACAACAGTCTTTCCACTATAGTCTTTCCACTATAGTCTGTCCACTTTAGTCTTTCCACTTTAGACTTTCCACTTTATTCTGTCCACTTTAGTCTTTCCACTATAGTCTGTCCACTTTAGTCTTTCCACTTTAGTCTTTCCGCTTTAGTCTGTCCACTTAGTCTTTCCACTAGAGTCTGTCTACTTTAGTTTTTTCACTTTAGTCTGTTCATTTTAGTCTGTCCACTTTAGTCTTTCCACTTTAGTCTGTACACTTTAGTCTTTCCACTATAGTCTGTCCACTTTAGTCTTTCCACTATTCTCTGTCCACTTTAGTCTTTCCACTATAGTCTCCACTTTATTCTGTCCACTACAGTCTTTCCACTATAGTCTTTCCACTATAGTCTGTCTGTCCACTTAGTCTTTCTACTATAGTCTGTCCACTTTAGTCTTTCCACTATTCTCTGTCCACTTTATTCTTTCCACTTTAGTCTTTCCACTATAGTCTCCACTTTATTCTGTCCACTACAGTCTTTCCACTATAGTCTTTCCACTATAGTCTGTCTGTCTTAGTCTTTCCACTTTCGTCTTTCCACTTGAGTCTGTCCACTTTAGTCTTTCCACTATAGTCTGTCCACTTTAGTCCGTCCACTTTAGTCTTTCCACTATTCTCTGTCCACTTTAGTCTTTCCACTATAGTCTCCACTTTATTCTGTCCACTACAGTCTTTCCACTATAGTCTTTCCACTATAGTCTGTCCACTTTAGCCTTTCCACTTTAGTCTTTCCACTTTAGTCTGTCCACTTTAGTCTTTCCACTATAGTCTGTCCACTTTAGTCTTTCCACTTTTGTTCCACTACAGTCTTTCCACTAGAGTCTGTCCACTATAGTCTTTCCACTTTAGTCTGTCCACTTTAGTCTTTCCACTTTAGTCTGTCCACTTTAGTCTTTCCACTATAGTCTGTCCACTTTAGTCTTTCCACTATAGTCTGTCCACTTTAGTCTTTCCACTTTAGTCTTTCCACTTTCGTCTTTCCACTATAGTCTCCACTTTATTCTGTCCACTACAGTCTTTCCACTATAGTCTGTCCACTTTAGTCTTTCCACTTTAGACTTTCCACTTTAGTCTGTCCACTTTATTCTTTCTACTATAGTCTGTCCACTTTAGTCTTTCCACTTTAGTCTTTCCGCTTTAGTCTGTACACTTAGTCTTTCCACTATAGTCTGTCCACTTTAGTCTTTCCACTTTAGTTTTTCCACTTTTAGTCTGTCCACTTCAATCTTTCCACTATAGTCTGTCCACTTTAGTCTTTCCACTTTAGTTTTTCCACTTTAGTTTTTCCACTTTAGTCTGTCCACTTTAGTCTTTCCACTTTAGTTTTTCGACTTTTAGTCTGTTCACTTCAATCTTTCCACTATAGTCTGTCCACTTTAGTCTTTCCACTTTAGTTTTTCCACTTTAGTCTGTCCAATTCAGTCTTTCCACTATAGTCTGTCCACTTTAGGCTTTCCACTTCAGTCTTTCCACTAGAGTCTGTCCACTTTAGTCTTTCCACTTCAGTCTATCCACTTTAGTCTGTCCACTTTAGTCTTTCCACTTTCGTCATTTCCACTATCGTCTGTCCACTTTAGTCTTTCCACTTTAGTCTTTCCACTATAGTCTGTCCACTTTAGTCCGTCCACTTTAGTCTTTCCACTATTCTCTGTCCACTTTAGTCTTTCCACTTTAGTCTTTCCACTATAGTCTCCACTTTATTCTGTCCACTACAGTCTCTCCACTATAGTCTTTCCCCTATAGTCTGTCCACTTTAGTCTTTCTACTATTCTCTGTCCACTTTATTCTTTCCACTATACTCTCCACTTTATTCTGTCCACTACAGTCTTTCCACTATAGTCTGTCCACTTTAGTCTTTCCACTTTAGTCTTTCCACTTTAGTCTGTCCACTTTAGTCTTTCCACTATAGTCTGTCCACTTTAGTCTTTCCAATATTCTCTGTCCACTTTATTCTTTCCACTTTAGTCTTTCCACTATAGTCTCCACTTTATTCTGTCCACTACAGTCTTTCCACTATAGTCTTTCCACTATAGTCTGTCCACTTTAGCCTTTCCACTTTAGTCTTTCCAATTTAGTCTGTCCACTTTAGTCTTTCCACTATAGTCTGTCCACTTTAGTCTTTCCACTTTTGTTCCACTTCAGTCTTTCCACTAGAGTCTGTCCACTTTAGTCTTTCCACTTTAGTCTGTCCACTTTAGTCTTTCCACTTTAGTCTGTTCACTTTAGTCTTTCCACTATAGTCTGTCCACTTTAGTCTTTCCACTATAGTCTGTCCACTTTAGTCTTTCCACTTTAGTCTTTCCACTTTCGTCTTTCCACTATAGTCTCCACTTTATTCTGTCCACTACAGTCTTTCCACTATAGTCTTTCCACTATAGTTTTTCTACTTTAGTCTTTCCACTTTAGTCTTTCCACTTTAGTCTGTCCACTTTAGTCTTTCCACTATAGTCTGTCCACTTTAGTCTTTCCACTATTCTCTGTACACTTTAGACTTTCCACTATAGTCTCCACTTTATTCTGTCCACTACAGTCTTTCCACTATAGTCTTTCCACTATAGTCTGTCTGTCCACTTAGTCTTTTCACTTCAGTCTTTCCACTAGAGTCTGTCCACTTTAGTCTTTCCACTTCAGTCTGTCCACTTTAGTCTGTCCACTTTAGTCTCTCCACTATAGTCTGTCCACTATAGTCTTTCCACTATAGTTTGTCCACTTTAGTCTTTCCACTTTAGTCTTTCCACTTTAGTATGTCCACTTTAGTCTTTCCACTATAGACTGTCCACTTTAGTCTTTCCACTATTCTCTGTCCACTTTAGTCTTTCCACTATAGTCTACACTTTATTCTGTCAACTACAGTCTTTCCACTATAGTCTTTCCACTATTATTATTATTATTTATTTATCACCCACAACTACAAGAAACAAGTAGTACAAGTGGAGTAAACTATAAAAAGAAAAATAACTTCAACTAAACACTATCCTCTTCAACAAAAAACTGAATAAGACCGTGATCAGGGCCTATTTTACAAAATGCGTCCACAGAAAGCTTTCTGTGTAGGTCACCGAGCTTTTGAACTACATCCGTAACATTATATTTTTTAACCAAGTACCGATTTCTAGTCCACGGTGGCAGAGAAAGCAGAAATTTGCAAAATTTGAAATATGTAACTTTCATTTTCTTCAAATCTTTTAGCTTCAGAACAGAATGAACACCCGAAAAATAAAGAACAGAATGATCAGAAAACGTTGAGAATAAACGCCCAAGAGCTCTTCTGTTATATTTTCCACGGTTTGCTACAATTTTTGAATAACTAAGTTGAATTTTTTTTACTGCATCTGCAACAATCTGTCTACGGAAGAGAGCTAAAGAATCAGAAACAGTAATCCCTAGCCACCGAAAAGAAGAAACAGAAACAACAGAAAATTCATTACATACTAGCGGAGTAGACGAAGACAGGTTGTAAGACAAGAATTCACATTTATCAAGATTCAGAGATAAGCCAATATCCAGGAAAGACTGAGAAACTAGAGAAACCATCGCAGAAAGAGCTGATTTAGTACGGCTGATCAACAGGATGTCGTCAGCATAAGCTATATAAGAAACATCAGTAGAACCAGTAAAATAAGTGCCTGAGATCTTTTCCAGAACAGTAGAAATACAAATTTTGAAAAGGGTTGGTGATAAAACACCCCCCTGCCTTACACCTCGAAGTACTTTAATAGTTGTTTCTGGAGAAGATTTCAAGCGGAGGTAAGAGTTAGAGTACCAGAACCGTAGAAGGTAAACAACTGAAAAGTTTACACCAGAAGAAGCCAAAGAAAAGAAAAGTTGGTTATGAACAACAGAGTCGAAAGCCTTGGAAAGATCAAGAGTACAGAGATAGACACCTTTACCCTTGGAAGAATTAGAAAGTAGAATGGAAGAAAGGTCACGATGTGCATGTTGGCACCCCACACCAGATCTGAAACCAAGCTGATTATCCCCGAAGAAAGAAATATTTTGCGTTAAGCTAGGTAAAAGTACATACTCAAAAACCTTGCTAATATTGCAGGAGACGGTAATTGGACGGTAAGAAGAGCAATCTGTAGGCGATTTCCCTCTTTTTAAAATTGAAGTCACGCTCCCACACAGAAAGCTTTCTGGGACAACGGAAGACGCCAAACACATTTGAAACAAAAGCGCAAGATGTGATACAAGTTCCGCACATTCGGGAGCTAGATGTTTTTTTGAAATGCCATCAGTCAGTCCACTTTAGTCTTTCCACTTTAGACTTTCCACTTTAGTCTGTCCACTTTAGTCTTTCCACTATAGTCTTTCCACTATAGTCTTTCCACTTTAGTCTTTCCGCTTTAGTCTGTCCACTTAGTCTTTCCACTAGAGTCTGTCCACTTTATTCTTTCCACTTTAGTCTTTCCACTATAGTCTGTCCACTTTAGTCTGTCCACTTTAGCCTCTCCACTATAGTCTGTCCACTTTAGTCTTTCCACTATAGTCTGTCCACTTTAGTCTTTCCACTTTAGTCTTTCCACTACAGTCTCCACTTTATTCTGTCCACTACAGTCTTTCCACTATAGTCTTTCCACTATAGTTTGTCCACTTTAGTCTTTCCACTTTAGTCTTTCCACTTTAGTCTTTTCACTTTAGTCTGTCCACTTTAGTCTGTCCACTTTAGTCTCTCCACTATAGTCTTTCCACTTTCGTCTTTCCACTATAGTCTCCAATTTATTCTGTCCACCACAGTCTTTCCACTATAGTCTGTCCACTTTAGTCTTTCCACTTTAGACTTTCCACTTTAGTCTGTCCACTTTATTCTTTCTACTATAGTCTGTCCACTTTAGTCTTTCCACTTTAGTCTTTCCGCTTTAGTCTGTACACTTAGTCTTTCCACTATAGTCTGTCCACTTTAGTCTTTCCACTTTAGTTTTTCCACTTTTAGTCTGTCCACTTCAATCTTTCCACTATAGTCTGTCCACTTTAGTCTTTCCACTTTAGTTTTTCCACTTTAGTCTGTCCACTATAGTCTGTCCACTTTAGTCTTTCCACTTTTGTTCCACTTCAGTCTTTCCACTAGAGTCTGTCCACTATAGTCTTTCCACTTTAGTCTGTCCACTTTAGTCTTTCCACTTTAGTCTGTCCACTTTAGTCGTTCCACTATAGTCTGTCCACTTTAGTCTTTCCACTATAGTCTGTCCACTTTAGTCTTTCCACTTTAGTCTTTCCACTTTCGTCTTTCCACTATAGTCTCCACTTTATTCTGTCCACTACAGTCTTTCCACTATAGTCTGTCCACTTTAGTCTTTCCACTTTAGACTTTCCACTTTAGTCTGTCCACTTTATTCTTTCTACTATAGTCTGTCCACTTTAGTCTTTCCACTTTAGTCTTTCCGCTTTAGTCCGTACACTTAGTCTTTCCACTATAGTCTGTCCACTTTAGTCTTTCCACTTTAGTTTTTCCACTTTTAGTCTGTCCAGTTCAATCTTTCCACTATAGTCTGTCCACTTTAGTCTTTCCACTTTAGTTTTTCCACTTTAGTCTGTCCACTTTAGTCTTTCCACTTTAGTTTTTCGACTTTTAGTCTGTCCACTTCAATCTTTCCACTATAGTCTGTCCACTTTAGTCTTTCCACTTTAGTTTTTCCACTTTAGTCTGTCCACTTCAGTCTTTCCACTATAGTCTGTCCACTTTAGGCTTTCCACTTCAGTCTTTCCACTAGAGTCTGTTCACTTTAGTCTTTCCACTTCAGTCTATCCACTTTAGTCTGTCCACTTTAGTCTTTCCACTTTCGTCATTTCCACTATCGTCTGTCCGCTTTAGTCTTTCCACTTTAGTCTTTCCACTATAGTCTGTCCACTTTAGTCCGTCCACTTTAGTCTTTCCACTATTCTCTGTCCACTTTAGTCTTTCCACTTTAGTCTTTCCACTATAGTCTCCACTTTATTCTGTCCACTACAGTCTTTCCACTATTCTCTGTCCACTTTAGTCTTTCCACTTTAGTCTTTCCACTATAGTCTGTCCACTTTAGTCCGTCCACTTTAGTCTTTCCACTATTCTCTGTCCACTTTAGTCTTTCCACTTTAGTCTTTCCACTATAGTCTCCACTTTATTCTGTCAACTACAGTCTCTCCACTATAGTCTTTCCCCTATAGTCTGTCCACTTTAGTCTTTCCACTTTAGTCTTTCCACTTTAGTCTGTCCACTTTAGTCTTTCCACTATAGTCTGTCCACTTTAGTCTTTCTACTATTCTCTGTCCACTTTATTCTTTCCACTATACTCTCCACTTTATTCTGTCCACTACAGTCTTTCCACTATAGTCTGTCCACTTTAGTCTTTCCACTATTCTCTGTCCACTTTATTCTTTCCACTTTAGTCTTTCCACTATAGCCTCCACTTTATTCTGTCCACTACAGTCTTTCCACTATAGTCTTTCCACTATAGTCTGTCCACTTTAGCCTTTCCACTTTAGTCTTTCCACTTTAGTCTGTCCACTTTAGTCTTTCCACTATAGTCTGTCCACTTTAGCCTTTCCACTTTAGTCTTTCCACTTTAGTCTTTCCGCTTTAGTCTGTACACTTAGTCTTTCCACTATAGTCTGTCCACTTTAGTCTTTCCACTTTAGTTTTTCCACTTTTAGTCTGTCCACTTCAATCTTTCCACTATAGTCTGTCCACTTTAGTCTTTCCACTTTAGTTTTTCCACTTTAGTCTGTCCATTTTAGTCTGTCCACTCTATTTTTTCCACTATAGTCTTTCCACTATAGTCTGTCCACTTTAGCCTTTCCACTTTAGTCTTTCCACTTTAGTTTTTCCACTTAGTCTTTCCACTAAAGTCTGTCCACTTTAGTCTTTCCACTTTTGTTCCACTTCAGTCTTTCCACTTTAGTATTTCCACTTTAGTCTGTCCACTTTAGTCTGTCCACTCTAGTCTTTCCACTTTAGACTTTCCACTTTAGTCTTTCTACTTTAGTCTGTACACTTTAGTCTTTCCAGTATAGTCTACACTTTATTCTGTCCACTATAGTCTTTCCACTATAGTCTGTCCACTTTAGTCTGTCCACTCTAGTCTTACCACTTTAGTCTGTCCACTATAGTCTGTCCACTTTAGTCTTTCCACTTTAGTCTTTCCACTTTAGTCTGTACACTTTAGTCTTTCCACTATAGTCTACACTTTATTCTGTCCACTATAGTCTTTCCACTATAGTCTGTCCACTTGAGTCTTTCCATTTTAGACTTTCCACTTTAGTCTGTACACTTTAGTCTTTCCACTATAGTTTGTCCACTTTAGTCTTTCCACTTTAGTCTTTCCACTTTAGTCTGTACACTTTAGTCTTTCCACTATAGTCTCCACTTTATTCTTTCCACTACAGTCTTTCCACTATAGTCTTTCAACTATAGTCTGTCCACTTTAGTCTTTCCACTTTAGTCTTTCCACTATAGTCTCCACTTTATTCTGTCCACTACAGTCTCTCCACTATAGTCTTTCCCCTATAGTCTTTTTACTTTCGTCATTTCCACTATCGTCTGTCAACTTTAGTCTTTCCACTTTAGTCTTTTCACTTCAGTCTTTCCACTAGAGTCTGTCCACTTTAGTCTTTCCACTTCAGTCTGTCCACTTTAGTCTGTCCACTTTAGTCTCTCCACTATAGTCTGTCCACTTTAGTCTTTCCACTATAGTTTGTCCACTTTAGTCTTTCCACTTTAGTCTTTCCACTTTAGTATGTCCACTTTAGTCTTTCCACTATAGACTGTCCACTTTAGTCTTTCCACTATTCTCTGTCCACTTTAGTCTTTCCACTATAGTCTCCACTTTATTCTGTCAACTACAGTCTTTCCACTATAGTCTTTCCACTATAGTCTGTCCACTTTAGTCTTTCCACTTTAGACTTTCCACTTTAGTCTGTCCACTTTAGTCTTTCCACTATAGTCTTTCCACTATAGTCTTTCCACTTTAGTCTTTCCGCTTTAGTCTGTCCACTTAGTCTTTCCACTAGAGTCTGTCCACTTTATTCTTTCCACTTTAGTCTTTCCACTATAGTCTGTCCACTTTAGTCTGTCCACTTTAGTCTCTCCACTATAGTCTGTCCACTTTAGTCTTTCCACTATAGTCTGTCCACTTTAGTCTTTCCACTTTAGTCTTTCCACTTTAGTCTTTCCACTACAGTCTCCACTTTATTCTGTCCACTACAGTCTTTCCACTATAGTCTTTCCACTATAGTTTGTCCACTTTAGTCTTTCCACTTTAGTCTTTCCACTTTAGTCTTTTTACTTTCGTCATTTCCACTATCGTCTGTCAACTTTAGTCTTTCCACTTTAGTCTTTTCACTATAGTCTGTCCACTTTAGTCTGTCCACTTTAGTCTCTCCACTATAGTCTGTCCACTTTAGTCTTTCCACTATAGTCTGTCCACTTTAGTCTTTCCACTTTAGTCTTTCCACTTTAGTCTTTCCACTACAGTCTCCACTTTATTCTGTCCACTACAGTCTTTCCACTATAGTCTTTCCACTATAGTTTGTCCACTTTAGTCTTTCCACTTTAGTCTTTCCACTTTAGTCTTTTTACTTTCGTCATTTCCACTATCGTCTGTCAACTTTAGTCTTTCCACTTTAGTCTTTTCACTATAGTCTGTCCACTTTAGTCTGTCCACTTTAGTCTCTCCACTATAGTCTGTCCACTTTAGTCTTTCCACTATAGTTTGTCCACTTTAGTCTTTCCACTTTTGTCTTTCCACTTTAGTATGTCCACTTTAGTCTTTCCACTATAGACTGTCCACTTTAGTCTTTCCACTATTCTCTGTCCACTTTAGTCTTTCCATTATAGTCTCCACTTTATTCTGTCAACTACAGTCTTTCCACTATAGTCTTTCCACTATAGTCTGTCCACTTTAGTCTTTCCACTTTAGACTTTCCACTTTAGTCTGTCCACTTTAGTCTTTCCACTATAGTCTTTCCACTATAGTCTTTCCACTTTAGTCTTTCCGCTTTAGTCTGTCCACTTAGTCTTTCCACTAGAGTCTGTCCACTTTATTCTTTCCACTTTAGTCTTTCCACTATAGTCTGTCCACTTTAGTCTGTCCACTTTAGTCTCTCCACTATAGTCTGTCCACTTTAGTCTTTCCACTATAGTCTGTCCACTTTAGTCTTTCCACTTTAGTCTTTCCACTACAGTCTCCACTTTATTCTGTCCACTACAGTCTTTCCACTATAGTCTTTCCACTATAGTTTGTCCACTTTAGTCTTTCCACTTTAGTCTTTCCACTTTAGTCTTTTTACTTTCGTCATTTCCACTATCGTCTGTCAACTTTAGTCTTTCCACTTTAGTCTTTTCACTATAGTCTGTCCACTTTAGTCTGTCCACTTTAGTCTCTCCACTATAGTCTGTCCACTTTAGTCTTTCCACTTTAGACTTTCCACTTTAGTCTGTCCACTTTAGTCTTTCCACTATAGTCTTTCCACTATAGTCTTTCCACTTTAGTCTTTCCGCTTTAGTCTGTCCACTTAGTCTTTCCACTAGAGTCTGTCCACTTTATTCTTTCCACTTTAGTCTTTCCACTATAGTCTGTCCACTTTAGTCTGTCCACTTTAGTCTCTCCACTATTTACTGTCCACTTTAGTCTTTCCACTTTAGTCTTTCCGCTTTAGTCTGTCCACTTAGTCTTTCCACTAGAGTCTGTCCACTTTAGTTTTTTCACTTTAGTCTGTTCACTTTAGTCTGTCCACTTTAGTCTTTCCACTTTAGTCTGTACACTTTAGTCTTTCCACTATAGTCTGTCCACTTTAGTCTTTCCACTATTCTCTGTCCACATTAGTCTTTCCACTTTAGTCTTTCCACTATAGTCTCCACTTTATTCTGTCCACTACAGTCTTTCCACTATAGTCTTTCCACTATAGTCTGTCTGTCCACTTAGTCTTTCCACTATAGTCTGTCCACTTTAGTCTTTCCACTATTCTCTGTCCACTTTAGTCTTTCCACTATAGTCTCCACTTTATTCTGTCCACTACAGTCTTTCCCCTATAGTCTTTCCACTATAGTCTGTCTGTCCACTTAGTCTTTCCACTTTAGTCTTTCCACTTGAGTCTGTCCACTTTAGTCTGTCCACTTTAGTCTTTCCACTTTCGTCATTTCCACTATCGTCTGTCCACTTTAGTCTTTCCACTATAGTCTGTCCACTTTAGTCCGTCCACTTTAGTCTTTCCACTATTCTCTGTCCACTTTAGTCTTTCCACTATAGTCTCCACTTTATTCTGTCCACTACAGTCTTTCCACTATAGTCTTTCCACTATAGTCTGTCCACTTTAGCCTTTCCACTTTAGTCTTTCCACTTTAGTTTTTCCACTTAGTCTTTCCACTATAGTTTGTCCACTTTAGTCTTTCCACTTTTGTTCCACTTCAGTCTTTCCACTTTAGTATTTCCACTTTAGTCTGTCCACTTTAGTCAGTCCACTCTAGTCTTTCCACTTTAGTCTGTCCACTATAGTCTGACCACTTTAGTCTTTCCACTTTAGTCTTTCCGCTTTAGTCTGTCCACTTAGTCTTTCCACTATAGTCTGTCCACTTTAGTCTTTCCACTTTAGTTTTTCCACTTTAGTCTGTCCACTTCAGTCTTTCCACTATAGTCTTTCCACTATAGTCTGTCCACTTTAGCCTTTCCACTTTAGTCTTTCCACTTTAGTTTTTCCACTTAGTCTTTCCACTATAGTCTGTCCACTTTAGTCTTTCCACTTTTGTTCCACTTCAGTCTTTCCACTTTAGTATTTCCACTTTAGTCTGTCCACTTTAGTCTGTCCACTCTAGTCTTTCCACTATAGTCTTTCCACTATAGTCTGTCCACTTTAGCCTTTCCACTTTAGTCTTTCCACTTTAGTTTTTCCACTTAGTCTTTCCACTATAGTCTGTCCACTTTAGTCTGTCCACTTTTGTTCCACTTCAGTCTTTCCACTTTAGTATTTCCACTTTAGTCTATCCACTTTAGTCTGTCCACTCTAGTCTTTCCACTATAGACTTTCCACTTTAGTCTTTCCACTTTAGTCTGTCCACTTTAGTCTTTCCACTATAGTCTGTCCACTTTAGTCTTTCTACTATTCTCTGTCCGCTTTATTCTTTCCGCTATACTCTCCACTTTATTCTGTCCATTACAGTTTTCCACTATAGTCTGTCCACTTTAGTCATTCCACTTTAGTCTTTCCACTTTAGTCTGTCCACTTTAGTCTTTCCACCTTAGTCTGTCCACTTAGTCTTTCCACTTCAGTCTTTCCACTAGAGTCTGTCCACTTTAGTCTTTCCACTATTCTCTGTCCACTTTAGTCTTTCCACTTTAGTCTTTCCCCTATAGTCTCCACTTTCTTCTGTCCACTACAGTCTTTCCACTATAGTCTTTCCACTATAGTCTGTCTGTCCACTTAGTCTTTCCACTTCAGTCTTTCCACTAGAGTCTGTCCACTTTAGTCTTTCCACTTGAGTCTGTCCACTTTAGTCTATCCACTTTAGTCTTTCCACTTTCGTCATTTCCACTATCGTCTGTCCACTTTAGTCTTTCCACTATAGTCTGTCCACTTTAGTCCGTCCACTTTAGTCGTTCCACTATTCTCTGTCCACTTTAGTCTTTCCACTATAGTCACCACTTTAGTCTGTCCACTTTAGTCTTTCCACTTTAGACTTTCCACTTTAGTCTCTCCACTTTAGTCTTTCCACTATAGTCTGTCCACTTTAGTCTTTCCACTTTAGTCTTTCCGCTTTAGTCTGTCCACTTAGTCTTTCCACTAGAGTCTGACCACTTTAGTATTTCCACTTTAGTCTGTCCACTTTAGTCTGTCCACTTTAGTCTTTCCACTTTAGTCATTTCCACTTTAGTCTGTACACTTTAGTCTTTCCAATATAGTCTACACTTTATTCTGTCCATTATAGTCTTTCCACTTTAGTCTTTCCACTTTAGTCTGTACACTTTAGTCTTTCCATTATAGTCTACACTTTATTCTGTCCACTATAGTCTTTCCACTATAGTCTGTCCACTTTAGTCTTTCCACTTTAGACTTTCCACTTTAGTCTGTCCACTTTATTCTTTCCACTATAGTCTGTCCACTTTAGTCTTTCCACTTTAGTCTTTCCGCTTTAGTCTGTACACTTAGTCTTTCCACTATAGTCTGTCCACTTTAGTCTTTCCACTTTAGTTTTTCCACTTTTAGTCTGTCCCCTTCAATCTTTCCACTATAGTCTGTCCACTTTAGTCTTTCCACTTTAGTTTTTCCACTTTAGTCTGTCCACTTCAGTCTTTCCACTATAGTCTGTCCACTTTAGTCTTTCCACTTTAGTCTTTCCGCTTTAGTCTGTACACTTAGTCTTTCCACTATAGTCTGTCCACTTTAGTCTTTCCACTTTAGTTTTTCCACTTTTAGTCTGTCCACTTCAATCTTTCCACTATAGTCTGTCCACTTTAGTCTTTCCACTTTAGTTTTTCCACTTTAGTCTGTCCACTTCAGTCTTTCCACTATCGTCTGTCCACTTTAGTCTTTCCACTTTAGTCTTTCCACTATAGTCTGTCCACTTTAGTCCGTCCACTTTAGTCTTTCCACTATTCTCTGTCCACTTTAGTCTTTCCACTATAGTCTCCACTTTATTCTCTCCACTACAGTCTTTCCGCTTTAGTCTGTACACTTAGTCTTTCCACTATAGTCTGTCCACTTTAGTCTTTCCACTTTAGTTTTTCCACTTTTAGTCTGTCCACTTCAATCTTTCCACTATAGTCTGTCCACTTTAGTCTCTCCACTTTAGTTTTTCCACTTTAGTCTGTCCACTTCAGTCTTTCCACTATCGTCTGTCCACTTTAGTCTTTCCACTTTAGTCTTTCCACTATAGTCTGTCCACTTTAGTCCGTCCACTTTAGTCTTTCCACTATTCTCTGTCCACTATAGTCTTTCCACTATAGTCTGTCCACTTTAGTCTTTCCACTTTAGACTTTCCAATTTAGTCTCTCCACTTTAATCTTTAAACTATAGTCTGTCCACTTTAGTTTTTCCACTTAGTCTTTCCACTATAGTCTGTCCACTTTAGTCTGTCCACTTAGTCTTTCCACTAGAGTCTGTCCACTTTAGTATATCTACTTTAGTCTGTCCACTTTAGTCTGTCCACTCTAGTCTTTCCACTTTAGTCATTTCCACTATAGTCTGTCCACTTTAGTCTTTCCACTTTAGTCTTTCCACTTTAGTCTGTACACTTTAGTCTTTCCACTATAGTCTAAACTTTATTCTGTCCACTATAGTCTTTCCACTATAGTCTATTCACTTTAGTCTTTCCACTTTAGTTTTTCCACTTTAGTCTGTCCACTTCAGTCTTTCAACTATAGTCTGTCCACTTTAGTCTTTCCACTTTAGTTTTTCCACTTTAGTCTGTCCACTTCAGTTTTTCCACTATAGTCTGTCCACTTTAGTCTTTCCACTTTAGTCTTTCCACTATAGTCTCCACTTTATTCTGTCCACTACAGTCTTTCCACTATAGTCTTTCCACTGTATTCTGTCTGTCCACTTAGTCTTTCCACTT
Source organism: Branchinecta sandiegonensis (assembly GCA_030848855.1). NCBI lineage: Eukaryota > Metazoa > Arthropoda > Branchiopoda > Anostraca > Branchinectidae > Branchinecta > Branchinecta sandiegonensis. The sequence continues at coordinate 414,638 of JAUPMV010000014.1, read as the reverse complement.
CAGTCTTTCCAGTAGAGTCTGTCCACTTTAGTCTTTCCACTTCAGTCTGTCCACTTTAGTCTGTCCACTTTAGTCTTTCCACTTTCGTCATTTCCACTATCGTCTGTCAACTTTAGTCTTTCCACTTTAGTCTTTCCACTATAGTCTGTCCACTTTAGTCTGTCCACTTTAGTCTCTAAACTATAGTCTGTCCACTTTAGTCTTTCCACTATAGTCTGTCCCCTTTAGTCTTTCCACTTTAGTCTTTCCACTTTAGTCTTTCCACTACAGTCTCCACTTTATTCTGTCCACTACAGTCTTTCCACTATAGTCTTTCCACTATAGTTTTTCCACTTTAGTCTTTCCACTTTAGTGTTTCCACTTTAGTCTGTCCACTTTATTCTTTCCACTATAGTCTGTCCACTTTAGTCTTTCCACTATTCTCTGTCCGCTTTAGTCTTTCCACTATAGTCTCCACTTTATTCTGTCAACTACAGTCTTTCCACTATAGCCTTTCCACTATAGTCTGTCCACTTTAGTCTTTCCACTTTAGACTTTCCACTTTAGTCTGTCCACTTTAGTCTTTCCACTATAGTCTGTCCACTTTAGTCTTTCCACTTTAGTCTTTCCACTTTATTCTGTCCACTTAGTCTTTCCACTATAGTCTTTCCACTTTAGTTTTTTCACTTTAGTCTGTTCACTTTAGTCTGTCCACTTTAGTCTTTCCACTTTAGTCTGTACACTTTAGTCTTTCTACTATAGTCTGTCCACTTTAGTCTTTCCACTTTAGTCTTTCCGCTTTAGTCTGTCCACTTAGTCTTTCCACTAGAGTCTGTCCACTTTAGTTTTTTCACTTTAGTCTGTTCACTTTAGTCTGTCCACTTTAGTCTTTCCACTTTAGTCTTTCCACTATAGTCTGTCCACTTTAGTCCGTCCACTTTAGTTGTTCCACTATTCTCTGTCCACTTTAGTCTTTCCACTATAGTCACCACTTTAGTCTGTCCACTTTAGTCTTTCCACTTTAGACTTTCCACTTTAGTCTCTCCACTTTAGTCTTTCCACTATATTCTGTCCACTTTAGTCTTTCCACTTTAGTCTTTCCACTATAGTCTCCACTTAATTCTGTCCACTACAGTCTTTCCACTATAGTCTTTCCACTATAGTCTGTCTGTCCACTTAGTCTTTCCACTATAGTCTGTCCACTTTAGTCTTTCCACTATTCTCTGTCCACTTTAGTCTTTCCACTTTAGTCTTTCCACTATAGTCTCCACTTTATTCTGTCCACTACAGTCTTTCCAATATAGTCTTTCCACTATAGTCTGTCCACTTTAGTCTTTCCACTATAGTCTTTCCACTATAGTCTTTCCACTTTAGTCTTTCCGCTTTAGTCTGTCCACTTAGTCTTTCCACTAGAGTCTGTCCACTTTATTCTTTCCACTTTAGTCTTTCCACTATAGTCTCCACTTTATTCTGTCAACTACAGTCTTTCCACTATAGCCTTTCCACTATAGTCTGTCCACTTTAGTCTTTCCACTTTAGACTTTCCACTTTAGTCTGTCCACTTTAATCTTTCCACTATAGTCTGTCCACTTTAGTTTTTTCACTTTAGTCTGTTCACTTTAGTCTGTCCACTTTAGTCTTTCCACTTTAGTCTGTCCACTTTAGTCTTTCCACTTTAGTCTTTCCACTATAGTCTGTCCACTTTAGTCCGTCCACTTTAGTCTTTCCACTATTCTCTGTCCACTATAGTCTTTCCACTATAGTCTGTCCACTTTAGTCTTTCCACTTTAGACTTTCCAATTTAGTCTCTCCACTTTAATCTTTAAACTATAGTCTGTCCACTTTAGTTTTTCCACTTAGTCTTTCCACTATAGTCTGTCCACTTTAGTCTGTCCACTTAGTCTTTCCACTAGAGTCTGTCCACTTTAGTATATCTACTTTAGTCTGTCCACTTTAGTCTGTCCACTCTAGTCTTTCCACTTTAGTCATTTCCACTATAGTCTGTCCACTTTAGTCTTTCCACTTTAGTCTTTCCACTTTAGTCTGTACACTTTAGTCTTTCCACTATAGTCTAAACTTTATTCTGTCCACTATAGTCTTTCCACTTTAGACTTTCCACTTTAGTCTCTCCACTTTAGTCTTTCCACTATATTCTGTCCACTTTAGTCTTTCCACTTTAGTCTTTCCACTACAGTCTCCACTTTATTCTGTCCACTACAGTCTTTCCACTATAGTCTTTCCACTATAGTTTTTCCACTTTAGTCTTTCCACTTTAGTGTTTCCACTTTAGTCTGTCCACTTTATTCTTTCCACTATAGTCTGTCCACTTTAGTCTTTCCACTATTCTCTGTCCGCTTTAGTCTTTCCACTATAGTCTCCACTTTATTCTGTCAACTACAGTCTTTCCACTATAGCCTTTCCACTATAGTCTGTCCACTTTAGTCTTTCCACTTTAGACTTTCCACTTTAGTCTGTCCACTTTAGTCTTTCCACTATAGTCTGTCCACTTTAGTCTTTCCACTTTAGTCTTTCCACTTTATTCTGTCCACTTAGTCTTTCCACTATAGTCTTTCCACTTTAGTTTTTTCACTTTAGTCTGTTCACTTTAGTCTGTCCACTTTAGTCTTTCCACTTTAGTCTGTACACTTTAGTCTTTCTACTATAGTCTGTCCACTTTAGTCTTTCCACTTTAGTCTTTCCGCTTTAGTCTGTCCACTTAGTCTTTCCACTAGAGTCTGTCCACTTTAGTTTTTTCACTTTAGTCTGTTCACTTTAGTCTGTCCACTTTAGTCTTTCCACTTTAGTCTTTCCACTATAGTCTGTCCACTTTAGTCCGTCCACTTTAGTTGTTCCACTATTCTCTGTCCACTTTAGTCTTTCCACTATAGTCACCACTTTAGTCTGTCCACTTTAGTCTTTCCACTTTAGACTTTCCACTTTAGTCTCTCCACTTTAGTCTTTCCACTATATTCTGTCCACTTTAGTCTTTCCACTTTAGTCTTTCCACTATAGTCTCCACTTAATTCTGTCCACTACAGTCTTTCCACTATAGTCTTTCCACTATAGTCTGTCTGTCCACTTAGTCTTTCCACTATAGTCTGTCCACTTTAGTCTTTCCACTATTCTCTGTCCACTTTAGTCTTTCCACTTTAGTCTTTCCACTATAGTCTCCACTTTATTCTGTCCACTACAGTCTTTCCAATATAGTCTTTCCACTATAGTCTGTCCACTTTAGTCTTTCCACTATAGTCTTTCCACTATAGTCTTTCCACTTTAGTCTTTCCGCTTTAGTCTGTCCACTTAGTCTTTCCACTAGAGTCTGTCCACTTTATTCTTTCCACTTTAGTCTTTCCACTATAGTCTCCACTTTATTCTGTCAACTACAGTCTTTCCACTATAGCCTTTCCACTATAGTCTGTCCACTTTAGTCTTTCCACTTTAGACTTTCCACTTTAGTCTGTCCACTTTAATCTTTCCACTATAGTCTGTCCACTTTAGTTTTTTCACTTTAGTCTGTTCACTTTAGTCTGTCCACTTTAGTCTTTCCACTTTAGTCTTTCCACTATAGTCTGTCCACTTTAGTCCGTCCACTTTAGTTGTTCCACTATTCTCTGTCCACTTTAGTCTTTCCACTATAGTCACCACTTTAGTCTGTCCACTTTAGTCTTTCCACTTTAGACTTTCCACTTTAGTCTCTCCACTTTAGTCTTTCCACTATAGTCTGTCCACTTTAGTCTTTCCACTTTAGTCTTTCCACTATAGTCTCCACTTAATTCTGTCCACTACAGTCTTTCCACTATAGTCTTTCCACTATAGTCTGTCTGTCCACTTAGTCTTTCCACTATAGTCTGTCCACTTTAGTCTTTCCACTATTCTCTGTCCACTTTAGTCTTTCCACTTTAGTCTTTCCACTATAGTCTCCACTTTATTCTGTCCACTACAGTCTTTCCAATATAGTCTTTCCACTATAGTCTGTCCACTTTAGTCTTTCCACTATAGTCTTTCCACTATAGTCTTTCCACTTTAGTCCGTCCACTTTAGTCGTTCCACTATTCTCTGTCCACTTTAGTCTTTCCACTATAGTCACCACTTTAGTCTGTCCACTTTAGTCTTTCCACTTTAGACTTTCCACTTTAGTCTCTCCACTTTAGTCTTTCCACTATAGTCTGTCCACTTTAGTCTTTCCACTTTAGTCTTTCCGCTTTAGTCTGTCCACTTAGTCTTTCCACTAGAGTCTGTCCACTTCAGTATTTCCACTTTAGTCTGTCCACTTTAGTCTGTCCACTTTAGTCATTCCACTTTAGTCATTTCCACTTTAGTCTGTCCACTTTATTCTTTCCACTATAGTCTGTCCACTTTAGTCTTTCCACTTTAGTCTTTCCGCTTTAGTCTGTACACTTAGTCTTTCCACTATAGTCTGTCAACTTTAGTCTTTCCACTTTATTTTTTCCACTTTTAGTCTGTCCACTTCAATCTTTCCACTATAGTCTGTCCACTTTAGTCTTTCCACTTTAGTCTTTCCGCTTTAGTCTGTACACTTAGTCTTTCCACTATAGTCTGTCCACTTTAGTCTTTCCACTATCGTCTGTCCACTTTAGTCTTTCCACTTTAGTCTTTCCACTATAGTCTGTCCACTTTAGTCCGTCCACTTTAGTCTTTCCACTATTCTCTGTCCACTTTAGTCTTTCCACTATAGTCTCCACTTTATTCTCTCCACTACAGTCTTTCCACTATAGTCTTTCCACTATAGTCTGTCCACTTTAGTCTTTCCACTTTAGACTTTCCAATTTAGTCTCTCCACTTTAGTCTTTAAACTATAGTCTGTCCACTTTAGTTTTTCCACTTAGTCTTTCCACTATAGTCTGTCCACTTTAGTCTGTCCACTTAGTCTTTCCACTAGAGTCTGTCCACTTTAGTCTGTACACTTTAGTCTTTCCACTATAGTCTACACTTTATTCTGTCCACTATAGTCTTTCCACTATAGTCTATTCACTTTAGTCTTTCCACTTTAGTTTTTCCACTTTAGTCTGTCCACTTCAGTCTTTCAACTATAGTCTGTCCACTTTAGTCTTTCCACTTTAGTTTTTCCACTTTAGTCTGTCCACTTCAGTTTTTCCACTATAGTCTGTCCACTTTAGTCTTTCCACTTTAGTCTTTCCACTATAGTCTCCACTTTATTCTGTCCACTACAGTCTTCCCACTATAGTCTTTCCACTATAGTCTGTCCACTTTAGTCTTTCCACTATTCTCTGTCCACTTTAGTCTTTCCACTATAGTCTCCACTTTATTCTTTCCACTACAGTCTTTCCACTATAGTCTTTTCACTATAGTCTGTCCACTTTAGTCTTTCCACTTTAGTCTTTCCACTATAGTCTCCACTTTATTCTGTCCACTACAGTCTCTCCACTATAGTCTTTCCCCTATAGTCTGTCCACCTTAGTCTTTCTACTATTCTCTGTCCACTTTATTCTTTCCACTATACTCTCCACTTTATTCTGTCCACTACAGTCTTTCCACTATAGTCTGTCCACTTTAGTCTTTCCACTTTAGTCTTTCCACTTTAGTCTGTCCACTTTAGTCTTTCCACTATAGTCTGTCCACTTTAGTCTTTCCACTATTCTCTGTCCACTTTATTCTTTCCACTTTAGTCTTTCCACTATAGTCTCCACTTTATTCTGTCCACTACAGTCTTTCCACTATAGTCTTTCCACTATAGTCTGTCCACTTTAGCCTTTCCACTTTAGTCTTTCCACTTTAGTCTGTCCACTTTAGTCTTTCCACTATAGTCTGTCCACTTTAGTCTTTCCACTTTTGTTCCGCTTCAGTCTTTCCACTAGAGTCTGTCCACTTTAGTCTTTCCACTTTAGTCTGTCCACTTTAGTCTTTCCACTTTAGTCTGTCCACTTTAGTCTTTCCACTTTAGTCTGTCCACTTTAGTCTTTCCACTATAGTCAGTCCACTTTAGTCTTTCCACTATAGTCTGTCCACTTTAGTCTTTCCACTTTAGTCTTTCCTCTTTCGTCTTTCCACTATAGTCTCCACTTTATTCTGTCCACTACCGTCTTTCCACTATAGTCTTTCCACTATAGTTTTTCTACTTTAGTCTTTCCACTTTAGTCTTTCCACTTTAGTCTGTCAACTTTTGTCTGTCCACTTTAGTCTCTCCACTATAGTCTGTCCACTTTAGTCTTTCCACTATAGTCTGTCCACTTTAGTCTTTCCACTTTAGTCTGTCCACTTTAGTCTTTCCACTTTAGTCTTTCCAGTTTAGTCTTTCCACTACAGTCTTTCCACTATAATCTTTCCACTATAGTCTGTCCACTTTAGTCTTTCCACTTTAGTTTTTCCACTTTAGTCTGTCCACTTTAGTCTTTCCACTTTAGTCTTTCCACTTTAGTCTGTCCACTTCAGTCTTTCCACTATAGTCTTTCAACTATAGTCTGTCCACTTTAGTCTTTCCAATACTCTCTGTCCACTTTAGTCTTTCCACTATAGTGTCCACTTGATTCTGTCCACTACAGTCTTTCCACTATAGTCTTTCCACTATAGTTTGTCCACTTTAGTCTTCCCACTTTAGTCTTTTCACTATAGTCTGTCCACTTTAGTCTTTCCACTATAGTCTGTCCACTTTAGTCTTTCCACTATTCTCTGTCCACTTTAGACTTTCCACTATAGTCTCCACTTTATTCTGTCAACTACAATCTTTCAACTATAGTCTTTCTACTATAGTCTGTCCACTTTAGTTTTTCCACTTTAGTCTGTCCACTTTAGTCTGTCCACTTTAGTCTTTCCACTTTAATCTGTACACTTTAGTCTTTCCACTATAGTCTGTCCACTTTAGTCTTTCCACTATTCTCTGTCCACTTTAGTCTTTCCACTTTAGTCTTTCCACTATAGTCTCCACTTTATTCTGTCCACTACAGTCTTTCCACTACAGTCTTTCCACTGTAGTCTGTCTGTCCACTTAGTCTTTCCACTTCAGTCTTTCCACTAGAGTCTGTCCACTTTAGTCTTTCCACTTCAGTCTGTCCACTTTAGTCTGTCCACTTTAGTCTTTCCACTTTCGTCATTTCCACTATCGTCTGTCAACTTTAGTCTTTCCACTTTAGTCTTTCCACTATAGTCTGTCCACTTTAGTCTGTCCACTTTAGTCTCTAAACTATAGTCTGTCCACTTTAGTCTTTCCACTATAGTCTGTCCCCTTTAGTCTTTCCACTTTAGTCTTTCCACTTTAGTCTTTCCACTACAGTCTCCACTTTATTCTGTCCACTACAGTCTTTCCACTATAGTCTTTCCACTATAGTTTGTCCACTTTAGTCTTTCCACTTTAGTCTTTCCACTTTAGTCTGTCCACTTTATTCTTTCCACTATAGTCTGTCCACTTTAGTCTTTCCACTATTCTCTGTCCGCTTTAGTCTTTCCACTATAGTCTCCACTTTATTCTGTCAACTACAGTCTTTCCACTATAGTCTTTCCACTATAGTCTGTCCACTTTAGTCTTTCCACTTTAGACTTTCCACTTTAGTCTGTCCACTTTAGTCTTTCCACTATAGTCTGTCCACTTTAGTCTTTCCACTTTAGTCTTTCCACTTTATTCTGTCCACTTAGTCTTTCCACTATAGTCTTTCCACTTTAGTTTTTTCACTTTAGTCTGTTCACTTTAGTCTGTCCACTTTAGTCTTTCCACTTTAGTCTGTACACTTTAGTCTTTCCACTATAGTCTGTCCACTTTAGTCTTTCCACTATTCTCTGTCCACTTTAGTCTTTCCACTTTAGTCTTTCCACTATAGTCTCCACTTAAGTCTGTCCACTACAGTCTTTCCACTATAGTCTTTCCACTATAGTCTGTCTGTCCACTTAGTCTTTCCACTATAGTCTGTCCACTTTAGTCTTTCCACTATTCTCTGTCCTCTTTAGTCTTTCCACTTTAGTCTTTCCACTATAGTCTCCACTTTATTCTGTCCACTACAGTCTTTCCACTATAGTCTTTCCACTATAGTCTGTCTGTCCACTTAGTCTTTCCACTTTAGTCTTTCCACTTGAGTCTGTCCACTTTAGTCTGTCCACTTTTGTCTTTCCACTTTCGTCATTTCCACTATCGTCTGTCCACTTTAGTCTTTCCACTATAGTCTGTCCACTTTAGTCCGTCCACTTTAGTCTTTCCACTATTCTCTGTCCACTTTAGTCTTTCCACTATAGTTTTCTACTTTAGTCTTTCCACTTTAGTCTCTCCACTATAGTCTGTCCACTTTAGTCTTTCCACTATAGTCTGTCCACTTTAGTCTTTCCACTTTAGTCTTTCCACTTTAGTCTTTCCACTACAGTCTCCACTTTATTCTGTCCACTACAGTCTTTCCACTATAGTCTTTCCACTATAGCTTGTCCACTTTAGTCTTTCCACTTTAGTCTTTCCACTTTAGTCTGTCCACTTTAGTCTTTCCACTATAGTCTGTCCACTTTAGTCTTTCCATTATTCTCTGTCCACTTTAGACTTTCCACTATAGTCTCCACTTTATTCTGTCAACTACAGTCTTTCAACTATAGTCTTTCTACTATAGTCTGTCCACTTTAGTTTTTCCACTTTAGTCTGTCCACTTTAGTCTGTCCACTTTAGTCTTTCCACTTTAATCTGTACACTTTAGTCTTTCCACTATAGTCTGTCCACTTTAGTCTTTCCACTATTCTCTGTCCACTTTAGACTTTCCACTATAGTCTCCACTTTATTCTGTCAACTACAGTCTTTCAACTATAGTCTTTCTACTATAGTCTGTCCACTTCAGTCTTTCCACTATAGTCTGTCCACTTTAGTCTTTCCACTTTAGTCTTTCCACTTCAGTCTATCCACTTTAGTCTGTCCACTTTAGTCTTTCCACTTTTGTCATTTCCACTATCGTCTGTCCACTTTAGTCTTTCCACTTTAGTCTTTCCACTATAGTCTGTCCACTTTAGTCCGTCCACTTTAGTCTTTCCACTATTTTCTGTCCACTTTAGTCTTTCCACTATAGTCTCCACTTTATTCTCTCCACTACAGTCTTTGCACTACAGTCTTTCCACTATAGTCTTTCCACTATAGTCTGTCCACTTTAGTCTTTCCACTTTAGACTTTCCACTTTAGTCTCTCCACTTTAGTCTTTAAACTATAGTCTGTCCACTTTAGTTTTTCCATTTAGTCTTTCCACTATAGTCTGTCCACTTTAGTCATTTCCACTATAGTCTGTCCACTTTAGTCTTTCCACTTTAGTCTTTCCACTTTAGTCTGTCCACTTTAGTCTGTCCACTTTAGTCTTTCCACTTTAATCTGTACACTTTAGTCTTTCCACTATAGTCTGTCCACTTTAGTCTTTCCACTTTAGTCTTTCCACTATAGTCTCCACTTTATTCTGTCCACTACAGTCTTCCCACTATAGTCTTTCCACTATAGTCTGTCCACTTTAGTCTTTCCACTATTCTCTATCCACTTTAGTCTTTCCACTATAGTCTCCACTTTATTCTTTCCACTACAGTCTTTCCACTATAGTCTTTCCACTATAGTCTGTCCACTTTAGTCTTTCCACTTTAGTCTTTCCACTATAGTCTCCACTTTATTCTGTCCACTACAGTCTCTCCACTATAGTCTTTCCCCTATAGTCTGTCCACTTTAGTCTTTCTACTATTCTCTGTCCACTTTATTCTTTCCACTATACTCTCCACTTTATTCTGTCCACTACAGTCTTTCCACTATAGTCTGTCCACTTTAGTCTTTCCACTTTAGTCTTTCCACTTTAGTCTGTCCACTTTAGTCTTTCCACTTTAGTCTGTCCACTTTAGTCTTTCCACTTTCGTAATTTCCACTATCGTCTGTCCACTTTAGTCTTTCCACTTTAGTCTTTCCACTATAGTCTGTCCACTTTAGTCCGTCCACTTTAGTCTTTCCACTATTCTCTGTCCACTTTAGTCTTTCCACTATAGTCTCCACTTTATTCTCTCCACTACAGTCTTTGCACTACAGTCTTTCCACTATAGTCTTTCCACTATAGTCCGTCCACTTTAGTCTTTCCACTTTAGACTTTCCACTTTAGTCTCTCCACTTTAGTCTTTAAACTATAGTCTGTCCACTTTAGTTTTTCCATTTAGTCTTTCCACTATAGTCTGTCCACTTTAGTCATTTCCACTATAGTCTGTCCACTTTAGTCTTTCCACTTTAGTCTTTCCACTTTAGTCTGTACACTTTAGTCTTTCCACTATAGTCTACACTTTATTCTGTCCACTATAGTCTTTCCACTATAGTCTGTCCACTTTAGTCTTTCCATTTTAGACTTTCCACTTTAGTCTGTACACTTTAGTCTTTCCCCTATAGTCTGTCCACTTTAGTCTTTCCACTTTAGTCTTTCCGCTTTAGTCTGTCCACTTAGTCTTTCCACTATAGTCTGTCCACTTTAGTCTTTCCACTTTTGTTCCGCTTCAGTCTTTCCACTAGAGTCTGTCCACTTTAGTCTTTCCACTTTTGTTCCGCTTCAGTCTTTCCACTAGAGTCTGTCCACTTTAGTCTTTCCACTTTAGTCTGTCCACTTTAGTCTTTCCACTTTAGTCTGTCCACTTTAGTCTTTCCACTATAGTCTGTCCACTACAGTCTTTCCACTATAGTCTTTCCACTATAGTTTTTCTACTTTAGTCTTTCCACTTTAGTCTTTCCACTTTAGTCTGTCCACTTTTGTCTGTCCACTTTAGTCTCTCCACTATAGTCTGTCCACTTTAGTCTTTCCACTATAGTCTGTCCACTTTAGTCTTTCCACTTTAGTCTTTCCACTTTAGTCTTTCCACTACAGTCTCCACTTTATTCTGTCCACTACAGTCTTTCCACTATAGTCTTTCCACTATAGTTTGTCCACTTTAGTCTTTCCACTTTAGTCTTTCCACTTTAGTCTGTCCACTTTAGTCTTTCCACTATAGTCTGTCCACTTTAGTCTTTCCACTATTCTCTGTCCACTTTAGACTTTCCACTATAGTCTCCACTTTATTCTGTCAACTACAGTCTTTCAACTATAGTCTTTCTACTATAGTCTGTCCACTTTAGTTTTTCCACTTTAGTCTGTCCACTTTAGTCTGTCCACTTTAGTCTTTCCACTTTAATCTGTACACTTTAGTCTTTCCACTATAGTCTGTCCACTTTAGTCTTTCCACTTTAGTCTTTCCACTATAGTCTCCACTTTATTCTGTCCACTACAGTCTTCCCACTATAGTCTTTCCACTATAGTCTGTCCACTTTAGTCTTTCCACTATTCTCTGTCCACTTTAGTCTTTCCACTATAGTCTCCACTTTATTCTTTCCACTACAGTCTTTCCACTATAGTCTTTCCACTATAGTCTGTCCACTTTAGTCTTTCCACTTTAGTCTTTCCACTATAGTCTCCACTTTATTCTGTCCACTACAGTCTCTCCACTATAGTCTTTCCCCTATAGTCTGTCCACTTTAGTCTTTCTACAATGCTCTGTCCACTTTATTCTTTCCACTATACTCTCCACTTTATTCTGTCCACTACAGTCTTTCCACTATAGTCTGTCCACTTTAGTCTTTCCACTTTAGTCTTTCCACTTTAGTCTGTCCACTTTAGTCTTTCCACTATAGTCTGTCCACTTTAGTCTTTCCACTCTTCTCTGTCCACTTTATTCTTTCCACTTTAGTCTTTCCACTATAGTCTCCACTTTATTCTGTCCACTACAGTCTTTCCACTATAGTCTGTCCACTTTAGCCTTTCCACTTTAGTCTTTCCACTTTAGTCTGTCCACTTTAGTCTTTCCACTATAGTCTGTCCACTTTAGTCTTTCCACTTTTGTTCAGCTTCAGTCTTTCCACTAGAGTCTGTCCACTTTAGTCTTTCCACTTTAGTCTGTCCACTTTAGTCTTTCCACTTTAGTCTGTCCACTTTAGTCTTTCCACTATAGTCTGTCCACTTTAGTCTTTCCACTATAGTCTGTCCACTTTAGTCTGTCCACTTTAGTCTTTCCACTTTCGTCTTTCCACTATAGTCTCCACTTTATTCTGTCCACTACAGTCTTTCCACTATAGTCTTTCCACTATAGTTTTTCTACTTTAGTCTTTCCACTTTAGTCTTTCCACTTTAGTCTGTCCACTTTTGTCTGTCCACTTTAGTCTCTCCACTATAGTCTGTCCACTTTAGTCTTTCCACTATAGTCTGTCCACTTTAGTCTTTCCACTTTAGTCTTTCCACTTTAGTCTTTCCACTACAGTCTCCACTTTATTCTGTCCACTACAGTCTTTCCACTATAGTCTTTCCACTATAGTTTGTCCACTTTAGTCTGTCCACTTTAGTCTGTCCACTTTAGTCTTTCCACTATAGTCTGTCCACTTTAGTCTTTCCACTATTCTCTGTCCACTTTAGACTTTCCACTATAGTCTCCACTTTATTCTGTCAACTACAGTCTTTCAACTATAGTCTTTCTACTATAGTCTGTCCACTTTAGTTTTTCCACTTTAGTCTGTCCACTTTAGTCTGTCCACTTTAGTCTTTCCACTTTAATCTGTACACTTTAGTCTTTCCACTATAGTCTGTCCACTTTAGTCTTTCCACTATTCTCTGTCCACTTTAGTCTTTCCACTATAGTCTCCACTTTATTCTGTCCACTACAGTCTTTCCACTATAGTCTTTCCACTATAGTCTGTCCACTTTAGTCTTTCCACTTAGTCTTTCCACTTCAGACTTTCCACTAGATTCTGTCCACTTTAGTCTTTCCACTTTAGTCTGTCCACTTTAGTCTTTCCACTTTAGTCTGTCCACTTTAGTCTTTCCACTATAATCTGTCCACTTTAGTCTTTTCACTATAGTCTGTCCACTTTAGTCTTTCCACTTTAGTCTTTCCACTCTAGTCTTTCCACTATAGTCTCCACTTTAGTCTTTCCACTATATTCTCCACTTTATTCTGTCCACTACATTCTTTCCACTATAGTCTTTCCACTATAGTCTCCCCATTAGTCTTTTCACTTTAGTCTTTCCACTATAGTATCCACTTTATTCTGTCCACTACAGTCTTTCCACTATAGTCTTTCCACTATAGTCTGTCCACTTTAGTCTTTCCACTATTCTCTGTCCACTTTAGTCTTTCCACTATAGTCTGTCCACTTTAGTCTTTCCACTTTAGTCTTTCCACTATAGTCTCCACTTTATTCTGTCCACTACAGTCTTTCCACTATAGTCTGTCCACTTTAGTCTTTCCACTTTAGTCTTTCCACTTTAGTCTGTCCACTTTAGTCTTTCCACTATAGTCTGTCCACTTTAGTCTTTCCACTATTCTCTGTCCACTTTAGTCTTTCCACTTTAGTCTTTCCACTATAGTCTGTCCACTTTAGTCTTTCCACTTTAGTCTTTCCACTTTAGTCTGTACACTTTAGTCTTTCCACTATAGTCTTTCCACTATAGTCTGTCCACTTTAGTCCGTCCACTTTAGTTTTTCCACTTTAGTCTGTCCACTTCAGTCTTTCCACTACAGTCTGTCAACTTTAGTCTTTCCACTTTAGTCTTTCCACTATAGTCTCCACATTATTCTGTCCACTACAGTCTTTCCGCTATAGTCTTTCCACTATAGTCTGTCCACTTTAGTCTTTCCACTATTCTCTGTCCACTTTAGTCTTTCCACTATAGTCTCCACTTTATTCTGTCCAGTACAGTCTTTCCACTATAGTCTTTCCACTATAGTCTATCCACTTTAGTCTTTCCACTTTAGTCTTTCCACTATAGTCTCCACTTTATTCTGTCCACTACAGTCTTTCCACTTTAGTCTTTCCACTATTCTCTGTCCACTTTTTTCTTTCCACTTTAGTCTTTCCACTATAGTCTCCACTTTATTCTGTCCACTACAGTCTCTCCACTATAGTCTTTCCTCTATAGTCTGTCCACTTTAGTCTTTCCACTATTCTCTGTCCACTTTATTCTTTCCACTATACTCTTCCACTTTATTCTGTCCACTACAGTCTTTCCACTATAGTCTGTCCACTTTAGTCTTTCCACTTTAGTCTTTCCACTTTAGTCTGTCCACTTTAGTCTTTCCACTATAGTTTATCCACTTTAGTCTTTCCACTTTAGTCTTTCCACTTTAGTCTTTCCACTATTCTCTGTCCACTTTAGTCTTTCCACTATAGTCTCCACTTTATTCTGTCCACTACAGTCTTTCCACTATAGTCTTTCCACTATAGTCTGTCCACTTTAGTCTTTCCACTTTAGACTTTCCACTTTAGTCTGTCCACTTTAGTCTTTCCACTATAGTCTGTCCACTTTAGTCTTTCCACTTTAGTCTTTCCGCTCTAGTCTATCCACTTAGTCTTTCCACTAGAGTCTGTCCACTTTAGTATTTCCACTTTAGTCTGTCCACTTTAGTCTGTCCACTTTAGTCTTTCCACTTTAGTCATTTCCACTATAGGCTGTCCACTTTAGTCTTTCCACTTTAGTCTTTCCACTATAGTCTACACTTTATTCTGTCCACTACAGTCTTTCCACTATAGTCTTTCCACTATAGTCTGTCCACTATAGTCTTTCCACTTTAGTTTTTCCACTTTAGCCAATATAGTCTGTCCACTTTAGTCTTTCCACTTTAGTCTTTCCACTATAGTCTCCACTTTATTCTGTCCACTACAGTCTTTCCACTATAGTCTGTCCACTTTAGTCTTTCCACTTTAGTCTTTCCACCTTAGTCTGTCCACTTTAGCCTTTCCACTATAGTCTGTCCACTTTAGTCTTTCCACTATTCTCTGTCCATTTTAGTCTTTCCACTTTAGTCTTTCCACTGTAGTCTGTCCACTTTAGTCTTTCCACTTTAGTCTTTCCACTTTAGTCTGTACACTTTAGTCTTTCCACTATAGTCTTTCCACTATAGTCTGTCCACTTTAGTCTTTCCACTATAGTCTACACTTTATTCTGTCCACTACAGTCTTTCCACTGAAGTCTTTCCACTATAGTCTGTCCACTTTAGTCTTTCCACTTTAGTTTTTCCACTTTAGTCTGTCCACTTCAGTCTTTCCACTATAGTCTGTCCACTTTAGTCTTTCCGCTTTAGTCTGTCCACTTAGTCTTTCCACTATAGTTTGTCCACTTTAGTCTGTCCACTTTAGTCTTTCCACTATTCTCTGTCCACTTTAGTCTGTCCACTTTATTCTTTCCACTTTAGTCTTTCCACTTTAGTCTGTCCGCTTTAGTCTTTCCACTATAGTCTGTCCACTTTAGTCTTTCCACTATTCTCTGTCCACTTTAGTCTTTCCACTTTAGTCTTTCCACTATAGTCTCCACTTTATTCTGTCCACTACAGTCTTTCCACTATAGTCTTTCCACTTTAGTCTGTACACTTTAGTCTTTCCACTATAGTCTTTCCACTATAGTCTGTCCACTTTAGTCTTTCCACTTTAGTCTTTCCGCTTTAGTCTGTCCACTTAGTCTTTCCACTATAGTCTGTCCACTTTAGTCTTTCCACTTTAGTTTTTCCACTTTAGTCTGTCCACTTCAGTCTTTCCACTACAGTCTGTCCACTTTAGTCTTTCCACTATAGTCTCCACTTTATTCTGTCCACTACAGTCTAGTAGTCAAGTGGACAGTCTATAGTGGAAATGACTAAAGTGGAAAGACTAAAGTGGACAGACTAAAGTGGACAGACTAAAGTGGAAATACTAAAGTGGACAGACTCTAGTGGAAAGAATAAGTGGACAGACTAAAGCGGAAAGACTAAAGTGGAAAGACTAAAGTGGACAGACTACAGTGGAAAGACTAAAGTGGACAGACTAAAGTGGAAAGTCTAAAGTGGAAAGACTAATGTGGACAGACTATAGTGGAAAGACTGTAGTGGACAGAATAAAGTTAAGACTATAGTGGAAAGACTAAAGTGGACAGAGAATAGTGCAAAGACTAAAGTGAAAAGACTAAAGTGGAAACACTAAAGTGGACAGACCAAAGTGGAAAAACAAAGTGGAAAGAATAAAGTGGACAAACTATAGTGGACTAAAAGTGGACTATAGTGGAAAGACTAAAGTGGACAGAGTATAGTGGAAAGACTAAAGCGGACAGACTAAAGTGGAAAGACTAAAGTGGAAAGAATAAAGTGGACAGACTAAAGTGGACAGAGAATAGTGTAAAGACTAAAGTGGACAGACTAAAGTGGACAAACTATAGTGGAAAGACTAAGTGGACAGACTAAAGCGGAAAGACTAAAGTGGACAGACTATAGTGGAAAGACTGAAGTGGACAGACTAAAGTGGAAAAACTAAAGTGGAAAGACTAAAGTGGACAGACTATAGTGGAAAGACTATAGTGGAAAGACTGTAGTGGACAGAATAAAGTGTAGACTATAGTGGAAATACTAAAGTGGACAGACTATAGTGGAAAGACTATAGTGGAAAGACTAAAGTGTACAGACTAAAGTGGAAAGACTAAAGTGGAAAGACTAAAGTGGACAGACTATAGTGGAAAGACTAAAATGGACAGAGAATAGTGGAAAGACTAAAGTGGACAGACTATAGTGGAAAGGCTAAAGTGGACAGACTAAAGTGGAAAGACTAAAGTGGAAAGACTAAAGTGGACAGACTATAGTGGAAAGACTGTAGTGGACAGAATAAAGTGGAGACTATAGTGGAAAGACTAAAGTGGAAAGACTAAAGTGGACAGACTATATTGGCTAAAGTGGAAAAACTAAAGTGGAAAGACTATAGTGGACAGACTATAGTGGAAAGACTATAGTGGAAAGACTGTAGTGGACAGAATAAAGTGTAGACTATAGTGGAAAGACTAAAGTGTACAGACTAAAGTGGAAAGACTAAAGTGGACAGCCTATAGTGGAAATGACTAAAGTGGAAAGATTAAAGTGGACAGACTAAAGTGGACAGACTAAAGTGGAAATACTAAAGTGGACAGACTCCAGTGGAAAGACTAAGTGGATAGACTAGAGCGGAAAGACTAAAGTGGAAAGACTAAAGTGGACAGACTATAGTGGAAAGACTAAAGTGGACAGACTAAAGTGGAAAGTCTAAAGTGGAAAGACTAAAGTGGACAGACTATAGTGGAAAGACTATAGTGGAAAGACTGTAGTGGACAGAATAAAGTGGAGACTATAGTGGAAAGACTAAAGTGGACAGAGAATAGTGGAAAGACTAATGTGGAAAGACTAAAGTGGAAAGAATAAAGTGGATAAACTATAGTGGAAAGACTAAAGTGGACAGACTAAAGTGGAAAGACTAAAGTGGAAAGACTAAAGTGGACAGACTATAGTGGAAAGACTGTAGTGGACAGAATAAAGTGGAAGAGTATAGTGGAAAGAATAAAGTGGACAGAGAATAGTGGAAAGACTAAAGTGGACAGACTATAGAGGAAAGACTATAGTGGAGAGATTGTAGTGGACAGAATAAAGTGGAGACTGTAGTGGAAAGACTAAAGTGGAAAGACAAAAGTGGACAGAGAATAGTGGAAAGACTAAAGTGGAAAGACTGTAGTGGACAGAATAAAGTGGAGACTATAGTGGAAAGACTGAAGTGGAAAGACTAAAGTGGACAGACTATAGTGGAAAGACTGTACTGGACAGAATAAAGTGGAGACTATAGTGGAAAGACTAAAGTGGACAGAGAATAGTGGAAAGACTAAAGTGGACAGACTATAGTGGAAAGACTACAGTGGACAGACTATAGTGGAAAGACTGAAGTGGACAGACTAAAGTGGAAAAACTAAAGTGGAAAGACTAAAGTGGACAGACTATAGTGGAAAGACTATAGTGGAAAGACTGTAGTGGACAGAATAAAGTGTAGACTATAGTGGAAAGACTAAAGTGGACAGACTATAGTGGAAAGACTATAGTGGAAAGACTAAAGTGTACAGACTAAAGTGGAAAGACTAAAGTGGAAAGACTAAAGTGGACAGACTATAGTGGAAAGACTAAAGTGGAAAGACTAAAATGGACAGAGAATAGTGAAAAGACTAAAGTGGACAGACTATAGTGGAAAGGCTAAAGTGGACAGACTAAAGTGGAAAGACTAAAGTGGAAAGACTAAAGTGGACAGACTATAGTGGAAAGACTGTAGTGGACAGAATAAAGTGGAGACTATAGTGGAAAGACTAAAGTGGACATACTATATTGGCTAAAGTGGAAAAACTAAAGTGGAAAGACTATAATGGACAGACTATAGTGGAAAGACTGTAGTGGACAGAATAAAGTGTAGACTATAGTGGAAAGACTAAAGTTTACAGACTAAAGTGGAAAGACTAAAGTGGACAGCCTATAGTGGAAATGACTAAAGTGGAAAGACTAAAGTGGACAGACTAAAGTGGACAGACTAAAGTGGAAATACTAAAGTGGACAGACTCTAGTGGAAAGACTAAGTGGATAGACTAGAGCGGAAAGACTAAAGTGGAAAGACTAAAGTGGACAGACTATAGTGGAAAGACTAAAGTTGGACAGACTAAAGTGGAAAGTCTAAAGTGGAAAGACTAAAGTGGACAGACTATAGTGGAAAGACTATAGTGGAAAGACTGTAGTGGACAGAATAAAGTGGAGACTATAGTGGAAAGACTAAAGTGGACAGAGAAATTTTGGAAAGACTAAAGTGGAAAGACTAAAGTGGAAAGACTAAAGTGGATAAACTATAGTGGAAAGACTAAAGTGGACAGACTAAAGTGGAAAGACTAAATTGGAAAGACTAAAGTGGACAGACTATAGTGGAAAGACTGTAGTGGACAGAATAAAGTGGAAGAGTATAGTGGAAAGAATAAAGTGGACAGAGAATAGTGGACAGACTATAGAGGAAAGACTATAGTGGAGAGACTGTAGTGGACAGAATAAAGTGGAGACTATAGTGGAAAGACTAAAGTGGAAAGACAAAAGTGGACAGAGAATAGTGGAAAGACTAAAGTGGAAAGACTGTAGTGGACAGAATAAAGTGGAGACTATAGTGGAAAGACTAAAGTGGAAAGACTAAAGTGGACAGACTATAGTGGAAAGACTATAGTGGAAAGACTGTACTGGACAGAATAAAGTGGAGACTATAGTGGAAAGACTAAAGTGGACAGAGAATAGTGGAAAGACTAAAGTGGACAGACTATAGTGGAAAGACTATAGCGGAAAGACTGTAGTGGACAGAATAAAGTGGAGACTATAGTGGAAAGACTAAAGTGGAAAGACTAAAGTTGACAGACTGTAGTGGAAAGACTGAAGTGGACAGACGAAAGTGGAAAAACTAAAGTGGCAATACTAAAGTGGACAGACTATAGTGGAAAGACTAAGTGGACAGACTAAAGCGGAAAGACTAAAGTGGACGGACTAAAGTGGACAGACTATAGTGGAAAGACTATAGTGGAAAGACTAAAGCGTACAGACTAAAGTGGAAAGACTAAAGTGGAAAGACTAAAGTGGACAGACTATAGTGGAAAGACTAAAGTGGAAAGACTAAAGTGGACAGAGAATAGTGGAAAGACTAAAGTGGACAGACTATAGTGGAAAGACTAAAGTGGACAGACTAAAGTGGAAAGACTAAAGTGGAAAGACTAAAGTGGACAGACTATAGTGGAAAGACTGTAGTGGACAGAATAAAGTGGAGACTATAGTGGAAAGACTAAAGTGAAAAGACTAAAGTGGACAGACTATAGTGGAAAGACTAAAGTGGACAGAGAATAGTGGAAAGACTAAAGTGGACAGACTATAGTGGAAAGACTATAGTGGAAAGACTGTAGTGGACAGAATAAAGTGGATACTATAGTGGAAAGACTAAAGTGAAAAGACTAATGGGGAGACTATAGTGGAAAGACTATAGTGGAAAGAATGTAGTGGACAGAATAAAGTGGAGAATATAGTGGAAAGACTAAAGTGGAGACTATAGTGGAAAGACTAAAGTGGAAAGACTAAAGTGGAAAGACTAAAGTGGACAGACTATAGTGAAAAGACTAAAGTGGACAGATTATAGTGGAAAGACTAAAGCGGACAGACTAAAGTGGAAAGACTAAAGTGGACAGACTAAAGTGGAAAGACTAAAGTGGACAGAATCTAGTGGAAAGACTGAAGTGGAAAGACTAAGTGGAAAGACTAAAGTGGACAGACTATAGTGGAAAGACTATAGTGGAAAGACTGTAGTGGACAGAATAAAGTGGAGACTATAGTGGAAAGACTAAAGTGGAAAGACTAAAGTGGACATTGAATAGTGGAAAGACTAAAGTGGACAGACTATAGTGGAAAGACTAAAGTGGATAAACTATAGTGGAAAGACTAAAGTGGACAGACTAAAGTGGAAAGACTAAAGTGGAAAGACTACAGTGGACAGACTATAGTGGAAAGACTGTAGTGGACAGAATAAAGTGGAGAGTATATTGGAAAGAATAAAGTGGACAGAGAATAGTGGAAAGACTAAAGTGGACAGACTATAGGAGAAAGACTATAGTGGAGAGACTGTAGTGGACAGAATAAAGTGGAGACTATAGTGGAAAGACTAAAGTGGAGAGACTAAAGTGGACAGAGAATAGTGGAAAGACTAAAGTGGAAAGACTGTAGTGGACAGAATAAAGTGGAGACTGTAGTGGAAAGACTAAAGTGGAAAGACTAAAGTGGACAGACTATGGTGGAAAGACTATAGTGGAAAGACTGTACTGGACAGACTAAAGTGGAAAGACTAAAGTGGAAAGACTAAAGTGGACAGACTATAGTGGAAAGACTGTAGTGGACAGAATAAAGTGGAAGAGTATAGTGGAAAGAATAAAGTGGACAGAGAATAGTGGAAAGACTAAAGTGGACAGACTATAGAGGAAAGACTATAGTGGAGAGACTGTAGTGGACAGAATAAAGTGGAGACTATAGTGGAAAGACTAAAGTGGAAAGACAAAAGTGGACAGAGAATAGTGGAAAGACTAAAGTGGAAAGACTGTAGTGGACAGAATAAAGTGGAGACTATAGTGGAAAGACTGAAGTGGAAAGACTAAAGAGGACAGACTATAGTGGAAAGACTATAGTGGAAAGACTGTACTGGACAGAATAAAGTGGAGACTATAGTGGAAAGACTAAAGTGGACAGAGAATAGTGGAAAGACTAAAGTGGACAGACTATAGTTGAAAGACTATAGCGGAAAGACTGTAGTGGACAGAATAAAGTGGAGACTATAGTGGAAAGACTAAAGTGGAAAGACTAAAGTTGACAGACTGTAGTGGAAAGACTGAAGTGGACAGACTAAAGTGGAAAAACTAAAGTGGCAAGACTAAAGTGGACAGACTATAGTGGAAAGACTAAGTGGACAGACTAAAGCGGAAAGACTAAAGTGGACGGACTAAAGTGGACAGACTATAGTGGAAAGACTATAGTGGAAAGACTAAAGTGTACAGACTAAAGTGGAAAGACTAAAGTGGAAAGACTAAAGTGGACAGACTATAGTGGAAAGACTAAAGTGGAAAGACTAAAGTGGACAGAGAATAGTGGAAAGACTAAAGTGGACAGACTATAGTGGAAAGACTAAAGTGGACAGACTAAAGTGGAAAGACTAAAGTGGAAAGACTAAAGTGGACAGACTATAGTGGAAAGACTGAAGTGGACAGAATAAAGTGGAGACTATAGTGGAAAGACTAAAGTGGAAAGACTAAAGTGGACAGACTATAGTGGAAAGACTAAAGCGGACAGACTAAAGTGGAAAGACTAAAGTGGAAAGAATAAAGTGGACAGACTAAAGTGGACAGAGAATAGTGGAAAGACTAAAGTGGACAGACTAAAGTGGACAAACTATAGTGGAAAGACTAAGTGGACAGACTAAAGCGGAAAGACTAAAGTGGACAGACTATAGTGGAAAGACTGAAGTGGACAGACTAAAGTGGAAAAACTAAAGTGGCAAGACTAAAGTGGACAGACTATAGTGGAAAGACTAAGTGGACAGACTAAAGCGGAAAGACTAAAGTGGACGGACTAAAGTGGACAGACTATAGTGGAAAGACTATAGTGGAAAGACTAAAGTGTACAGACTAAAGTGGAAAGACTAAAGTGGAAAGACTAAAGTGGACAGACTATAGTGGAAAGACTAAAATGGAAAGATTAAAGTGGACAGAGAATAGTTGAAAGACTAAAGTGGACAGACTATAGTGGAAAGACTAAAGTGGACAGACTAAAGTGGAAAGACTAAAGTGGAAAGACTAAAGTGGACAGACTATAGTGGAAAGACTGTAGTGGACAGAATAAAGTGGAGACTATAGTGGAAAGACTAAAGTGGAAAGACTAAAGTGGACAGACTATAGTGGAAAGACTAAAGCGGACAGACTAAAGTGGAAAGACTAAAGTGGAAAGAATAAAGTGGACAGACTAAAGTGGACAGAGAATAGTGGAAAGACTAAAGTGGACAGACTAAAGTGGACAAACTATAGTGGAAAGACTAAGTGGACAGACTAAAGCGGAAAGACTAAAGTGGACAGACTATAGTGGAAAGACTGAAGTGGACAGACTAAAGTGGAAAAACTAAAGTGGGAAGACTAAAGTGGACAGACTATAGTGGAAAGACTATAGTGGAAAGACTGTAGTGGACAGAATAAAGTGTAGACTCTAGTGGAAAGACTAAAGTGGACAGACTATAGTGGAAAGACTATAGTGGAAAGACTAAAGTGTACAGACTAAAGTGGAAAGACTAAAGTGGAAAGACTAAAGTGGACAGAGAATAGTGGAAAGACTAAAGTGGACAGACTATAGTGGAAAGACTATAGTGGAAAGACTAAAGTGTACAGACTAAAGTGGAAAGACTAAAGTGGAAAGACTAAAATGGACAGAGAATAGTGGAAAGACTAAAGTGGACAGACTATAGTGGAAAGGCTAAAGCGGACAGACTAAAGTGGAAAGACTAAAGTGGAAAGACTAAAGTGGACAGACTATAGTGGAAAGACTGTAGTGGACAGAATAAAGTGGAGACTATAGTGGAAAGACTAAAGTGGAAAGACTAAAGTGGACAGACTATATTGGCTAAAGTGGAAAAACTAAAGTGGAAAGACTATTGTGGACAGACTATAGTGGAAAGACTGTAGTGGACAGAATAAAGTGGAGACTATAGTGGAAAGACTAAAGTGGACAGAGAATAGTGGAAAGACTAAAGTGGAAAGACTAAAGTGGAAAGACTAAAGTGGATAAACTATAGTGGAAAGACTAAAGTGGACAGAGAATAGTGGAAAGACTAAAGTGGACAGACTATAGTGGAAAGACTATAGTGGAAAGACTGTAGTGGACAGAATAAAGTGGAGACTATAGTGGAAAGACTAAAGTGGACAGAGAATAGTGGAAAGACTAAAGTGGACAACCTATAGTGGAAAGACTATAGTGGAAAGACTGTAGTGGACATAATAAAGTGGAGACTATAGTGGAAAGACTAAAGTGGACAGAGAATAGTGGAAAGACTGAAGTGGACAGACTATAGTGGAAAGACTATAGTGGACAGAATAAAGTGGAGAATAGTGGAGAAGACTGTAGTGGACAGAATAAAGTGGAGACTATAGTGGAAAGACTAAAGTGGACAGAGAATAGTGGAAAGACTAAAGTGGAAAGACAAAAGTGGACAGAGAATAGTGGAAAGACTAAAGTGGAAAGACTGTAGTGGACAGAATAAAGTGGAGACTATAGTGGAAAGACTAAAGTGGAAAGACTAAAGTGGACAGACTATAGTGGAAAGACTATAGTGGAAAGACTGTACTGGACAGAATAAAGTGGAGACTATAGTGGAAAGACTAAAGTGGACAGAGAATAGTGGAAAGACTAAAGTGGACAGACTATAGTGGAAAGACTATAGCGGAAAGACTGTAGTGGACAGAATAAAGTGGAGACTATAGTGGAAAGACTAAAGTGGAAAGACTAAAGTTGACAGACTGTAGTGGAAAGACTGAAGTGGACAGACGAAAGTGGAAAAACTAAAGTGGCAATACTAAAGTGGACAGACTATAGTGGAAAGACTAAGTGGACAGACTAAAGCGGAAAGACTAAAGTGGACGGACTAAAGTGGACAGACTATAGTGGAAAGACTATAGTGGAAAGACTAAAGTGTACAGACTAAAGTGGAAAGACTAAAGTGGAAAGACTAAAGTGGACAGACTATAGTGGAAAGACTAAAGTGGAAAGACTAAAGTGGACAGAGAATAGTGGAAAGACTAAAGTGGACAGACTATAGTGGAAAGACTAAAGTGGACAGACTAAAGTGGAAAGACTAAAGTGGAAAGACTAAAGTGGACAGACTATAGTGGAAAGACTGTAGTGGACAGAATAAAGTGGAGACTATAGTGGAAAGACTAAAGTGAAAAGACTAAAGTGGACAGACTATAGTGGAAAGACTAAAGTGGACAGAGAATAGTGGAAAGACTAAAGTGGACAGACTATAGTGGAAAGACTATAGTGGAAAGACTGTAGTGGACAGAATAAAGTGGATACTATAGTGGAAAGACTAAAGTGAAAAGACTAATGGGGAGACTATAGTGGAAAGACTATAGTGGAAAGAATGTAGTGGACAGAATAAAGTGGAGAATATAGTGGAAAGACTAAAGTGGAGACTATAGTGGAAAGACTAAAGTGGAAAGACTAAAGTGGAAAGACTAAAGTGGACAGACTATAGTGAAAAGACTAAAGTGGACAGATTATAGTGGAAAGACTAAAGCGGACAGACTAAAGTGGAAAGACTAAAGTGGACAGACTAAAGTGGAAAGACTAAAGTGGACAGAATCTAGTGGAAAGACTGAAGTGGAAAGACTAAGTGGAAAGACTAAAGTGGACAGACTATAGTGGAAAGACTATAGTGGAAAGACTGTAGTGGACAGAATAAAGTGGAGACTATAGTGGAAAGACTAAAGTGGAAAGACTAAAGTGGACATTGAATAGTGGAAAGACTAAAGTGGACAGACTATAGTGGAAAGACTAAAGTGGATAAACTATAGTGGAAAGACTAAAGTGGACAGACTAAAGTGGAAAGACTAAAGTGGAAAGACTACAGTGGACAGACTATAGTGGAAAGACTGTAGTGGACAGAATAAAGTGGAGAGTATATTGGAAAGAATAAAGTGGACAGAGAATAGTGGAAAGACTAAAGTGGACAGACTATAGGAGAAAGACTATAGTGGAGAGACTGTAGTGGACAGAATAAAGTGGAGACTATAGTGGAAAGACTAAAGTGGAGAGACTAAAGTGGACAGAGAATAGTGGAAAGACTAAAGTGGAAAGACTGTAGTGGACAGAATAAAGTGGAGACTGTAGTGGAAAGACTAAAGTGGAAAGACTAAAGTGGACAGACTATGGTGGAAAGACTATAGTGGAAAGACTGTACTGGACAGACTAAAGTGGAAAGACTAAAGTGGAAAGACTAAAGTGGACAGACTATAGTGGAAAGACTGTAGTGGACAGAATAAAGTGGAAGAGTATAGTGGAAAGAATAAAGTGGACAGAGAATAGTGGAAAGACTAAAGTGGACAGACTATAGAGGAAAGACTATAGTGGAGAGACTGTAGTGGACAGAATAAAGTGGAGACTATAGTGGAAAGACTAAAGTGGAAAGACAAAAGTGGACAGAGAATAGTGGAAAGACTAAAGTGGAAAGACTGTAGTGGACAGAATAAAGTGGAGACTATAGTGGAAAGACTGAAGTGGAAAGACTAAAGAGGACAGACTATAGTGGAAAGACTATAGTGGAAAGACTGTACTGGACAGAATAAAGTGGAGACTATAGTGGAAAGACTAAAGTGGACAGAGAATAGTGGAAAGACTAAAGTGGACAGACTATAGTTGAAAGACTATAGCGGAAAGACTGTAGTGGACAGAATAAAGTGGAGACTATAGTGGAAAGACTAAAGTGGAAAGACTAAAGTTGACAGACTGTAGTGGAAAGACTGAAGTGGACAGACTAAAGTGGAAAAACTAAAGTGGCAAGACTAAAGTGGACAGACTATAGTGGAAAGACTAAGTGGACAGACTAAAGCGGAAAGACTAAAGTGGACGGACTAAAGTGGACAGACTATAGTGGAAAGACTATAGTGGAAAGACTAAAGTGTACAGACTAAAGTGGAAAGACTAAAGTGGAAAGACTAAAGTGGACAGACTATAGTGGAAAGACTAAAGTGGAAAGACTAAAGTGGACAGAGAATAGTGGAAAGACTAAAGTGGACAGACTATAGTGGAAAGACTAAAGTGGACAGACTAAAGTGGAAAGACTAAAGTGGAAAGACTAAAGTGGACAGACTATAGTGGAAAGACTGAAGTGGACAGAATAAAGTGGAGACTATAGTGGAAAGACTAAAGTGGAAAGACTAAAGTGGACAGACTATAGTGGAAAGACTAAAGCGGACAGACTAAAGTGGAAAGACTAAAGTGGAAAGAATAAAGTGGACAGACTAAAGTGGACAGAGAATAGTGGAAAGACTAAAGTGGACAGACTAAAGTGGACAAACTATAGTGGAAAGACTAAGTGGACAGACTAAAGCGGAAAGACTAAAGTGGACAGACTATAGTGGAAAGACTGAAGTGGACAGACTAAAGTGGAAAAACTAAAGTGGCAAGACTAAAGTGGACAGACTATAGTGGAAAGACTAAGTGGACAGACTAAAGCGGAAAGACTAAAGTGGACGGACTAAAGTGGACAGACTATAGTGGAAAGACTATAGTGGAAAGACTAAAGTGTACAGACTAAAGTGGAAAGACTAAAGTGGAAAGACTAAAGTGGACAGACTATAGTGGAAAGACTAAAATGGAAAGATTAAAGTGGACAGAGAATAGTTGAAAGACTAAAGTGGACAGACTATAGTGGAAAGACTAAAGTGGACAGACTAAAGTGGAAAGACTAAAGTGGAAAGACTAAAGTGGACAGACTATAGTGGAAAGACTGTAGTGGACAGAATAAAGTGGAGACTATAGTGGAAAGACTAAAGTGGAAAGACTAAAGTGGACAGACTATAGTGGAAAGACTAAAGCGGACAGACTAAAGTGGAAAGACTAAAGTGGAAAGAATAAAGTGGACAGACTAAAGTGGACAGAGAATAGTGGAAAGACTAAAGTGGACAGACTAAAGTGGACAAACTATAGTGGAAAGACTAAGTGGACAGACTAAAGCGGAAAGACTAAAGTGGACAGACTATAGTGGAAAGACTGAAGTGGACAGACTAAAGTGGAAAAACTAAAGTGGGAAGACTAAAGTGGACAGACTATAGTGGAAAGACTATAGTGGAAAGACTGTAGTGGACAGAATAAAGTGTAGACTCTAGTGGAAAGACTAAAGTGGACAGACTATAGTGGAAAGACTATAGTGGAAAGACTAAAGTGTACAGACTAAAGTGGAAAGACTAAAGTGGAAAGACTAAAGTGGACAGAGAATAGTGGAAAGACTAAAGTGGACAGACTATAGTGGAAAGACTATAGTGGAAAGACTAAAGTGTACAGACTAAAGTGGAAAGACTAAAGTGGAAAGACTAAAATGGACAGAGAATAGTGGAAAGACTAAAGTGGACAGACTATAGTGGAAAGGCTAAAGCGGACAGACTAAAGTGGAAAGACTAAAGTGGAAAGACTAAAGTGGACAGACTATAGTGGAAAGACTGTAGTGGACAGAATAAAGTGGAGACTATAGTGGAAAGACTAAAGTGGAAAGACTAAAGTGGACAGACTATATTGGCTAAAGTGGAAAAACTAAAGTGGAAAGACTATTGTGGACAGACTATAGTGGAAAGACTGTAGTGGACAGAATAAAGTGGAGACTATAGTGGAAAGACTAAAGTGGACAGAGAATAGTGGAAAGACTAAAGTGGAAAGACTAAAGTGGAAAGACTAAAGTGGATAAACTATAGTGGAAAGACTAAAGTGGACAGAGAATAGTGGAAAGACTAAAGTGGACAGACTATAGTGGAAAGACTATAGTGGAAAGACTGTAGTGGACAGAATAAAGTGGAGACTATAGTGGAAAGACTAAAGTGGACAGAGAATAGTGGAAAGACTAAAGTGGACAACCTATAGTGGAAAGACTATAGTGGAAAGACTGTAGTGGACATAATAAAGTGGAGACTATAGTGGAAAGACTAAAGTGGACAGAGAATAGTGGAAAGACTGAAGTGGACAGACTATAGTGGAAAGACTATAGTGGACAGAATAAAGTGGAGAATAGTGGAGAAGACTGTAGTGGACAGAATAAAGTGGAGACTATAGTGGAAAGACTAAAGTGGACAGAGAATAGTGGAAAGACTAAAGTGGACAGATTATAGTGGAAAGTCCATAGTGGAAAGACTGTAAAGACTAAAGTGGACAGATTATAGTGGAAAGACTATAGTGGACAGACTAAAGTGGAAAGACTAAAGTGGAAAGACTAAAGTGGACAGACTATAGTGGAAAGACTATAGTGGAAAGACTGTAGTGGACAGAATAAAGTGGAGACTATAGTGGAAAGACTAAAGTGGACAGAGAATAGTGGAAAGACTAAAGTGGACAGACTATAGTGGAAAGACTATAGTGGACAGACTAAAGTGGACAGACTATAGTGGAAAGACTATAGTGGAAAGACTGTAGTGGACAGAATGAAGTGGAGACTACAGTGGAAAGAATAAAGTGGACAGAGAATAGTGGAAAGACTAAAGTGGACAGACTATAGTGGAAAGACTATAGTGGACAGACTAAAGTGGAAAGACTAAAGTGGAAAGACTAAAGTGGACAGACTATAGTGGAAAGACTATAGTGGAAAGACTGTAGTGGACAGAATAAAGTGGAGACTATAGTGGAAAGACTAAAGTGGACAGAGAATAGTGGAAAGACTAAAGTGGACAGACTATAGTGGAAAGACTATAGTGGACAGACTAAAGTGGAAAGACTAAAGTGGAAAGACTAAAGTTGACAGACTATAGTGGAAAGACTATAGTGGAAAGACTGTAGTGGACAGAATAAAGTGGAGACTATAGTGGAAAGACTAAAGTGGACAGAGAATAGTGGAAAGACTATTGTGGTCAGACTATAGTGGAAAGACTATAGTGGAAAGACTGTAGTGGACAGAATAAAGTGGAGACTATAGTGGAAAGACTAAAGTGGACAGAGAATAGTGGAAAGACTAAAGTGGACAGACTATAGTGGAAAGACTAAAGTGGACAGACTAAAGTGGAAAAACTAAAGTGGACACACTAAAGTGGACAGACTATAGAGGAAAGACTATAGTGGAAAGACTGTAGTGGACAGAATAATTGGAGAATATAGTGGACAGAATAAAGTGGAAAGACTAAAGTGGAAAGACTAAAGTGGATAGACTATAGTGGAAAGTCAATAGTGGAAAGACTGTAGTGGACAAAATAAAGCGGAGACTATAGTGGAAAGACTAAAGTGGACAGAGAATAGTGGAAAGACTAAAGTGGACAGACTATAGTGGAAAGACTGTGGTGGAAAGACTAAAGTGGACAGACTATAGTGGAAAGACTATAGTGGAAAGACTGTAGTGGACAGAATAAAGTGGAGACTATAGTGGAAAGACTAAAGTGGACAGAGAATAGTGGAAAGACTAAAGTGGACAGACTATAGTGGAAAGACTATAGTGGAAAGACTGTAGTGGACAGAATAAAGTGGAGACTATAGTGGAAAGACTAAAGTGGACAGAGAATAGTGGAAAGACTAAAGTGGACAGACTATAGTGGAAAGACTATAGTGGAAAGACTGTAGTGGACATAATAAAGTGGAGACTATAGTGGAAAGACTAAAGTGGACAGAAAATAGTGGAAAGACTAAAGTGGACAGACTATAGTGGAAAGACTATAGTGGAAAGACTATAGTGGAAAGACTAAAGTGGACAGACTAAAGTGGAAAGACTAAAGTGGACAGACTAAAGTGGAAAGACTAAAGTGGAAAGACTAAAGTGGAGACTATAGTGGAAAGACTAAAGTGGACAGAGTATAGTGGAAAGACTAAAGTGGACAGACTATAGTGGAAACACTATAGTGGAAAGACTGTAGTGGACAGAATAAAGTGGACACTATAGTGGAAAGACTAAAGTGGACAGAGAATAGTGGAAAGACTAAAGTGGACAGACTATAGTGGAAAGACTATAGTGGACAGACTATAGTGGAAAGACTATAGTGGAAAGACTGTAGTGGACAGAATAAAGTGGAGACTATAGTGGAAAGACTAAAGTGGACAGAGAATAGTGGAAAGACTAAAGTGGACAGACTATAGTGGAAAGACTATAGTGGAAAGACTGTAGTGGACATAATAAAGTGGAGACTATAGTGGAAAGACTAAAGTGGACAGAAAATAGTGGAAAGACTAAAGTGGACAGACTATAGTGGAAAGACTATAGTGGAAAGACTATAGTGGAAAGACTAAAGTGGACAGACTAAAGTGGAAAGACTAAAGTGGACAGACTAAAGTGGAAAGCCTAAAGTGGAAAGACTAAAGTGGAGACTATAGTGGAAAGACTAAAGTGGACAGAGTATAGTGGAAAGACTAAAGTGGACAGACTATAGTGGAAACACTATAGTGGAAAGACTGTAGTGGACAGAATAAAGTGGACACTATAGTGGAAAGACTAAAGTGGACAGAGAATAGTGGAAAGACTAAAGTGGACAGACTATAGTGGAAAGACTATAGTGGACAGACTATAGTGGAAAGACTAAAGTGGACAGACTAAAGTGGAAAGACTAAAGTGGACAGACTAAAGTGGAAAGACTAAAGTGGAAAGACTAAAGTGGACAGACTATAGTGGAAAGACTATGGTGGAAAGACTGTAGTGGACAGAATAAAGTGGAGACTATAGTGGAAAGACTAAAGTGGACAGAGAATAGTGGAAAGACTAAAGTGGACAGACTATAGTGGAAAGATTATAGTGGAAAGACTGTAGTGGACAGAATAAAGTGGAGACTATAGTGGAAAGACTAAAGTAGACAGAGAATAGTTTAAAGACTAAAGTGGAAAGACTGTTGTGGACAAAATAAAGTGGGGACTATAGTGGAAAGACTAAAGTGGAAAGACTAAAGTGGACAGACTATAGTGGAAAGACTATAGTGGAAAGACTGTAGTGGACAGAATAAAGTGGAGACTATAGTGGAAAGACTAAAGTGGACAGAGAATAGTGGAAAGACTAAAGTGGACAGACTATAGTGGAAAGACTATAGTGGAAAGACTGTAGTTAACAGAATAAAGTGGAGACTATAGTGGAAAGACTAAAGTGGACAGAGAATAGTGGAAAGACTAAAGTGGACAGACTATAGTGGAAAGACTAAAGTGGACACACTAAAGTGGAAAGACTAAAGTGGAAAGACTAAAGTGGACAGATTATAGTGGAAAGACTATAGTGGAAAGACTGTAGTGGACAGAATAAAGTGGAGACTATAGTGGAAAGACTAAAGTGGACAGAGAATAGTGGAAAGACTAAAGTGGACAGACTATAGTGGAAAGACTATAGTGGAAAGACTATAGTGGAAAGACTAAAGTGGACAGACTAAAGTGGAAAGACTAAAGTGGACAGAGTAAAGTGGAAAGACTAAAGTGGAAAGACTAAAGTGGAGACTATAGTGGAAAGACTAAAGTGGACAGAGAATAGTGGAAAGACTAAAGTGGACAGACTACAGTGGAAACACTATAGTGGAAAGACTGTAGTGGACAGAATAAAGTGGAGACTATAGTGGAAAGACTAAAGTGGACAGAGAATAGTGGAAAGACTAAAGTGGACAGACTATAGTTGAAAGACTATAGTGGACAGACTATAGTGGAAAGACTAAAGTGGACAGACTCAAGTGGAAAGACTAAAGTGGACAGACTAAAGTGGAAAGACTAAAGTGGAAAGACTAAAGTGGACAGACTATAGTGGAAAGACTATAGTGGAAAGACTGTAGTGGACAGAATAAAGTGGAGACTATAGTGGAAAGACTAAAGTGGACAGAGAATAGTGGAAAGACTAAAGTGGACAGACTATAGTGGAAAGATTATAGTGGAAAGACTGTAGTGGACAGAATAAAGTGGAGACTATAGTGGAAAGACTAAAGTAGACAGAGAATAGTGGAAAGACTAAAGTGGAAAGACTGTTGTGGACAAAGAAAGTGGAGACTATAGTGGAAAGACTAAAGTGGAAAGACTAAAGTGGACAGACTATAGTGGAAAGACTATAGTGGAAAGACTGTACTGGACAGAATAAAGTGGAGACTATAGTGGAAAGACTAAAGTGGACAGAGAATAGTGGAAAGACTAAAGTGGACAGACTAAAGTGGAAAGACTAAAGTGGAAAGACTAAAGTGGACAGATTATAGTGGAAAGACTATAGTCGAAAGACTGTAGTGGACAGAATAAAGTGGAGACTATAGTGGAAAGACTAAAGTGGACAGAGAATAGTGGAAAGACTAAAGTGGACAGACTATAGTGGAAAGACTATAGTGGAAAGACTATAGTGGAAAGACTAAAGTGGACAGACTAAAGTGGAAAGACTAAAGTGGACAGACTAAAGTGGAAAGACTAAAGTGGAAAGACTAAAGTGGAGACTATAGTGGAAAGACTAAAGTGGACAGAGAATAGTGGAAAGACTAAAGTGGACAGACCATAGTGGAAAGACTATAGTGGAAAGACTGTGGTGGACAGAATAAAGTGGAGACTATAGTGGAAAGACTAAAGTGGACAGAGAATAGTGGAAAGACTAAAGTG
This sequence comes from Branchinecta sandiegonensis, assembly GCA_030848855.1. Lineage (NCBI taxonomy): Eukaryota > Metazoa > Arthropoda > Branchiopoda > Anostraca > Branchinectidae > Branchinecta > Branchinecta sandiegonensis. The sequence continues at coordinate 382,079 of JAUPMV010000014.1, read as the reverse complement.
GACAGACTATAGTGGAAAGACTATAGTGGACAGACTATAGTGGAAAGACTAAAGTGGACAGACTACAGTGGAAAGACTACAGTGGACAGACTAAAGTGGAAAGACTAAAGTGGAAAGACTAAAGTGGACAGACTATAGTGAAAAGACTATAGTGGAAAGACTGTAGTGGACAGAATAAAGTGAAGAGTATAGTGGAAAGACTAAAGTGGACAGAGAATAGTGGAAAGACTAAAGTGGACGGACTATAGTGGAAAGACTATGGTGGAAAGACTGTAGTGGACAGAATAAAGTGGAGACTATAGTGGAAAGACTAAAGTGGACAGAGAATAGTGGAAAGAATAAAGTGGACAGACTATAGTGGAAAGACTATAGTGAAAATACTGTAGTGGACAGAATAAAGTGGAGACTATAGTGGAAAGACTAAAGTGGACAGAGAATAGTGGAAAGACTAAAGTGGACAGACTATAGTGGAAAGACTAAAGTGGACAGACTAAAGTGGAAAGACTAAAGTGGAAAGACTAAAGTGGACAGACTATATTGGAAAGACTATAGTGGAAAGACTGTATTGGACAGAATAAAGTGGAGAGTATAATGGAAAGACTAAAGTGGACAGAGAATAGTGGAAAGACTAAAGTGGACAGAATATAGTGGAAAGACTATAGTGGAAAGACTGTAGTGGACAGAATAAAGTGGAGACTATAATGGAAAGACTGAATTGGAAAGACTAAAGTGGATAGACTATAGTGGAAAGAATAAGTGGACAGACTAAAGTGGAAAAACTAAAGTGGAAAGACTAAAGTGGACAGACTATGGAGGAAAGACTATAGTGGAAAGACTGTAGTGGACAGAATAAAGTGGAGACTATAGTGAACAGAATAAAGTGGAAAGACTAAAGTGCAAAGACTAAAGTGGATAGACTATAGTGGAAAGCCTATAGTGGAAAGACTGTAGTGGACAGAATAAAGTGGAGACTATAGTGGAAAGACTGAATTGGAAAGACTAAAGTGGATAGACTATAGTGGAAAGACTATAGTGGACAGACTATAGTGGAAAGACTAAAGTGGACAGACTAAAGTGGAAAGACTAAAGTGGACAGACTAAAGTGGAAAGACTAAAGTGGAAAGACTAAAGTGGACAGACTATAGTGAAAAGACTATAGTGGAAAGACTGTAGTGGACAGAATAAAGTGGAGAGTATAGTGGAAAGACTAAAGTGGACAGAGAATAGTGGAAAGACTAAAGTGGACAGACTATAGTGGAAAAAATATAGTGGAAAGACTGTAGTGGACAGAATTAAGTGGAGACTATAGTGGAAAGACTAAAGAGAATAGTGGAAAGACTAAAGTTGAAAGACTGTAGTGGACAGAATAAAGTGGAGACTATAGTGGAAAGACTAAAGTAGACAGAGAGTAGTGGCAAGACTAAAGTGGAAAGACTGTAGTGGACAAAATAAAGTGGATACTATAGTGGAAAGACTAAAGTGAAAAGACTAAAGTGGACAGATTATAGTGGAAAGACTATAGTGTAAAGACTGTATTGGACAGAATAAAGTGGAGACTATAGTGGAAAGACTAAAGTGGACAGAGAATAGTGGAAAGACTAAAGTGGACAGACTATAGTGGAAAGACTATAGTGGAAAGACTATAGTGGAAAGACTAAAGTGGACAGACTAAAGTGGAAAGACTAAAGTGGACAGACTAGAGTGGAAAGACTAAAGTGGAAAGACTAAAGTGGAGACTATAGTGGAAAGACTAAAGTGGACAGAGAATAGTGGAAAGACTAAAGTGGACAGACTATAGTGGAAACACTATAGTGGAAAGACTGTAGTGGACAGAATAAAGTGGAGACTATAGTGGAAAGACTAAAGTGGACAGAGAATAGTGGAAAGACTAAAGTGGACAGACTATAGTTGAAAGACTATAGTGGACAGACTATAGTGGAAAGACTAAAGTGGACAGACTAAAGTGGAAAGACTAAAGTGGACAGACTAAAGTGGAAAGACTAAAGTGGAAAGACTAAAGTGGACAGACTATAGTGGAAAGACTATAGTGGAAAGACTGTAGTGGACAGAATAAAGTGGAGACTATAGTGGAAAGACTAAAGTGGACAGAGAATAGTGGAAAGACTAAAGTGGACAGACTATAGTGGAAAGATTATAGTGGAAAGACTGTAGTGGACAGAATAAAGTGGAGACTATAGTGGAAAGACTAAAGTAGACAGAGAATAGTGGAAAGACTAAAGTGGAAAGACTGTTGTGGACAAAATAAAGTGGAGACTATAGTGGAAAGACTAAAGTGGAAAGACTAAAGTGGACAGACTATAGTGGAAAGACTATAGTGGAAAAACTATAGTGGAAAGACTGTAGTGGACAGAATAAAGTGGAGACTATAGTGGAAAGACTAAAGTGGACAGAAAATAGTGGAAAGACTAAAGTGGACAGACTAAAGTGGAAAGACTAAAGTGGAAAGACTAAAGAGGACTGATTATAGTGGAAAGAATATAGTGGAAAGACTGTAGTGGACAGAATAAAGTGGAGACTATAGTGGAAAGACTAAAGTGGACAGAGAATAGTGGAAAGACTAAAGTGGACAGACTATAGTGGAAAGACTATAGTGGAAAGACTATAGTGGAAAGACTAAAGTGGACAGACTAAAGTGGAAAGACTAAAGTGGACAGACTAAAGTGGAAAGACTAAAGTGGAAAGACTAAAGTGGAGACTATAGTGGAAAGACTAAAGTGGACAGAGAATAGTGGAAAGACTAAAGTGGACAGACTATAGTGGAAAGACTATAGTGGAAAGACTGTAGTGGACAGAATAAAGTGGAGACTATAGTGGAAAGACTAAAGTGGACAGAGAATAGTGGAAAGACTAAAGTGGACAGACTATAGTGGAAAGACTATAGTGGACAGACTATAGTGGAAAGACTAAAGTGGACAGACTAAAGTGGAAAAGCTAAAGTGGACGGACTAAAGTGGAAAGACTAAAGTGGAAAGACTAAAGTGGACAGACTATAGTGAAAAGACTATAGTGGAAAGACTGTAGTGGACAGAATAAAGTGAAGAGTATAGTGGAAAGACTAAAGTGGACAGAGAATAGTGGAAAGACTAAAGTGGACAGACTATAGTGGAAAGACAATAGTGGAAAGACTGTAGTGGACAGAATAAAGTGGAGACTATAGTGGAAAGAGTAAAGTAGACAGAGAATAGTGGAAAGACTAAAGTGGAAAGACTAAAGTGGACAGACTATAGTGAAAAGACTATAGTGGAAAGACTGTAGTGGACAGAATAAAGTGAAGAGTATAGTGGAAAGACTAAAGTGGACAGAGAATAGTGGAAAGACTAAAGTGGACAGACTATAGTGGAAAGACTATAGTGGAAAGACTGTAGTGGACAAAAGAAAGTGGAGACTATAGTGGAAAGACTAAAGTAGACAGAGAATAGTGGAAAGACTAAAGTTGAAAGACTGTAGTGGACAGAATAAAGTGGAGACTATAGTGGAAAGACTAAAGTAGACAGAGAGTAGTGGAAAGACTAAAGTGGAAAGACTGTAGTGGACAAAATAAAGTGGATACTATAGTGGAAAGACTAAAGTGAAAAGACTAAAGTGGGCAGACTATAGTGGAAAGACTATAGTGAAAAGACTGTAGTGGACAGAATAAAGTGGAGACTATAGTGGAAAGACTAAAGGGGACAGAGAATAGTGGAAAGACTAAAGTGGACAGACTATAGTGGAAAGACTGTAGTGGACAGAATAAAGTGGAGACTATAGTGGAAAGACTAAAGTGGACAGAGAATAGTGGAAAGACTAAAGTGGACAGACTATAGTGGAAAGACTATTGTGGAAAGACTGTAGTGGACAGAATAAAGTGGAGACTATAGTGGAAAGACTAAAGTGGACAGAGAATAGTGGAAAGACTAAAGTGGACAGACTATAGTGGAAAGACTAAAGTGGACGGACTAAAGTGGAAAGACTAAAGTGGAAAGACTAAAGTGGAAAGACTAAAGTGGACAGATTATAGTGGAAAGACTATAGTGGAAAGACTGTAGTGGACAGAATAAAGTGGACAGAGAATAGTGGAAAGACTAAAGTGGACAGACTATAGTGGAAAGACTATAGTGGAAAGACTATAGTGGAAAGACTAAAGTGGACAGACTAAAGTGGAAAGACTAAAGTGGACAGACTAAAGTGGAAAGACTAAAGTGGAAAGACTAAAGTGGAGACTATAGTGGAAAGACTAAAGTGGACAGAGAATAGTGGAAAGACTAAAGTGGACAGACTATAGTGGAAAGACTATAGTGGAAAGACTGTAGTGGACAGAATAAAGTGGAGACTATAGTGGAAAGACTAAAGTGGACAGAGAATAGTGGAAAGACTAAAGTGGACAGACTATAGTGGAAAGACTATAGTGGACAGACTATAGTGGAAAGACTAAAGTGGACAGACTAAAGTGGAAAGACTAAAGTGGACAGACTAAAGTGGAAAGACTATAGTGGACAGACTAAAGTGGAAAGACTAAAGTGGAAAGACTAAAGTGGACAGACTATAGTGGAAAGACTGTAGTGGAAAGACTGTAGTGGACAGAATAAAGTGGAGACTATAGTGGAAAGACTAAAGTGGACAGAGAATAGTGGAAAGACTAAAGTGGACAGACTATAGTGGAAAGACTATAGTGGAAAGACTGTAGTGGACAGAATAAAGTGGAGACTATAGTGGAAAGACTAAAGTGGACAGAGAATAGTGGAAAGACTAAAGTGGACAGACTATAGTGGAAAGACTAAAGTGGACAGACTAAAGTGGAAAGACTAAAGTGGAAAGACTAAAGTGGACAGATTATAGTGGAAAGACTATAGTGGAAAGACTGTAGTGGATAGAATAAAGTGGAGACTATAGTGGAAAGACTAAAGTGGACAGAGAATAGTGGAAAGACTAAAGTGGACAGACTATAGTGGAAAGACTATATTGGAAAGACTATAGTGGAAAGACTAAAGTGGACAGACTAAAGTGGGAAGACTAAAGTGGACAGACTAAAGTGGAAAGACTAAAGTGGAAAGACTAAAGTGGAGACTATAGTGGAAAGACTAAAGTGGACAGAGAATAGTGGAAAGACTAAAGTGGACAGACTATAGTGGAAAGACTGTAGTGGACAGAATAAAGTGGACAGAGAATAGTGGAAAGACTAAAGTGGACAGAGAATAGTGGAAAGACTAAAGTGGACAGACTATAGTGGAAAGACTATAGTGGACAGACTATAGTGGAAAAACTAAAGTGGACAGACTAAAGTGGAAAGACTAAAGTGGACAGACTAAAGTGGAAAGACTAAAGTGGAAAGACTAAAGTGGACAGACTATAGTGAAAAGAATATAGTGGAAAGACTGTAGTAGACAGAATAAAGTGGAGAGTATAGTGGAAAGACTAAAGTGGACAGAGAATAGTGGAAAGACTAAAGTGGACAGACTATAGTGGAAAGAATATAGTGGAAAGACTGTTGTGGACAGTCTTTCATAGTCTGTCCACTTTAGTCTTTTCACTTTAGTCTTTCCACTATAGTATCCACTTTATTTTGTCCACTACAGTCTTTCCACTCTAGTCTTTCCACTACTCTCTGTCTACTTTAGTCTTTCCACTATAGTCTCCACTTTATTCTGTAGTGGACAGAATAAAGTGGAGACTATAGTGGAAAGAATAAAGTGGACAGAGAATATTTGAAAGACTAAAGTGGACAGACTATAGTGGAAAGACTATAGTGGACAGACTAAAGTGGAAAGACTAAAGTGGAAAGACTAAAGTGGACAGACTATAGTGGAAAGACTGTAGTGGAAAGACTGTAGTGGACAGAATAAAGTGGAGACTATAGTGGAAAGACTAAAGTGGACAGAGAATAGTGGAAAGACTAAAGTGGACAGATTATAGTGGAAAGTCTATAGTGGAAAGACTGTAGTGGACAGAATGAAGTGGAGACTATAGTGGAAAGAATAAAGTGGACAGAGAATAGTGGAAAGACTAAAGTGGACAGATTATAGTGGAAAGTCTATAGTGGAAAGACTGTAGTGGACAGAATGAAGTGGAGACTATAGTGGAAAGAATAAAGTGGACAGAGAATAGTGGAAAGACTAAAGTGGACAGACTATAGTGGAAAGACTATAGTGGACAGACTAAAGTGGAAAGACTAAAGTGGAAAGACTAAAGTGGACAGACTATAGTGGAAAGACTGTAGTGGAAAGACTGTAGTGGACAGAATAAAGTGGAGACTATAGTGGAAAGACTAAAGTGGACAGAGAATAGTGGAAAGACTAAAGTGGACAGACTATAGTGGAAAGACTATAGTGGAAAGACTGTAGTGGACAGAATAAAGTGGAGACTATAGTGGAAAGACTAAAGTGGACAGAGAATAGTGGAAAGACTAAAGTGGACAGACTATAGTGGAAAGACTAAAGTGGACAGACTAAAGTGGAAAGACTAAAGTGGAAAGACTAAAGTGGACAGATTATAGTGGAAAGACTATAGTGGAAAGACTGTAGTGGATAGAATAAAGTGGAGACTATAGTGGAAAGACTAAAGTGGACAGAGAATAGTGGAAAGACTAAAGTGGACAGACTATAGTGGAAAGACTATATTGGAAAGACTATAGTGGAAAGAATAAAGTGGACAGACTAAAGTGGAAAGACTAAAGTGGACAGACTAAAGGGGAAAGACTAAAGTGGAAAGACTAAAGTGGAGACTATAGTGGAAAGACTAAAGTGGACAGAGAATAGTGGAAAGACTAAAGTGGACAGACTATAGTGGAAAGACTGTAGTGGACAGAATAAAGTGGAGACTATAGTGGAAAGACTAAAGTGGACAGAGAATAGTGGAAAGACTAAAGTGGACAGACTATAGTGGAAAGACTATAGTGGACAGACTATAGTGGAAAAACTAAAGTGGACAGACTAAAGTGGAAAGACTAAAGTGGACAGACTAAAGTGGAAAGACTAAAGTGGAAAGACTAAAGTGGACAGACTATAGTGAAAAGAATATAGTGGAAAGACTGTAGTAGACAGAATAAAGTGGAGAGTATAGTGGAAAGACTAAAGTGGACAGAGAATAGTGGAAAGACTAAAGTGGACAGACTATAGTGGAAAGAATATAGTGGAAAGACTGTTGTGGACAGAATAAAGTGGAGACTATAGTGGAAAGACTAAAGTAGACAGAGAATAGTGGAAAGACTAAAGTTGAAAGACTGTAGTGGACAGAATAAAGTGGAGACTATAGTGGAAAGACTAAAGTAGACAGAGAGTAGTGGAAAGACTAAAGTGGAAAGACTGTAGTGGACAAAATAAAGTGGATACTATAGTGGAAAGACTAAAGTGAAAAGACTAAAGTGGACAGACTATAGTGGAAAGACTATAGTGAAAAGACTGTAGTGGACAGAATAAAGTGGAGACTATAGTGGAAAGACTAAAGTGGACAGAGAATAGTGGAAAGACTAAAGTGGACAGACTATAGTGGAAAGACTATAGTGGAAAGACTGTAGTGGACAGAATAAAGTGGAGACTATAGTGGAAAGACTAAAGTGGACAGAGAATAGTGGAAAGACTAAAGTGGACAGATTATAGTGGAAAGTCTATAGTGGAAAGACTGTAGTGGACAGAATGAAGTGGAGACTATAGTGGAAAGAATAAAGTGGACAGAGAATAGTGGAAAGACTAAAGTGGACAGACTATAGTGGAAAGACTATAGTGGACAGACTAAAGTGGAAAGACTAAAGTGGTAAGACTAAAGTGGACAGACGATAGTGGAAAGACTATAGTGGAAAGACTGTAGTGGACAAAATAAAGTGGAGAGTATAGTGGAAAGACTAAAGTGGACAGAGAATAGTGGAAAGTCTAAAGTGGACAGACTATAGTGGAAAGACTATAGTGGAAAGACTGTAGTGGACAGAATAAAGTGGAGACTATACTGGAAAGACTAAAGTAGACAGAGAATAGTGGAAAGACTAAAGTGGAAAGACTAAAGTGGATAGACTATAGTGGAAAGTCAATAGTGGAAAGACTGTAGTGGACAGAATAAAGTGGAGACTATAGTGGAAAGACTAAAGTGGACAGAGAATAGTGGAAAGACTAAAGTGGACAGACTATAGTGGAAAGACTATAGTGAAAAGACTGTAGTGGACAGAATAAAGTGGAGACTATAGTGGAAAGACTAAAGTGGACAGAGAATAGTGGAAAGACTAAACTGGACAGACTATAGTGAAAAGACTATAGTGGAAAGACTGTAGTGGACAGAATAAAGTGGAGAGTATAGTGGAAAGACTAAAGTGGACAGAGAATAGTGGAAAGACTAAAGTGGACAGACTATAGTGGAAAGAATATAGTGGAAAGACTGTTGTGGACAGAATAAAGTGGAGACTATAGTGGAAAGACTAAAGTAGACAGAGAATAGTGGAAAGACTAAAGTTGAAAGACTGTAGTGGACAGAATAAAGTGGAGACTAAAGTGGAAAGACTAAAGTAGACAGAGAGTAGTGGAAAGACTAAAGTGGAAAGACTGTAGTGGACAAAATAAAGTGGATACTATAGTGGAAAGACTAAAGTGAAAAGACTAAAGTGGACAGACTATAGTGGAAAGACTATAGTGAAAAGACTGTAGTGGACAGAATAAAGTGGAGACTATAGTGGAAAGACTAAAGTGGACAGAGAATAGTGGAAAGACTAAAGTGGACAGATTATAGTGGAAAGTCTATAGTGGAAAGACTGTAGTGGACAGAATGAAGTGGAGACTATAGTGGAAAGAATAAAGTGGACAGAGAATAGTGGAAAGACTAAAGTGGACAGACTATAGTGGAAAGACTATAGTGGACAGACTAAAGTGGAAAAACTAAAGTGGAAAGACTAAAGTGGACAAACTATAGTGGAAAGACTATAGTGGAAAGACTGTAGTGGACAGAATAAAGTGGAGACTATAGTGGAAAGACTAAAGTGGACAGAGAATAGTGGAAAGACTAAAGTGGACAGACTATAGTGGAAAGACTATAGTGGAAAGACTGTAGTGGAAAGAATAAAGTGGAGACTATAGTGGAAAGACTAAAGTGGACAGAGAATAGTGGAAAGACTAAAGTGGACAGACTATAGTGGAAAGACTAAAGTGGACAGACTAAAGTGGAAAGACTAAAGTGGAAAGACTAAAGTGGACAGATTATAGTGGAAAGACTATAGTGGAAAGACTGTAGTGGACAGAATAAAGTGGACAGAGAATAGTGGAAAGACTAAAGTGGACAGACTATAGTGGAAAGACTATAGTGGAAAGACTATAGTGGAAAGACTAAAGTGGACAGACTAAAGTGGAAAGACTAAAGTGGACAGACTAAAGTGGAAAGACTAAAGTGGAAAGACTAAAGTGGAGACTATAGTGGAAAGACTAAAGTGGACAGAGAATAGTGGAAAGACTAAAGTGGACAGAATATAGTGGAAAGACTATAGTGGAAAGACTGTAGTGGACAGAATAAAGTGGAGACTATAATGGAAAGACTGAATTGGAAAGACTAAAGTGGATAGACTATAGTGGAAAGAATAAGTGGACAGACTAAAGTGGAAAAACTAAAGTGGAAAGACTAAAGTGGACAGACTATGGAGGAAAGACTATAGTGGAAAGACTGTAGTGGACAGAATAAAGTGGAGACTATAGTGAACAGAATAAAGTGGAAAGACTAAAGTGGAAAGACTAAAGTGGATAGACTATAGTGGAAAGCCTATAGTGGAAAGACTGTAGTGGACAGAATAAAGTGGAGACTATAGTGGAAAGACTGAATTGGAAAGACTAAAGTGGATAGACTATAGTGGAAAGACTATAGTGGACAGACTATAGTGGAAAGACTAAAGTGGACAGACTAAAGTGGAAAGACTAAAGTGGACAGACTAAAGTGGAAAGACTAAAGTGGAAAGACTAAAGTGGACAGACTATAGTGAAAAGACTATAGTGGAAAGACTGTAGTGGACAGAATAAAGTGGAGAGTATAGTGGAAAGACTAAAGTGGACAGAGAATAGTGGAAAGACTAAAGTGGACAGACTATAGTGGAAAGAATATAGTGGAAAGACTGTAGTGGACAGAATAAAGTGGAGACTATAGTGGAAAGACTAAAGTAGACAGAGAATAGTGGAAAGACTAAAGTTGAAAGACTGTAGTGGACAGAATAAAGTGGAGACTATAGTGGAAAGACTAAAGTAGACAGAGAGTAGTGGAAAGACTAAAGTGGAAAGACTGTAGTGGACAAAATAAAGTGGATACTATAGTGGAAAGACTAAAGTGAAAAGACTAAAGTGGACAGATTATAGTGGAAAGACTATAGTGTAAAGACTGTAGTGGACAGAATAAAGTGGAGACTATAGTGGAAAGACTAAAGTGGACAGAGAATAGTGGAAAGACTAAAGTGGACAGACTATAGTGGAAAGACTATAGTGGAAAGACTATAGTGGAAAGACTAAAGTGGACAGACTAAAGTGGAAAGACTAAAGTGGACAGACTAGAGTGGAAAGACTAAAGTGGAAAGACTAAAGTGGAGACTATAGTGGAAAGACTAAAGTGGACAGAGAATAGTGGAAAGACTAAAGTGGACAGACTATAGTGGAAACACTATAGTGGAAAGACTGTAGTGGACAGAATAAAGTGGAGACTATAGTGGAAAGACTAAAGTGGACAGAGAATAGTGGAAAGACTAAAGTGGACAGACTATAGTTGAAAGACTATAGTGGACAGACTATAGTGGAAAGACTAAAGTGGACAGACTAAAGTGGAAAGACTAAAGTGGACAGACTAAAGTGGAAAGACTAAAGTGGAAAGACTAAAGTGGACAGACTATAGTGGAAAGACTATAGTGGAAAGACTGTAGTGGACAGAATAAAGTGGAGACTATAGTGGAAAGACTAAAGTGGACAGAGAATAGTGGAAAGACTAAAGTGGACAGACTATAGTGGAAAGATTATAGTGGAAAGACTGTAGTGGACAGAATAAAGTGGAGACTATAGTGGAAAGACTAAAGTAGACAGAGAATAGTGGAAAGACTAAAGTGGAAAGACTGTTGTGGACAAAATAAAGTGGAGACTATAGTGGAAAGACTAAAGTGGAAAGACTAAAGTGGACAGACTATAGTGGAAAGACTATAGTGGAAAAACTATAGTGGAAAGACTGTAGTGGACAGAATAAAGTGGAGACTATAGTGGAAAGACTAAAGTGGACAGAAAATAGTGGAAAGACTAAAGTGGACAGACTAAAGTGGAAAGACTAAAGTGGAAAGACTAAAGTGGACAGATTATAGTGGAAAGACTATAGTGGAAAGACTGTAGTGGACAGAATAAAGTGGAGACTATAGTGGAAAGACTAAAGTGGACAGAGAATAGTGGAAAGACTAAAGTGGACAGACTATAGTGGAAAGACTATAGTGGAAAGACTATAGTGGAAAGACTAAAGTGGACAGACTAAAGTGGAAAGACTAAAGTGGACAGACTAAAGTGGAAAGACTAAAGTGGAAAGACTAAAGTGGAGACTATAGTGGAAAGACTAAAGTGGACAGAGAATAGTGGAAAGACTAAAGTGGACAGACTATAGTGGAAAGACTATAGTGGAAAGACTGTAGTGGACAGAATAAAGTGGAGACTATAGTGGAAAGACTAAAGTGGACAGAGAATAGTGGAAAGACTAAAGTGGACAGACTATAGTGGAAAGACTATAGTGGACAGACTATAGTGGAAAGACTAAAGTGGACAGACTAAAGTGGAAAAGCTAAAGTGGACGGACTAAAGTGGAAAGACTAAAGTGGAAAGACTAAAGTGGACAGACTATAGTGAAAAGACTATAGTGGAAAGACTGTAGTGGACAGAATAAAGTGAAGAGTATAGTGGAAAGACTAAAGTGGACAGAGAATAGTGGAAAGACTAAAGTGGACAGACTATAGTGGAAAGACAATAGTGGAAAGACTGTAGTGGACAGAATAAAGTGGAGACTATAGTGGAAAGAGTAAAGTAGACAGAGAATAGTGGAAAGACTAAAGTGGAAAGACTAAAGTGGACAGACTATAGTGAAAAGACTATAGTGGAAAGACTGTAGTGGACAGAATAAAGTGAAGAGTATAGTGGAAAGACTAAAGTGGACAGAGAATAGTGGAAAGACTAAAGTGGACAGACTATAGTGGAAAGACTATAGTGGAAAGACTGTAGTGGACAGAATAAAGTGGAGACTATAGTGGAAAGACTAAAGTAGACAGAGAATAGTGGAAAGACTAAAGTTGAAAGACTGTAGTGGACAGAATAAAGTGGAGACTATAGTGGAAAGACTAAAGTAGACAGAGAGTAGTGGAAAGACTAAAGTGGAAACACTGTAGTGGACAAAATAAAGTGGATACTATAGTGGAAAGACTAAAGTGAAAAGACTAAAGTGGGCAGACTATAGTGGAAAGACTATAGTGAAAAGACTGTAGTGGACAGAATAAAGTGGAGACTATAGTGGAAAGACTAAAGTGGACAGAGAATAGTGGAAAGACTAAAGTGGACAGACTATAGTGGAAAGACTGTAGTGGACAGAATAAAGTGGAGACTATAGTGGAAAGACTAAAGTGGACAGAGAATAGTGGAAAGACTAAAGTGGACAGACTATAGTGGAAAGACTATTGTGGAAAGACTGTAGTGGACAGAATAAAGTGGAGACTATAGTGGAAAGACTAAAGTGGACAGAGAATAGTGGAAAGACTAAAGTGGACAGACTATAGTGGAAAGACTAAAGTGGACAGACTAAAGTGGAAAGACTAAAGTGGAAAGACTAAAGTGGACAGATTATAGTGGAAAGACTATAGTGGAAAGACTGTAGTGGACAGAATAAAGTGGACAGAGAATAGTGGAAAGACTAAAGTGGACAGACTATAGTGGAAAGACTATAGTGGAAAGACTATAGTGGAAAGACTAAAGTGGACAGACTAAAGTGGAAAGACTAAAGTGGACAGACTAAAGTGGAAAGACTAAAGTGGAAAGACTAAAGTGGAGACTATAGTGGAAAGACTAAAGTGGACAGAGAATAGTGGAAAGACTAAAGTGGACAGACTATAGTGGAAAGACTATAGTGGAAAGACTGTAGTGGACAGAATAAAGTGGAGACTATAGTGGAAAGACTAAAGTGGACAGAGAATAGTGGAAAGACTAAAGTGGACAGACTATAGTGGAAAGACTATAGTGGACAGACTATAGTGGAAAGACTAAAGTGGACAGACTAAAGTGGAAAGACTAAAGTGGACAGACTAAAGTGGAAAGACTATAGTGGACAGACTAAAGTGGAAAGACTAAAGTGGAAAGACTAAAGTGGACAGACTATAGTGGAAAGACTGTAGTGGAAAGACTGTAGTGGACAGAATAAAGTGGAGACTATAGTGGAAAGACTAAAGTGGACAGAGAATAGTGGAAAGACTAAAGTGGACAGACTATAGTGGAAAGACTATAGTGGAAAGACTGTAGTGGACAGAATAAAGTGGAGACTATAGTGGAAAGACTAAAGTGGACAGAGAATAGTGGAAAGACTAAAGTGGACAGACTATAGTGGAAAGACTAAAGTGGACAGACTAAAGTGGAAAGACTAAAGTGGAAAGACTAAAGTGGACAGATTATAGTGGAAAGACTATAGTGGAAAGACTGTAGTGGATAGAATAAAGTGGAGACTATAGTGGAAAGACTAAAGTGGACAGAGAATAGTGGAAAGACTAAAGTGGACAGACTATAGTGGAAAGACTATATTGGAAAGACTATAGTGGAAAGACTAAAGTGGACAGACTAAAGTGGGAAGACTAAAGTGGACAGACTAAAGTGGAAAGACTAAAGTGGAAAGACTAAAGTGGAGACTATAGTGGAAAGACTAAAGTGGACAGAGAATAGTGGAAAGACTAAAGTGGACAGACTATAGTGGAAAGACTGTAGTGGACAGAATAAAGTGGACAGAGAATAGTGGAAAGACTAAAGTGGACAGAGAATAGTGGAAAGACTAAAGTGGACAGACTATAGTGGAAAGACTATAGTGGACAGACTATAGTGGAAAAACTAAAGTGGACAGACTAAAGTGGAAAGACTAAAGTGGACAGACTAAAGTGGAAAGACTAAAGTGGAAAGACTAAAGTGGACAGACTATAGTGAAAAGAATATAGTGGAAAGACTGTAGTAGACAGAATAAAGTGGAGAGTATAGTGGAAAGACTAAAGTGGACAGAGAATAGTGGAAAGACTAAAGTGGACAGACTATAGTGGAAAGAATATAGTGGAAAGACTGTTGTGGACAGTCTTTCATAGTCTGTCCACTTTAGTCTTTTCACTTTAGTCTTTCCACTATAGTATCCACTTTATTTTGTCCACTACAGTCTTTCCACTCTAGTCTTTCCACTACTCTCTGTCTACTTTAGTCTTTCCACTATAGTCTCCACTTTATTCTGTAGTGGACAGAATAAAGTGGAGACTATAGTGGAAAGAATAAAGTGGACAGAGAATATTTGAAAGACTAAAGTGGACAGACTATAGTGGAAAGACTATAGTGGACAGACTAAAGTGGAAAGACTAAAGTGGAAAGACTAAAGTGGACAGACTATAGTGGAAAGACTGTAGTGGAAAGACTGTAGTGGACAGAATAAAGTGGAGACTATAGTGGAAAGACTAAAGTGGACAGAGAATAGTGGAAAGACTAAAGTGGACAGATTATAGTGGAAAGTCTATAGTGGAAAGACTGTAGTGGACAGAATGAAGTGGAGACTATAGTGGAAAGAATAAAGTGGACAGAGAATAGTGGAAAGACTAAAGTGGACAGATTATAGTGGAAAGTCTATAGTGGAAAGACTGTAGTGGACAGAATGAAGTGGAGACTATAGTGGAAAGAATAAAGTGGACAGAGAATAGTGGAAAGACTAAAGTGGACAGACTATAGTGGAAAGACTATAGTGGACAGACTAAAGTGGAAAGACTAAAGTGGAAAGACTAAAGTGGACAGACTATAGTGGAAAGACTGTAGTGGAAAGACTGTAGTGGACAGAATAAAGTGGAGACTATAGTGGAAAGACTAAAGTGGACAGAGAATAGTGGAAAGACTAAAGTGGACAGACTGTAGTGGAAAGACTATAGTGGAAAGACTGTAGTGGACAGAATAAAGTGGAGACTATAGTGGAAAGACTAAAGTGGACAGAGAATAGTGGAAAGACTAAAGTGGACAGACTATAGTGGAAAGACTAAAGTGGACGGACTAAAGTGGAAAGACTAAAGTGGAAAGACTAAAGTGGACAGATTATAGTGGAAAGACTATAGTGGAAAGACTGTAGTGGATAGAATAAAGTGGAGACTATAGTGGAAAGACTAAAGTGGACAGAGAATAGTGGAAAGACTAAAGTGGACAGACTATAGTGGAAAGACTATATTGGAAAGACTATAGTGGAAAGAATAAAGTGGACAGACTAAAGTGGAAAGACTAAAGTGGACAGACTAAAGGGGAAAGACTAAAGTGGAAAGACTAAAGTGGAGACTATAGTGGAAAGACTAAAGTGGACAGAGAATAGTGGAAAGACTAAAGTGGACAGACTATAGTGGAAAGACTGTAGTGGACAGAATAAAGTGGAGACGATAGTGGAAAGACTAAAGTGGACAGAGAATAGTGGAAAGACTAAAGTGGACAGACTATAGTGGAAAGACTATAGTGGACAGACTATAGTGGAAAAACTAAAGTGGACAGACTAAAGTGGAAAGACTAAAGTGGACAGACTAAAGTGGAAAGACTAAAGTGGAAAGACTAAAGTGGACAGACTATAGTGAAAAGAATATAGTGGAAAGACTGTAGTAGACAGAATAAAGTGGAGAGTATAGTGGAAAGACTAAAGTGGACAGAGAATAGTGGAAAGACTAAAGTGGACAGACTATAGTGGAAAGAATATAGTGGAAAGACTGTTGTGGACAGAATAAAGTGGAGACTATAGTGGAAAGACTAAAGTAGACAGAGAATAGTGGAAAGACTAAAGTTGAAAGACTGTAGTGGACAGAATAAAGTGGAGACTATAGTGGAAAGACTAAAGTAGACAGAGAGTAGTGGAAAGACTAAAGTGGAAAGACTGTAGTGGACAAAATAAAGTGGATACTATAGTGGAAAGACTAAAGTGAAAAGACTAAAGTGGACAGACTATAGTGGAAAGACTATAGTGAAAAGACTGTAGTGGACAGAATAAAGTGGAGACTATAGTGGAAAGACTAAAGTGGACAGAGAATAGTGGAAAGACTAAAGTGGACAGACTATAGTGGAAAGACTATAGTGGAAAGACTGTAGTGGACAGAATAAAGTGGAGACTATAGTGGAAAGACTAAAGTGGACAGAGAATAGTGGAAAGACTAAAGTGGACAGATTATAGTGGAAAGTCTATAGTGGAAAGACTGTAGTGGACAGAATGAAGTGGAGACTATAGTGGAAAGAATAAAGTGGACAGAGAATAGTGGAAAGACTAAAGTGGACAGACTATAGTGGAAAGACTATAGTGGACAGACTAAAGTGGAAAGACTAAAGTGGTAAGACTAAAGTGGACAGACGATAGTGGAAAGACTATAGTGGAAAGACTGTAGTGGACAAAATAAAGTGGAGAGTATAGTGGAAAGACTAAAGTGGACAGAGAATAGTGGAAAGTCTAAAGTGGACAGACTATAGTGGAAAGACTATAGTGGAAAGACTGTAGTGGACAGAATAAAGTGGAGACTATACTGGAAAGACTAAAGTAGACAGAGAATAGTGGAAAGACTAAAGTGGAAAGACTAAAGTGGATAGACTATAGTGGAAAGTCAATAGTGGAAAGACTGTAGTGGACAGAATAAAGTGGAGACTATAGTGGAAAGACTAAAGTGGACAGAGAATAGTGGAAAGACTAAAGTGGACAGACTATAGTGGAAAGACTATAGTGAAAAGACTGTAGTGGACAGAATAAAGTGGAGACTATAGTGGAAAGACTAAAGTGGACAGAGAATAGTGGAAAGACTAAACTGGACAGACTATAGTGAAAAGACTATAGTGGAAAGACTGTAGTGGACAGAATAAAGTGGAGAGTATAGTGGAAAGACTAAAGTGGACAGAGAATAGTGGAAAGACTAAAGTGGACAGACTATATTGGAAAGAATATAGTGGAAAGACTGTTGTGGACAGAATAAAGTGGAGACTATAGTGGAAAGACTAAAGTAGACAGAGAATAGTGGAAAGACTAAAGTTGAAAGACTGTAGTGGACAGAATAAAGTGGAGACTAAAGTGGAAAGACTAAAGTAGACAGAGAGTAGTGGAAAGACTAAAGTGGAAAGACTGTAGTGGACAAAATAAAGTGGATACTATAGTGGAAAGACTAAAGTGAAAAGACTAAAGTGGACAGACTATAGTGGAAAGACTATAGTGAAAAGACTGTAGTGGACAGAATAAAGTGGAGACTATAGTGGAAAGACTAAAGTGGACAGAGAATAGTGGAAAGACTAAAGTGGACAGATTATAGTGGAAAGTCTATAGTGGAAAGACTGTAGTGGACAGAATGAAGTGGAGACTATAGTGGAAAGAATAAAGTGGACAGAGAATAGTGGAAAGACTAAAGTGGACAGACTGTAGTGGAAAGACTATAGTGGACAGACTAAAGTGGAAAAACTAAAGTGGAAAGACTAAAGTGGACAAACTATAGTGGAAAGACTATAGTGGAAAGACTGTAGTGGACAGAATAAAGTGGAGACTATAGTGGAAAGACTAAAGTGGACAGAGAATAGTGGAAAGACTAAAGTGGACAGACTATAGTGGAAAGACTATAGTGGAAAGACTGTAGTGGACAGAATAAAGTGGAGACTATAGTGGAAAGACTAAAGTGGACAGAGAATAGTGGAAAGACTAAAGTGGACAGACTATAGTGGAAAGACTAAAGTGGACAGACTAAAGTGGAAAGACTAAAGTGGAAAGACTAAAGTGGACAGATTATAGTGGAAAGACTATAGTGGAAAGACTGTAGTGGACAGAATAAAGTGGACAGAGAATAGTGGAAAGACTAAAGTGGACAGACTATAGTGGAAAGACTATAGTGGAAAGACTATAGTGGAAAGACTAAAGTGGACAGACTAAAGTGGAAAGACTAAAGTGGACAGACTAAAGTGGAAAGACTAAAGTGGAAAGACTAAAGTGGAGACTATAGTGGAAAGACTAAAGTGGACAGAGAATAGTGGAAAGACTAAAGTGGACAGACTATAGTGGAAAGACTATAGTGGAAAGACTGTAGTGGACAGAATAAAGTGGAGACTATAGTGGAAAGACTAAAGTGGACAGAGAATAGTGGAAAGACTAAAGTGGACAGACTATAGTGGAAAGACTATAGTGGACAGACTATAGTGGAAAGACTAAAGTGGACAGACTAAAGTGGAAAGACTAAAGTGGACAGAGAATAGTGGAAAGACTAAAGTGGACAGATTATAGTGGAAAGTCTATAGTGGAAAGACTGTAGTGGACAGAATGAAGTGGAGACTATAGTGGAAAGAATAAAGTGGACAGAGAATAGTGGAAAGACTAAAGTGGACAGACTATAGTGGAAAGACTATAGTGGACAGACTAAAGTGGAAAAACTAAAGTGGAAAGACTAAAGTGGACAAACTATAGTGGAAAGACTATAGTGGAAAGACTGTAGTGGACAGAATAAAGTGGAGACTATAGTGGAAAGACTAAAGTGGACAGAGAATAGTGGAAAGACTAAAGTGGACAGACTATAGTGGAAAGACTATAGTGGAAAGACTGTAGTGGACAGAATAAAGTGGAGACTATAGTGGAAAGACTAAAGTGGACAGAGAGTAGTGGAAAGACTAAAGTGGACAGACTATAGTGGAAAGACTAAAGTGGAAAGACTAAAGTGGACAGACTAAAGTGGAAAGACTAAAGTGGAAAGACTAAAGTGGACAGATTATAGTGGAAAGACTATAGTGGAAAGACTGTAGTGGACAGAATAAAGTGGACAGAGAATAGTGGAAAGACTAAAATGGACAGACTATAGTGGAAAGACTATAGTGGAAAGACTATAGTGGAAAGACTAAAGTGGACAGACTAAAGTGGAAAGACTAAAGTGGACAGACTAAAGTGGAAAGACTAAAGTGGAAAGACTAAAGTGGAGACTATAGTGGAAAGACTAAAGTGGACAGAGAATAGTGGAAAGACTAAAGTGGACAGACTATAGTGGAAAGACTATAGTGGACAGACTATAGTGGAAAGACTAAAGTGGACGGACTAAAGTGGAAAGACTAAAGTGGACAGACTAAAGTGGAAAGACTATAGTGGACAGACTAAAGTGGAAAGACTAAAGTGGAAAGACTAAAGTGGACAGACTATAGTGGAAAGACTGTAGTGGACAGAATAAAGTGGAGACTATAGTGGAAAGACTAAAGTGGACAGAGAATAGTGGAAAGACTAAAGTGGACAGACTATAGTGGAAAGACTATAGTGGAAAGACTGTAGTGGACAGAATAAAGTGGAGACTATAGTGGAAAGACTAAAGTGGACAGAGAATAGTGGAAAGACTAAAGTGGACAGACTATAGTGGAAAGACTAAAGTGGACAGACTAAAGTGGAAAGACTAAAGTGGAAAGACTAAAGTAGACAGATTATAGTGGAAAGACTATAGTGGAAAGACTGTAGTGGATAGAATAAAGTGGAGACTATAGTGGAAAGACTAAAGTGGACAGAGAATAGTGGAAAGACTAAAGTGGACAGACTATAGTGGAAAGACTATATTGGAAAGACTATAGTGGAAAGACTAAAGTGGACAGACTAAAGTGGAAAGACTAAAGTGGACAGACTAAAGTGGAAAGACTAAAGTGGAAAGACTAAAGTGGAGACTATAGTGGAAAGACTAAAGTGGACAGAGAATAGTGGAAAGACTAAAGTGGACGGACTATAGTGGAAAGACTGTAGTGGACAGAATAAAGTGGAGACTATAGTGGAAAGACTAAAGTGGACAGAGAATAGTGGAAAGACTAAAGTGGACAGATTATAGTGGAAAGTCTATAGTGGAAAGACTGTAGTGGACAGAATGAAGTGGAGACTATAGTGGAAAGAATAAAGTGGACAGAGAATAGTGGAAAGACTAAAGTGGACAGACTATAGTGGAAAGACTATAGTGGACAGACTAAAGTGGAAAGACTAAAGTGGAAAGACTAAAGTGGACAGACTATAGTGGAAAGACTATAGTGGAAAGACTGTAGTGGACAAAATAAAGTGGAGAGTATAGTGGAAAGACTAAAGTGGACAGAGAATAGTGGAAAGTCTAAAGTGGACAGACTATAGTGGAAAGACTATAGTGGAAAGACTGTAGTGGACAGAATAAAGTGGAGACTATACTGGAAAGACTAAAGTAGACAGAGAATAGTGGAAAGACTAAAGTGGAAAGACTAAAGTGGATAGACTATAGTGGAAAGTCAATAGTGGAAAGACTGTAGTGGACAGAATAAAGTGGAGACTATAGTGGAAAGACTAAAGTGGACAGAGAATAGTGGAAAGACTAAAGTGGACAGACTATAGTGGAAAGACTATAGTGAAAAGACTGTAGTGGACAGAATAAAGTGGAGACTATAGTGGAAAGACTAAAGTGGACAGAGAATAGTGGAAAGACTAAACTGGACAGACTATAGTGAAAAGACTATAGTGGAAAGACTGTAGTGGACAGAATAAAGTGGAGAGTATAGTGGAAAGACTAAAGTGGACAGAGAATAGTGGAAAGACTAAAGTGGACAGACTATAGTGGAAAGAATATAGTGGAAAGACTGTTGTGGACAGAATAAAGTGGAGACTATAGTGGAAAGACTAAAGTAGACAGAGAATAGTGGAAAGACTAAAGTTGAAAGACTGTAGTGGACAGAATAAAGTGGAGACTAAAGTGGAAAGACTAAAGTAGACAGAGAGTAGTGGAAAGACTAAAGTGGAAAGACTGTAGTGGACAAAATAAAGTGGATACTATAGTGGAAAGACTAAAGTGAAAAGACTAAAGTGGACAGACTATAGTGGAAAGACTATAGTGAAAAGACTGTAGTGGACAGAATAAAGTGGAGACTATAGTGGAAAGACTAAAGTGGACAGAGAATAGTGGAAAGACTAAAGTGGACAGATTATAGTGGAAAGTCTATAGTGGAAAGACTGTAGTGGACAGAATGAAGTGGAGACTATAGTGGAAAGAATAAAGTGGACAGAGAATAGTGGAAAGACTAAAGTGGACAGACTATAGTGGAAAGACTATAGTGGACAGACTAAAGTGGAAAAACTAAAGTGGAAAGACTAAAGTGGACAAACTATAGTGGAAAGACTATAGTGGAAAGACTGTAGTGGACAGAATAAAGTGGAGACTATAGTGGAAAGACTAAAGTGGACAGAGAATAGTGGAAAGACTAAAGTGGACAGACTATAGTGGAAAGACTATAGTGGAAAGACTGTAGTGGACAGAATAAAGTGGAGACTATAGTGGAAAGACTAAAGTGGACAGAGAGTAGTGGAAAGACTAAAGTGGACAGACTATAGTGGAAAGACTAAAGTGGAAAGACTAAAGTGGACAGACTAAAGTGGAAAGACTAAAGTGGAAAGACTAAAGTGGACAGATTATAGTGGAAAGACTATAGTGGAAAGACTGTAGTGGACAGAATAAAGTGGACAGAGAATAGTGGAAAGACTAAAATGGACAGACTATAGTGGAAAGACTATAGTGGAAAGACTATAGTGGAAAGACTAAAGTGGACAGACTAAAGTGGAAAGACTAAAGTGGACAGACTAAAGTGGAAAGACTAAAGTGGAAAGACTAAAGTGGAGACTATAGTGGAAAGACTAAAGTGGACAGAGAATAGTGGAAAGACTAAAGTGGACAGACTATAGTGGAAAGACTATAGTGGACAGACTATAGTGGAAAGACTAAAGTGGACAGACTAAAGTGGAAAGACTAAAGTGGACAGACTAAAGTGGAAAGACTATAGTGGACAGACTAAAGTGGAAAGACTAAAGTGGAAAGACTAAAGTGGACAGACTATAGTGGAAAGACTGTAGTGGACAGAATAAAGTGGAGACTATAGTGGAAAGACTAAAGTGGACAGAGAATAGCGGAAAGACTAAAGTGGACAGACTATAGTGGAAAGACTATAGTGGAAAGACTAAAGTGGACAGACTAAAGTGGAAAGACTAAAGTGGAAAGACTAAAGTGGAGACTATAGTGGAAAGACTAAAGTGGACAGAGAATAGTGGAAAGACTAAAGTGGACAGACTATAGTGGAAAGACTATAGTGGACAGACTATAGTGGAAAGACTAAAGTGGACAGACTAAAGTGGAAAGACTAAAGTGGACAGACTAAAGTGGAAAGACTATAGTGGACAGACTAAAGTGGAAAGACTAAAGTGGAAAGACTAAAGTGGACAGACTATAGTGGAAAGACTGTAGTGGACAGAATAAAGTGGAGACTATAGTGGAAAGACTAAAGTGGACAGAGAATAGCGGAAAGACTAAAGTGGACAGACTATAGTGGAAAGACTATAGTGGAAAGACTAAAGTGGACAGACTAAAGTGGAAAGACTAAAGTGGAAAGACTAAAGTGGACAGATTATAGTGGAAAGACTATAGTGGAAAGACTGTAGTGGACAGAATAAAGTGGACAGAGAATAGTGGAAAGACTAAAATGGACAGACTATAGTGGAAAGACTATAGTGGAAAGACTATAGTGGAAAGACTAAAGTGGACAGACTAAAGTGGAAAGACTAAAGTGGACAGACTAAAGTGGAAAGACTAAAGTGGAAAGACTAAAGTGGAGACTATAGTGGAAAGACTAAAGTGGACAGAGAATAGTGGAAAGACTAAAGTGGACAGACTATAGTGGAAAGACTATAGTGGACAGACTATAGTGGAAAGACTAAAGTGGACGGACTAAAGTGGAAAGACTAAAGTGGACAGACTAAAGTGGAAAGACTATAGTGGACAGACTAAAGTGGAAAGACTAAAGTGGAAAGACTAAAGTGGACAGACTATAGTGGAAAGACTGTAGTGGACAGAATAAAGTGGAGACTATAGTGGAAAGACTAAAGTGGACAGAGAATAGTGGAAAGACTAAAGTGGACAGACTATAGTGGAAAGACTATAGTGGAAAGACTGTAGTGGACAGAATAAAGTGGAGACTATAGTGGAAAGACTAAAGTGGACAGAGAATAGTGGAAAGACTAAAGTGGACAGACTATAGTGGAAAGACTAAAGTGGACAGACTAAAGTGGAAAGACTAAAGTGGAAAGACTAAAGTAGACAGATTATAGTGGAAAGACTATAGTGGAAAGACTGTAGTGGATAGAATAAAGTGGAGACTATAGTGGAAAGACTAAAGTGGACAGAGAATAGTGGAAAGACTAAAGTGGACAGACTATAGTGGAAAGACTATATTGGAAAGACTATAGTGGAAAGACTAAAGTGGACAGACTAAAGTGGAAAGACTAAAGTGGACAGACTAAAGTGGAAAGACTAAAGTGGAAAGACTAAAGTGGAGACTATAGTGGAAAGACTAAAGTGGACAGAGAATAGTGGAAAGACTAAAGTGGACGGACTATAGTGGAAAGACTGTAGTGGACAGAATAAAGTGGAGACTATAGTGGAAAGACTAAAGTGGACAGAGAATAGTGGAAAGACTAAAGTGGACAGATTATAGTGGAAAGTCTATAGTGGAAAGACTGTAGTGGACAGAATGAAGTGGAGACTATAGTGGAAAGAATAAAGTGGACAGAGAATAGTGGAAAGACTAAAGTGGACAGACTATAGTGGAAAGACTATAGTGGACAGACTAAAGTGGAAAGACTAAAGTGGAAAGACTAAAGTGGACAGACTATAGTGGAAAGACTATAGTGGAAAGACTGTAGTGGACAAAATAAAGTGGAGAGTATAGTGGAAAGACTAAAGTGGACAGAGAATAGTGGAAAGTCTAAAGTGGACAGACTATAGTGGAAAGACTATAGTGGAAAGACTGTAGTGGACAGAATAAAGTGGAGACTATACTGGAAAGACTAAAGTAGACAGAGAATAGTGGAAAGACTAAAGTGGAAAGACTAAAGTGGATAGACTATAGTGGAAAGTCAATAGTGGAAAGACTGTAGTGGACAGAATAAAGTGGAGACTATAGTGGAAAGACTAAAGTGGACAGAGAATAGTGGAAAGACTAAAGTGGACAGACTATAGTGGAAAGACTATAGTGAAAAGACTGTAGTGGACAGAATAAAGTGGAGACTATAGTGGAAAGACTAAAGTGGACAGAGAATAGTGGAAAGACTAAACTGGACAGACTATAGTGAAAAGACTATAGTGGAAAGACTGTAGTGGACAGAATAAAGTGGAGAGTATAGTGGAAAGACTAAAGTGGACAGAGAATAGTGGAAAGACTAAAGTGGACAGACTATAGTGGAAAGAATATAGTGGAAAGACTGTTGTGGACAGAATAAAGTGGAGACTATAGTGGAAAGACTAAAGTAGACAGAGAATAGTGGAAAGACTAAAGTTGAAAGACTGTAGTGGACAGAATAAAGTGGAGACTAAAGTGGAAAGACTAAAGTAGACAGAGAGTAGTGGAAAGACTAAAGTGGAAAGACTGTAGTGGACAAAATAAAGTGGATACTATAGTGGAAAGACTAAAGTGAAAAGACTAAAGTGGACAGACTATAGTGGAAAGACTATAGTGAAAAGACTGTAGTGGACAGAATAAAGTGGAGACTATAGTGGAAAGACTAAAGTGGACAGAGAATAGTGGAAAGACTAAAGTGGACAGATTATAGTGGAAAGTCTATAGTGGAAAGACTGTAGTGGACAGAATGAAGTGGAGACTATAGTGGAAAGAATAAAGTGGACAGAGAATAGTGGAAAGACTAAAGTGGACAGACTATAGTGGAAAGACTATAGTGGACAGACTAAAGTGGAAAAACTAAAGTGGAAAGACTAAAGTGGACAAACTATAGTGGAAAGACTATAGTGGAAAGACTGTAGTGGACAGAATAAAGTGGAGACTATAGTGGAAAGACTAAAGTGGACAGAGAATAGTGGAAAGACTAAAGTGGACAGACTATAGTGGAAAGACTATAGTGGAAAGACTGTAGTGGACAGAATAAAGTGGAGACTATAGTGGAAAGACTAAAGTGGACAGAGAGTAGTGGAAAGACTAAAGTGGACAGACTATAGTGGAAAGACTAAAGTGGAAAGACTAAAGTGGACAGACTAAAGTGGAAAGACTAAAGTGGAAAGACTAAAGTGGACAGATTATAGTGGAAAGACTATAGTGGAAAGACTGTAGTGGACAGAATAAAGTGGACAGAGAATAGTGGAAAGACTAAAATGGACAGACTATAGTGGAAAGACTATAGTGGAAAGACTATAGTGGAAAGACTAAAGTGGACAGACTAAAGTGGAAAGACTAAAGTGGACAGACTAAAGTGGAAAGACTAAAGTGGAAAGACTAAAGTGGAGACTATAGTGGAAAGACTAAAGTGGACAGAGAATAGTGGAAAGACTAAAGTGGACAGACTATAGTGGAAAGACTATAGTGGACAGACTATAGTGGAAAGACTAAAGTGGACAGACTAAAGTGGAAAGACTAAAGTGGACAGACTAAAGTGGAAAGACTATAGTGGACAGACTAAAGTGGAAAGACTAAAGTGGAAAGACTAAAGTGGACAGACTATAGTGGAAAGACTGTAGTGGACAGAATAAAGTGGAGACTATAGTGGAAAGACTAAAGTGGACAGAGAATAGCGGAAAGACTAAAGTGGACAGACTATAGTGGAAAGACTATAGTGGAAAGACTGTAGTGGACAGAATAAAGTGGAGACTATAGTGGAAAGACTAAAGTGGACAGAGAATAGTGGAAAGACTAAAGTGGACAGACTATAGTGGAAAGACTAAAGTGGACAGACTAAAGTGGAAAGACTAAAGTGGAAAGACTAAAGTGGACAGATTATAGTGGAAAGACTATAGTGGAAAGACTGTAGTGGATAGAATAAAGTGGAGACTATAGTGGAAAGACTAAAGTGGACAGAGAATAGTGGAAAGACTAAAGTGGACAGACTATAGTGGAAAGACTATATTGGAAAGACTATAGTGGAAAGACTAAAGTGGACAGACTAAAGTGGAAAGACTAAAGTGGACAGACTAAAGTGGAAAGACTAAAGTGGAAAGACTAAAGTGGAGACTATAGTGGAAAGACTAAAGTGGACAGAGAATAGTGGAAAGACTAAAGTGGACGGACTATAGTGGAAAGACTGTAGTGGACAGAATAAAGTGGAGACTATAGTGGAAAGACTAAAGTGGACAGAGAATAGTGGAAAGACTAAAGTGGACAGATTATAGTGGAAAGTCTATAGTGGAAAGACTGTAGTGGACAGAATGAAGTGGAGACTATAGTGGAAAGAATAAAGTGGACAGAGAATAGTGGAAAGACTAAAGTGGACAGACTATAGTGGAAAGACTATAGTGGACAGACTAAAGTGGAAAGACTAAAGTGGAAAGACTAAAGTGGACAGACTATAGTGGAAAGACTATAGTGGAAAGACTGTAGTGGACAAAATAAAGTGGAGAGTATAGTGGAAAGACTAAAGTGGACAGAGAATAGTGGAAAGTCTAAAGTGGACAGACTATAGTGGAAAGACTATAGTGGAAAGACTGTAGTGGACAGAATAAAGTGGAGACTATACTGGAAAGACTAAAGTAGACAGAGAATAGTGGAAAGACTAAAGTGGAAAGACTAAAGTGGATAGACTATAGTGGAAAGTCAATAGTGGAAAGACTGTAGTGGACAGAATAAAGTGGAGACTATAGTGGAAAGACTAAAGTGGACAGAGAATAGTGGAAAGACTAAAGTGGACAGACTATAGTGGAAAGACTATAGTGAAAAGACTGTAGTGGACAGAATAAAGTGGAGACTATAGTGGAAAGACTAAAGTGGACAGAGAATAGTGGAAAGACTAAACTGGACAGACTATAGTGAAAAGACTATAGTGGAAAGACTGTAGTGGACAGAATAAAGTGGAGAGTATAGTGGAAAGACTAAAGTGGACAGAGAATAGTGGAAAGACTAAAGTGGACAGACTATAGTGGAAAGAATATAGTGGAAAGACTGTTGTGGACAGAATAAAGTGGAGACTATAGTGGAAAGACTAAAGTAGACAGAGAATAGTGGAAAGACTAAAGTTGAAAGACTGTAGTGGACAGAATAAAGTGGAGACTAAAGTGGAAAGACTAAAGTAGACAGAGAGTAGTGGAAAGACTAAAGTGGAAAGACTGTAGTGGACAAAATAAAGTGGATACTATAGTGGAAAGACTAAAGTGAAAAGACTAAAGTGGACAGACTATAGTGGAAAGACTATAGTGAAAAGACTGTAGTGGACAGAATAAAGTGGAGACTATAGTGGAAAGACTAAAGTGGACAGAGAATAGTGGAAAGACTAAAGTGGACAGATTATAGTGGAAAGTCTATAGTGGAAAGACTGTAGTGGACAGAATGAAGTGGAGACTATAGTGGAAAGAATAAAGTGGACAGAGAATAGTGGAAAGACTAAAGTGGACAGACTATAGTGGAAAGACTATAGTGGACAGACTAAAGTGGAAAAACTAAAGTGGAAAGACTAAAGTGGACAAACTATAGTGGAAAGACTATAGTGGAAAGACTGTAGTGGACAGAATAAAGTGGAGACTATAGTGGAAAGACTAAAGTGGACAGAGAATAGTGGAAAGACTAAAGTGGACAGACTATAGTGGAAAGACTATAGTGGAAAGACTGTAGTGGACAGAATAAAGTGGAGACTATAGTGGAAAGACTAAAGTGGACAGAGAATAGTGGAAAGACTAAAGTGGACAGACTATAGTGGAAAGACTAAAGTGGACAGACTAAAGTGGAAAGACTAAAGTGGAAAGACTAAAGTGGACAGATTATAGTGGAAAGACTATAGTGGAAAGACTGTAGTGGACAGAATAAAGTGGACAGAGAATAGTGGAAAGACTAAAGTGGACAGACTATAGTGGAAAGACTATAGTGGAAAGACTATAGTGGAAAGACTAAAGTGGACAGACTAAAGTGGAAAGACTAAAGTGGACAGACTAAAGTGGAAAGACTAAAGTGGAAAGACTAAAGTGGAGACTATAGTGGAAAGACTAAAGTGGACAGAGAATAGTGGAAAGACTAAAGTGGACAGACTATAGTGGAAAGACTATAGTGGAAAGACTGTAGTGGACAGAATAAAGTGGAGACTATAGTGGAAAGACTAAAGTGGACAGAGAATAGTGGAAAGACTAAAGTGGACAGACTATAGTGGAAAGACTATAGTGGACAGACTATAGTGGAAAGACTAAAGTGGACAGACTAAAGTGGAAAGACTAAAGTGGACAGAGAATAGTGGAAAGACTAAAGTGGACAGATTATAGTGGAAAGTCTATAGTGGAAAGACTGTAGTGGACAGAATGAAGTGGAGACTATAGTGGAAAGAATAAAGTGGACAGAGAATAGTGGAAAGACTAAAGTGGACAGACTATAGTGGAAAGACTATAGTGGACAGACTAAAGTGGAAAAACTAAAGTGGAAAGACTAAAGTGGACAAACTATAGTGGAAAGACTATAGTGGAAAGACTGTAGTGGACAGAATAAAGTGGAGACTATAGTGGAAAGACTAAAGTGGACAGAGAATAGTGGAAAGACTAAAGTGGACAGACTATAGTGGAAAGACTATAGTGGAAAGACTGTAGTGGACAGAATAAAGTGGAGACTATAGTGGAAAGACTAAAGTGGACAGAGAGTAGTGGAAAGACTAAAGTGGACAGACTATAGTGGAAAGACTAAAGTGGAAAGACTAAAGTGGACAGACTAAAGTGGAAAGACTAAAGTGGAAAGACTAAAGTGGACAGATTATAGTGGAAAGACTATAGTGGAAAGACTGTAGTGGACAGAATAAAGTGGACAGAGAATAGTGGAAAGACTAAAATGGACAGACTATAGTGGAAAGACTATAGTGGAAAGACTATAGTGGAAAGACTAAAGTGGACAGACTAAAGTGGAAAGACTAAAGTGGACAGACTAAAGTGGAAAGACTAAAGTGGAAAGACTAAAGTGGAGACTATAGTGGAAAGACTAAAGTGGACAGAGAATAGTGGAAAGACTAAAGTGGACAGACTATAGTGGAAAGACTATAGTGGACAGACTATAGTGGAAAGACTAAAGTGGACAGACTAAAGTGGAAAGACTAAAGTGGACAGACTAAAGTGGAAAGACTATAGTGGACAGACTAAAGTGGAAAGACTAAAGTGGAAAGACTAAAGTGGACAGACTATAGTGGAAAGACTGTAGTGGACAGAATAAAGTGGAGACTATAGTGGAAAGACTAAAGTGGACAGAGAATAGTGGAAAGACTAAAGTGGACAGACTATAGTGGAAAGACTATAGTGGAAAGACTGTAGTGGACAGAATAAAGTGGAGACTATAGTGGAAAGACTAAAGTGGACAGAGAATAGTGGAAAGACTAAAGTGGACAGACTATAGTGGAAAGACTAAAGTGGACAGACTAAAGTGGAAAGACTAAAGTGGAAAGACTAAAGTGGACAGATTATAGTGGAAAGACTATAGTGGAAAGACTGTAGTGGATAGAATAAAGTGGAGACTATAGTGGAAAGACTAAAGTGGACAGAGAATAGTGGAAAGACTAAAGTGGACAGACTATAGTGGAAAGACTATATTGGAAAGACTATAGTGGAAATACTAAAGTGGACAGACTAAAGTGGAAAGACTAAAGTGGACAGACTAAAGTGGAAAGACTAAAGTGGAAAGACTAAAGTGGAGACTATAGTGGAAAGACTAAAGTGGACAGAGAATAGTGGAAAGACTAAAGTGGACGGACTATAGTGGAAAGACTGTAGTGGACAGAATAAAGTGGAGACTATAGTGGAAAGACTAAAGTGGACAGAGAATAGTGGAAAGACTAAAGTGGACAGATTATAGTGGAAAGTCTATAGTGGAAAGACTGTAGTGGACAGAATGAAGTGGAGACTATAGTGGAAAGAATAAAGTGGACAGAGAATAGTGGAAAGACTAAAGTGGACAGACTATAGTGGAAAGACTATAGTGGACAGACTAAAGTGGAAAGACTAAAGTGGAAAGACTAAAGTGGACAGACTATAGTGGAAAGACTGTAGTGGAAAGACTGTAGTGGACAGAATAAAGTGGAGACTATAGTGGAAAGACTAAAGTGGACAGAGAATAGTGGAAAGACTAAAGTGGACAGACTATAGTGGAAAGACTATAGTGGAAAGACTGTAGTGGACAGAATAAAGTGGAGACTATAGTGGAAAGACTAAAGTGGACAGAGAATAGTGGAAAGACTAAAGTGGACAGACTATAGTGGAAAGACTAAAGTGGACAGACTAAAGTGGAAAGACTAAAGTGGAAAGACTAAAGTGGACAGATTATAGTGGAAAGACTATAGTGGAAAGACTGTAGTGGATAGAATAAAGTGGAGACTATAGTGGAAAGACTAAAGTGGACAGAGAATAGTGGAAAGACTAAAGTGGACAGACTATAGTGGAAAGACTATATTGGAAAGACTATAGTGGAAAGACTAAAGTGGACAGACTAAAGTGGAAAGACTAAAGTGGACAGACTAAAGTGGAAAGACTAAAGTGGAAAGACTAAAGTGGAAAGACTAAAGTGGAGACTATAGTGGAAAGACTAAAGTGGACAGAGAATAGTGGAAAGACTAAAGTGGACAGACTATAGTGGAAAGACTGTAGTGGACAGAATAAAGTGGAGACTATAGTGGAAAGACTAAAGTGGACAGAGAATAGTGGAAAGACTAAAGTGGACAGACTATAGTGGAAAGACTATAGTGGACAGACTATAGTGGAAAAACTAAAGTGGACAGACTAAAGTGGAAAGACTAAAGTGGACAGACTAAAGTGGAAAGACTAAAGTGGAAAGACTAAAGTGGACAGACAATAGTGAAAAGAATATAGTGGAAAGACTGTAGTAGACAGAATAAAGTGGAGAGTATAGTGGAAAGAATAAAGTGGACAGAGAATAGTGGAAAGACTAAAGTGGACAGACTATAGTGGAAAGAATATAGTGGAAAGACTGTTGTGGACAGAATAAAGTGGAGACTATAGTGGAAAGACTAAAGTAGACAGAGAATAGTGGAAAGACTAAAGTTGAAAGACTGTAGTGGACAGAATAAAGTGGAGACTATAGTGGAAAGACTAAAGTAGACAGAGAGTAGTGGAAAGACTAAAGTGGAAAGACTGTAGTGGACAAAATAAAGTGGATACTATAGTGGAAAGACTAAAGTGAAAAGACTAAAGTGGACAGACTATAGTGGAAAGACTATAGTGAAAAGACTGTAGTGGACAGAATAAAGTGGAGACTATAGTGGAAAGACTAAAGTGGACAGAGAATAGTGGAAAGACTAAAGTGGACAGACTATAGTGGAAAGACTATAGTGGAAAGACTGTAGTGGACAGAATAAAGTGGAGACTATAGTGGAAAGACTAAAGTGGACAGAGAATAGTGGAAAGACTAAAGTGGACAGATTATAGTGGAAAGTCTATAGTGGAAAGACTGTAGTGGACAGAATGAAGTGGAGACTATAGTGGAAAGAATAAAGTGGACAGAGAATAGTGGAAAGACTAAAGTGGACAGACTATAGTGGAAAGACTATAGTGGACAGACTAAAGTGGAAAGACTAAAGTGGTAAGACTAAAGTGGACAGACGATAGTGGAAAGACTATAGTGGAAAGACTGTAGTGGACAAAATAAAGTGGAGAGTATAGTGGAAAGACTAAAGTGGACAGAGAATAGTGGAAAGTCTAAAGTGGACAGACTATAGTGGAAAGACTATAGTGGAAAGACTGTAGTGGACAGAATAAAGTGGAGACTATACTGGAAAGACTAAAGTAGACAGAGAATAGTGGAAAGACTAAAGTGGAAAGACTAAAGTGGATAGACTATAGTGGAAAGTCAATAGTGGAAAGACTGTAGTGGACAGAATAAAGTGGAGACTATAGTGGAAAGACTAAAGTGGACAGAGAATAGTGGAAAGACTAAAGTGAACAGACTATAGTGGAAAGACTAAAGTGGACAGACTAAAGTGGAAAGACTAAAGTGGAAAGACTAAAGTGGACAGACTATAGAGGAAAGACTATAGTGGAAAGACTGTAGTGGACAGAATAAAGTGGAGACTATAGTGGAAAGACTAAAGTGGACAGAGAATAGTGGAAAGACTAAAGTGGACAGACTATAGTGGAAAGACTATAGTGAAAAGACTGTAGTGGACAGAATAAAGTGGAGACTATAGTGGAAAGACTAAAGTGGACAGAGAATAGTGGAAAGACTAAACTGGACAGACTATAGTGAAAAGACTATAGTGGAAAGACTGTAGTGGACAGAATAAAGTGGAGAGTATAGTGGAAAGACTAAAGTTGACAGAGAATAGTGGAAAGACTAAAGTGGACAGACTATAGTGGAAAGAATATAGTGGAAAGGCTGTTGTGGACAGAATAAAGTGAAGACTATAGTGGAAAGACTAAAGTAGACAGAGAATAGTGGAAAGACTAAAGTTGAAAGACTGTAGTGGACAGAATAAAGTGGAGACTAAAGTGGAAAGACTAAAGTAGACAGAGAGTAGTGGAAAGACTAAAGTGGAAAGACTGTAGTGGACAAAATAAAGTGGATACTATAGTGGAAAGACTAAAGTGAAAAGACTAAAGTGGACAGACTATAGTGGAAAGACTATAGTGAAAAGACTGTAGTGGACAGAATAAAGTGGAGACTATAGTGGAAAGACTAAAGTGGACAGAGAATAGTGGAAAGACTAAAGTGGACAGATTATATTGGAAAGTCTATAGTGGAAAGACTGTAGTGGACAGAATGAAGTGGAGACTATAGTGGAAAGAATAAAGTGGACAGAGAATAGTGGAAAGACTAAAGTGGACAGACTATAGTGGAAAGACTATAGTGGACAGACTAAAGTGGAAAAACTAAAGTGGAAAGACTAAAGTGGAAAGACTAAAGTGGAGACTATAGTGGAAAGACTAAAGTGGACAGAGAATAGTGGAAAGACTAAAGTGGACAGACTATAGTGGAAAGACTATAGTGGAAAGACTGTAGTGGACAGAATAAAGTGGAGACTATAGTGGAAAGACTAAAGTGGACAGAGAATAGTGGAAAGACTAAAGTGGACAGACTATAGTGGAAAGACTATAGTGGAAAGACTATAGTGGAAAGACTATAGTGGAAAGACTAAAGTGGACAGACTAAAGTGGAAAGACTAAAGTGGACAGACTAAAGTGGAAAGACTAAAGTGGAAAGACTAAAGTGGAGACTATAGTGGAAAGACTAAAGTGGACAGAGAATAGTGGAAAGACTAAAGTGGACAGACTATAGTGGAAAGACTATAGTGGAAAGACTGTAGTGGACAGAATAAAGTGGAGACTATAGTGGAAAGACTAAAGTGGACAGAGAATAGTGGAAAGACTAAAGTGGACAGACTATAGTGGAAAGACTATAGTGGACAGACTATAGTGGAAAGACTAAAGTGGACAGACTAAAGTGGAAAGACTAAAGTGGACAGACTAAAGTGGAAAGACTAAAGTGGAAAGACTAAAGTGGACAGACTATAGTGGAAAGACTGTAGTGAAAAGACTGTAGTGGACAGAATAAAGTGGAGACTATAGTGGAAAGACTAAAGTGGACAGAGAATAGTGGAAAGACTAAAGTGGACAGACTATAGTGGAAAGACTATAGTGGAAAGACTGTAGTGGACAGAATAAAGTGGAGACTATAGTGGAAAGACTAAAGTGGACAGAGAATAGTGGAAAGACTAAAGTGGACAGACTATAGTGGAAAGACTAAAGTGGACAGACTAAAGTGGAAAGACTAAAGTGGAAAGACTAAAGTGGACAGATTATAGTGGAAAGACTATAGTGGAAAGACTGTAGTGGATAGAATAAAGTGGAGACTATAGTGGAAAGACTAAAGTGGACAGAGAATAGTGGAAAGACTAAAGTGGACAGACTATAGTGGAAAGACTATATTGGAAAGACTATAGTGGAAAGACTAAAGTGGACAGACTAAAGTGGAAACACTAAAGTGGACAGACTAAAGTGGAAAGACTAAAGTGGAAAGACTAAAGTGGAGACTATAGTGGAAAGACTAAAGTGGACAGAGAATAGTGGAAAGACTAAAGTGGACAGACTATAGTGGAAAGACTGTAGTGGACAGAATAAAGTGGAGACTATAGTGGAAAGACTAAAGTGGACAGAGAATAGTGGAAAGACTAAAGTGGACAGATTATAGTGGAAAGTCTATAGTGGAAAGACTGTAGTGGACAGAATGAAGTGGAGACTATAGTGGAAAGAATAAAGTGGACAGAGAATAGTGGAAAGACTAAAGTGGACAGACTATAGTGGAAAGACTATAGTGGACAGACTAAAGTGGAAAGACTAAAGTGAAAAGACTAAAGTGGACAGACTATAGTGGAAAGACTGTAGTGGAAAGACTGTAGTGGACAGAATAAAGTGGAGACTATAGTGGAAAGACTAAAGTGGACAGAGAATAGTGGAAAGACTAAAGTGGACAGACTATAGTGGAAAGACTATAGTGGAAAGACTGTAGTGGACAGAATAAAGTGGAGACTATAGTGGAAAGACTAAAGTGGACAGAGAATAGTGGAAAGACTAAAGTGGACAGACTATAGTGGAAAGACTATAGTGGAAAGACTGTAGTGGACAGAATAAAGTGGAGACTATAGTGGAAAGACTAAAGTGGACAGAGAATAGTGGAAAGACTAAAGTGGACAGATTATAGTGGAAAGTCTATAGTGGAAAGACTGTGGTGGACAGAATGAAGTGGAGACTATAGTGGAAAGAATAAAGTGGACAGAGAATAGTGGAAAGACTAAAGTGGACAGACTATAGTGGAAAGACTATAGTGGACAGACTAAAGTGGAAAGACTAAAGTGGTAAGACTAAAGTGGACAGACGATAGTGGAAACACTATAGTGGAAAGACTGTAGTGGACAAAATAAAGTGGAGAGTATAGTGGAAAGACTAAAGTGGACAGAGAATAGTGGAAAGTCTAAAGTGGACAGACTATAGTGGAAAGACTATAGTGGAAAGACTATAGTGGACAGAATAAAGTGGAGACTATACTGGAAAGACTAAAGTAGACAGAGAATAGTGGAAAGACTAAAGTGGAAAGACTAAAGTGGATAGACTATAGTGGAAAGTCAATAGTGGAAAGACTGTAGTGGACAGAATAAAGTGGAGACTATAGTGGAAAGACTAAAGTGGACAGAGAATAGTGGAAAGACTAAAGTGAACAGACTATAGTGGAAAGACTAAAGTGGACAGACTAAAGTGGAAAGACTAAAGTGGAAAGACTAAAGTGGACAGACTATAGAGGAAAGACTATAGTGGAAAGACTGTAGTGGACAGAATAAAGTGGAGACTATAGTGGAAAGACTAAAGTGGACAGAGAATAGTGGAAAGACTAAAGTGGACAGACTATAGTGGAAAGACTAAAGTGGACAGAGAATAGTGGAAAGACTAAACTGGACAGACTATAGTGAAAAGACTATAGTGGAAAGACTGTAGTGGACAGAATAAAGTGGAGAGTATAGTGGAAAGACTAAAGTTGACAGAGAATAGTGGAAAGACTAAAGTGGACAGACTATAGTGGAAAGAATATAGTGGAAAGACTGTTGTGGACAGAATAAAGTGGAGACTATAGTGGAAAGACTAAAGTAGACAGAGAATAGTGGAAAGACTAAAGTTGAAAGACTGTAGTGGACAGAATAAAGTGGAGACTAAAGTGGAAAGACTAAAGTAGACAGAGAGTAGTGGAAAGACTAAAGTGGAAAGACTGTAGTGGACAAAATAAAGTGGATACTATAGTGGAAAGACTAAAGTGAAAAGACTAAAGTGGACAGACTATAGTGGAAAGACTATAGTGAAAAGACTGTAGTGGACAGGATAAAGTGGAGACTATAGTGGAAAGACTAAAGTGGACAGAGAATAGTGGAAAGACTAAAGTGGACAGATTATAGTGGAAAGTCTATAGTGGAAAGACTGTAGTGGACAGAATGAAGTGGAGACTATAGTGGAAAGAATAAAGTGGACAGAGAATAGTGGAAAGACTAAAGTGGACAGACTATAGTGGAAAGACTATAGTGGACAGACTAAAGTGGAAAAACTAAAGTGGAAAGACTAAAGTGGACAAACTATAGTGGAAAGACTATAGTGGAAAGACTGTAGTGGACAGAATAAAGTGGAGACTATAGTGGAAAGACTAAAGTGGACAGAGAATAGTGGAAAGACTAAAGTGGACAGACTATAGTGGAAAGACTATAGTGGAAAGACTGTAGTGGACAGAATAAAGTGGAGACTATAGTGGATAGACTAAAGTGGACAGAGAATAGTGGAAAGACTAAAGTGGACAGACTATAGTGGAAAGACTAAAGTGGACAGACTAAAGTGGAAAGACTAAAGTGGAAAGAATAAAGTGGACAGATTATAGTGGAAAGACTATAGTGGAAAGACTGTAGTGGACAGAATAAAGTGGACAGAGAATAGGGGAAGACTAAAGTGGACAGACTATAGTGGAAAGACTAGAGTGGAAAGACTATAGTGGAAAGACTAAAGTGGACAGACTAAAGTGGAAAGACTAAAGTGGACAGACTAAAGTGGAAAGACTAAAGTGGAAAGACTAAAGTGGAGACTATAGTGGAAAGACTAAAGTGGACAGAGAATAGTGGAAAGACTAAAGTGGACAGACTATAGTGGAAAGACTATAGTGGAAAGACTGTAGTGGACAGAATAAAGTGGAGACTATAGTGGAAAGACTAAAGTGGACAGAGAATAGTGGAAAGACTAAAGTGGACAGACTATAGTGGAAAGACTATAGTGGACAGACTATAGTGGAAAGACTAAAGTGGACAGACTAAAGTGGAAAGACTAAAGTGGACAGACTAAAGTGGAAAGACTATAGTGGACAGACTAAAGTGGAAAGACTAAAGTGGAAAGACTAAAGTGGACAGACTATAGTGGAAAGACTGTAGTGGAAAGACTGTAGTGGACAGAATAAAGTGGAGACTATAGTGGAAAGACTAAAGTGGACAGAGAATAGTGGAAAGACTAAAGTGGACAGACTATAGTGGAAAGACTATAGTGGAAAGACTGTAGTGGACAGAATAAAGTGGAGACTATAGTGGAAAGACTAAAGTGGACAGAGAATAGTGGAAAGACTAAAGTGAACAGACTATAGTGGAAAGACTATATTGGAAAGACTATAGTGGAAAGACTAAAGTGGACAGACTAAAGTGGAAAGACTAAAGTGGACAGACTAAAGTGGAAAGACTAAAGTGGAAAGACTAAAGTGGACAGACTAAAGTGGAAAGACTAAAGTGGAAAGACTAAAGTGGACAGATTATAGTGGAAAGACTATAGTGGAAAGACTGTAGTGGATAGAATAAAGTGGAGACTATAGTGGAAAGACTAAAGTGGACAGAGAATAGTGGAAAGACTAAAGTGAACAGACTATAGTGGAAAGACTATATTGGAAAGACTATAGTGGAAAGACTAAAGTGGACAGACTAAAGTGGAAAGACTAAAGTGGACAGACTAAAGTGGAAAGACTAAAGTGGAAAGACTAAAGTGGAGACTATAGTGGAAAGACTAAAGTGGACAGAGAATAGTGGAAAGACTAAAGTGGACAGACGATAGTGGAAAGACTGTAGTGGACAGAATAAAGTGGAGACTATAGTGGAAAGACTAAAGTGGACAGAGAATAGTGGAAAGACTAAAGTGGACAGAATATAGTGGAAAGTCTATAGTGGAAAGACTGTAGTGGACAGAATGAAGTGGAGACTATAGTGGAAAGAATAAAGTGGACAGAGAATAGTGGAAAGACTAAAGTGGACAGACTATAGTGGAAAGACTATAGTGGACAGACTAAAGTGGAAAGACTAAAGTGGAAAGACTAAAGTGGACAGACTATAGTGGAAAGACTGTAGTGGAAAGACTGTAGTGGACAGAATAAAGTGGAGACTATAGTGGAAAGACTAAAGTGGACAGAGAATAGTGGAAAGACTAAAGTGGACAGACTATAGTG
The DNA here is from genome assembly GCA_030848855.1 of Branchinecta sandiegonensis. NCBI lineage: Eukaryota > Metazoa > Arthropoda > Branchiopoda > Anostraca > Branchinectidae > Branchinecta > Branchinecta sandiegonensis. Next base: position 343,935 of record JAUPMV010000014.1, on the reverse strand, counting down.
GAAAGACTATAGTGGAAAGACTGTAGTGGACAGAATAAAGTGGAGACTATAGTGGAAAGACTAAAGTGGACAGAGAATAGTGGAAAGACTAAAGTGGACAGACTATAGTGGAAAGACTAAAGTGGACAGACTAAAGTGGAAAGACTAAAGTGGAAAGACTAAAGTGGACAGATTATAGTGGAAAGACTATAGTGGAAAGACTGTAGTGGATAGAATAAAGTGGAGACTATAGTGGAAAGACTAAAGTGGACAGAGAATAGTGGAAAGACTAAAGTGGACAGACTATAGTGGAAAGACTATATTGGAAAGACTATAGTGGAAAGACTAAAGTGGACAGACTAAAGTGGAAAGACTAAAGTGGACAGACTAAAGTGGAAAGACTAAAGTGGAAAGAATAAAGTGGAGACTATAGTGGAAAGACTAAAGTGGACAGAGAATAGTGGAAAGACTAAAGTGGACAGACTATAGTGGAAAGACTGTAGTGGACAGAATAAAGTGGAGACTATAGTGGAAAGACTAAAGTGGACAGAGAATAGTGGAAAGACTAAAGTGGACAGACTATAGTGGAAAGACTATAGTGGACAGACTATAGTGGAAAAACTAAAGTGGACAGACTAAAGTGGAAAGACTAAAGTGGACAGACTAAAGTGGAAAGACTAAAGTGGAAAGACTAAAGTGGACAGACTATAGTGAAAAGAATATAGTGGAAAGACTGTAGTAGACAGAATAAAGTGGAGAGTATAGTGGAAAGACTAAAGTGGACAGAGAATAGTGGAAAGACTAAAGTGGACAGACTATAGTGGAAAGAATATAGTGGAAAGACTGTTGTGGACAGAATAAAGTGGAGACTATAGTGGAAAGACTAAAGTAGACAGAGAATAGTGGAAAGACTAAAGTTGAAAGACTGTAGTGGACAGAATAAAGTGGAGACTATAGTGGAAAGACTAAAGTAGACAGAGAGTAGTGGAAAGACTAAAGTGGAAAGACTGTAGTGGACAAAATAAAGTGGATACTATAGTGGAAAGACTAAAGTGAAAAGACTAAAGTGGACAGACTATAGTGGAAAGACTATAGTGAAAAGACTGTAGTGGACAGAATAAAGTGGAGACTATAGTGGAAAGACTAAAGTGGACAGAGAATAGTGGAAAGACTAAAGTGGACAGACTATAGTGGAAAGACTATAGTGGAAAGACTGTAGTGGACAGAATAAAGTGGAGACTATAGTGGAAAGACTAAAGTGGACAGAGAATAGTGGAAAGACTAAAGTGGACAGATTATAGTGGAAAGTCTATAGTGGAAAGACTGTAGTGGACAGAATGAAGTGGAGACTATAGTGGAAAGAATAAAGTGGACAGAGAATAGTGGAAAGACTAAAGTGGACAGACTATAGTGGAAAGACTATAGTGGACAGACTAAAGTGGAAAGACTAAAGTGGTAAGACTAAAGTGGACAGACGATAGTGGAAAGACTATAGTGGAAAGACTGTAGTGGACAAAATAAAGTGGAGAGTATAGTGGAAAGACTAAAGTGGACAGAGAATAGTGGAAAGTCTAAAGTGGACAGACTATAGTGGAAAGACTATAGTGGAAAGACTGTAGTGGACAGAATAAAGTGGAGACTATACTGGAAAGACTAAAGTAGACAGAGAATAGTGGAAAGACTAAAGTGGAAAGACTAAAGTGGATAGACTATAGTGGAAAGTCAATAGTGGAAAGACTGTAGTGGACAGAATAAAGTGGAGACTATAGTGGAAAGACTAAAGTGGACAGAGAATAGTGGAAAGACTAAAGTGAACAGACTATAGTGGAAAGACTAAAGTGGACAGACTAAAGTGGAAAGACTAAAGTGGAAAGACTAAAGTGGACAGACTATAGAGGAAAGACTATAGTGGAAAGACTGTAGTGGACAGAATAAAGTGGAGACTATAGTGGAAAGACTAAAGTGGACAGAGAATAGTGGAAAGACTAAAGTGGACAGATTATAGTGGAAAGACTATAGTGAAAAGACTGTAGTGGACAGAATAAAGTGGAGACTATAGTGGAAAGACTAAAGTGGACAAAGAATAGTGGAAAGACTAAACTGGACAGACTATAGTGAAAAGACTATAGTGGAAAGACTGTAGTGGACAGAATAAAGTGGAGAGTATAGTGGAAAGACTAAAGTGGACAGAGAATAGTGGAAAGACTAAAGTGGACAGACTATAGTGGAAAGAATATAGTGGAAAGACTGTTGTGGAAAGAATAAAGTGGAGACTGTAGTGGAAAGACTAAAGTAGACAGAGAATAGTGGAAAGACTAAAGTTGAAAGACTGTAGTGGACAGAATAAAGTGGAGACTAAAGTGGAAAGACTAAAGTAGACAGAGAGTAGTGGAAAGACTAAAGTGGAAAGACTGTAGTGGACAAAATAAATTGGATACTATAGTGGAAAGACTAAAGTGAAAAGACTAAAGTGGACAGACTATAGTGGAAAGACTATAGTGAAAAGACTGTAGTGGACAGAATAAAGTGGAGACTATAGTGGAAAGACTAAAGTGGACAGAGAATAGTGGAAAGACTAAAGTGGACAGACTATAGTGGAAAGACTATAGTGGAAAGACTGTAGTGGACAGAATAAAGTGGAGACTATAGTGGAAAGACTAAAGTGGACAGAGAATAGTGGAAAGACTAAAGTGGACAGATTATAGTGGAAAGTCTATAGTGGAAAGACTGTAGTGGACAGAATGAAGTGGAGACTATAGTGGAAAGAATAAAGTGGACAGAGAATAGTGGAAAGACTAAAGTGGACAGACTATAGTGGAAAGACTATAGTGGACAGACTAAAGTGGAAAGACTAAAGTGGACAGACGATAGTGGAAAGACTATAGTGGAAAGACTGTAGTGGACAAAATAAAGTGGAGAGTATAGTGGAAAGACTAAAGTGGACAGAGAATAGTGGAAAGTCTAAAGTGGACAGACTATAGTGGAAAGACTAAAGTGGACAGAGAATAGTGGAAAGACTAAAGTGGACAGACTATAGTGGAAAGACTGTAGTGGACAGAATAAAGTGGAGACTATAGTGGAAAGACTAAAGTGGACAGAGAATAGTGGAAAGACTAAAGTGGACAGACTATAGTGGAAAGACTAAAGTGGACAGACTAAAGTGGAAAGACTAAAGTGGAAAGACTAAAGTAGACAGATTATAGTGGAAACACTATAGTGGAAAGACTGTAGTGGACAGAATAAAGTGGAGACTATAGTGGAAAGACTAAAGTGGACAGAGAATAGTGGAAAGACTAAAGTGGACAGACTATAGTGGAAAGACTATAGTGGAAAGACTATAGTGGAAAGACTAAAGTGGACAGACTAAAGTGGAAAGACTAAAGTGGACAGACTAAAGTGGAAAGACTAAAGTGGAAAGACTAAAGTGGAGACTATAGTGGAAAGACTAAAGTGGACAGAGAATAGTGGAAAGACTAAAGTGGACAGACTATAGTGGAAAGACTATAGTGGAAAGACTGTAGTGGACAGAATAAAGTGGAGACTATAGTGGAAAGACTAAAGTGGACAGAGAATAGTGGAAAGACTAAAGTGGACAGACTATAGTGGAAAGACTATAGTGGACAGACTATAGTGGAAAGACTAAAGTGGACAGACTAAAGTGGAAAGACTAAAGTGGACAGACTAAAGTGGAAAGACTAAAGTGGAAAGACTAAAGTGGACAGACTATAGTGAAAAGACTATAGTGGAAAGACTGTAGTGGACAGAATAAAGTGGAGAGTATAGTGGAAAGACTAAAGTGGACAGAGAATAGTGGAAAGACTAAAGTGGACAGACTATAGTGGAAAGACTATAGTGGAAAGACTGTAGTGGACAGAATAAAGTGGAGACTATAGTGGAAAGACTAAAGTAGACAGAGAATAGTGGAAAGACTAAAGTTGAAAGACTGTAGTGGACAGAATAAAGTGGAGACTATAGTGGAAAGACTAAAGTAGACAGAGAGTAGTGGAAAGACTAGAGTGGAAAGACTGTAGTGGACAAAATAAAGTGGATACTATAGTGGAAAGACTAAAATTACAAGACTAAACTGGACAGACTATAGTGGAAAGACTATAGTGGAAAGACTGTAGTGGACAGAATAAAGTGGAGACTATAGTGGAAAGACTAAAGTGGACAGAGAATAGTGGAAAGACTAAAGTGGACAGATTATAGTGGAAAGTCTATAGTGGAAAGACTGTAGTGGACAGAATGAAGTGGAGACTATAGTGGAAAGAATAAAGTGGACAGAGAATAGTGGAAAGACTAAAGTGGACAGACTATAGTGGAAAGACTATAGTGGACAGACTAAAGTGGAAAGACTAAAGTGGAAAGACTAAAGTGGACAGACTATAGTGGAAAGACTATAGTGGAAAGACTGTAGTGGACAGAATAAAGTGGAGACTATAGTGGAAAGACTAAAGTGGACAGAGAATAGTGGAAAGACTAAAGTGGACAGACTATAGTGGAAAGACTATAGTGGAAAGACTGTAGTGGACAGAATAAAGTGGAGACTATAGTGGAAAGACTAAAGTGGACAGAGAATAGTGGAAAGACTAAAGTGGACAGACTATAGTGGAAAGACTAAAGTGGACAGACTAAAGTGGAAAGACTAAAGTGGAAAGACTAAAGTGGACAGATTATAGTGGAAAGACTATAGTGGAAAGACTGTAGTGGATAGAATAAAGTGGAGACTATAGTGGGAAGACTAAAGTGGACAGAGAATAGTGGAAAAACTAAAGTGGACAGACTATAGTGGAAAGACTATATTGGAAAGACTATAGTGGAAAGACTAAAGTGGACAGACTAAAGTGGAAAGACTAAAGTGGACAGACTAAAGTGGAAAGACTAAAGTGGAAAGACTAAAGTGGAGACTATAGTGGAAAGACTAAAGTGGACAGAGAATAGTGGAAAGACTAAAGTGGACAGACTATAGTGGAAAGACTGTAGTGGACAGAATAAAGTGGAGACTATAGTGGAAAGACTAAAGTGGACAGAGAATAGTGGAAAGACTAAAGTGGACAGACTATAGTGGAAAGACTATAGTGGACAGACTATAGTGGAAAGACTAAAGTGGACAGACTAAAGTGGAAAGACTAAAGTGGACAGACTAAAGTGGAAAGGCTAAAGTGGAAAGACTAAAGTGGACAGACTATAGTGAAAAGACTATAGTGGAAAGACTGTAGTGGACAGAATAAAGTGGAGAGTATAGTGGAAAGACTAAAGTGGACAGAGAATAGTGGAAAGACTAAAGTGGACAGACTATAGTGGAAAGACTATATTGGAAAGACTATAGTGGAAAGACTAAAGTGGACAGACTAAAGTGGAAAGACTAAAGTGGACAGACTAAAGTGGAAAGACTAAAGTGGAAAGACTAAAGTGGAGACTATAGTGGAAAAACTAAAGTGGACAGACTATAGTGGAAAGAATATAGTGGAAAGACTGTTGTGGACAGAATAAAGTGGAGACTATAGTGGAAAGACTAAAGTAGACAGAGAATAGTGGAAAGACTAAAGTTGAAAGACTGTAGTGGACAGAATAAAGTGGAGACTAAAGTGGAAAGACTAAAGTAGACAGAGAGTAGTGGAAAGACTAAAGTGGAAAGACTGTAGTGGACAAAATAAAGTGGATACTATAGTGGAAAGACTAAAGTGAAAAGACTAAAGTGGACAGACTATAGTGGAAAGACTATAGTGAAAAGACTGTAGTGGACAGAATAAAGTGGAGACTATAGTGGAAAGACTAAAGTGGACAGAGAATAGTGGAAAGACTAAAGTGGACAGACTATAGTGGAAAGACTATAGTGGAAAGACTGTAGTGGACAGAATAAAGTGGAGACTATAGTGGAAAGACTAAAGTGGACAGAGAATAGTGGAAAGACTAAAGTGGACAGATTATAGTGGAAAGTCTATAGTGGAAAGACTGTAGTGGACAGAATGAAGTGGAGACTATAGTGGAAAGAATAAAGTGGACAGAGAATAGTGGAAAGACTAAAGTGGACAGACTATAGTGGAAAGACTATAGTGGACAGACTAAAGTGGAAAGACTAAAGTGGAAAGACTAAAGTGGACAGACGATAGTGGAAAGACTATAGTGGAAAGACTGTAGTGGACAAAATAAAGTGGAGAGTATAGTGGAAAGACTAAAGTGGACAGAGAATAGTGGAAAGTCTAAAGTGGACAGACTATAGTGGAAAGACTAAAGTGGAAAGACTGTAGTGGACAGAATAAAGTGGAGACTATACTGGAAAGACTAAAGTAGACAGAGAATAGTGGAAAGACTAAAGTGGAAAGACTATAGTGGAAAGACCATAGTGGAAAGACTGTAGTGGACAGAATAAAGTGGAGACTATAGTGGAAAGACTAAAGTGGACAGAGAATAGTGGAAAGACTAAAGTGGACAGACTATAGTGGAAAGACTATAGTGGAAAGACTGTAGTGGACAGAATAAAGTGGAGACTGTAGTGGAAAGACTGAATTGGAAAGACTAAAGTGGATAGACTATAGTGGAAAGACTGAATTGGAAAAGCTAAAGTGGAAAGACTAAAGTGGACAGACTATAGAGGAAAGACTATAGTGGAAAGACTGTAGTGGACAGAATAAAGTGGAGAATATAGTGGACAGAATAAAGTGAAAAGACTAAAGTGGACAGACTATAGTGGAAAGACTATAGTGAAAAGACTGTAGTGGACAGAATAAAGTGGAGACTATAGTGGAAAGACTAAAGTGGACAGAGAATAGTGGAAAGACTAAAGTGGACAGACTATAGTGGAAAGACTATAGTGGAAAGACTGTAGTGGACAGAATAAAGTGGAGACTGTAGTGGAAAGACTGAATTGGAAAGACTAAAGTGGAAAGACTAAAGTGGACAGACTATAGTGAAAAGACTATAGTGGAAAGACTGTAGTGGACAGAATAAAGTGGAGAGTATAGTGGAAAGACTAAAGTGGACAGAGAATAGTGGAAAGACTAAAGTGGACAGACTATAGTGGAAAGAATATAGTGGAAAGACTGTTGTGGACAGAATAAAGTGGAGACTATAGTGGAAAGACTAAAGTAGACAGAGAATAGTGGAAAGACTAAAGTTGAAAGACTGTAGTGGACAGAATAAAGTGGAGACTAAAGTGGAAAGACTAAAGTAGACAGAGAGTAGTGGAAAGACTAAAGTGGAAAGACTGTAGTGGACAAAATAAAGTGGATACTATAGTGGAAAGACTAAAGTGAAAAGACTAAAGTGGACAGACTATAGTGGAAGACTATAGTGAAAAGACTGTAGTGGACAGAATAAAGTGGAGACTATAGTGGAAAGACTAAAGTGGACAGAGAATAGTGGAAATACTAAAGTGGACAGACTATAGTGGAAAGACTATAGTGGAAAGACTGTAGTGGACAGAATAAAGTGGAGACTATAGTGGAAAGACTAAAGTGGACAGAGAATAGTGGAAAGACTAAAGTGGACAGATTATAGTGGAAAGACTATAGTGGAAAGACTGTAGTGGACAAAATAAAGTGGAGAGTATAGTGGAAAGACTAAAGTGGACAGAGAATAGTGGAAAGTCTAAAGTGGACAGACTATAGTGGAAAGACTATAGTGGAAAGACTGTAGTGGACAGAATAAAGTGGAGACTAAACTGGAAAGACTAAAGTAGACAGAGAATAGTGGAAAGACTAAAGTGGAAAGACTTTAGTGGACAAAATAAAGTGGAGACTATAGTGGAAAGACTAAAGTGGAAAGACTAAAGTGGAAAGACTATAGTGGAAAGACCATAGTGGAAAGACTGTAGTGGACAGAATAAAGTGGAGACTATAGTGGAAAGACTAAAGTGGACAGAGAATAGTGGAAAGACTAAAGTGGACAGACTATAGTGGAAAGACTATAGTGGAAAGACTGTAGTGGACAGAATAAAGTGGAGACTGTAGTGGAAAGACTGAATTGGAAAGACTAAAGTGGATAGACTATAGTGGAAAGACTGAATTGGAAAAGCTAAAGTGGAAAGACTAAAGTGGACAGACTATAGAGGAAAGACTATAGTGGAAAGACTGTAGTGGACAGAATAAAGTGGAAAATATAGTGGACAGAATAAAGTGGAAAGATTAAAGTGGAAAGACTAAAGTGGATAGACTATAGTGGAAAGTCAATAGTGGAAAGACTGTAGTGGACAGAATAAAGTGGAGACTATAGTGGAAAGACTAAAGTGGACAGAGAATAGTGGAAAGACTAAAGTGAACAGACTATAGTGGAAAGACTAAAGTGGACAGACTAAAGTGGAAAGACTAAAGTGGAAAGACTAAAGTGGACAGACTATAGAGGAAAGACTATAGTGGAAAGACTGTTTTGGACAGAATAAAGTGGAGACTATAGTGGAAAGACTAAAGTGGACAGAGAATAGTGGAAAGACTAAAGTGGACAGACTATAGTGGACAGACTATAGTGGAAAGACTGTAGTGGACAGAATAAAGTGGAGACTATAGTGGAAAGACTAAAGTAGACAGAAAATAGTGGAAAGACTAAAGTGGAAAGACTGTAGTGGACAAAATAAAGTGGAGACTATAGTGGAAAGACTAAAGTGGAAAGACTAAAGTGGACAGACTATAGTGGAAAGACTATAGTGGAAAGACTGTAGTGGACAGAATAAAGTGGAGACTATAGTGGAAAGACTAAAGTGGACAGAGAATAGTGGAAAGACTAAAGTGGACAGACTATAGTGGAAAGACTAAAGTGGAAAGACTAAAGTGGACAGACTATAGTGGAAAGACTATAGTGGAAAGACTGTATTGGACAGAATAAAGTGGAGAGTATAATGGAAAGACTAAAGTGGACAGAGAATAGTGGAAAGACTAAAGTGGAGAGAATATAGTGGAAAGACTATACTGGAAAGACTGTAATGGACAGAATAAAGTGGAGACTATAATGGAAAGACTGAATTGGCAAGACTAAAGTGGATAGACTATAGTGGAAAGAATAAGTGGACAGACTAAAGTGGAAAAACTAAAGTGGAAAGACTAAAGTGGACAGACTATGGAGGAAAGACTATAGTGGAAAGACTGTAGTGGACAGAATAAAGTGGAGACTATAGTGAACAGAATAAAGTGGAAAGACTAAAGTGGAAAGACTAAAGTGGATAGACTATAGTGGAAAGCCTATAGTGGAAAGACTGTAGTGGACAGAATAAAGTGGAGACTATAGTGGAAAGACTGAATTGGAAAGACTAAAGTGGATAGACTATAGTGGAAAGACTATAGTGGACAGACTATAGTGGAAAGACTAAAGTGGACAGACTAAAGTGGAAAGGCTAAAGTGGACAGACTAAAGTGGAAAGACTAAAGTGGAAAGACTAAAGTGGACAGACTATAGTGAAAAGACTATAGTGGAAAGACTGTAGTGGACAGAATAAAGTGGAGAGTATAGTGGAAAGACTAAAGTGGACAGAGAATAGTGGAAAGACTAAAGTGGACAGACTATAGTGGAAAGAATATAGTGGAAAGACTGTAGTGGACAGAATAAAGTGGAGACTATAGTGGAAAGACTAAAGTAAACAGAGAATAGTGGAAAGACTAAAGTTGAAAGACTGTAGTGGACAGAATAAAGTGGAGACTATAGTGGAAAGACTAAAGTAGACAGAGAGTAGTGGAAAGACTAAAGTGGAAAGACTGTAGTGGACAAAATAAAGTGGATACTATAGTGGAAAGACTAAAGTGAAAAGATTAAAGTGGACAGACTATAGTGGAAGGACAATAGTGAAAAGACTGTAGTGGACAGAATAAAGTGGAGACTACTGTGGAAAGACTAAAGTGGACAGAGAATAGTGGAAAGACTAAAGTGGACAGACTATAGTGGAAAGACGATAGTGGAAAGACTGTAGTGGACAGAATAAAGTGGAGACTATAGTGGAAAGACTAAAGTGGACAGAGAATAGTGGAAAGACTAAAGTGGACAGACTATAGTGGAAAGAATATAGTGGAAAGACTGTAGTGGACAGAATAAAGTGGAGACTATAGTGGAAAGACTAAAGTAGACAGAGAATAGTGGAAAGACTAAAGTGGAAAGACTGTAGTGGACAAAATAAAGTGGAGAGTATAGTGGAAAGACTAAAGTGGACAGAGAATAGTGGAAAGACTAAAGTGGACAGACTATAGTGGAAAGACTATAGTGGAAAGACTGTAGTGGACAGAATAAAGTGGAGAGTATAGTGGAAAGATGAAAGTGGACAGAGAATAGTGGAAAGACTAAAGTGGACAGACTATAGTGGAAAGACTATAGTGGAAAGACTGTAGTGGACAAAATAAAGTGGAGACTATAGTGGAAAGAATAAAGTGGAAAGACTAAAGTGGAAAGACTATAGTGGAAAGACTATAGTGGAAAGACTTTAGTGGACAGAATAAAGTTGAGAGTATAGTGGAAAGACTAAAGTGGACAGAGAATAGTGGAAAGACTAAAGTGGACAGACTATAGTGGAAAGACTATAGTGGAAAGACTGTAGTGGACAGACTAAAGTGGACAGACTATAGTGGAAAGACTATAGTGGAAAGACTGTAGTGGACAGAAGAAAGTGGAGACTATAGTGGAAAGACTAAAGTGGACAGAGAATAGTGGAAAGACTAAAGTGGACAGACTATAGTGGAAAGACCATAGTGGAAAGACTGTAGTGGACAGAATAAAGTGGAGACTATATTGGAAAGAATAAAGTGGACAGAGAATAGTGGAAAGACTAAAGTGGACAGACTATAGTGGAAAGAATATAGTGGAAAGACTGTAGTGGACAGAATAAAGTGGAGACTATAGTGGAAAGACTAAAGTAGACAGAGAATAGTGGAAAGACTAAAGTTGAAAGACTGTAGTGGACAGAATAAAGTGGAGACTATAGTGGAAAGACTAAAGTAGACAGAGAGTAGTGGAAAGACTAAAGTGGAAAGACTGTAGTGGACAAAATAAAGTGGATACTATAGTGGAAAGACTAAAGTGAAAAGACTAAAGTGAACAGACTATAGTAGAAAGACTATAGTGAAAAGACTGTAGTGGACAGAATAAAGTGGAGACTATACTGGAAAGACTAAAGTGGACAGAGAATAGTGGAAAGACTAAAGTGGACAGACTATAGTGGAAAGACTATAGTGGAAAGACTGTAGTGGACAGAATAAAGTGGAGACTATAGTGGAAAGACTAAAGTGGACAGAGAATAGTGGAAAGACTAAAGTGGACAGATGATAGTGGAAAGTCTATAGTGGAAAGACTGTAGTGGACAGAATGAAGTGGAGACTATAGTGGAAAGAATAAAGTGGACAGAGAATAGTGGAAAGACTAAAGTGGACAGACTATAGTGGAAAGACTATAGTGGACGGACTAAAGTGGAAAGACTAAAGTGGAAAGACTAAAGTGGACAGACTATAGTGGAAAGACTATAGTGGAAAGACTGTAGTGGACAAAATAAAGTGGAGAGTATAGTGGAAAGACTAAAGTGGACAGAGAATAGTGGAAAGTCTAAAGTGGACAGACTATAGTGGAAAGACTATAGTGGAAAGACTGTAGTGGACAGAATAAAGTGGAGACTATAGTGGAAAGACTAAAGTAGACAGAGAATAGTGGAAAGACTAAAGTGGAAAGACTGTAATGGACAAAATAATGTGGAGACTATAGTGGAAAGACTAAAGTGGAAAGACTAAAGTGGAAAGACTATAGTGGAAAGACCATAGTGGAAAGACTGTAGTGGACAGAATAAAGTGGAGACTATAGTGGAAAGACTAAAGTGGACAGAGAATAGTGGAAAGACTAAAGTGGACAGACTATAGTGGAAAGACTATAGTGGAAAGACTGTAGTGGACAGAATAAAGTGGAGACTGTAGTGGAAAGACTGAATTGGAAAGACTAAAGTGGATAGACTATAGTGGAAAGACTGAATTGGAAAAGCTAAATTGGAAAGACTAAAGTGGACAGACTATAGAGGAAAGACTATAGTGGAAAGACTGTAGTGGACAGAATAAAGTGGAGAATATAGTGGACAGAATAAAGTGGAAAGACTAAAGTGGAAAGACTAAAGTGGATAGACTATAGTGGAAAGTCAATAGTGGAAAGACTGTAGTGGACAGAATAAAGTGGAGACTATAGTGGAAAGACTAAAGTGGACAGAGAATAGTGGAAAGACTAAAGTGGACAGACTATAGTGGAAAGACTAAAGTGGACAGACTAAAGTGGAAAGACTAAAGTGGAAAGACTAAAGTGGACAGACTATAGAGGAAAGACTATAGTGGAAAGACTGTAGTGGACAGAATAAAGTGGAGACTGTAGTGGAAAGACTAAAGTGGACAGAGAATAGTGGAAAGACTAAAGTGGACAGACTATAGTGGAAAGACTAGAGTGGAAAGACTGTAGTGGACAGAATAAAGTGGAGACTATAGTGGAAAGACTAAAGTAGACAGAGAATAGTGGAAAGACTAAAGTGGAAAGACTGTAGTGGACAAAATAAAGTGGAGACTATAGTGGAAAGACTAAAGTGGAAAGACTAAAGTGGACAGACTATAGTGGAAAGACTGTAGTGGAAAGACTGTAGTGGACGGAATAAAGTGGAGACTCTAGTGGAAAGACTAAAATGGACAGAGAATAGTGGAAAGACTAAAGTGGACAGACTATAGTGGAAAGACTATAGTGGAAAGACTGAAGTGGACAGAATTAAGTGGAGACTATAGTGGAAAGACTAAAGTGGACAGAGAATAGTGGAAAGACTAAAGTGGAAAGACTTTAGTGGACAGAATAAAGTGGAGACTATAGTGGAAAGACTAAAGTGGAAAGACTAAAGTGGACAGACTATAGTGGAGAGACTATAATGGAAAGACTGTAGTGGACAGAATAAAGTGGAGACTATAGTGGAAAGACTAAAGTGGACAGAGAGTATTGGAAAGACTAAAGTGGAAAGACTGTAGTGGACAGAATAAAGTGGAGACTATAGTGGAAAGACTAAAGTGGAAAGAATAAAGCGGACAGACTATAGTGGAAAGACTATAGTGGAAAGACTATAGTGGAAAGACTATAGTGGAAAGACTGTAGTGGACAGAATAAAGTGGAGACTATAGTGGAAAGACTAAAGTGGAAAGACTAAAGTGGACAGACTATAGTGGAAAGACTGTAGTGGACAGAATAAAGAGGAGACTATAGTGGAAAGACTAAAGTGGACAGAAAATAGTGGAAAGACTAAATTGGAAAGACTGTAGTGGACAGAATAAAGTCGAGACTATAGTGGAAAGACTAAAGTGGACAGAGAATAGTGGAAAGACTAAAGTGGAAAGACTGTAGTGGACAGATTAAAGTGGAGAGTATAGTGGAAAGACTAAAGTGGAAAGACTAAAGTGGACAGACTATAGTGGAAAGACTAAAGTGGACAGACGATAGTGGAAAGACTGAAGTGGAAAGACTCAGTGGACAAACTAAAGTGTAAAAACTGAAGTGGAGAGAATAAAGTGGAAAGACTAAAGTGGAAAGACTAAATTGGACAGACTCTAGTGGAAAGACTGAAGTGGAAAGACTAAAGTGGAAAGACTAAAGTGGACAGACTATAGTGGAAAGACTGAAGTGGAAAGACTCAGTGGACAGACTAAAGTGTACACACTGCAGTGGACAGAATAAAGTGGAAAGACTAAAGTGGAAAGACTAAAGTCGACAGACTATAGTGGAAAGACTAAAGTGGACAGACTAAAGTGGAAAGACTAAAGTGGAAAGACTGAAGTGGACAGACTATAGTGGAAAGACTATAGTGGAAAGACTGTAGTGGAAAGAATAAAGTGGAGACTATAGTGGAAAGACTAAAGTGGACAGAGAATAGTGGAAAGACTAAAGTGGAAAGACTGTAGTGGACAGAATAAAGTGGAGACCATAGTGGAAAGACTAAAGTGGAAAGACTAAAGTGGACAGACTAGAGTGGAAAGACTATAGTGGAAAGACTAAAGTGGACAGACTATAGTGGAAAGACTATATTGGAAAGACTGTAGTAGACAGAATAAAGTGGAGACTATAGTGGAAAGACTGAATTGGACAGAGAATAGTGGAAAGACTAAAGTGGAAAGACTGTAGTGGACAGACTATAGTGGAAAGACTGTAGTGGACAGAATAAAGTGGAGACTATAGTGGAAAGACTAAAGTGGACAGAGAATAGTGGAAAGACTAAAGTGGACAGACTATAGTGGAAAGACTATAGTGGAAAGACTAAAGTGGACAGACTATAGTGGAAAGACTGTAGTGGACAGAATAAAGTGGAGACTATAGTGGAAAGACTAAAGTGGACAGAGAATAGTGGAAAGACTAAAGTGGACAGACTATAGTGGAAAGACTATAGTGGAAAGACTGAAGTGGACAGAATAAAGTGGAGACTATAGTGGAAAGACTAAAGTGGAAAGACTAAAGGGGAGACTATAGTGGAAAGACTGTAGTGGACAGAATAAAGTGGAGACTATAGTGGAAAGACTAAAGTGGACAGAATAAAGTGGAGACCATAGTGGAAAGAGTAAACTGGAAAGACTAAAGTGGACAGACTAGAGTGGAAAGACTATAGTGGAAAGACTGAAGTGGACAGAATAAAGTGGAGACTAGAGTGGAAAGACTATAGTGGAAAGACTAAAGTGGACAGAGAATAGTGGAAAGACTAAAGTGGACAGACTATAGTGGAAAGACTATAGTGGAAAGACTGTAGTGGACAGAATAAAGTGGAGACTATAGTGGAAAGACTAAAGTGGACAGAGAATAGTGGAAAGACTAAAGTGGACAGATTATAGTGGAAAGTCTATAGTGGAAAGACTAAAGTAGACAGAGAATAGTGGAAAGACTAAAGTTGAAAGACTGTAGTGGACAGAATAAAGTGGAGACTAAAGTGGAAAGACTAAAGTAGACAGAGAGTAGTGGAAAGACTAAAGTGGAAAGACTGTAGTGGACAAAATAAAGTGGATACTATAGTGGAAAGACTAAAGTGAAAAGACTAAAGTGGACAGACTATAGTGGAAAGACTATAGTGAAAAGACTGTAGTGGACAGAATAAAGTGGAGACTATAGTGGAAAGACTAAAGTGGACAGAGAATAGTGGAAATACTAAAGTGGACAGACTATAGTGGAAAGACTATAGTGGAAAGACTGTAGTGGACAGAATAAAGTGGAGACTATAGTGGAAAGACTAAAGTGGACAGAGAATAGTGGAAAGACTAAAGTGGACAGATTATAGTGGAAAGACTATAGTGGAAAGACTGTAGTGGACAAAATAAAGTGGAGAGTATAGTGGAAAGACTAAAGTGGACAGAGAATAGTGGAAATTCTAAAGTGGACAGACTATAGTGGAAAGACTATAGTGGAAAGACTGTAGTGGACAGAATAAAGTGGAGACTAAACTGGAAAGACTAAAGTAGACAGAGAATAGTGGAAAGACTAAAGTGGAAAGACTTTAGTGGACAAAATAAAGTGGAGACTATAGTGGAAAGACTAAAGTGGAAAGACTAAAGTGGAAAGACTATAGTGGAAAGACCATAGTGGAAAGACTGTAGTGGACAGAATAAAGTGGAGACTATAGTGGAAAGACTAAAGTGGACAGAGAATAGTGGAAAGACTAAAGTGGACAGACTATAGTGGAAAGACTATAGTGGAAAGACTGTAGTGGACAGAATAAAGTGGAGACTGTAGTGGAAAGACTGAATTGGAAAGACTAAAGTGGATAGACTATAGTGGAAAGACTGAATTGGAAAAGCTAAAGTGGAAAGACTAAAGTGGACAGACTATAGAGGAAAGACTATAGTGGAAAGACTGTAGTGGACAGAATAAAGTGGAGAATATAGTGGACAGAATAAAGTAGAAAGATTAAAGTGGAAAGACTAAAGTGGATAGACTATAGTGGAAAGTCAATAGTGGAAAGACTGTAGTGGACAGAATAAAGTGGAGACTATAGTGGAAAGACTAAAGTGGACAGAGAATAGTGGAAAGACTAAAGTGAACAGACTATAGTGGAAAGACTAAAGTGGACAGACTAAAGTGGAAAGACTAAAGTGGAAAGACTAAAGTGGACAGACTATAGAGGAAAGACTATAGTGGAAAGACTGTTTTGGACAGAATAAAGTGGAGACTATAGTGGAAAGACTAAAGTGGACAGAGAATAGTGGAAAGACTAAAGTGGACAGACTATAGTGGACAGACTATAGTGGAAAGACTGTAGTGGACAGAATAAAGTGGAGACTATAGTGGAAAGACTAAAGTAGACAGAAAATAGTGGAAAGACTAAAGTGGAAAGACTGTAGTGGACAAAATAAAGTGGAGACTATAGTGGAAAGACTAAAGTGGAAAGACTAAAGTGGACAGACTATAGTGGAAAGACTATAGTGGAAAGACTGTAGTGGACAGAATAAAGTGGAGACTATAGTGGAAAGACTAAAGTGGACAGAGAATAGTGGAAAGACTAAAGTGGACAGACTATAGTGGAAAGACTATAGTGAAAATACTGTAGTGGACAGAATAAAGTGGAGACTATAGTGGAAAGACTAAAGTGGACAGAGAATAGTGGAAAGACTAAAGTGGACAGACTATAGTGGAAAGACTAAAGTGGAAAGACTAAAGTGGACAGACTATAGTGGAAAGAATATAGTGGAAAGACTGTATTGGACAGAATAAAGTGGAGAGTATAATGGAAAGACTAAAGTGGACAGAGAATAGTGGAAAGACTAAAGTGGACAGAATATAGTGGAAAGACTATACTGGAAAGACTGTAATGGACAGAATAAAGTGGAGACTATAATGGAAAGACTGAATTGGAAAGACTAAAGTGGATAGACTATAGTGGAAAGAATAAGTGGACAGACTAAAGTGGAAAAACTAAAGTGGAAAGACTAAAGTGGACAGACTATGGAGGAAAGACTATAGTGGAAAGACTGTAGTGGACAGAATAAAGTGGAGACTATAGTGAACAGAATAAAGTGGAAAGACTAAAGTGGAAAGACTAAAGTGGATAGACTATAGTGGAAAGCCTATAGTGGAAAGACTGTAGTGGACAGAATAAAGTGGAGACTATAGTGGAAAGACTGAATTGGAAAGACTAAAGTGGATAGACTATAGTGGAAAGACTATAGTGGACAGACTATAGTGGAAAGACTAAAGTGGACAGACTAAAGTGGAAAGGCTAAAGTGGACAGACTAAAGTGGAAAGACTAAAGTGGAAAGACTAAAGTGGACAGACTATAGTGAAAAGACTATAGTGGAAAGACTGTAGTGGACAGAATAAAGTGGAGAGTATAGTGGAAAGACTAAAGTGGACAGAGAATAGTGGAAAGACTAAAGTGGACAGACTATAGTGGAAAGAATATAGTGGAAAGACTGTAGTGGACAGAATAAAGTGGAGACTATAGTGGAAAGACTAAAGTAGACAGAGAATAGTGGAAAGACTAAAGTTGAAAGACTGTAGTGGACAGAATAAAGTGGAGACTATAGTTGAAAGACTAAAGTAGACAGAGAGTAGTGGAAAGACTAAAGTGGAAAGACTGTAGTGGACAAAATAAAGTGGATACTATAGTGGAAAGACTAAAGTGAAAAGATTAAAGTGGACAGACTATAGTGGAAAGACAATAGTGAAAAGACTGTAGTGGACAGAATAAAGTGGAGACTACTGTGGAAAGACTAAAGTGGACAGAGAATAGTGGAAAGACTAAAGTGGACAGACTATAGTGGAAAGACGATAGTGGAAAGACTGTAGTGGACAGAATAAAGTGGAGACTATAGTGGAAAGACTAAAGTGGACAGAGAATAGTGGAAAGACTAAAGTGGACAGACTATAGTGGAAAGAATATAGTGGAAAGACTGTAGTGGACAGAATAAAGTGGAGACTATAGTGGAAAGACTAAAGTAGACAGAGAATAGTGGAAAGACTAAAGTGGAAAGACTGTAGTGGACAAAATAAAGTGGAGAGTATAGTGGAAAGACTAAAGTGGACAGAGAATAGTGGAAAGACTAAAGTGGACAGACTATAGTGGAAAGACTATAGTGGAAAGACTGTAGTGGACAGAATAAAGTGGAGAGTATAGTGGAAAGATGAAAGTGGACAGAGAATAGTGGAAAGACTAAAGTGGACAGACTATAGTGGAAAGACTATAGTGGAAAGACTGTAGTGGACAAAATAAAGTGGAGACTATAGTGGAAAGAATAAAGTGGAAAGACTAAAGTGGAAAGACTATAGTGGAAAGACTATAGTGGAAAGACTTTAGTGGACAGAATAAAGTTGAGAGTATAGTGGAAAGACTAAAGTGGACAGAGAATAGTGGAAAGACTAAAGTGGACAGACTATAGTGGAAAGACTATAGTGGAAAGACTGTAGTGGACAGACTAAAGTGGACAGACTATAGTGGAAAGACTATAGTGGAAAGACTGTAGTGGACAGAAGAAAGTGGAGACTATAGTGGAAAGACTAAAGTGGACAGAGAATAGTGGAAAGACTAAAGTGGACAGACTATAGTGGAAAGACCATAGTGGAAAGACTGTAGTGGACAGAATAAAGTGGAGACTATATTGGAAAGAATAAAGTGGACAGAGAATAGTGGAAAGACTAAAGTGGACAGACTATAGTGGAAAGAATATAGTGGAAAGACTGTAGTGGACAGAATAAAGTGGAGACTATAGTGGAAAGACTAAAGTAGACAGAGAATAGTGGAAAGACTAAAGTTGAAAGACTGTAGTGGACAGAATAAAGTGGAGACTATAGTGGAAAGACTAAAGTAGACAGAGAGTAGTGGAAAGACTAAAGTGGAAAGACTGTAGTGGACAAAATAAAGTGGATACTATAGTGGAAAGACTAAAGTGAAAAGACTAAAGTGGACAGAGAATAGTGGAAAGACTAAAGTGGACAGATTATAGTGGAAAGACTATAGTGGAAAGACTGTAGTGGACAAAATAAAGTGGAGAGTATAGTGGAAAGACTAAAGTGGACAGAGAATAGTGGAAATTCTAAAGTGGACAGACTATAGTGGAAAGACTATAGTGGAAAGACTGTAGTGGACAGAATAAAGTGGAGACTAAACTGGAAAGACTAAAGTAGACAGAGAATAGTGGAAAGACTAAAGTGGAAAGACTTTAGTGGACAAAATAAAGTGGAGACTATAGTGGAAAGACTAAAGTGGAAAGACTAAAGTGGAAAGACTATAGTGGAAAGACCATAGTGGAAAGACTGTAGTGGAAAGACTGTAATAAAGTGGACAGAATAAAGTGGAGACTATAGTGGAAAGACTAAAGTGGACAGAAAATAGTGGAAAGACTAAATTGGAAAGACTGTAGTGGACAGAATAAAGTCGAGACTATAGTGGAAAGACTAAAGTGGACAGAGAATAGTGGAAAGACTAAAGTGGAAAGACTGTAGTGGACAGAATAAAGTGGAGACTATAGTGGAAAGACTAAAGTAGACAGAAAATAGTGGAAAGACTAAAGTGGAAAGACTGTAGTGGACAAAATAAAGTGGAGACTATAGTGGAAAGACTAAAGTGGAAAGACTAAAGTGGACAGACTATAGTGGAAAGACTATAGTGGAAAGACTGTAGTGGACAGAATAAAGTGGAGACTATAGTGGAAAGACTAAAGTGGACAGAGAATAGTGGAAAGACTAAAGTGGACAGACTATAGTGGAAAGACTATAGTGAAAATACTGTAGTGGACAGAATAAAGTGGAGACTATAGTGGAAAGACTAAAGTGGACAGAGAATAGTGGAAAGACTAAAGTGGACAGACTATAGTGGAAAGACTAAAGTGGAAAGACTAAAGTGGACAGACTATAGTGGAAAGACTATAGTGGAAAGACTGTATTGGACAGAATAAAGTGGAGAGTATAATGGAAAGACTAAAGTGGACAGAGAATAGTGGAAAGACTAAAGTGGACAGAATATAGTGGAAAGACTATACTGGAAAGACTGTAATGGACAGAATAAAGTGGAGACTATAATGGAAAGACTGAATTGGAAAGACTAAAGTGGATAGACTATAGTGGAAAGAATAAGTGGACAGACTAAAGTGGAAAAACTAAAGTGGAAAGACTAAAGTGGACAGACTATGGAGGAAAGACTATAGTGGAAAGACTGTAGTGGACAGAATAAAGTGGAGACTATAGTGAACAGAATAAAGTGGAAAGACTAAAGTGGAAAGACTAAAGTGGATAGACTATAGTGGAAAGCCTATAGTGGAAAGACTGTAGTGGACAGAATAAAGTGGAGACTATAGTGGAAAGACTGAATTGGAAAGACTAAAGTGGATAGACTATAGTGGAAAGACTATAGTGGACAGACTATAGTGGAAAGACTAAAGTGGACAGACTAAAGTGGAAAGGCTAAAGTGGACAGACTAAAGTGGAAAGACTAAAGTGGAAAGACTAAAGTGGACAGACTATAGTGAAAAGACTATAGTGGAAAGACTGTAGTGGACAGAATAAAGTGGAGAGTATAGTGGAAAGACTAAAGTGGACAGAGAATAGTGGAAAGACTAAAGTGGACAGACTATAGTGGAAAGAATATAGTGGAAAGACTGTAGTGGACAGAATAAAGTGGAGACTATAGTGGAAAGACTAAAGTAGACAGAGAATAGTGGAAAGACTAAAGTTGAAAGACTGTAGTGGACAGAATAAAGTGGAGACTATAGTGGAAAGACTAAAGTAGACAGAGAGTAGTGGAAAGACTAAAGTGGAAAGACTGTAGTGGACAAAATAAAGTGGATACTATAGTGGAAAGACTAAAGTGAAAAGATTAAAGTGGACAGACTATAGTGGAAAGACAATAGTGAAAAGACTGTAGTGGACAGAATAAAGTGGAGACTACTGTGGAAAGACTAAAGTGGACAGAGAATAGTGGAAAGACTAAAGTGGACAGACTATAGTGGAAAGACGATAGTGGAAAGACTGTAGTGGACAGAATAAAGTGGAGACTATAGTGGAAAGACTAAAGTGGACAGAGAATAGTGGAAAGACTAAAGTGGACAGACTATAGTGGAAAGAATATAGTGGAAAGACTGTAGTGGACAGAATAAAGTGGAGACTATAGTGGAAAGACTAAAGTAGACAGAGAATAGTGGAAAGACTAAAGTGGAAAGACTGTAGTGGACAAAATAAAGTGGAGAGTATAGTGGAAAGACTAAAGTGGACAGAGAATAGTGGAAAGACTAAAGTGGACAGACTATAGTGGAAAGACTATAGTGGAAAGACTGTAGTGGACAGAATAAAGTGGAGAGTATAGTGGAAAGATGAAAGTGGACAGAGAATAGTGGAAAGACTAAAGTGGACAGACTATAGTGGAAAGACTATAGTGGAAAGACTGTAGTGGACAAAATAAAGTGGAGACTATAGTGGAAAGAATAAAGTGGAAAGACTAAAGTGGAAAGACTATAGTGGAAAGACTATAGTGGAAAGACTTTAGTGGACAGAATAAAGTTGAGAGTATAGTGGAAAGACTAAAGTGGACAGAGAATAGTGGAAAGACTAAAGTGGACAGACTATAGTGGAAAGACTATAGTGGAAAGACTGTAGTGGACAGACTAAAGTGGACAGACTATAGTGGAAAGACTATAGTGGAAAGACTGTAGTGGACAGAAGAAAGTGGAGACTATAGTGGAAAGACTAAAGTGGACAGAGAATAGTGGAAAGACTAAAGTGGACAGACTATAGTGGAAAGACCATAGTGGAAAGACTGTAGTGGACAGAATAAAGTGGAGACTATATTGGAAAGAATAAAGTGGACAGAGAATAGTGGAAAGACTAAAGTGGACAGACTATAGTGGAAAGAATATAGTGGAAAGACTGTAGTGGACAGAATAAAGTGGAGACTATAGTGGAAAGACTAAAGTAGACAGAGAATAGTGGAAAGACTAAAGTTGAAAGACTGTAGTGGACAGAATAAAGTGGAGACTATAGTGGAAAGACTAAAGTAGACAGAGAGTAGTGGAAAGACTAAAGTGGAAAGACTGTAGTGGACAAAATAAAGTGGATACTATAGTGGAAAGACTAAAGTGAAAAGACTAAAGTGGACAGAGAATAGTGGAAAGACTAAAGTGGACAGATTATAGTGGAAAGACTATAGTGGAAAGACTGTAGTGGACAAAATAAAGTGGAGAGTAT
Organism: Branchinecta sandiegonensis; assembly: GCA_030848855.1. NCBI lineage: Eukaryota > Metazoa > Arthropoda > Branchiopoda > Anostraca > Branchinectidae > Branchinecta > Branchinecta sandiegonensis. The sequence continues at coordinate 321,836 of JAUPMV010000014.1, read as the reverse complement.
AGTGGAAAGACTAAAGTGGACAGAGAATAGTGGAAATTCTAAAGTGGACAGACTATAGTGGAAAGACTATAGTGGAAAGACTGTAGTGGACAGAATAAAGTGGAGACTAAACTGGAAAGACTAAAGTAGACAGAGAATAGTGGAAAGACTAAAGTGGAAAGACTTTAGTGGACAAAATAAAGTGGAGACTATAGTGGAAAGACTAAAGTGGAAAGACTAAAGTGGAAAGACTATAGTGGAAAGACCATAGTGGAAAGACTGTAGTGGACAGAATAAAGTGGAGACTATAGTGGAAAGACTAAAGTGGACAGAGAATAGTGGAAAGACTAAAGTGGACAGACTATAGTGGAAAGACTATAGTGGAAAGACTGTAGTGGACAGAATAAAGTGGAGACTGTAGTGGAAAGACTGAATTGGAAAGACTAAAGTGGATAGACTATAGTGGAAAGACTGAATTGGAAAAGCTAAAGTGGAAAGACTAAAGTGGACAGACTATAGAGGAAAGACTATAGTGGAAAGACTGTAGTGGACAGAATAAAGTGGAGAATATAGTGGACAGAATAAAGTGGAAAGATTAAAGTGGAAAGACTAAAGTGGATAGACTATAGTGGAAAGTCAATAGTGGAAAGACTGTAGTGGACAGAATAAAGTGGAGACTATAGTGGAAAGACTAAAGTGGACAGAGAATAGTGGAAAGACTAAAGTGAACAGACTATAGTGGAAAGACTAAAGTGGACAGACTAAAGTGGAAAGACTAAAGTGGAAAGACTAAAGTGGACAGACTATAGAGGAAAGACTATAGTGGAAAGACTGTTTTGGACAGAATAAAGTGGAGACTATAGTGGAAAGACTAAAGTGGACAGAGAATAGTGGAAAGACTAAAGTGGACAGACTATAGTGGACAGACTATAGTGGAAAGACTGTAGTGGACAGAATAAAGTGGAGACTATAGTGGAAAGACTAAAGTAGACAGAAAATAGTGGAAAGACTAAAGTGGAAAGACTGTAGGTGGACAAAATAAAGTGGAGACTATAGTGGAAAGACTAAAGTGGAAAGACTAAAGTGGACAGACCATAGTGGAAAGACTATAGTGGAAAGACTGTAGTGGACAGAATAAAGTGGAGACTATAGTGGAAAGACTAAAGTGGACAGAGAATAGTGGAAAGACTAAAGTGGACAGACTATAGTGGAAAGACTATAGTGAAAATACTGCTAGTGGACAGAATAAAGTGGAGACTATAGTGGAAAGACTAAAGTGGACAGAGAATAGTGGAAAGACTAAAGTGGACAGACTATAGTGGAAAGACTAAAGTGGAAAGACTAAAGTGGACAGACTATAGTGGAAAGACTATAGTGGAAAGACTGTATTGGACAGAATAAAGTGGAGAGTATAATGGAAAGACTAAAGTGGACAGAGAATAGTGGAAAGGACTAAAGTGGACAGAATATAGTGGAAAGACTATACTGGAAAGACTGTAATGGACAGAATAAAGTGGAGACTATAATGGAAAGACTGAATTGGAAAGACTAAAGTGGATAGACTATAGTGGAAAGAATAAGTGGACAGACTAAAGTGGAAAAACTAAAGTGGAAAGACTAAAGTGGACAGACTATGGAGGAAAGACTATAGTGGAAAGACTGTAGTGGACAGAATAAAGTGGAGACTATAGTGAACAGAATAAAGTGGAAAGACTAAAGTGGAAAGACTAAAGTGGATAGACTATAGTGGAAAGCCTATAGTGGAAAGACTGTAGTGGACAGAATAAAGTGGAGACTATAGTGGAAAGACTGAATTGGAAAGACTAAAGTGGATAGACTATAGTGGAAAGACTATAGTGGACAGACTATAGTGGAAAGACTAAAGTGGACAGACTAAAGTGGAAAGGCTAAAGTGGACAGACTAAAGTGGAAAGACTAAAGTGGAAAGACTAAAGTGGACAGACTATAGTGAAAAGACTATAGTGGAAAGACTGTAGTGGACAGAATAAAGTGGAGAGTATAGTGGAAAGACTAAAGTGGACAGAGAATAGTGGAAAGACTAAAGTGGACAGGACTATAGTGGAAAGAATATAGTGGAAAGACTGTAGTGGACAGAATAAAGTGGAGACTATAGTGGAAAGACTAAAGTAGACAGAGAATAGTGGAAAGACTAAAGTTGAAAGACTGTAGTGGACAGAATAAAGTGGAGACTATAGTGGAAAGACTAAAGTAGACAGAGAGTAGTGGAAAGACTAAAGTGGAAAGACTGTAGTGGACAAAATAAAGTGGATACTATAGTGGAAAGACTAAAGTGAAAAGATTAAAGTGGACAGACTATAGTGGAAAGACAATAGTGAAAAGACTGTAGTGGACAGAATAAAGTGGAGACTACTGTGGAAAGACTAAAGTGGACAGAGAATAGTGGAAAGACTAAAGTGGACAGACTATAGTGGAAAGACGATAGTGGAAAGACTGTAGTGGACAGAATAAAGTGGAGACTATAGTGGAAAGACTAAAGTGGACAGAGAATAGTGGAAAGACTAAAGTGGACAGACTATAGTGGAAAGAATATAGTGGAAAGACTGTAGTGGACAGAATAAAGTGGAGACTATAGTGGAAAGACTAAAGTAGACAGAGAATAGTGGAAAGACTAAAGTGGAAAGACTGTAGTGGACAAAATAAAGTGGAGAGTATAGTGGAAAGACTAAAGTGGACAGAGAATAGTGGAAAGACTAAAGTGGACAGACTATAGTGGAAAGACTATAGTGGAAAGACTGTAGTGGACAGAATAAAGTGGAGAGTATAGTGGAAAGATGAAAGTGGACAGAGAATAGTGGAAAGACTAAAGTGGACAGACTATAGTGGAAAGACTATAGTGGAAAGACTGTAGTGGACAAAATAAAGTGGAGACTATAGTGGAAAGAATAAAGTGGAAAGACTAAAGTGGAAAGACTATAGTGGAAAGACTATAGTGGAAAGACTTTAGTGGACAGAATAAAGTTGAGAGTATAGTGGAAAGACTAAAGTGGACAGAGAATAGTGGAAAGACTAAAGTGGACAGACTATAGTGGAAAGACTATAGTGGAAAGACTGTAGTGGACAGACTAAAGTGGACAGACTATAGTGGAAAGACTATAGTGGAAAGACTGTAGTGGACAGAAGAAAGTGGAGACTATAGTGGAAAGACTAAAGTGGACAGAGAATAGTGGAAAGACTAAAGTGGACAGACTATAGTGGAAAGACCATAGTGGAAAGACTGTAGTGGACAGAATAAAGTGGAGACTGTAGTGGAAAGACTGAATTGGAAAGACTAAAGTGGATAGACTATAGTGGAAAGACTGAATTGGAAAAGCTAAAGTGGAAAGACTAAAGTGGACAGACTATAGAGGAAAGACTATAGTGGAAAGACTGTAGTGGACAGAATAAAGTGGAGAATATAGTGGACAGAATAAAGTGGAAAGATTAAAGTGGAAAGACTAAAGTGGATAGACTATAGTGGAAAGTCAATAGTGGAAAGACTGTAGTGGACAGAATAAAGTGGAGACTATAGTGGAAAGACTAAAGTGGACAGAGAATAGTGGAAAGACTAAAGTGAACAGACTATAGTGGAAAGACTAAAGTGGACAGACTAAAGTGGAAAGACTAAAGTGGAAAGACTAAAGTGGACAGACTATAGAGGAAAGACTATAGTGGAAAGACTGTTTTGGACAGAATAAAGTGGAGACTATAGTGGAAAGACTAAAGTGGACAGAGAATAGTGGAAAGACTAAAGTGGACAGACTATAGTGGACAGACTATAGTGGAAAGACTGTAGTGGACAGAATAAAGTGGAGACTATAGTGGAAAGACTAAAGTAGACAGAAAATAGTGGAAAGACTAAAGTGGAAAGACTGTAGTGGACAAAATAAAGTGGAGACTATAGTGGAAAGACTAAAGTGGAAAGACTAAAGTGGACAGACTATAGTGGAAAGACTATAGTGGAAAGACTGTAGTGGACAGAATAAAGTGGAGACTATAGTGGAAAGACTAAAGTGGACAGAGAATAGTGGAAAGACTAAAGTGGACAGACTATAGTGGAAAGACTATAGTGAAAATACTGTAGTGGACAGAATAAAGTGGAGACTATAGTGGAAAGACTAAAGTGGACAGAGAATAGTGGAAAGACTAAAGTGGACAGACTATAGTGGAAAGACTAAAGTGGAAAGACTAAAGTGGACAGACTATAGTGGAAAGACTATAGTGGAAAGACTGTATTGGACAGAATAAAGTGGAGAGTATAATGGAAAGACTAAAGTGGACAGAGAATAGTGGAAAGACTAAAGTGGACAGAATATAGTGGAAAGACTATACTGGAAAGACTGTAATGGACAGAATAAAGTGGAGACTATAATGGAAAGACTGAATTGGAAAGACTAAAGTGGATAGACTATAGTGGAAAGAATAAGTGGACAGACTAAAGTGGAAAAACTAAAGTGGAAAGACTAAAGTGGACAGACTATGGAGGAAAGACTATAGTGGAAAGACTGTAGTGGACAGAATAAAGTGGAGACTATAGTGAACAGAATAAAGTGGAAAGACTAAAGTGGAAAGACTAAAGTGGATAGACTATAGTGGAAAGCCTATAGTGGAAAGACTGTAGTGGACAGAATAAAGTGGAGACTATAGTGGAAAGACTGAATTGGAAAGACTAAAGTGGATAGACTATAGTGGAAAGACTATAGTGGACAGACTATAGTGGAAAGACTAAAGTGGACAGACTAAAGTGGAAAGGCTAAAGTGGACAGACTAAAGTGGAAAGACTAAAGTGGAAAGACTAAAGTGGACAGACTATAGTGAAAAGACTATAGTGGAAAGACTGTAGTGGACAGAATAAAGTGGAGAGTATAGTGGAAAGACTAAAGTGGACAGAGAATAGTGGAAAGACTAAAGTGGACAGACTATAGTGGAAAGAATATAGTGGAAAGACTGTAGTGGACAGAATAAAGTGGAGACTATAGTGGAAAGACTAAAGTAGACAGAGAATAGTGGAAAGACTAAAGTTGAAAGACTGTAGTGGACAGAATAAAGTGGAGACTATAGTGGAAAGACTAAAGTAGACAGAGAGTAGTGGAAAGACTAAAGTGGAAAGACTGTAGTGGACAAAATAAAGTGGATACTATAGTGGAAAGACTAAAGTGAAAAGATTAAAGTGGACAGACTATAGTGGAAAGACAATAGTGAAAAGACTGTAGTGGACAGAATAAAGTGGAGACTACTGTGGAAAGACTAAAGTGGACAGAGAATAGTGGAAAGACTAAAGTGGACAGACTATAGTGGAAAGACGATAGTGGAAAGACTGTAGTGGACAGAATAAAGTGGAGACTATAGTGGAAAGACTAAAGTGGACAGAGAATAGTGGAAAGACTAAAGTGGACAGACTATAGTGGAAAGAATATAGTGGAAAGACTGTAGTGGACAGAATAAAGTGGAGACTATAGTGGAAAGACTAAAGTAGACAGAGAATAGTGGAAAGACTAAAGTGGAAAGACTGTAGTGGACAAAATAAAGTGGAGAGTATAGTGGAAAGACTAAAGTGGACAGAGAATAGTGGAAAGACTAAAGTGGACAGACTATAGTGGAAAGACTATAGTGGAAAGACTGTAGTGGACAGAATAAAGTGGAGAGTATAGTGGAAAGATGAAAGTGGACAGAGAATAGTGGAAAGACTAAAGTGGACAGACTATAGTGGAAAGACTATAGTGGAAAGACTGTAGTGGACAAAATAAAGTGGAGACTATAGTGGAAAGAATAAAGTGGAAAGACTAAAGTGGAAAGACTATAGTGGAAAGACTATAGTGGAAAGACTTTAGTGGACAGAATAAAGTTGAGAGTATAGTGGAAAGACTAAAGTGGACAGAGAATAGTGGAAAGACTAAAGTGGACAGACTATAGTGGAAAGACTATAGTGGAAAGACTGTAGTGGACAGACTAAAGTGGACAGACTATAGTGGAAAGACTATAGTGGAAAGACTGTAGTGGACAGAAGAAAGTGGAGACTATAGTGGAAAGACTAAAGTGGACAGAGAATAGTGGAAAGACTAAAGTGGACAGACTATAGTGGAAAGACCATAGTGGAAAGACTGTAGTGGACAGAATAAAGTGGAGACTATATTGGAAAGAATAAAGTGGACAGAGAATAGTGGAAAGACTAAAGTGGACAGACTATAGTGGAAAGAATATAGTGGAAAGACTGTAGTGGACAGAATAAAGTGGAGACTATAGTGGAAAGACTAAAGTAGACAGAGAATAGTGGAAAGACTAAAGTTGAAAGACTGTAGTGGACAGAATAAAGTGGAGACTATAGTGGAAAGACTAAAGTAGACAGAGAGTAGTGGAAAGACTAAAGTGGAAAGACTGTAGTGGACAAAATAAAGTGGATACTATAGTGGAAAGACTAAAGTGAAAAGACTAAAGTGGACAGACTATAGTGGAAAGACTATAGTGAAAAGACTGTAGTGGACAGAATAAAGTGGAGACTATACTGGAAAGACTAAAGTGGACAGAGAATAGTGGAAAGACTAAAGTGGACAGACTATAGTGGAAAGACTATAGTGGAAAGACTGTAGTGGACAGAATAAAGTGGAGACTATAGTGGAAAGACTAAAGTGGACAGAGAATAGTGGAAAGACTAAAGTGGACAGATGATAGTGGAAAGTCTATAGTGGAAAGACTGTAGTGGACAGAATGAAGTGGAGACTATAGTGGAAAGAATAAAGTGGACAGAGAATAGTGGAAAGACTAAAGTGGACAGACTATAGTGGAAAGACTATAGTGGACAGACTAAAGTGGAAAGACTAAAGTGGAAAGACTAAAGTGGACAGACTATAGTGGAAAGACTATAGTGGAAAGACTGTAGTGGACAAAATAAAGTGGAGAGTATAGTGGAAAGACTAAAGTGGACAGAGAATAGTGGAAAGTCTAAAGTGGACAGACTATAGTGGAAAGACTATAGTGGAAAGACTGTAGTGGACAGAATAAAGTGGAGACTATAGTGGAAAGACTAAAGTAGACAGAGAATAGTGGAAAGACTAAAGTGGAAAGACTGTAGTGGACAAAATAATGTGGAGACTATAGTGGAAAGACTAAAGTGGAAAGACTAAAGTGGAAAGACTATAGTGGAAAGACCATAGTGGAAAGACTGTAGTGGACAGAATAAAGTGGAGACTATAGTGGAAAGACTAAAGTGGACAGAGAATAGTGGAAAGACTAAAGTGGACAGACTATAGTGGAAAGACTATAGTGGAAAGACTGTAGTGGACAGAATAAAGTGGAGACTGTAGTGGAAAGACTGAATTGGAAAGACTAAAGTGGATAGACTATAGTGGAAAGACTGAATTGGAAAAGCTAAATTGGAAAGACTAAAGTGGACAGACTATAGAGGAAAGACTATAGTGGAAAGACTGTAGTGGACAGAATAAAGTGGAGAATATAGTGGACAGAATAAAGTGGAAAGACTAAAGTGGAAAGACTAAAGTGGATAGACTATAGTGGAAAGTCAATAGTGGAAAGACTGTAGTGGACAGAATAAAGTGGAGACTATAGTGGAAAGACTAAAGTGGACAGAGAATAGTGGAAAGACTAAAGTGGACAGACTATAGTGGAAAGACTAAAGTGGACAGACTAAAGTGGAAAGACTAAAGTGGAAAGACTAAAGTGGACAGACTATAGAGGAAAGACTATAGTGGAAAGACTGTAGTGGACAGAATAAAGTGGAGACTGTAGTGGAAAGACTAAAGTGGACAGAGAATAGTGGAAAGACTAAAGTGGACAGACTATAGTGGAAAGACTAGAGTGGAAAGACTGTAGTGGACAGAATAAAGTGGAGACTATAGTGGAAAGACTAAAGTAGACAGAGAATAGTGGAAAGACTAAAGTGGAAAGACTGTAGTGGACAAAATAAAGTGGAGACTATAGTGGAAAGACTAAAGTGGAAAGACTAAAGTGGACAGACTATAGTGGAAAGACTATAGTGGAAAGACTGTAGTGGACGGAATAAAGTGGAGACTCTAGTGGAAAGACTAAAATGGACAGAGAATAGTGGAAAGACTAAAGTGGACAGACTATAGTGGAAAGACTATAGTGGAAAGACTGAAGTGGACAGAATTAAGTGGAGACTATAGTGGAAAGACTAAAGTGGACAGAGAATAGTGGAAAGACTAAAGTGGAAAGACTTTAGTGGACAGAATAAAGTGGAGACTATAGTGGAAAGACTAAAGTGGAAAGACTAAAGTGGACAGACTATAGTGGAGAGACTATAATGGAAAGACTGTAGTGGACAGAATAAAGTGGAGACTATAGTGGAAAGACTAAAGTGGACAGAGAGTATTGGAAAGACTAAAGTGGAAAGACTGTAGTGGACAGAATAAAGTGGAGACTATAGTGGAAAGACTAAAGTGGAAAGAATAAAGCGGACAGACTATAGTGGAAAGACTATAGTGGAAAGACTATAGTGGAAAGACTATAGTGGAAAGACTGTAGTGGACAGAATAAAGTGGAGACTATAGTGGAAAGACTAAAGTGGAAAGACTAAAGTGGACAGACTATAGTGGAAAGACTGTAGTGGACAGAATAAAGTGGAGACTATAGTGGAAAGACTAAAGTGGACAGAAAATAGTGGAAAGACTAAATTGGAAAGACTGTAGTGGACAGAATAAAGTCGAGACTATAGTGGAAAGACTAAAGTGGACAGAGAATAGTGGAAAGACTAAAGTGGAAAGACTGTAGTGGACAGATTAAAGTGGAGAGTATAGTGGAAAGACTAAAGTGGAAAGACTAAAGTGGACAGACTATAGTGGAAAGACTAAAGTGGACAGACGATAGTGGAAAGACTGAAGTGGAAAGACTCAGTGGACAAACTAAAGCTTAAAAACTGAAGTGGAGAGAATAAAGTGGAAAGACTAAAGTGGAAAGACTAAATTGGACAGACTCTAGTGGAAAGACTGAAGTGGAAAGACTAAAGTGGACAGACTATAGTGGAAAGACTGAAGTGGAAAGACTCAGTGGACAGACTAAAGTGTACACACTGCAGTGGACAGAATAAAGTGGAAAGACTAAAGTGGAAAGACTAAAGTCGACAGACTATAGTGGAAAGACTAAAGTGGACAGACTAAAGTGGAAAGACTAAAGTGGAAAGACTGAAGTGGACAGACTATAGTGGAAAGACTATAGTGGAAAGACTGTAGTGGAAAGAATAAAGTGGAGACTATAGTGGAAAGACTAAAGTGGACAGAGAATAGTGGAAAGACTAAAGTGGAAAGACTGTAGTGGACAGAATAAAGTGGAGACCATAGTGGAAAGACTAAAGTGGAAAGACTAAAGTGGACAGACTAGAGTGGAAAGACTATAGTGGAAAGACTAAAGTGGACAGACTATAGTGGAAAGACTATATTGGAAAGACTGTAGTAGACAGAATAAAGTGGAGACTATAGTGGAAAGACTAAATTGGACAGAGAATAGTGGAAAGACTAAAGTGGAAAGACTGTAGTGGACAGACTATAGTGGAAAGACTGTAGTGGACAGAATAAAGTGGAGACTATAGTGGAAAGACTAAAGTGGACAGAGAATAGTGGAAAGACTAAAGTGGACAGACTATAGTGGAAAGACTATAGTGGAAAGACTAAAGTGGACAGACTATAGTGGAAAGACTGTAGTGGACAGAATAAAGTGGAGACTATAGTGGAAAGACTAAAGTGGACAGAGAATAGTGGAAAGACTAAAGTGGACAGACTATAGTGGAAAGACTATAGTGGAAAGACTGAAGTGGACAGAATAAAGTGGAGACTATAGTGGAAAGACTAAAGTGGAAAGACTAAAGGGGAGACTATAGTGGAAAGACTGTAGTGGACAGAATAAAGTGGAGACTATAGTGGAAAGACTAAAGTGGACAGAATAAAGTGGAGACCATAGTGGAAAGAGTAAACTGGAAAGACTAAAGTGGACAGACTAGAGTGGAAAGACTATAGTGGAAAGACTGAAGTGGACAGAATAAAGTGGAGACTAGAGTGGAAAGACTATAGTGGAAAGACTAAAGTGGACAGAGAATAGTGGAAAGACTAAAGTGGACAGACTATAGTGGAAAGACTATAGTGGAAAGACTGTAGTGGACAGAATAAAGTGGAGACTATAGTGGAAAGACTAAAGTGGACAGAGAATAGTGGAAAGACTAAAGTGGACAGATTATAGTGGAAAGTCTATAGTGGAAAGACTGTAGTGGACAGAATGAAGTGGAGACTATAGTGGAAAGAAGAAAGTGGACAGAGAATAGTGGAAAGACTAAAGTGGACAGACTATAGTGGAAAGACTATAGTGGACAGACTAAAGTGGAAAGACTAAAGTGGAAAGACTAAAGTGGACAGACGATAGTGGAAAGACAATAGTGGAAAGACTGTAGTGGACAAAATAAAGTGGAGAGTATAGTGAAAGACTAAAGTGGACAGAGAATAGTGGAAAGTCTAAAGTGGACAGACTATAGTGGAAAGACTAAAGTGGAAAGACTGTAGTGGACAGAATAAAGTGGAGACTATACTGGAAAGACTAAAGTAGACAGAGAATAGTGGAAAGACTAAAGTGGAAAGACTTTAGTGGACAAAATAAAGTGGAGACTATAGTGGAAAGACTAAAGTGGAAAGACTAAAGTGGAAAGACTATAGTGGAAAGACCATAGTGGAAAGACTGTAGTGGACAGAATAAAGTGGAGACTATAGTGGAAAGACTAAAGTGGACAGAGAATAGTGGAAAGACTAAAGTGGACAGACTATAGTGGAAAGACTATAGTGGAAAGACTGTAGTGGACAGAATAAAGTGGAGACTGTAGTGGAAAGACTGAATTGGAAAGACTAAAGTGGATAGACTATAGTGGAAAGACTGAATTGGAAAAGCTAAAGTGGAAAGACTAAAGTGGACAGACTATAGAGGAAAGACTATAGTGGAAAGACTGTAGTGGACAGAATAAAGTGGAGAATATAGTGGACAGAATAAAGTGAAAAGACTAAAGTTGACAGACTATAGTGGAAAGACTATAGTGAAAAGACTGTAGTGGACAGAATAAAGTGGAGACTATAGTGGAAAGACTGAATTGGAAAGACTAAAGTGGAAAGACTAAAGTGGACAGACTATAGTGAAAAGACTATAGTGGAAAGACTGTAGTGGACAGAATAAAGTGGAGAGTATAGTGGAAAGACTAAAGTGGACAGAGAATAGTGGAAAGACTAAAGTGGACAGACTATAGTGGAAAGACTATAGTGGAAAGACTGTAGTGGACAGAATAAAGTGGAGACTGTAGTGGAAAGACTGAATTGGAAAGACTAAAGTGGAAAGACTAAAGTGGACAGACTATAGTGAAAAGACTATAGTGGAAAGACTGTAGTGGACAGAATAAAGTGGAGAGTATAGTGGAAAGACTAAAGTGGACAGAGAATAGTGGAAAGACTAAAGTGGACAGACTATAGTGGAAAGAATATAGTGGAAAGACTGTTGTGGACAGAATAAAGTGGAGACTATAGTGGAAAGACTAAAGTAGACAGAGAATAGTGGAAAGACTAAAGTTGAAAGACTGTAGTGGACAGAATAAAGTGGAGACTAAAGTGGAAAGACTAAAGTAGACAGAGAGTAGTGGAAAGACTAAAGTGGAAAGACTGTAGTGGACAAAATAAAGTGGATACTATAGTGGAAAGACTAAAGTGAAAAGACTAAAGTGGACAGACTATAGTGGAAAGACTATAGTGAAAAGACTGTAGTGGACAGAATAAAGTGGAGACTATAGTGGAAAGACTAAAGTGGACAGAGAATAGTGGAAAGACTAAAGTGGACAGACTATAGTGGAAAGACTATAGTGGAAAGACTGTAGTGGACAGAATAAAGTGGAGACTATAGTGGAAAGACTAAAGTGGACAGAGAATAGTGGAAAGACTAAAGTGGACAGATTATAGTGGAAAGACTATAGTGGAAAGACTGTAGTGGACAAAATAAAGTGGAGAGTATAGTGGAAAGACTAAAGTGGACAGAGAATAGTGGAAAGTCTAAAGTGGACAGACTATAGTGGAAAGACTATAGTGGAAAGACTGTAGTGGACAGAATAAAGTGGAGACTAAACTGGAAAGACTAAAGTAGACAGAGAATAGTGGAAAGACTAAAGTGGAAAGACTTTAGTGGACAAAATAAAGTGGAGACTATAGTGGAAAGACTAAAGTGGAAAGACTATAGTGGAAAGACCATAGTGGAAAGACTGTAGTGGACAGAATAAAGTGGAGACTATAGTGGAAAGACTAAAGTGGACAGAGAATAGTGGAAAGACTAAAGTGGACAGACTATAGTGGAAAGACTATAGTGGAAAGACTGTAGTGGACAGAATAAAGTGGAGACTGTAGTGGAAAGACTGAATTGGAAAGACTAAAGTGGATAGACTATAGTGGAAAGACTGAATTGGAAAAGCTAAAGTGGAAAGACTAAAGTGGACAGACTATAGAGGAAAGACTATAGTGGAAAGACTGTAGTGGACAGAATAAAGTGGAGAATATAGTGGACAGAATAAAGTGGAAAGACTAAAGTGGAAAGACTAAAGTGGATAGACTATAGTGGAAAGTCAATAGTGGAAAGACTGTAGTGGACAGAATAAAGTGGAGACTATAGTGGAAAGACTAAAGTGGACAGAGAATAGTGGAAAGACTAAAGTGAACAGACTATAGTGGAAAGACTAAAGTGGACAGACTAAAGTGGAAAGACTAAAGTGGAAAGACTAAAGTGGACAGACTATAGAGGAAAGACTATAGTGGACAGAGAATAGTGGAAAGACTAAAGTGGACAGACTATAGTGGAAAGACCATAGTGGAAAGACTGTAGTGGACAGAATAAAGTGGAGACTATATTGGAAAGAATAAAGTGGACAGAGAATAGTGGAAAGACTAAAGTGGACAGACTATAGTGGAAAGAATATAGTGGAAAGACTGTAGTGGACAGAATAAAGTGGAGACTATAGTGGAAAGACTAAAGTAGACAGAGAATAGTGGAAAGACTAAAGTTGAAAGACTGTAGTGGACAGAATAAAGTGGAGACTATAGTGGAAAGACTAAAGTAGACAGAGAGTAGTGGAAAGACTAAAGTGGAAAGACTGTAGTGGACAAAATAAAGTGGATACTATAGTGGAAAGACTAAAGTGAAAAGATTAAAGTGGACAGACTCTAGTGGAAAGACTATAGTGAAAAGACTGTAGTGGACAGAATAAAGTGGAGACTATACTGGAAAGACTAAAGTGGACAGAGAATAGTGGAAAGACTAAAGTGGACAGACTATAGTGGAAAGACTATAGTGGAAAGACTGTAGTGGACAGAATAAAGTGGAGACTATAGTGGAAAGACTAAAGTGGACAGAGAATAGTGGAAAGACTAAAGTGGACAGATGATAGTGGAAAGTCTATAGTGGAAAGACTGTAGTGGACAGAATGAAGTGGAGACTATAGTGGAAAGAATAAAGTGGACAGAGAATAGTGGAAAGACTAAAGTGGACAGACTATAGTGGAAAGACTATAGTGGACAGACTAAAGTGGAAAGACTAAAGTGGAAAGACTAAAGTGGACAGACTATAGTGGAAAGACTATAGTGGAAAGACTGTAGTGGACAAAATAAAGTGGAGAGTATAGTGGAAAGACTAAAGTGGACAGAGAATAGTGGAAAGTCTAAAGTGGACAGACTATAGTGGAAAGACTATAGTGGAAAGACTGTAGTGGACAGAATAAAGTGGAGACTATAGTGGAAAGACTAAAGTAGACAGAGAATAGTGGAAAGACTAAAGTGGAAAGACTGTAGTGGACAAAATAATGTGGAGACTATAGTGGAAAGACTAAAGTGGAAAGACTATAGTGGAAAGACCATAGTGGAAAGACTGTAGTGGACAGAATAAAGTGGAGACTATAGTGGAAAGACTAAAGTGGACAGAGAATAGTGGAAAGACTAAATTGGACAGACTATAGTGGAAAGACTATAGTGGAAAGACTGTAGTGGACAGAATAAAGTGGAGACTGTAGTGGAAAGACTGAATTGGAAAGACTAAAGTGGATAGACTATAGTGGAAAGACTGAATTGGAAAAGCTAAATTGGAAAGACTAAAGTGGACAGACTATAGAGGAAAGACTATAGTGGAAAGACTGTAGTGGACAGAATAAAGTGGAGAATATAGTGGACAGAATAAAGTGGAAAGACTAAAGTGGAAAGACTAAAGTGGATAGACTATAGTGGAAAGTCAATAGTGGAAAGACTGTAGTGGACAGAATAAAGTGGAGACTATAGTGGAAAGACTGAATTGGAAAGACTAAAGTGGATAGACTATAGTGGAAAGGCTAAAGTGGACAGAATAAAGTGGAGACCATAGTGGAAAGAGTAAACTGGAAAGACTAAAGTGGACAGACTAGAGTGGAAAGACTATAGTGGAAAGACTGAAGTGGACAGAATAAAGTGGAGACTAGAGTGGAAAGACTATAGTGGAAAGACTAAAGTGGACAGAGAATAGTGGAAAGACTAAAGTGGACAGACTATAGTGGAAAGACTATAGTGGAAAGACTGTAGTGGACAGAATAAAGTGGAGACTATAGTGGAAAGACTAAAGTGGACAGAGAATAGTGGAAAGACTAAAGTGGACAGATTATAGTGGAAAGTCTATAGTGGAAAGACTGTAGTGGACAGAATGAAGTGGAGACTATAGTGGAAAGAAGAAAGTGGACAGAGAATAGTGGAAAGACTAAAGTGGACAGACTATAGTGGAAAGACTATAGTGGACAGACTAAAGTGGAAAGACTAAAGTGGAAAGACTAAAGTGGACAGACGATAGTGGAAAGACTATAGTGGAAAGACTGTAGTGGACAAAATAAAGTGGAGAGTATAGTGAAAGACTAAAGTGGACAGAGAATAGTGGAAAGTCTAAAGTGGACAGACTATAGTGGAAAGACTAAAGTGGAAAGACTGTAGTGGACAGAATAAAGTGGAGACTATACTGGAAAGACTAAAGTAGACAGAGAATAGTGGAAAGACTAAAGTGGAAAGACTTTAGTGGACAAAATAAAGTGGAGACTATAGTGGAAAGACTAAAGTGGAAAGACTAAAGTGGAAAGACTATAGTGGAAAGACCATAGTGGAAAGACTGTAGTGGACAGAATAAAGTGGAGACTATAGTGGAAAGACTAAAGTGGACAGAGAATAGTGGAAAGACTAAAGTGGACAGACTATAGTGGAAAGACTATAGTGGAAAGACTGTAGTGGACAGAATAAAGTGGAGACTGTAGTGGAAAGACTGAATTGGAAAGACTAAAGTGGATAGACTATAGTGGAAAGACTGAATTGGAAAAGCTAAAGTGGAAAGACTAAAGTGGACAGACTATAGAGGAAAGACTATAGTGGAAAGACTGTAGTGGACAGAATAAAGTGGAGAATATAGTGGACAGAATAAAGTGAAAAGACTAAAGTTGACAGACTATAGTGGAAAGACTATAGTGAAAAGACTGTAGTGGACAGAATAAAGTGGAGACTATAGTGGAAAGACTGAATTGGAAAGACTAAAGTGGAAAGACTAAAGTGGACAGACTATAGTGAAAAGACTATAGTGGAAAGACTGTAGTGGACAGAATAAAGTGGAGAGTATAGTGGAAAGACTAAAGTGGACAGAGAATAGTGGAAAGACTAAAGTGGACAGACTATAGTGGAAAGACTATAGTGGAAAGACTGTAGTGGACAGAATAAAGTGGAGACTGTAGTGGAAAGACTGAATTGGAAAGACTAAAGTGGAAAGACTAAAGTGGACAGACTATAGTGAAAAGACTATAGTGGAAAGACTGTAGTGGACAGAATAAAGTGGAGAGTATAGTGGAAAGACTAAAGTGGACAGAGAATAGTGGAAAGACTAAAGTGGACAGACTATAGTGGAAAGAATATAGTGGAAAGACTGTTGTGGACAGAATAAAGTGGAGACTATAGTGGAAAGACTAAAGTAGACAGAGAATAGTGGAAAGACTAAAGTTGAAAGACTGTAGTGGACAGAATAAAGTGGAGACTAAAGTGGAAAGACTAAAGTAGACAGAGAGTAGTGGAAAGACTAAAGTGGAAAGACTGTAGTGGACAAAATAAAGTGGATACTATAGTGGAAAGACTAAAGTGAAAAGACTAAAGTGGACAGACTATAGTGGAAAGACTATAGTGAAAAGACTGTAGTGGACAGAATAAAGTGGAGACTATAGTGGAAAGACTAAAGTGGACAGAGAATAGTGGAAAGACTAAAGTGGACAGACTATAGTGGAAAGACTATAGTGGAAAGACTGTAGTGGACAGAACAAAGTGGAGACTATAGTGGAAAGACTAAAGTGGACAGAGAATAGTGGAAAGACTAAAGTGGACAGATTATAGTGGAAAGACTATAGTGGAAAGACTGTAGTGGACAAAATAAAGTGGAGAGTATAGTGGAAAGACTAAAGTGGACAGAGAATAGTGGAAAGTCTAAAGTGGACAGACTATAGTGGAAAGACTATAGTGGAAAGACTGTAGTGGACAGAATAAAGTGGAGACTAAACTGGAAAGACTAAAGTAGACAGAGAATAGTGGAAAGACTAAAGTGGAAAGACTTTAGTGGACAAAATAAAGTGGAGACTATAGTGGAAAGACTAAAGTGGAAAGACTATAGTGGAAAGACCATAGTGGAAAGACTGTAGTGGACAGAATAAAGTGGAGACTATAGTGGAAAGACTAAAGTGGACAGAGAATAGTGGAAAGACTAAAGTGGACAGACTATAGTGGAAAGACTATAGTGGAAAGACTGTAGTGGACAGAATAAAGTGGAGACTGTAGTGGAAAGACTGAATTGGAAAGACTAAAGTGGATAGACTATAGTGGAAAGACTGAATTGGAAAAGCTAAAGTGGAAAGACTAAAGTGGACAGACTATAGAGGAAAGACTATAGTGGAAAGACTGTAGTGGACAGAATAAAGTGGAGAATATAGTGGACAGAATAAAGTGGAAAGACTAAAGTGGAAAGACTAAAGTGGATAGACTATAGTGGAAAGTCAATAGTGGAAAGACTGTAGTGGACAGAATAAAGTGGAGACTATAGTGGAAAGACTAAAGTGGACAGAGAATAGTGGAAAGACTAAAGTGAACAGACTATAGTGGAAAGACTAAAGTGGACAGACTAAAGTGGAAAGACTAAAGTGGAAAGACTAAAGTGGACAGACTATAGAGGAAAGACTATAGTGGACAGAGAATAGTGGAAAGACTAAAGTGGACAGACTATAGTGGAAAGACCATAGTGGAAAGACTGTAGTGGACAGAATAAAGTGGAGACTATATTGGAAAGAATAAAGTGGACAGAGAATAGTGGAAAGACTAAAGTGGACAGACTATAGTGGAAAGAATATAGTGGAAAGACTGTAGTGGACAGAATAAAGTGGAGACTATAGTGGAAAGACTAAAGTAGACAGAGAATAGTGGAAAGACTAAAGTTGAAAGACTGTAGTGGACAGAATAAAGTGGAGACTATAGTGGAAAGACTAAAGTAGACAGAGAGTAGTGGAAAGACTAAAGTGGAAAGACTGTAGTGGACAAAATAAAGTGGATACTATAGTGGAAAGACTAAAGTGAAAAGATTAAATTGGACAGACTCTAGTGGAAAGACTATAGTGAAAAGACTGTAGTGGACAGAATAAAGTGGAGACTATACTGGAAAGACTAAAGTGGACAGAGAATAGTGGAAAGACTAAAGTGGACAGACTATAGTGGAAAGACTATAGTGGAAAGACTGTAGTGGACAGAATAAAGTGGAGACTATAGTGGAAAGACTAAAGTGGACAGAGAATAGTGGAAAGACTAAAGTGGACAGATGATAGTGGAAAGTCTATAGTGGAAAGACTGTAGTGGACAGAATGAAGTGGAGACTATAGTGGAAAGAATAAAGTGGACAGAGAATAGTGGAAAGACTAAAGTGGACAGACTATAGTGGAAAGACTATAGTGGACAGACTAAAGTGGAAAGACTAAAGTGGAAAGACTAAAGTGGACAGACTATAGTGGAAAGACTATAGTGGAAAGACTGTAGTGGACAAAATAAAGTGGAGAGTATAGTGGAAAGACTAAAGTGGACAGAGAATAGTGGAAAGTCTAAAGTGGACAGACTATAGTGGAAAGACTATAGTGGAAAGACTGCAGTGGACAGAATAAAGTGGAGACTATAGTGGAAAGACTAAAGTAGACAGAGAATAGTGGAAAGACTAAAGTGGAAAGACTGTAGTGGACAAAATAATGTGGAGACTATAGTGGAAAGACTAAAGTGGAAAGACTAAAGTGGAAAGACTATAGTGGAAAGACCATAGTGGAAAGACTGTAGTGGACAGAATAAAGTGGAGACTATAGTGGAAAGACTAAAGTGGACAGAGAATAGTGGAAAGACTAAATTGGACAGACTATAGTGGAAAGACTGTAGTGGACAGAATAAAGTGGAGACTGTAGTGGAAAGACTGAATTGGAAAGACTAAAGTGGATAGACTATAGTGGAAAGACTGAATTGGAAAAGCTAAATTGGAAAGACTAAAGTGGACAGACTATAGAGGAAAGACTATAGTGGAAAGACTGTAGTGGACAGAATAAAGTGGAGAATATAGTGGACAGAATAAAGTGGAAAGACTAAAGTGGAAAGACTAAAGTGGATAGACTATAGTGGAAAGTCAATAGTGGAAAGACTGTAGTGGACAGAATAAAGTGGAGACTATAGTGGAAAGACTAAAGTGGACAGAGAATAGTGGAAAGACTAAAGTGGACAGACTATAGTGGAAAGACTAAAGTGGACAGACTAAAGTGGAAAGACTAAAGTGGAAAGACTAAAGTGGACAGACTATAGAGGAAAGACTATAGTGGAAAGACTGTAGTGGACAGAATAAAGTGAAGACTGTAGTGGAAAGACTAAAGTGGACAGAGAATAGTGGAAAGACTAAAGTGGACAGACTATAGTGGAAAGACTAGAGTGGAAAGACTGTAGTGGACAGAATAAAGTGGAGACTATAGTGGAAAGACTAAAGTAGACAGAGAATAGTGGAAAGACTAAAGTGGAAAGACAGTAGTGGACAAAATAAAGTGGAGACTATAGTGGAAAGACTAAAGTGGAAAGACTAAAGTGGACAGACTATAGTGGAAAGACTATAGTGGAAAGACTGTAGTGGACGGAATAAAGTGGAGACTCTAGTGGAAAGACTAAAGTGGACAGAGAATAGTGGAAAGACTAAAGTGGACAGACTATAGTGGAAAGACTATAGTGGAAAGACTGAAGTGGACAGAATTAAGTGGAGACTATAGTGGAAAGACTAAAGTGGACAGAGAATAGTGGAAAGACTAAAGTGGAAAGACTGTAGTGGACAGAATAAAGTGGAGACTATAGTGGAAAGACTAAAGTGGAAAGACTAAAGTGGACAGACTATAGTGGAGAGACTATAATGGAAAGACTGTAGTGGACAGAATAAAGTGGAGACTATAGTGGAAAGACTAAAGTGGACAGAGAGTATTGGAAAGACTAAAGTGGAAAGACTGTAGTGGACAGAATAAAGTGGAGACTATAGTGGAAAGACTAAAGTGGAAAGAATAAAGCGGACAGACTATAGTGGAAAGACTATAGTGGAAAGACTATAGTGGAAAGACTATAGTGGAAAGACTGTAGTGGACAAAATAAAGTGGAGACTATAGTGGAAAGACTAAAGTGGAAAGACTAAAGTGGACAGACTATAGTGGAAAGACTGTAGTGGACAGAATAAAGTGGAGTCTATAGTGGAAAGACTAAAGTGGACAGAAAATAGTGGAAAGACTAAATTGGAAAGACTGTAGTGGACAGAATAAAGTCGAGACTATAGTGGAAAGACTAAAGTGGACAGAGAATAGTGGAAAGACTAAAGTGGAAAGACTGTAGTGGACAGATTAAAGTGGAGAGTATAGTGGAAAGACTAAAGTGGAAAGACTAAAGTGGACAGACTATAGTGGAAAGACTAAAGTGGACAGACGATAGTGGAAAGACTGAAGTGGAAAGACTCAGTGGACAAACTAAAGTGTAAAAACTGAAGTGGAGAGAATAAAGTGGAAAGACTAAAGTGGAAAGACTAAATTGGACAGACTCTAGTGGAAAGACTGAAGTGGAAAGACTAAAGTGGAAAGACTAAAGTGGACAGACTATAGTGGAAAGACTGAAGTGGAAAGACTCACTGGACAGACTAAAGTGTACACACTGCAGTGGACAGAATAAAGTGGAAAGACTAAAGTGGAAAGACTAAAGTCGACAGACTATAGTGGAAAGACTAAAGTGGACAGACTAAAGTGGAAAGACTAAAGTGGAGAGACTGAAGTGGACAGACTATAGTGGAAAGACTATAGTGGAAAGACTGTAGTGGAAAGAATAAAGTGGGGATTATAGTGGAAAGACTAAAGTGGACAGAGAATAGTGGAAAGACTAAAGTGGAAAGACTGTAGTGGACAGAATAAAGTGGAGACCATAGTGGAAAGACTAAAGTGGAAAGACTAAAGTGGACAGACTAGAGTGGAAAGACTATAGTGGAAAGACTAAAGTGGACAGACTATAGTGGAAAGACTATATTGGAAAGACTGTAGTAGACAGAATAAAGTGGAGACTATAGTGGAAAGACTAAATTGGACAGAGAATAGTGGAAAGACTAAAGTGGAAAGACTGTAGTGGACAGACTATAGTGGAAAGACTGTAGTGGACAGAATAAAGTGGAGACTATAGTGGAAAGACTAAAGTGGACAGAGAATAGTGGAAAGACTAAAGTGGACAGACTATAGTGGAAAGACTATAGTGGAAAGACTAAAGTGGACAGACTATAGTGGAAAGACTGTAGTGGACAGAATAAAGTGGAGACTATAGTGGAAAGACTAAAGTGGACAGAGAATAGTGGAAAGACTAAAGTGGACAGACTATAGTGGAAAGACTATAGTGGAAAGACTGAAGTGGACAGAATAAAGTGGAGACTATAGTGGAAAGACTAAAGTGGAAAGACTAAAGGGGAGACTATAGTGGAAAGACTGTAGTGGACAGAATAAAGTGGAGACTATAGTGGAAAGACTAAAGTGGACAGAATAAAGTGGAGACCATAGTGGAAAGACTAAACTGGAAAGACTAAAGTGGACAGACTAGAGTGGAAAGACTATAGTGGAAAGACTAAAGTGGACAGACTATAGTGGAAAGACTATATTGGAAAGACTGTAGTAGACAGAATAAAGTGGAGACTATAGTGGAAAGACTAAATTGGACAGAGAATAGTGGAAAGACTAAAGTGGAAAGACTGTAGTGGACAGAATAAAGTGAGACCATAGTGGAAAGACTAAAGTGGAGAGACTAAAGTGGACAGACTATAGTGGAAAGACTGTAGTGGACAGAATAAAGTGGAGACTATAGTGGAAAGACTAAAGTGGACAGAGAATAGTGGAAAGACTAAAGTGGAAAGACTATAGTGGAAAGACTATAGTGGAAAGACTGAAGTGGACAGAATAAAGTGGAGACTATAGTGGAAAGACTAAAGTGGAAAGACTAAAGTGGAGACTATAGTGGAAAGACTAAAGTGGAAAGACTAAAGGGGAGAATATAGTGGAAAGACTGTAGTGGACAGAATAAAGTGGAGACTATAGTGGAAAGACTAAAGTGGACAGACTATAGTGGAAAGACTGAAGTGGAAAGACTGTAGTGGACAGATTAAAGTGGAGAGTATAGTGGAAAGACTAAAGTGGAAAGACTAAAGTGGACAGACTATAGTGGAAAGACTAAAGTGGACAGACGATAGTGGAAAGACTAAATTGGAAAGACTGTAGTGGACAGAATAAAGTCGAGACTATAGTGGAAAGACTAAAGTGGACAGAGAATAGTGGAAAGACTAAAGTGGAAAGACTGTAGTGGACAGATTAAAGTGGAGAGTATAATGGAAAGACTAAAGTGGAAAGACTAAAGTGGACAGACTATAGTGGAAAGACTAAAGTGGACAGACGATAGTGGAAAGACTGAAGTGGAAAGACTCAGTGGACAAACTAAAGTGTAAAAACTGAAGTGGAGAGAATAAAGTGGAAAGACTAAAGTGGAAAGACTAAATTGGACAGACTCTAGTGGAAAGACTGAAGTGGAAAGACTAAAGTGGAAAGACTAAAGTGGACAGACTATAGTGGAAAGACTGAAGTGGAAAGACTCACTGGACAGACTAAAGTGTACACACTGCAGTGGACAGAATAAAGTGGAAAGACTAAAGTGGAAAGACTAAAGTCGACAGACTATAGTGGAAAGACTAAAGTGGACAGACTAAAGTGGAAAGACTAAAGTGGAAAGACTGAAGTGGACAGACTATAGTGGAAAGACTATAGTGGAAAGACTGTAGTGGAAAGAATAAAGTGGAGATTATAGTGGAAAGACTAAAGTGGACAGAGAATAGTGGAAAGACTAAAGTGGAAAGACTGTAGTGGACAGAATAAAGTGGAGACCATAGTGGAAAGACTAAAGTGGAAAGACTAAAGTGGACAGACTAGAGTGGAAAGACTATAGTGGAAAGACTAAAGTGGACAGACTATAGTGGAAAGACTATATTGGAAAGACTGTAGTAGACAGAATAAAGTGGAGACTATAGTGGAAAGACTAAAGTGGAAAGACTGTAGTGGACAGACTATAGTGGAAAGACTGTAGTGGACAGAATAAAGTGGAGACTATAGTGGAAAGACTAAAGTGGACAGAGAATAGTGGAAAGACTAAAGTGGACAGACTATAGTGGAAAGACTATAGTGGAAAGACTAAAGTGGACAGACTATAGTGGAAAGACTGTAGTGGACAGAATAAAGTGGAGACTATAGTGGAAAGACTAAAGTGGACAGAGAATAGTGGAAATTCTAAAGTGGACAGACTATAGTGGAAAGACTATAGTGGAAAGACTGAAGTGGACAGAATAAAGTGGAGACTATAGTGGAAAGACTAAAGTGGAAAGACTAAAGGGGAGACTATAGTGGAAAGACTGTAGTGGACAGAATAAAGTGGAGACTATAGTGGAAAGACTAAAGTGGACAGAATAAAGTGGAGACCATAGTGGAAAGACTAAACTGGAAAGACTAAAGTGGACAGACTAGAGTGGAAAGACTATAGTGGAAAGACTAAAGTGGACAGACTATAGTGGAAAGACTATATTGGAAAGACTGTAGTAGACAGAATAAAGTGGAGACTATAGTGGAAAGACTAAAGTGGACAGAGAATAGTGGAAAGACTAAAGTGGAAAGACTATGGTGGAAAGACTATAGTGGAAAGACTGAAGTGGACAGAATAAAGTGGAGACTATAGTGGAAAGACTAAAGTGGAAAGACTAAAGTGGAGACTATAGTGGAAAGACTAAAGTGGAAAGACTAAAGGGGAGACTATAGTGGAAAGACTGTAGTGGACAGAATAAAGTGGAGACTATAGTGGAAGGACTAAAGTGGACAGACTATAGTGGAAAGACTGAAGTGGAAAGACTAAGTGGACAGACTAAAGTGGAAAGACTAAAGTGGACAGAGAATAGTGGAAAGACTGTAGTGGACAGAATAAAGTGGAGACTAAACTGGAAAGACTAAAGTAGACAGAGAATAGTGGAAAGACTAAAGTGGAAAGACTTTAGTGGACAAAATAAAGTGGAGACTATAGTGGAAAGACTAAAGTGGAAAGACTATAGTGGAAAGACCATAATGGAAAGACTGTAGTGGACAGAATAAAGTGGAGACTATAGTGGAAAGACTAAAGTGGACAGAGAATAGTGGAAAGACTAAAGTGGACAGACTATAGTGGAAAGACTATAGTGGAAAGACTGTAGTGGACAGAATAAAGTGGAGGCTGTAGTGGAAAGACTGAATTGGAAAGACTAAAGTGGATAGACTATAGTGGAAAGACTGAATTGGAAAAGCTAAAGTGGAAAGACTAAAGTGGACAGACTATAGAGGAAAGACTATAGTGGAAAGACTGTAGTGGACAGAATAAAGTGGAGAATATAGTGGACAGAATAAAGTGGAAAGACTAAAGTGGAAAGACTAAAGTGGATAGACTATAGTGGAAAGTCAATAGTGGAAAGACTGTAGTGGACAGAATAAAGTGGAGACTATAGTGGAAAGACTAAAGTGGACAGAGAATAGTGGAAAGACTAAAGTGAACAGACTATAGTGGAAAGACTAAAGTGGACAGACTAAAGTGGAAAGACTAAAGTGGAAAGACTAAAGTGGACAGACTATAGAGGAAAGACTATAGTGGAAAGACTGTAGTGGACAGAATAAAGTGGAGACTATAGTGGAAAGACTAAAGTGGACAGAGAATAGTGGAAAGACTAAAGTGGACAGACTATAGTGGAAAGACTATAGTGGAAAGACTGTAGTGGACAGAATAAAGTGGAGACTATAGTGGAAAGACTAAAGTAGACAGAAAATAGTGGAAAGACTAAAGTGGAAAGACTGTAGTGGACAAAATAAAGTGGAGACTATAGTGGAAAGACTAAAGTGGACAGACTATAGTGGAAAGACTATAGTGGAAAGACTGTAGTGGACAGAATAAAGTGGAGACTATAGTGGAAAGACTAAAGTGGACAGAGAATAGTGGAAAAACTAAAGTGGACAGACTATAGTGGAAAGACTAAAGTGAAAATACTGTAGTGGACAGAATAAAGTGGAGACTATAGTGGAAAGACTAAAGTGGACAGAGAATAGTGGAAAGACTAAAGTGGACAGACTATATTGGAAAGACTAAAGTGGACAGACTAAAGTGGAAAAACTAAAGTGGAAAGACTAAAGTGGACAGACTATGGAGGAAAGACCATAGTGGAAAGACTGTAGTGGACAGAATAAAGTGGAGACTATAGTGGAAAGACTGAATTGGAAAGACTAAAGTGGATAGACTATAGTGGAAAGACTGATGGAATGGAAAGACTAAAGTGGACAGAGAATAGTGGAAAGACTAAAGTGGACAGAATATAGTGGAAAGACTATACTGGAAAGACTGTAATGGACAGAATAAAGTGGAGACTATAATGGAAAGACTGAATTGGAAAGACTAAAGTGGATAGACTATAGTGGAAAGAATAAGTGGACAGACTAAAGTGGAAAAACTAAAGTGGAAAGACTAAAGTGGACAGACTATGGAGGAAAGACCATAGTGGAAAGACTGTAGTGGACAGAATAAAGTGGAGACTATAGTGGAAAGACTAAAGTGGACAGAGAATAGTGGAAAGACTAAAGTGGACAGACTATAGTGGAAAGACTATAGTGGAAAGACTGTAGTGGACAGAATAAAGTGGAGACTGTAGTGGAAAGACTGAATTGGAAAGACTAAAGTGGATAGACTATAGTGGAAAGACTGAATTGGAAAAGCTAAAGTGGAAAGACTAAAGTGGACAGACTATAGAGGAAAGACTATAGTGGAAAGACTGTAGTGGACAGAATAAAGTGGAGAATATAGTGGACAGAATAAAGTGAAAAGACTAAAGTGGACAGACTATAGTGGAAAGACTATAGTGAAAAGACTGTAGTGGACAGAATAAAGTGGAGACTATAGTGGAAAGACTAAAGTGGACAGAGAATAGTGGAAAGACTAAAGTGGACAGACTATAGTGGAAAGACTATAGTGGAAAGACTGTAGTGGACAGAATAAAGTGGAGACTGTAGTGGAAAGACTGAATTGGAAAGACTAAAGTGGAAAGACTAAAGTGGACAGACTATAGTGAAAAGACTATAGTGGAAAGACTGTAGTGGACACAATAAAGTGGAGAGTATAGTGGAAAGACTAAAGTGGACAGAGAATAGTGGAAAGACTAAAGTGGACAGACTATAGTGGAAAGAATATAGTGGAAAGACTGTTGTGGACAGAATAAAGTGGAGACTATAGTGGAAAGACTAAAGTAGACAGAGAATAGTGGAAAGACTAAAGTTGAAAGACTGTAGTGGACAGAATAAAGTGGAGACTAAAGTGGAAAGACTAAAGTAGACAGAGAGTAGTGGAAAGACTATAGTGGAAAGACAATAGTGAAAAGACTGTAGTGGATAGAATAAAGTGGAGACTACTGTGGAAAGACTAAAGTGGACAGAGAATAGTGGAAAGACTAAAGTGGACAGACTATAGTGGAAAGACGATAGTGGAAAGACTGTAGTGGACAGAATAAAGTGGAGACTATAGTGGAAAGACTAAAGTGGACAGAGAATAGTGGAAAGACTAAAGTGGACAGACTATAGTGGAAAGAATATAGTGGAAAGACTGTAGTGGACAGAATAAAGTGGAGACTATAGTGGAAAGACTAAAGTAGACAGAGAATAGTGGAAAGACTAAAGTGGAAAGACTGTAGTGGACAAAATAAAGTGGAGAGTATAGTGGAAAGACTAAAGTGGACAGAGAATAGTGGAAAGACTAAAGTGGACAGACTATAGTGGAAAGACTATAGTGGAAAGACTGTAGTGGACAGAATAAAGTGGAGAGTATAGTGGAAAGATGAAAGTGGACAGAGAATAGTGGAAAGACTAAAGTGGACAGACTATAGTGGAAAGACTATAGTGGAAAGACTGTAGTGGACAAAATAAAGTGGAGACTATAGTGGAAAGAATAAAGTGGAAAGACTAAAGTGGAAAGACTATAGTGGAAAGACTATAGTGGAAAGACTTTAGTGGACAGAATAAAGTTGAGAGTCTAGTGGAAAGACTAAAGTGGACAGAGAATAGTGGAAAGACTAAAGTGGACAGACTATAGTGGAAAGACTATAGTGGAAAGACTGTAGTGGACAGACTAAAGTGGACAGACTATAGTGGAAAGACTATAGTGGAAAGACTGTAGTGGACAGAAGAAAGTGGAGACTATAGTGGAAAGACTAAAGTGGACAGAGAATAGTGGAAAGACTAAAGTGGACAGACTATAGTGGAAAGACCATAGTGGAAAGACTGTAGTGGACAGAATAAAGTGGAGACTATATTGGAAAGAATAAAGTGGACAGAGAATAGTGGAAAGACTAAAGTGGACAGACTATAGTGGAAAGAATATAGTGGAAAGACTGTAGTGGACAGAATAAAGTGGAGACTATAGTGGAAAGACTAAAGTAGACAGAGAATAGTGGAAAGACTAAAGTTGAAAGACTGTAGTGGACAAAATAAAGTGGATACTATAGTGGAAAGACTAAAGTGAAAAGATTAAAGTGGACAGACTCTAGTGGAAAGACTATAGTGAAAAGACTGTAGTGGACAGAATAAAGTGGAGACTATACTGGAAAGACTAAAGTGGACAGAGAATAGTGGAAAGACTAAAGTGGAAAGACTAAATTGGACAGACTCTAGTGGAAAGACTGAAGTGGAAAGACTAAAGTGGAAAGACTAAAGTGGACAGACTATAGTGGAAAGACTGAAGTGGAAAGACTCACTGGACAGACTAAAGTGTACACACTGCAGTGGACAGAATAAAGTGGAAAGACTAAAGTGGAAAGACTAAAGTCGACAGACTATAGTGGAAAGACTAAAGTGGACAGACTAAAGTGGAAAGACTAAAGTGGAAAGACTGAAGTGGACAGACTATAGTGGAAAGACTATAGTGGAAAGACTGTAGTGGAAAGAATAAAGTGGAGATTATAGTGGAAAGACTAAAGTGGACAGAGAATAGTGGAAAGACTAAAGTGGAAAGACTGTAGTGGACAGAATAAAGTGGAGACCATAGTGGAAAGACTAAAGTGGAAAGACTAAAGTGGACAGACTAGAGTGGAAAGACTATAGTGGAAAGACTAAAGTGGACAGACTATAGTGGAAAGACTATATTGGAAAGACTGTAGTAGACAGAATAAAGTGGAGACTATAGTGGAAAGACTAAAATGGACAGAGAATAGTGGAAAGACTAAAGTGGAAAGACTGTAGTGGACAGACTATAGTGGAAAGACTGTAGTGGACAGAATAAAGTGGAGACTATAGTGGAAAGACTAAAGTGGACAGAGAATAGTGGAAAGACTAAAGTGGACAGACTATAGTGGAAAGACTATAGTGGAAAGACTAAAGTGGACAGACTATAGTGGAAAGACTGTAGTGGACAGAATAAAGTGGAGACTATAGTGGAAAGACTAAAGTGGACAGAGAATAGTGGAAATTCTAAAGTGGACAGACTATAGTGGAAAGACTATAGTGGAAAGACTGAAGTGGACAGAATAAAGTGGAGACTATAGTGGAAAGACTAAAGTGGAAAGACTAAAGGGGAGACTATAGTGGAAAGACTGTAGTGGACAGAATAAAGTGGAGACTATAGTGGAAAGACTAAAGTGGACAGAATAAAGTGGAGACCATAGTGGAAAGACTAAACTGGAAAGACTAAAGTGGACAGACTAGAGTGGAAAGACTATAGTGGAAAGACTAAAGTGGACAGACTATAGTGGAAAGACTATATTGGAAAGACTGTAGTAGACAGAATAAAGTGGAGACTATAGTGGAAAGACTAAAGTGGACAGAGAATAGTGGAAAGACTAAAGTGGAAAGACTATAGTGGAAAGACTATAGTGGAAAGACTGAAGTGGACAGAATAAAGTGGAGACTATAGTGGAAAGACTAAAGTGGAAAGACTAAAGTGGAGACTATAGTGGAAAGACTAAAGTGGAAAGACTAAAGGGGAGACTATAGTGGAAAGACTGTAGTGGACAGAATAAAGTGGAGACTATAGTGGAAGGACTAAAGTGGACAGACTATAGTGGAAAGACTGAAGTGGAAAGACTAAGTGGACAGACTAAAGTGGAAAGACTAAAGTGGACAGAGAATAGTGGAAAGACTGTAGTGGACAGAATAAAGTGGAGACTAAACTGGAAAGACTAAAGTAGACAGAGAATAGTGGAAAGACTAAAGTGGAAAGACTTTAGTGGACAAAATAAAGTGGAGACTATAGTGGAAAGACTAAAGTGGAAAGACTATAGTGGAAAGACCATAATGGAAAGACTGTAGTGGACAGAATAAAGTGGAGACTATAGTGGAAAGACTAAAGTGGACAGAGAATAGTGGAAAGACTAAAGTGGACAGACTATAGTGGAAAGACTATACTGGAAAGACTGTAATGGACAGAATAAAGTGGAGACTATAATGGAAAGACTGAATTGGAAAGACTAAAGTGGATAGACTATAGTGGAAAGAATAAGTGGACAGACTAAAGTGGAAAAACTAAAGTGGAAAGACTAAAGTGGACAGACTATGGAGGAAAGACCATAGTGGAAAGACTGTAGTGGACAGAATAAAGTGGAGACTATAGTGGAAAGACTAAAGTGGACAGAGAATAGTGGAAAGACTAAAGTGGACAGACTATAGTGGAAAGACTATAGTGGAAAGACTGTAGTGGACAGAATAAAGTGGAGACTGTAGTGGAAAGACTGAATTGGAAAGACTAAAGTGGATAGACTATAGTGGAAAGACTGAATTGGAAAAGCTAAAGTGGAAAGACTAAAGTGGACAGACTATAGAGGAAAGACTATAGTGGAAAGACTGTAGTGGACAGAATAAAGTGGAGAATATAGTGGACAGAATAAAGTGAAAAGACTAAAGTGGACAGACTATAGTGGAAAGACTATAGTGAAAAGACTGTAGTGGACAGAATAAAGTGGAGACTATAGTGGAAAGACTAAAGTGGACAGAGAATAGTGGAAAGACTAAAGTGGACAGACTATAGTGGAAAGACTATAGTGGAAAGACTGTAGTGGACAGAATAAAGTGGAGAATATAGTGGACAGAATAAAGTGAAAAGACTAAAGTGGACAGACTATAGTGGAAAGACTATAGTGAAAAGACTGTAGTGGACAGAATAAAGTGGAGACTATAGTGGAAAGACTAAAGTGGACAGAGAATAGTGGAAAGACTAAAGTGGACAGACTATAGTGGAAAGACTATAGTGGAAAGACTGTAGTGGACAGAATAAAGTGGAGACTGTAGTGGAAAGACTGAATTGGAAAGACTAAAGTGGAAAGACTAAAGTGGACAGACTATAGTGAAAAGACTATAGTGGAAAGACTGTAGTGGACAGAATAAAGTGGAGAGTATAGTGGAAAGACTAAAGTGGACAGAGAATAGTGGAAAGACTAAAGTGGACAGACTATAGTGGAAAGAATATAGTGGAAAGACTGTTGTGGACAGAATAAAGTGGAGACTATAGTGGAAAGACTAAAGTAGACAGAGAATAGTGGAAAGACTAAAGTTGAAAGACTGTAGTGGACAGAATAAAGTGGAGACTAAAGTGGAAAGACTAAAGTAGACAGAGAGTAGTGGAAAGACTATAGTGGAAAGACAATAGTGAAAAGACTGTAGTGGATAGAATAAAGTGGAGACTACTGTGGAAAGACTAAAGTGGACAGAGAATAGTGGAAAGACTAAAGTGGACAGACTATAGTGGAAAGACGATAGTGGAAAGACTGTAGTGGACAGAATAAAGTGGAGACTATAGTGGAAAGACTAAAGTGGACAGAGAATAGTGGAAAGACTAAAGTGGACAGACTATAGTGGAAAGAATATAGTGGAAAGACTGTAGTGGACAGAATAAAGTGGAGACTATAGTGGAAAGACTAAAGTAGACAGAGAATAGTGGAAAGACTAAAGTGGAAAGACTGTAGTGGACAAAATAAAGTGGAGAGTATAGTGGAAAGACTAAAGTGGACAGAGAATAGTGGAAAGACTAAAGTGGACAGACTATAGTGGAAAGACTATAGTGGAAAGACTGTAGTGGACAGAATAAAGTGGAGAGTATAGTGGAAAGATGAAAGTGGACAGAGAATAGTGGAAAGACTAAAGTGGACAGACTATAGTGGAAAGACTATAGTGGAAAGACTGTAGTGGACAAAATAAAGTGGAGACTATAGTGGAAAGAATAAAGTGGAAAGACTAAAGTGGAAAGACTATAGTGGAAAGACTATAGTGGAAAGACTTTAGTGGACAGAATAAAGTTGAGAGTCTAGTGGAAAGACTAAAGTGGACAGAGAATAGTGGAAAGACTAAAGTGGACAGACTATAGTGGAAAGACTATAGTGGAAAGACTGTAGTGGACAGACTAAAGTGGACAGACTATAGTGGAAAGACTATAGTGGAAAGACTGTAGTGGACAGAAGAAAGTGGAGACTATAGTGGAAAGACTAAAGTGGACAGAGAATAGTGGAAAGACTAAAGTGGACAGACTATAGTGGAAAGACCATAGTGGAAAGACTGTAGTGGACAGAATAAAGTGGAGACTATATTGGAAAGAATAAAGTGGACAGAGAATAGTGGAAAGACTAAAGTGGACAGACTATAGTGGAAAGAGTATAGTGGAAAGACTGTAGTGGACAGAATAAAGTGGAGACTATAGTGGAAAGACTAAAGTAGACAGAGAATAGTGGAAAGACTAAAGTTGAAAGACTGTAGTGGACAGAATAAAGTGGAGACTATAGTGGAAAGACGAAAGTAGACAGAGAGTAGTGGAAAGACTAAAGTGGAAAGACTGTAGTGGACAAAATAAAGTGGATACTATAGTGGAAAGACTAAAGTGAAAAGATTAAAGTGGACAGACTCTAGTGGAAAGACTATAGTGAAAAGACTGTAGTGGACAGAATAAAGTGGAGACTATACTGGAAAGACTAAAGTGGACAGAGAATAGTGGAAAGACTAAAGTGGAAAGACTAAATTGGACAGACTCTAGTGGAAAGACTGAAGTGGAAAGACTAAAGTGGAAAGACTAAAGTGGACAGACTATAGTGGAAAGACTGAAGTGGAAAGACTCACTGGACAGACTAAAGTGTACACACTGCAGTGGACAGAATAAAGTGGAAAGACTAAAGTGGAAAGACTAAAGTCGACAGACTATAGTGGAAAGACTAAAGTGGACAGACTAAAGTGGAAAGACTAAAGTGGAAAGACTGAAGTGGACAGACTATAGTGGAAAGACTATAGTGGAAAGACTGTAGTGGAAAGAATAAAGTGGAGATTATAGTGGAAAGACTAAAGTGGACAGAGAATAGTGGAAAGACTAAAGTGGAAAGACTGTAGTGGACAGAATAAAGTGGAGACCATAGTGGAAAGACTAAAGTGGAAAGACTAAAGTGGACAGACTAGAGTGGAAAGACTATAGTGGAAAGACTAAAGTGGACAGACTATAGTGGAAAGACTATATTGGAAAGACTGTAGTAGACAGAATAAAGTGGAGACTATAGTGGAAAGACTAAAATGGACAGAGAATAGTGGAAAGACTAAAGTGGAAAGACTGTAGTGGACAGACTATAGTGGAAAGACTGTAGTGGACAGAATAAAGTGGAGACTATAGTGGAAAGACTAAAGTGGACAGAGAATAGTGGAAAGACTAAAGTGGACAGACTATAGTGGAAAGACTATAGTGGAAAGACTAAAGTGGACAGACTATAGTGGAAAGACTGTAGTGGACAGAATAAAGTGGAGACTATAGTGGAAAGACTAAAGTGGACAGAGAATAGTGGAAATTCTAAAGTGGACAGACTATAGTGGAAAGACTATAGTGGAAAGACTGAAGTGGACAGAATAAAGTGGAGACTATAGTGGAAAGACTAAAGTGGAAAGACTAAAGGGGAGACTATAGTGGAAAGACTGTAGTGGACAGAATAAAGTGGAGACTATAGTGGAAAGACTAAAGTGGACAGAATAAAGTGGAGACCATAGTGGAAAGACTAAACTGGAAAGACTAAAGTGGACAGACTAGAGTGGAAAGACTATAGTGGAAAGACTAAAGTGGACAGACTATAGTGGAAAGACTATATTGGAAAGACTGTAGTAGACAGAATAAAGTGGAGACTATAGTGGAAAGACTAAAGTGGACAGAGAATAGTGGAAAGACTAAAGTGGAAAGACTATAGTGGAAAGACTATAGTGGAAAGACTGAAGTGGACAGAATAAAGTGGAGACTATAGTGGAAAGACTAAAGTGGAAAGACTAAAGTGGAGACTATAGTGGAAAGACTAAAGTGGAAAGACTAAAGGGGAGACTATAGTGGAAAGACTGTAGTGGACAGAATAAAGTGGAGACTATAGTGGAAGGACTAAAGTGGACAGACTATAGTGGAAAGACTGAAGTGGAAAGACTAAGTGGACAGACTAAAGTGGAAAGACTAAAGTGGACAGAGAATAGTGGAAAGACTGTAGTGGACAGAATAAAGTGGAGACTAAACTGGAAAGACTAAAGTAGACAGAGAATAGTGGAAAGACTAAAGTGGAAAGACTTTAGTGGACAAAATAAAGTGGAGACTATAGTGGAAAGACTAAAGTGGAAAGACTATAGTGGAAAGACCATAATGGAAAGACTGTAGTGGACAGAATAAAGTGGAGACTATAGTGGAAAGACTAAAGTGGACAGAGAATAGTGGAAAGACTAAAGTGGACAGACTATAGTGGAAAGACTATAGTGGAAAGACTGTAGTGGACAGAATAAAGTGGAGGCTGTAGTGGAAAGACTGAATTGGAAAGACTAAAGTGGATAGACTATAGTGGAAAGACTGAATTGGAAAAGCTAAAGTGGAAAGACTAAAGTGGACAGACTATAGAGGAAAGACTATAGTGGAAAGACTGTAGTGGACAGAATAAAGTGGAGAATATAGTGGACAGAATAAAGTGGAAAGACTAAAGTGGAAAGACTAAAGTGGATAGACTATAGTGGAAAGTCAATAGTGGAAAGACTGTAGTGGACAGAATAAAGTGGAGACTATAGTGGAAAGACTAAAGTGGACAGAGAATAGTGGAAAGACTAAAGTGAACAGACTATAGTGGAAAGACTAAAGTGGACAGACTAAAGTGGAAAGACTAAAGTGGAAAGACTAAAGTGGACAGACTATAGAGGAAAGACTATAGTGGAAAGACTGTAGTGGACAGAATAAAGTGGAGACTATAGTGGAAAGACTAAAGTGGACAGAGAATAGTGGAAAGACTAAAGTGGACAGACTATAGTGGAAAGACTATAGTGGAAAGACTGTAGTGGACAGAATAAAGTGGAGACTATAGTGGAAAGACTAAAGTAGACAGAAAATAGTGGAAAGACTAAAGTGGAAAGACTGTAGTGGACAAAATAAAGTGGAGACTATAGTGGAAAGACTAAAGTGGACAGACTATAGTGGAAAGACTATAGTGGAAAGACTGTAGAGGACAGAATAAAGTGGAGACTATAGTGGAAAGACTAAAGTGGACAGAGAATAGTGGAAAAACTAAAGTGGACAGACTATAGTGGAAAGACTAAAGTGAAAATACTGTAGTGGACAGAATAAAGTGGAGACTATAGTGGAAAGACTAAAGTGGACAGAGAATAGTGGAAAGACTAAAGTGGACAGACTATATTGGAAAGACTAAAGTGGACAGACTAAAGTGGAAAAACTAAAGTGGAAAGACTAAAGTGGACAGACTATGGAGGAAAGACCATAGTGGAAAGACTGTAGTGGACAGAATAAAGTGGAGACTATAGTGGAAAGACTGAATTGGAAAGACTAAAGTGGATAGACTATAGTGGAAAGACTGATGGAATGGAAAGACTAAAGTGGACAGAGAATAGTGGAAAGACTAAAGTGGACAGAATATAGTGGAAAGACTATACTGGAAAGACTGTAATGGACAGAATAAAGTGGAGACTATAATGGAAAGACTGAATTGGAAAGACTAAAGTGGATAGACTATAGTGGAAAGAATAAGTGGACAGACTAAAGTGGAAAAACTAAAGTGGAAAGACTAAA
Organism: Branchinecta sandiegonensis; assembly: GCA_030848855.1. Lineage (NCBI taxonomy): Eukaryota > Metazoa > Arthropoda > Branchiopoda > Anostraca > Branchinectidae > Branchinecta > Branchinecta sandiegonensis. The sequence continues at coordinate 287,130 of JAUPMV010000014.1, read as the reverse complement.
GTGGACAGACTATGGAGGAAAGACCATAGTGGAAAGACTGTAGTGGACAGAATAAAGTGGAGACTATAGTGGAAAGACTAAAGTGGACAGAGAATAGTGGAAAGACTAAAGTGGACAGACTATAGTGGAAAGACTATAGTGGAAAGACTGTAGTGGACAGAATAAAGTGGAGACTGTAGTGGAAAGACTGAATTGGAAAGACTAAAGTGGATAGACTATAGTGGAAAGACTGAATTGGAAAAGCTAAAGTGGAAAGACTAAAGTGGACAGACTATAGAGGAAAGACTATAGTGGAAAGACTGTAGTGGACAGAATAAAGTGGAGAATATAGTGGACAGAATAAAGTGAAAAGACTAAAGTGGACAGACTATAGTGGAAAGACTATAGTGAAAAGACTGTAGTGGACAGAATAAAGTGGAGACTATAGTGGAAAGACTAAAGTGGACAGAGAATAGTGGAAAGACTAAAGTGGACAGACTATAGTGGAAAGACTATAGTGGAAAGACTGTAGTGGACAGAATAAAGTGGAGACTGTAGTGGAAAGACTGAATTGGAAAGACTAAAGTGGAAAGACTAAAGTGGACAGACTATAGTGAAAAGACTATAGTGGAAAGACTGTAGTGGACAGAATAAAGTGGAGAGTATAGTGGAAAGACTAAAGTGGACAGAGAATAGTGGAAAGACTAAAGTGGACAGACTATAGTGGAAAGAATATAGTGGAAAGACTGTTGTGGACAGAATAAAGTGGAGACTATAGTGGAAAGACTAAAGTAGACAGAGAATAGTGGAAAGACTAAAGTTGAAAGACTGTAGTGGACAGAATAAAGTGGAGACTAAAGTGGAAAGACTAAAGTAGACAGAGAGTAGTGGAAAGACTATAGTGGAAAGACAATAGTGAAAAGACTGTAGTGGATAGAATAAAGTGGAGACTACTGTGGAAAGACTAAAGTGGACAGAGAATAGTGGAAAGACTAAAGTGGACAGACTATAGTGGAAAGACGATAGTGGAAAGACTGTAGTGGACAGAATAAAGTGGAGACTATAGTGGAAAGACTAAAGTGGACAGAGAATAGTGGAAAGACTAAAGTGGACAGACTATAGTGGAAAGAATATAGTGGAAAGACTGTAGTGGACAGAATAAAGTGGAGACTATAGTGGAAAGACTAAAGTAGACAGAGAATAGTGGAAAGACTAAAGTGGAAAGACTGTAGTGGACAAAATAAAGTGGAGAGTATAGTGGAAAGACTAAAGTGGACAGAGAATAGTGGAAAGACTAAAGTGGACAGACTATAGTGGAAAGACTATAGTGGAAAGACTGTAGTGGACAGAATAAAGTGGAGAGTATAGTGGAAAGATGAAAGTGGACAGAGAATAGTGGAAAGACTAAAGTGGACAGACTATAGTGGAAAGACTATAGTGGAAAGACTGTAGTGGACAAAATAAAGTGGAGACTATAGTGGAAAGAATAAAGTGGAAAGACTAAAGTGGAAAGACTATAGTGGAAAGACTATAGTGGAAAGACTTTAGTGGACAGAATAAAGTTGAGAGTCTAGTGGAAAGACTAAAGTGGACAGAGAATAGTGGAAAGACTAAAGTGGACAGACTATAGTGGAAAGACTATAGTGGAAAGACTGTAGTGGACAGACTAAAGTGGACAGACTATAGTGGAAAGACTATAGTGGAAAGACTGTAGTGGACAGAAGAAAGTGGAGACTATAGTGGAAAGACTAAAGTGGACAGAGAATAGTGGAAAGACTAAAGTGGACAGACTATAGTGGAAAGACTATAGTGGAAAGACTGTAGTGGACAGACTAAAGTGGACAGACTATAGTGGAAAGACTATAGTGGAAAGACTGTAGTGGACAGAAGAAAGTGGAGACTATAGTGGAAAGACTAAAGTGGACAGAGAATAGTGGAAAGACTAAAGTGGACAGACTATAGTGGAAAGACCATAGTGGAAAGACTGTAGTGGACAGAATAAAGTGGAGACTATATTGGAAAGAATAAAGTGGACAGAGAATAGTGGAAAGACTAAAGTGGACAGACTATAGTGGAAAGAATATAGTGGAAAGACTGTAGTGGACAGAATAAAGTGGAGACTATAGTGGAAAGACTAAAGTAGACAGAGAATAGTGGAAAGACTAAAGTTGAAAGACTGTAGTGGACAGAATAAAGTGGAGACTATAGTGGAAAGACTAAAGTAGACAGAGAGTAGTGGAAAGACTAAAGTGGAAAGACTGTAGTGGACAAAATAAAGTGGATACTATAGTGGAAAGACTAAAGTGAAAAGATTAAAGTGGACAGACTCTAGTGGAAAGACTATAGTGAAAAGACTGTAGTGGACAGAATAAAGTGGAGACTATACTGGAAAGACTAAAGTGGACAGAGAATAGTGGAAAGACTAAAGTGGACAGACTATAGTGGAAAGACTATAGTGGAAAGACTGTAGTGGACAGAATAAAGTGGAGACTATAGTGGAAAGACTAAAGTGGACAGAGAATAGTGGAAAGACTAAAGTGGACAGATGATAGTGGAAAGTCTATAGTGGAAAGACTGTAGTGGACAGAATGAAGTGGAGACTATAGTGGAAAGAATAAAGTGGACAGAGAATAGTGGAAAGACTAAAGTGGACAGACTATAGTGGAAAGACTATAGTGGACAGACTAAAGTGGAAAGACTAAAGTGGAAAGACTAAAGTGGACAGACTATAGTGGAAAGACTATAGTGGAAAGACTGTAGTGGACAAAATAAAGTGGAGAGTATAGTGGAAAGACTAAAGTGGACAGAGAATAGTGGAAAGTCTAAAGTGGACAGACTATAGTGGAAAGACTATAGTGGAAAGACTGTAGTGGACAGAATAAAGTGGAGACTATAGTGGAAAGACTAAAGTAGACAGAGAATAGTGGAAAGACTAAAGTGGAAAGACTGTAGTGGACAAAATAATGTGGAGACTATAGTGGAAAGACTAAAGTGGAAAGACTAAAGTGGAAAGACTATAGTGGAAAGACCATAGTGGAAAGACTGTAGTGGACAGAATAAAGTGGAGACTATAGTGGAAAGACTAAAGTGGACAGAGAATAGTGGAAAGACTAAATTGGACAGACTATAGTGGAAAGACTATAGTGGAAAGACTGTAGTGGACAGAATAAAGTGGAGACTGTAGTGGAAAGACTGAATTGGAAAGCCTAAAGTGGATAGACTATAGTGGAAAGACTGAATTGGAAAAGCTAAATTGGAAAGACTAAAGTGGACAGACTATAGAGGAAAGACTATAGTGGAAAGACTGTAGTGGACAGAATAAAGTGGAGAATATAGTGGACAGAATAAAGTGGAAAGACTAAAGTGGAAAGACTAAAGTGGATAGACTATAGTGGAAAGTCAATAGTGGAAAGACTGTAGTGGACAGAATAAAGTGGAGACTATAGTGGAAAGACTAAAGTGGACAGAGAATAGTGGAAAGACTAAAGTGGACAGACTATAGTGGAAAGACTAAAGTGGACAGACTAAAGTGGAAAGACTAAAGTGGAAAGACTAAAGTGGACAGACTATAGAGGAAAGACTATAGTGGAAAGACTGTAGTGGACAGAATAAAGTGAAGACTGTAGTGGAAAGACTAAAGTGGACAGAGAATAGTGGAAAGACTAAAGTGGACAGACTATAGTGGAAAGACTAGAGTGGAAAGACTGTAGTGGACAGAATAAAGTGGAGACTGTAGTGGAAAGACTGAATTGGAAAGCCTAAAGTGGATAGACTATAGTGGAAAGACTGAATTGGAAAAGCTAAATTGGAAAGACTAAAGTGGACAGACTATAGAGGAAAGACTATAGTGGAAAGACTGTAGTGGACAGAATAAAGTGGAGAATATAGTGGACAGAATAAAGTGGAAAGACTAAAGTGGAAAGACTAAAGTGGATAGACTATAGTGGAAAGTCAATAGTGGAAAGACTGTAGTGGACAGAATAAAGTGGAGACTATAGTGGAAAGACTAAAGTGGACAGAGAATAGTGGAAAGACTAAAGTGGACAGACTATAGTGGAAAGACTAAAGTGGACAGACTAAAGTGGAAAGACTAAAGTGGAAAGACTAAAGTGGACAGACTATAGAGGAAAGACTATAGTGGAAAGACTGTAGTGGACAGAATAAAGTGAAGACTGTAGTGGAAAGACTAAAGTGGACAGAGAATAGTGGAAAGACTAAAGTGGACAGACTATAGTGGAAAGACTAGAGTGGAAAGACTGTAGTGGACAGAATAAAGTGGAGACTATAGTGGAAAGACTAAAGTAGACAGAGAATAGTGGAAAGACTAAAGTGGAAAGACAGTAGTGGACAAAATAAAGTGGAGACTATAGTGGAAAGACTAAAGTGGAAAGACTAAAGTGGACAGACTATAGTGGAAAGACTATAGTGGAAAGACTGTAGTGGACGGAATAAAGTGGAGACTCTAGTGGAAAGACTAAAGTGGACAGAGAATAGTGGAAAGACTAAAGTGGACAGACTATAGTGGAAAGACTATAGTGGAAAGACTGAAGTGGACAGAATTAAGTGGAGACTATAGTGGAAAGACTAAAGTGGACAGAGAATAGTGGAAAGACTAAAGTGGAAAGACTGTAGTGGACAGAATAAAGTGGAGACTATAGTGGAAAGACTAAAGTGGACAGAGAGTAGTGGTGGAAAGACTGTAGTGGACAGAATAAAGTGGAGACTATAGTGGAAAGACTAAAGTGGAAAGAATAAAGCGGACAGACTATAGTGGAAAGACTATAGTGGAAAGATTATAGTGGAAAGACTATAGTGGAAAGACTGTAGTGGACAAAATAAAGTGGAGACTATAGTGGAAAGACTAAAGTGGAAAGACTAAAGTGGACAGACTATAGTGGAAAGACTGTAGTGGACAGAATAAAGTGGAGTCTATAGTGGAAAGACTAAAGTGGACAGAAAATAGTGGAAAGACTAAATTGGAAAGACTGTAGTGGACAGAATAAAGTCGAGACTATAGTGGAAAGACTAAAGTGGACAGAGAATAGTGGAAAGACTAAAGTGGAAAGACTGTAGTGGACAGATTAAAGTGGAGAGTATAGTGGAAAGACTAAAGTGGAAAGACTAAAGTGGACAGACTATAGTGGAAAGACTAAAGTGGACAGACGATAGTGGAAAGACTGAAGTGGAAAGACTCAGTGGACAAACTAAAGTGTAAAAACTGAAGTGGAGAGAATAAAGTGGAAAGACTAAAGTGGAAAGACTAAATTGGACAGACTCTAGTGGAAAGACTGAAGTGGAAAGACTAAAGTGGAAAGACTAAAGTGGACAGACTATAGTGGAAAGACTGAAGTGGAAAGACTCACTGGACAGACTAAAGTGTACACACTGCAGTGGACAGAATAAAGTGGAAAGACTATAGTGGAAAGACTAAAGTGGACAGACTATAGTGGAAAGACTATATTGGAAAGACTGTAGTAGACAGAATAAAGTGGAGACTATAGTGGAAAGACTAAATTGGACAGAGAATAGTGGAAAGACTAAAGTGGAAAGACTGTAGTGGACAGACTATAGTGGAAAGACTGTAGTGGACAGAATAAAGTGGAGACTATAGTGGAAAGACTAAAGTGGACAGAGAATAGTGGAAAGACTAAAGTGGACAGACTATAGTGGAAAGACTATAGTGGAAAGACTAAAGTGGACAGACTATAGTGGAAAGACTGTAGTGGACAGAATAAAGTGGAGACTATAGTGGAAAGACTAAAGTGGACAGAGAATAGTGGAAAGACTAAAGTGGACAGACTATAGTGGAAAGACTATAGTGGAAAGACTGAAGTGGACAGAATAAAGTGGAGACTATAGTGGAAAGACTAAAGTGGAAAGACTAAAGGGGAGACTATAGTGGAAAGACTGTAGTGGACAGAATAAAGTGGAGACTATAGTGGAAAGACTAAAGTGGACAGAATAAAGTGGAGACCATAGTGGAAAGACTAAACTGGAAAGACTAAAGTGGACAGACTAGAGTGGAAAGACTATAGTGGAAAGACTAAAGTGGACAGACTATAGTGGAAAGACTATATTGGAAAGACTGTAGTAGACAGAATAAAGTGGAGACTATAGTGGAAAGACTAAAGTGGACAGAGAATAGTGGAAAGACTAAAGTGGAAAGACTATAGTGGAAAGACTATAGTGGAAAGACTGAAGTGGACAGAATAAAGTGGAGACTATAGTGGAAAGACTAAAGTGGAAAGACTAAAGTGGAGACTATAGTGGAAAGACTAAAGTGGAAAGACTAAAGGGGAGACTATAGTGGAAAGACTGTAGTGGACAGAATAAAGTGGAGACTATAGTGGAAGGACTAAAGTGGACAGACTATAGTGGAAAGACTGAAGTGGAAAGACTAAGTGGACAGACTAAAGTGGAAAGACTAAAGTGGACAGAGAATAGTGGAAAGACTGTAGTGGACAGAATAAAGTGGAGACTAAACTGGAAAGACTAAAGTAGACAGAGAATAGTGGAAAGACTAAAGTGGAAAGACTTTAGTGGACAAAATAAAGTGGAGACTATAGTGGAAAGACTAAAGTGGAAAGACTATAGTGGAAAGACCATAGTGGAAAGACTGTAGTGGACAGAATAAAGTGGAGACTATAGTGGAAAGACTAAAGTGGACAGAGAATAGTGGAAAGACTAAAGTGGACAGACTATAGTGGAAAGACTATAGTGGAAAGACTGTAGTGGACAGAATAAAGTGGAGACTGTAGTGGAAAGACTGAATTGGAAAGACTAAAGTGGATAGACTATAGTGGAAAGACTGAATTGGAAAAGCTAAAGTGGAAAGACTAAAGTGGACAGACTATAGAGGAAAGACTATAGTGGAAAGACTGTAGTGGACAGAATAAAGTGGAGAATATAGTGGACAGAATAAAGTGGAAAGACTAAAGTGGAAAGACTAAAGTGGATAGACTATAGTGGAAAGTCAATAGTGGAAAGACTGTAGTGGACAGAATAAAGTGGAGACTATAGTGGAAAGACTAAAGTGGACAGAGAATAGTGGAAAGACTAAAGTGAACAGACTATAGTGGAAAGACTAAAGTGGACAGACTAAAGTGGAAAGACTAAAGTGGAAAGACTGTAGTGGACAGACTATAGTGGAAAGACTGTAGTGGACAGAATAAAGTGGAGACTATAGTGGAAAGACTAAAGTGGACAGAGAATAGTGGAAAGACTAAAGTGGACAGACTATAGTGGAAAGACTATAGTGGAAAGACTAAAGTGGACAGACTATAGTGGAAAGACTGTAGTGGACAGAATAAAGTGGAGACTATAGTGGAAAGACTAAAGTGGACAGAGAATAGTGGAAAGACTAAAGTGGACAGACTATAGTGGAAAGACTATAGTGGAAAGACTGAAGTGGACAGAATAAAGTGGAGACTATAGTGGAAAGACTATAGTGGAAAGACTAAAGTGGAAAGACTAAAGGGGAGACTATAGTGGAAAGACTGTAGTGGACAGAATAAAGTGGAGACTATAGTGGAAAGACTAAAGTGGACAGAATAAAGTGGAGACCATAGTGGAAAGACTAAACTGGAAAGACTAAAGTGGACAGACTAGAGTGGAAAGACTATAGTGGAAAGACTTAAGTGGACAGACTATAGTGGAAAGACTATATTGGAAAGACTGTAGTAGACAGAATAAAGTGGAGACTATAGTGGAAAGACTAAAGTGGACAGAGAATAGTGGAAAGACTAAAGTGGAAAGACTATAGTGGAAAGACTATAGTGGAAAGACTGAAGTGGACAGAATAAAGTGTAGACTATAGTGGAAAGACTAAAGTGGAAAGACTAAAGTGGAGACTATAGTGGAAAGACTAAAGTGGAAAGACTAAAGGGGAGACTATAGTGGAAAGACTGTAGTGGACAGAATAAAGTGGAGACTATAGTGGAAGGACTAAAGTGGACAGACTATAGTGGAAAGACTGAAGTGGAAAGACTAAGTGGACAGACTAAAGTGGAAAGACTAAAGTGGACAGAGAATAGTGGAAAGACTGTAGTGGACAGAATAAAGTGGAGACTAAACTGGAAAGACTAAAGTAGACAGAGAATAGTGGAAAGACTAAAGTGGAAAGACTTTAGTGGACAAAATAAAGTGGAGACTATAGTGGAAAGACTAAAGTGGAAAGACTATAGTGGAAAGACCATAGTGGAAAGACTGTAGTGGACAGAATAAAGTGGAGACTATAGTGGAAAGACTAAAGTGGACAGAGAATAGTGGAAAGACTAAAGTGGACAGACTATAGTGGAAAGACTATAGTGGAAAGACTGTAGTGGACAGAATAAAGTGGAGACTGTAGTGGAAAGACTGAATTGGAAAGACTAAAGTGGATAGACTATAGTGGAAAGACTGAATTGGAAAAGCTAAAGTGGAAAGACTAAAGTGGACAGACTATAGAGGAAAGACTATAGTGGAGAATATAGTGGACAGAATAAAGTGGAAAGACTAAAGTGGAAAGACTAAAGTGGATAGACTATAGTGGAAAGTCAATAGTGGAAAGACTGTAGTGGACAGAATAAAGTGGAGACTATAGTGGAAAGACTAAAGTGGACAGAGAATAGTGGAAAGACTAAAGTGAACAGACTATAGTGGAAAGACTAAAGTGGACAGACTAAAGTGGAAAGACTAAAGTGGAAAGACTAAAGTGGACAGACTATAGAGGAAAGACTATAGTGGAAAGACTGTAGTGGACAGAATAAAGTGGAGACTATAGTGGAAAGACTAAAGTGGACAGAGAATAGTGGAAAAACTAAAGTGGACAGACTATAGTGGAAAGACTATAGTGGAAAGACTGTAGTGGACAGAATAAAGTGGAGACTATAGTGGAAAGACTAAAGTAGACAGAAAATAGTGGAAAGACTAAAGTGGAAAGACTGTAGTGGACAAAATAAAGTGGAGACTATAGTGGAAAGACTAAAGTGGACAGACTATAGTGGAAAGACTATAGTGGAAAGACTGTAGTGGACAGAATAAAGTGGAGACTATAGTGGAAAGACTAAAGTGGACAGAGAATAGTGGAAAGACTAAAGTGGACAGACTATAGTGGAAAGACTAAAGTGAAAATACTGTAGTGGACAGAATAAAGTGGAGACTATAGTGGAAAGACTAAAGTGGACAGAGAATAGTGGAAAGACTAAAGTGGACAGACTATAGTGGAAAGACTAAAGTGGACAGACTAAAGTGGAAAAACTAAAGTGGAAAGACTAAAGTGGACAGACTATGGAGGAAAGACCATAGTGGAAAGACTGTAGTGGACAGAATAAAGTGGAGACTATAGTGGAAAGACTGAATTGGAAAGACTAAAGTGGATAGACTATAGTGGAAAGACTGATGGAATGGAAAGACTAAAGTGGACAGAGAATAGTGGAAAGACTAAAGTGGACAGAATATAGTGGAAAGACTATACTGGAAAGACTGTAATGGACAGAATAAAGTGGAGACTATAATGGAAAGACTGAATTGGAAAGACTAAAGTGGATAGACTATAGTGGAAAGAATAAGTGGACAGACTAAAGTGGAAAAACTAAAGTGGAAAGACTAAAGTGGACAGACTATGGAGGAAAGACCATAGTGGAAAGACTGTAGTGGACAGAATAAAGTGGAGACTATAGTGGAAAGACTAAAGTGGACAGAGAATAGTGGAAAGACTAAAGTGGACAGACTATAGTGGAAAGACTATAGTGGAAAGACTGTAGTGGACAGAATAAAGTGGAGACTGTAGTGGAAAGACTGAATTGGAAAGACTAAAGTGGATAGACTATAGTGGAAAGACTGAATTGGAAAAGCTAAAGTGGAAAGACTAAAGTGGACAGACTATAGAGGAAAGACTATAGTGGAAAGACTGTAGTGGACAGAATAAAGTGGAGAATATAGTGGACAGAATAAAGTGAAAAGACTAAAGTGGACAGACTATAGTGGAAAGACTATAGTGAAAAGACTGTAGTGGACAGAATAAAGTGGAGACTATAGTGGAAAGACTAAAGTGGACAGAGAATAGTGGAAAGACTAAAGTGGACAGACTATAGTGGAAAGACTATAGTGGAAAGACTGTAATGGACAGAATAAAGTGGAGACTGTAGTGGAAAGACTGAATTGGAAAGACTAAAGTGGAAAGACTAAAGTGGACAGACTATAGTGAAAAGACTATAGTGGAAAGACTGTAGTGGACAGAATAAAGTGGAGAGTATAGTGGAAAGACTAAAGTGGACAGAGAATAGTGGAAAGACTAAAGTGGACAGACTATAGTGGAAAGAATATAGTGGAAAGACTGTTGTGGACAGAATAAAGTGGAGACTATAGTGGAAAGACTAAAGTAGACAGAGAATAGTGGAAAGACTAAAGTTGAAAGACTGTAGTGGACAGAATAAAGTGGAGACTAAAGTGGAAAGACTAAAGTAGACAGAGAGTAGTGGAAAGACTATAGTGGAAAGACAATAGTGAAAAGACTGTAGTGGATAGAATAAAGTGGAGACTACTGTGGAAAGACTAAAGTGGACAGAGAATAGTGGAAAGACTAAAGTGGACAGACTATAGTGGAAAGACGATAGTGGAAAGACTGTAGTGGACAGAATAAAGTGGAGACTATAGTGGAAAGACTAAAGTGGACAGAGAATAGTGGAAAGACTAAAGTGGACAGACTATAGTGGAAAGAATATAGTGGAAAGACTGTAGTGGACAGAATAAAGTGGAGACTATAGTGGAAAGACTAAAGTAGACAGAGAATAGTGGAAAGACTAAAGTGGAAAGACTGTAGTGGACAAAATAAAGTGGAGAGTATAGTGGAAAGACTAAAGTGGACAGAGAATAGTGGAAAGACTAAAGTGGACAGACTATAGTGGAAAGACTATAGTGGAAAGACTGTAGTGGACAGAATAAAGTGGAGAGTATAGTGGAAAGATGAAAGTGGACAGAGAATAGTGGAAAGACTAAAGTGGACAGACTATAGTGGAAAGACTATAGTGGAAAGACTGTAGTGGACAAAATAAAGTGGAGACTATAGTGGAAAGAATAAAGTGGAAAGACTAAAGTGGAAAGACTATAGTGGAAAGACTATAGTGGAAAGACTTTAGTGGACAGAATAAAGTTGAGAGTCTAGTGGAAAGACTAAAGTGGACAGAGAATAGTGGAAAGACTAAAGTGGACAGACTATAGTGGAAAGACTATAGTGGAAAGACTGTAGTGGACAGACTAAAGTGGACAGACTATAGTGGAAAGACTATAGTGGAAAGACTGTAGTGGACAGAAGAAAGTGGAGACTATAGTGGAAAGACTAAAGTGGACAGAGAATAGTGGAAAGACTAAAGTGGACAGACTATAGTGGAAAGACCATAGTGGAAAGACTGTAGTGGACAGAATAAAGTGGAGACTATATTGGAAAGAATAAAGTGGACAGAGAATAGTGGAAAGACTAAAGTGGACAGACTATAGTGGAAAGAATATAGTGGAAAGACTGTAGTGGACAGAATAAAGTGGAGACTATAGTGGAAAGACTAAAGTAGACAGAGAATAGTGGAAAGACTAAAGTTGAAAGACTGTAGTGGACAGAATAAAGTGGAGACTATAGTGGAAAGACTAAAGTAGACAGAGAGTAGTGGAAAGACTAAAGTGGAAAGACTGTAGTGGACAAAATAAAGTGGATACTATAGTGGAAAGACTAAAGTGAAAAGATTAAAGTGGACAGACTCTAGTGGAAAGACTATAGTGAAAAGACTGTAGTGGACAGAATAAAGTGGAGACTATACTGGAAAGACTAAAGTGGACAGAGAATAGTGGAAAGACTAAAGTGGACAGACTATAGTGGAAAGACTATAGTGGAAAGACTGTAGTGGACAGAATAAAGTGGAGACTATAGTGGAAAGACTAAAGTGGACAGAGAATAGTGGAAAGACTAAAGTGGACAGATGATAGTGGAAAGTCTATAGTGGAAAGACTGTAGTGGACAGAATGAAGTGGAGACTATAGTGGAAAGAATAAAGTGGACAGAGAATAGTGGAAAGACTAAAGTGGACAGACTATAGTGGAAAGACTATAGTGGACAGACTAAAGTGGAAAGACTAAAGTGGAAAGACTAAAGTGGACAGACTATAGTGGAAAGACTATAGTGGAAAGACTGTAGTGGACAAAATAAAGTGGAGAGTATAGTGGAAAGACTAAAGTGGACAGAGAATAGTGGAAAGTCTAAAGTGGACAGACTATAGTGGAAAGACTATAGTGGAAAGACTGTAGTGGACAGAATAAAGTGGAGACTATAGTGGAAAGACTAAAGTAGACAGAGAATAGTGGAAAGACTAAAGTGGAAAGACTGTAGTGGACAAAATAATGTGGAGACTATAGTGGAAAGACTAAAGTGGAAAGACTAAAGTGGAAAGACTATAGTGGAAAGACCATAGTGGAAAGACTGTAGTGGACAGAATAAAGTGGAGACTATAGTGGAAAGACTAAAGTGGACAGAGAATAGTGGAAAGACTAAATTGGACAGACTATAGTGGAAAGACTATAGTGGAAAGACTGTAGTGGACAGAATAAAGTGGAGACTGTAGTGGAAAGACTGAATTGGAAAGACTAAAGTGGATAGACTATAGTGGAAAGACTGAATTGGAAAAGCTAAATTGGAAAGACTAAAGTGGACAGACTATAGAGGAAAGACTATAGTGGAAAGACTGTAGTGGACAGAATAAAGTGGAGAATATAGTGGACAGAATAAAGTGGAAAGACTAAAGTGGAAAGACTAAAGTGGATAGACTATAGTGGAAAGTCAATAGTGGAAAGACTGTAGTGGACAGAATAAAGTGGAGACTATAGTGGAAAGACTAAAGTGGACAGAGAATAGTGGAAAGACTAAAGTGGACAGACTATAGTGGAAAGACTAAAGTGGACAGACTAAAGTGGAAAGACTAAAGTGGAAAGACTAAAGTGGACAGACTATAGAGGAAAGACTATAGTGGAAAGACTGTAGTGGACAGAATAAAGTGAAGACTGTAGTGGAAAGACTAAAGTGGACAGAGAATAGTGGAAAGACTAAAGTGGACAGACTATAGTGGAAAGACTAGAGTGGAAAGACTGTAGTGGACAGAATAAAGTGGAGACTATAGTGGAAAGACTAAAGTAGACAGAGAATAGTGGAAAGACTAAAGTGGAAAGACAGTAGTGGACAAAATAAAGTGGAGACTATAGTGGAAAGACTAAAGTGGAAAGACTAAAGTGGACAGACTATAGTGGAAAGACTATAGTGGAAAGACTGTAGTGGACGGAATAAAGTGGAGACTCTAGTGGAAAGACTAAAGTGGACAGAGAATAGTGGAAAGACTAAAGTGGACAGACTATAGTGGAAAGACTATAGTGGAAAGACTGAAGTGGACAGAATTAAGTGGAGACTATAGTGGAAAGACTAAAGTGGACAGAGAATAGTGGAAAGACTAAAGTGGAAAGACTGTAGTGGACAGAATAAAGTGGAGACTATAGTGGAAAGACTAAAGTGGAAAGACTAAAGTGGACAGACTATAGTGGAGAGACTATAATGGAAAGACTGTAGTGGACAGAATAAAGTGGAGACTATAGTGGAAAGACTAAAGTGGACAGAGAGTATTGGAAAGACTAAAGTGGAAAGACTGTAGTGGACAGAATAAAGTGGAGACTATAGTGGAAAGACTAAAGTGGAAAGAATAAAGCGGACAGACTATAGTGGAAAGACTATAGTGGAAAGACTATAGTGGAAAGACTATAGTGGAAAGACTGTAGTGGACAAAATAAAGTGGAGACTATAGTGGAAAGACTAAAGTGGAAAGACTAAAGTGGACAGACTATAGTGGAAAGACTGTAGTGGACAGAATAAAGTGGAGTCTATAGTGGAAAGACTAAAGTGGACAGAAAATAGTGGAAAGACTAAATTGGAAAGACTGTAGTGGACAGAATAAAGTCGAGACTATAGTGGAAAGACTAAAGTGGACAGAGAATAGTGGAAAGACTAAAGTGGAAAGACTGTAGTGGACAGATTAAAGTGGAGAGTATAGTGGAAAGACTAAAGTGGAAAGACTAAAGTGGACAGACTATAGTGGAAAGACTAAAGTGGACAGACGATAGTGGAAAGACTGAAGTGGAAAGACTCAGTGGACAAACTAAAGTGTAAAAACTGAAGTGGAGAGAATAAAGTGGAAAGACTAAAGTGGAAAGACTAAATTGGACAGACTCTAGTGGAAAGACTGAAGTGGAAAGACTAAAGTGGAAAGACTAAAGTGGACAGACTATAGTGGAAAGACTGAAGTGGAAAGACTCACTGGACAGACTAAAGTGTACACACTGCAGTGGACAGAATAAAGTGGAAAGACTAAAGTGGAAAGACTAAAGTCGACAGACTATAGTGGAAAGACTAAAGTGGACAGACTAAAGTGGAAAGACTAAAGTGGAGAGACTGAAGTGGACAGACTATAGTGGAAAGACTATAGTGGAAAGACTGTAGTGGAAAGAATAAAGTGGGGATTATAGTGGAAAGACTAAAGTGGACAGAGAATAGTGGAAAGACTAAAGTGGAAAGACTGTAGTGGACAGAATAAAGTGGAGACCATAGTGGAAAGACTAAAGTGGAAAGACTAAAGTGGACAGACTAGAGTGGAAAGACTATAGTGGAAAGACTAAAGTGGACAGACTATAGTGGAAAGACTATATTGGAAAGACTGTAGTAGACAGAATAAAGTGGAGACTATAGTGGAAAGACTAAATTGGACAGAGAATAGTGGAAAGACTAAAGTGGAAAGACTGTAGTGGACAGACTATAGTGGAAAGACTCTTGTGGACAGAATAAAGTGGAGACTATAGTGGAAAGACTAAAGTGGACAGAGAATAGTGGAAAGACTAAAGTGGACAGACTATAGTGGAAAGACTATAGTGGAAAGACTAAAGTGGACAGACTATAGTGGAAAGACTGTAGTGGACAGAATAAAGTGGAGACTATAGTGGAAAGACTAAAGTGGACAGAGAATAGTGGAAAGACTAAAGTGGACAGACTATAGTGGAAAGACTATAGTGGAAAGACTGAAGTGGACAGAATAAAGTGGAGACTATAGTGGAAAGACTAAAGTGGAAAGACTAAAGGGGAGACTATAGTGGAAAGACTGTAGTGGACAGAATAAAGTGGAGACTATAGTGGAAAGACTAAAGTGGACAGAATAAAGTGGAGAACATAGTGGAAAGACTAAACTGGAAAGACTAAAGTGGACAGACTAGAGTGGAAAGACTATAGTGGAAAGACTAAAGTGGACAGACTATAGTGGAAAGACTATATTGGAAAGACTGTAGTAGACAGAATAAAGTGGAGACTATAGTGGAAAGACTAACTTGGACAGAGAATAGTGGAAAGACTAAAGTGGAAAGACTGTAGTGGACAGAATAAAGTGAGACCATAGTGGAAAGACTAAAGTGGAAAGACTAAAGTGGACAGACTATAGTGGAAAGACTGTAGTGGACAGAATAAAGTGGAGACTATAGTGGAAAGACTAAAGTGGACAGAGAATAGTGGAAAGACTAAAGTGGAAAGACTATAGTGGAAAGACTATAGTGGAAAGACTGAAGTGGACAGAATAAAGTGGAGACTATAGTGGAAAGACTAAAGTGGAAAGACTAAAGTGGAGACTATAGTGGAAAGACTAAAGTGGAAAGACTAAAGGGGAGACTATAGTGGAAAGACTGTAGTGGACAGAATAAAGTGGAGACTATAGTGGAAAGACTAAAGTGGACAGACTATAGTGGAAAGACTGAAGTGGAAAGACTGTAGTGGACAGATTAAAGTGGAGAGTATAGTGGAAAGACAAAAGTGGAAAGACTAAAGTGGACAGACTATAGTGGAAAGACTAAAGTGGACAGACGATAGTGGAAAGACTAAATTGGAAAGACTGTAGTGGACAGAATAAAGTCGAGACTATAGTGGAAAGACTAAAGTGGACAGAGAATAGTGGAAAGACTAAAGTGGAAAGACTGTAGTGGACAGATTAAAGTGGAGAGTATAATGGAAAGACTAAAGTGGAAAGACTAAAGTGGACAGACTATAGTGGAAAGACTAAAGTGGACAGACGATAGTGGAAAGACTGAAGTGGAAAGACTCAGTGGACAAACTAAAGTGTAAAAACTGAAGTGGAGAGAATAAAGTGGAAAGACTAAAGTGGAAAGACTAAATTGGACAGACTCTAGTGGAAAGACTGAAGTGGAAAGACTAAAGTGGAAAGACTAAAGTGGACAGACTATAGTGGAAAGACTGAAGTGGAAAGACTCACTGGACAGACTAAAGTGTACACACTGCAGTGGACAGAATAAAGTGGAAAGACTAAAGTGGAAAGACTAAATTGGACAGACTCTAGTGGAAAGACTAAAGTGGAAAGACTAAAGTGGACAGACTATAGTGGAAAGACTGTAGTGGACAGAATAAAGTGGAGACTGTAGTGGAAAGACTGAATTGGAAAGACTAAAGTGGATAGACTATAGTGGAAAGACTGAATTGGAAAAGCTAAAGTGGAAAGACTAAAGTGGACAGACTATAGAGGAAAGACTATAGTGGAAAGACTGTAGTGGACAGAATAAAGTGGAGAATATAGTGGACAGAATAAAGTGGAAAGACTAAAGTGGAAAGACTAAAGTGGATAGACTATAGTGGAAAGTCAATAGTGGAAAGACTGTAGTGGACAGAATAAAGTGGAGACTATAGTGGAAAGACTAAAGTGGACAGAGAATAGTGGAAAGACTAAAGTGAACAGACTATAGTGGAAAGACTAAAGTGGACAGACGAAAGTGGAAAGACTAAAGTGGAAAGACTAAAGTGGACAGACTATAGAGGAAAGACTATAGTGGAAAGACTGTAGTGGACAGAATAAAGTGGAGACTATAGTGGAAAGACTAAAGTGGACAGATAATAGTGGAAAAACTAAAGTGGACAGACTATAGTGGAAAGACTATAGTGGAAAGACTGTAGTGGACAGAATAAAGTGGAGACTATAGTGGAAAGACTAAAGTAGACAGAAAATAGTGGAAAGACTAAAGTGGAAAGACTGTAGTGGACAAAATAAAGTGGAGACTATAGTGGAAAGACTAAAGTGGACAGACTATAGTGGAAAGACTATAGTGGAAAGACTGTAGTGGACAGAATAAAGTGGAGACTATAGTGGAAAGACTAAAGTGGACAGAGAATAGTGGAAAGACTAAAGTGGACAGACTATAGTGGAAAGACTAAAGTGAAAATACTGTAGTGGACAGAATAAAGTGGAGACTATAGTGGAAAGACTAAAGTGGACAGAGAATAGTGGAAAGACTAAAGTGGACAGACTATAGTGGAAAGACTAAAGTGGACAGACTAAAGTGGAAAAACTAAAGTGGAAAGACTAAAGTGGACAGACTATGGAGGAAAGACCATAGTGGAAAGACTGTAGTGGACAGAATAAAGTGGAGACTATAGTGGAAAGACTGAATTGGAAAGACTAAAGTGGATAGACTATAGTGGAAAGACTGATGGAATGGAAAGACTAAAGTGGACAGAGAATAGTGGAAAGACTAAAGTGGACAGAATATAGTGGAAAGACTATACTGGAAAGACTGTAATGGACAGAATAAAGTGGAGACTATAATGGAAAGACTGAATTGGAAAGACTAAAGTGGATAGACTATAGTGGAAAGAATAAGTGGACAGACTAAAGTGGAAAAACTAAAGTGGAAAGACTAAAGTGGACAGACTATGGAGGAAAGACCATAGTGGAAAGACTGTAGTGGACAGAATAAAGTGGAGACTATAGTGGAAAGACTAAAGTGGACAGAGAATAGTGGAAAGACTAAAGTGGACAGACTATAGTGGAAAGACTATAGTGGAAAGACTGTAGTGGACAGAATAAAGTGGAGACTGTAGTGGAAAGACTGAATTGGAAAGACTAAAGTGGATAGACTATAGTGGAAAGACTGAATTGGAAAAGCTAAAGTGGAAAGACTAAAGTGGACAGACTATAGAGGAAAGACTATAGTGGAAAGACTGTAGTGGACAGAATAAAGTGGAGAATATAGTGGACAGAATAAAGTGAAAAGACTAAAGTGGACAGACTATAGTGGAAAGACTATAGTGAAAAGACTGTAGTGGACAGAATAAAGTGGAGACTATAGTGGAAAGACTAAAGTGGACAGAGAATAGTGGAAAGACTAAAGTGGACAGACTATAGTGGAAAGACTATAGTGGAAAGACTGTAATGGACAGAATAAAGTGGAGACTGTAGTGGAAAGACTGAATTGGAAAGACTAAAGTGGAAAGACTAAAGTGGACAGACTATAGTGAAAAGACTATAGTGGAAAGACTGTAGTGGACAGAATAAAGTGGAGAGTATAGTGGAAAGACTAAAGTGGACAGAGAATAGTGGAAAGACTAAAGTGGACAGACTATAGTGGAAAGAATATAGTGGAAAGACTGTTGTGGACAGAATAAAGTGGAGACTATAGTGGAAAGACTAAAGTAGACAGAGAATAGTGGAAAGACTAAAGTTGAAAGACTGTAGTGGACAGAATAAAGTGGAGACTAAAGTGGAAAGACTAAAGTAGACAGAGAGTAGTGGAAAGACTATAGTGGAAAGACAATAGTGAAAAGACTGTAGTGGATAGAATAAAGTGGAGACTACTGTGGAAAGACTAAAGTGGACAGAGAATAGTGGAAAGACTAAAGTGGACAGACTATAGTGGAAAGACGATAGTGGAAAGACTGTAGTGGACAGAATAAAGTGGAGACTATAGTGGAAAGACTAAAGTGGACAGAGAATAGTGGAAAGACTAAAGTGGACAGACTATAGTGGAAAGAATATAGTGGAAAGACTGTAGTGGACAGAATAAAGTGGAGACTATAGTGGAAAGACTAAAGTAGACAGAGAATAGTGGAAAGACTAAAGTGGAAAGACTGTAGTGGACAAAATAAAGTGGAGAGTATAGTGGAAAGACTAAAGTGGACAGAGAATAGTGGAAAGACTAAAGTGGACAGACTATAGTGGAAAGACTATAGTGGAAAGACTGTAGTGGACAGAATAAAGTGGAGAGTATAGTGGAAAGATGAAAGTGGACAGAGAATAGTGGAAAGACTAAAGTGGACAGACTATAGTGGAAAGACTATAGTGGAAAGACTGTAGTGGACAAAATAAAGTGGAGACTATAGTGGAAAGAATAAAGTGGAAAGACTAAAGTGGAAAGACTATAGTAGAAGACTATAGTGGAAAGACTTTAGTGGACAGAATAAAGTTGAGAGTCTAGTGGAAAGACTAAAGTGGACAGAGAATAGTGGAAAGACTAAAGTGGACAGACTATAGTGGAAAGACTATAGTGGAAAGACTGTAGTGGACAGACTAAAGTGGACAGACTATAGTGGAAAGACTATAGTGGAAAGACTGTAGTGGACAGAAGAAAGTGGAGACTATAGTGGAAAGACTAAAGTGGACAGAGAATAGTGGAAAGACTAAAGTGGACAGACTATAGTGGAAAGACCATAGTGGAAAGACTGTAGTGGACAGAATAAAGTGGAGACTATATTGGAAAGAATAAAGTGGACAGAGAATAGTGGAAAGACTAAAGTGGACAGACTATAGTGGAAAGAATATAGTGGAAAGACTGTAGTGGACAGAATAAAGTGGAGACTATAGTGGAAAGACTAAAGTAGACAGAGAATAGTGGAAAGACTAAAGTTGAAAGACTGTAGTGGACAGAAAAAAGTGGAGACTATAGTGGAAAGACTAAAGTAGACAGAGAGTAGTGGAAAGACTAAAGTGGAAAGACTGTAGTGGACAAAATAAAGTGGATACTATAGTGGAAAGACTAAAGTGAAAAGATTAAAGTGGACAGACTCTAGTGGAAAGACTATAGTGAAAAGACTGTAGTGGACAGAATAAAGTGGAGACTATACTGGAAAGACTAAAGTGGACAGAGAATAGTGGAAAGACTAAAGTGGACAGACTATAGTGGAAAGACTATAGTGGAAAGACTGTAGTGGACAGAATAAAGTGGAGACTATAGTGGAAAGACTAAAGTGGACAGAGAATAGTGGAAAGACTAAAGTGGACAGATGATAGTGGAAAGTCTATAGTGGAAAGACTGTAGTGGACAGAATGAAGTGGAGACTATAGTGGAAAGAATAAAGTGGACAGAGAATAGTGGAAAGACTAAAGTGGACAGACTATAGTGGAAAGACTATAGTGGACAGACTAAAGTGGAAAGACTAAAGTGGAAAGACTAAAGTGGACAGACTGTAGTGGAAAGACTATAGTGGAAAGACTGTAGTGGACAAAATAAAGTGGAGAGTATAGTGGAAAGACTAAAGTGGACAGAGAATAGTGGAAAGTCTAAAGTGGACAGACTATAGTGGAAAGACTATAGTGGAAAGACTGTAGTGGACAGAATAAAGTGGAGACTATAGTGGAAAGACTAAAGTAGACAGAGAATAGTGGAAAGACTAAAGTGGAAAGACTGTAGTGGACAAAATAATGTGGAGACTATAGTGGAAAGACTAAAGTGGAAAGACTAAAGTGGAAAGACTATAGTGGAAAGACCATAGTGGAAAGACTGTAGTGGACAGAATAAAGTGGAGACTATAGTGGAAAGACTAAAGTGGACAGAGAATAGTGGAAAGACTAAATTGGACAGACTATAGTGGAAAGACTATAGTGGAAAGACTGTAGTGGACAGAATAAAGTGGAGACTGTAGTGGAAAGACTGAATTGGAAAGACTAAAGTGGATAGACTATAGTGGAAAGACTGAATTGGAAAAGCTAAATTGGAAAGACTAAAGTGGACAGACTATAGAGGAAAGACTATAGTGGAAAGACTGTAGTGGACAGAATAAAGTGGAGAATATAGTGGACAGAATAAAGTGGAAAGACTAAAGTGGAAAGACTAAAGTGGATAGACTTTAGTGGAAAGTCAATAGTGGAAAGACTGTAGTGGACAGAATAAAGTGGAGACTATAGTGGAAAGACTAAAGTGGACAGAGAATAGTGGAAAGACTAAAGTGGACAGACTATAGTGGAAAGACTAAAGTGGACAGACTAAAGTGGAAAGACTAAAGTGGAAAGACTAAAGTGGACAGACTATAGAGGAAAGACTATAGTGGAAAGACTGTAGTGGACAGAATAAAGTGAAGACTGTAGTGGAAAGACTAAAGTGGACAGAGAATAGTGGAAAGACTAAAGTGGACAGACTATAGTGGAAAGACTAGAGTGGAAAGACTGTAGTGGACAGAATAAAGTGGAGACTATAGTGGAAAGACTAAAGTAGACAGAGAATAGTGGAAAGACTAAAGTGGAAAGACAGTAGTGGACAAAATAAAGTGGAGACTATAGTGGAAAGACTAAAGTGGAAAGACTAAAGTGGACAGACTATAGTGGAAAGACTATAGTGGAAAGACTGTAGTGGACGGAATAAAGTGGAGACTCTAGTGGAAAGACTAAAGTGGACAGAGAATAGTGGAAAGACTAAAGTGGACAGACTATAGTGGAAAGACTATAGTGGAAAGACTGAAGTGGACAGAATTAAGTGGAGACTATAGTGGAAAGACTAAAGTGGACAGAGAATAGTGGAAAGACTAAAGTGGAAAGACTGTAGTGGACAGAATAAAGTGGAGACTATAGTGGAAAGACTAAAGTGGAAAGACTAAAGTGGACAGACTATAGTGGAGAGACTATAATGGAAAGACTGTAGTGGACAGAATAAAGTGGAGACTATAGTGGAAAGACTAAAGTGGACAGAGAGTATTGGAAAGACTAAAGTGGAAAGACTGTAGTGGACAGAATAAAGTGGAGACTATAGTGGAAAGACTAAAGTGGAAAGAATAAAGCGGACAGACTATAGTGGAAAGACTATAGTGGAAAGACTATAGTGGAAAGACTATAGTGGAAAGACTGTAGTGGACAAAATAAAGTGGAGACTATAGTGGAAAGACTAAAGTGGAAAGACTAAAGTGGACAGACTATAGTGGAAAGACTGTAGTGGACAGAATAAAGTGGAGTCTATAGTGGAAAGACTAAAGTGGACAGAAAATAGTGGAAAGACTAAATTGGAAAGACTGTAGTGGACAGAATAAAGTCGAGACTATAGTGGAAAGACTAAAGTGGACAGAGAATAGTGGAAAGACTAAAGTGGAAAGACTGTAGTGGACAGATTAAAGTGGAGAGTATAGTGGAAAGACTAAAGTGGAAAGACTAAAGTGGACAGACTATAGTGGAAAGACTAAAGTGGACAGACGATAGTGGAAAGACTGAAGTGGAAAGACTCAGTGGACAAACTAAAGTGTAAAAACTGAAGTGGAGAGAATAAAGTGGAAAGACTAAAGTGGAAAGACTAAATTGGACAGACTCTAGTGGAAAGACTGAAGTGGAAAGACTAAAGTGGAAAGACTAAAGTGGACAGACTATAGTGGAAAGACTGAAGTGGAAAGACTCACTGGACAGACTAAAGTGTACACACTGCAGTGGACAGAATAAAGTGGAAAGACTAAAGTGGAAAGACTAAAGTCGACAGACTATAGTGGAAAGACTAAAGTGGACAGACTAAAGTGGAAAGACTAAAGTGGAGAGACTGAAGTGGACAGACTATAGTGGAAAGACTATAGTGGAAAGACTGTAGTGGAAAGAATAAAGTGGGGATTATAGTGGAAAGACTAAAGTGGACAGAGAATAGTGGAAAGACTAAAGTGGAAAGACTGTAGTGGACAGAATAAAGTGGAGACCATAGTGGAAAGACTAAAGTGGAAAGACTAAAGTGGACAGACTAGAGTGGAAAGACTATAGTGGAAAGACTAAAGTGGACAGACTATAGTGGAAAGACTATATTGGAAAGACTGTAGTAGACAGAATAAAGTGGAGACTATAGTGGAAAGACTAAATTGGACAGAGAATAGTGGAAAGACTAAAGTGGAAAGACTGTAGTGGACAGACTATAGTGGAAAGACTCTTGTGGACAGAATAAAGTGGAGACTATAGTGGAAAGACTAAAGTGGACAGAGAATAGTGGAAAGACTAAAGTGGACAGACTATAGTGGATAGACTATAGTGGAAAGACTAAAGTGGACAGACTATAGTGGAAAGACTGTAGTGGACAGAATAAAGTGGAGACTATAGTGGAAAGACTAAAGTGGACAGAGAATAGTGGAAAGACTAAAGTGGACAGACTATAGTGGAAAGACTATAGTGGAAAGACTGAAGTGGACAGAATAAAGTGGAGACTATAGTGGAAAGACTAAAGTGGAAAGACTAAAGGGGAGACTATAGTGGAAAGACTGTAGTGGACAGAATAAAGTGGAGACTATAGTGGAAAGACTAAAGTGGACAGAATAAAGTGGAGAACATAGTGGAAAGACTAAACTGGAAAGACTAAAGTGGACAGACTAGAGTGGAAAGACTATAGTTGAAAGACTAAAGTGGACAGACTATAGTGGAAAGACTATATTGGAAAGACTGTAGTAGACAGAATAAAGTGGAGACTATAGTGGAAAGACTAAATTGGACAGAGAATAGTGGAAAGACTAAAGTGGAAAGACTGTAGTGGACAGAATAAAGTGAGACCATAGTGGAAAGACTAAAGTGGAAAGACTAAAGTGGACAGACTATAGTGGAAAGACTGTAGTGGACAGAATAAAGTGGAGACTATAGTGGAAAGACTAAAGTGGACAGAGAATAGTGGAAAGACTAAAGTGGAAAGACTATAGTGGAAAGACTATAGTGGAAAGACTGAAGTGGACAGAATAAAGTGGAGACTATAGTGGAAAGACTAAAGTGGAAAGACTAAAGTGGAGACTATAGTGGAAAGACTAAAGTGGAAAGACTAAAGGGGAGACTATAGTGGAAAGACTGTAGTGGACAGAATAAAGTGGAGACTATAGTGGAAAGACTAAAGTGGACAGACTATAGTGGAAAGACTGAAGTGGAAAGACTGTAGTGGACAGATTAAAGTGGAGAGTATAGTGGAAAGACTAAAGTGGAAAGACTAAAGTGGACAGACTATAGTGGAAAGACTAAAGTGGACAGAGAATAGTGGAAAGACTAAAGTGGAAAGACTGTAGTGGACAGATTAAAGTGGAGAGTATAATGGAAAGACTAAAGTGGAAAGACTAAAGTGGACAGACTATAGTGGAAAGACTAAAGTGGACAGACGATAGTGGAAAGACTGAAGTGGAAAGACTCAGTGGACAAACTAAAGTGTAAAAACTGAAGTGGAGAGAATAAAGTGGAAAGACTAAAGTGGAAAGACTAAATTGGACAGACTCTAGTGGAAAGACTGAAGTGGAAAGACTAAAGTGGAAAGACTAAAGTGGACAGACTATAGTGGAAAGACTGAAGTGGAAAGACTCACTGGACAGACTAAAGTGTACACACTGCAGTGGACAGAATAAAGTGGAAAGACTAAAGTGGAAAGACTAAAGTCGACAGACTATAGTGGAAAGACTAAAGTGGACAGACTAAAGTGGAAAGACTAAAGTGGAAAGACTGAAGTGGACAGACTATAGTGGAAAGACTATAGTGGAAAGACTGTAGTGGAAAGAATAAAGTGAGACCATAGTGGAAAGACTAAAGTGGAAAGACTAAAGTGGACAGACTATAGTGGAAAGACTGTAGTGGACAGAATAAAGTGGAGACTATAGTGGAAAGACTAAATTGGACAGAGAATAGTGGAAAGACTAAAGTGGAAAGACTGTAGTGGACAGAATAAAGTGAGACCATAGTGGAAAGACTAAAGTGGAAAGACTAAAGTGGACAGACTATAGTGGAAAGACTGTAGTGGACAGAATAAAGTGGAGACTATAGTGGAAAGACTAAATTGGACAGAGAATAGTGGAAAGACTAAAGTGGAAAGACTGTAGTGGACAGAATAAAGTGAGACCATAGTGGAAAGACTAAAGTGGAAAGACTAAAGTGGACAGACTATAGTGGAAAGACTGTAGTGGAAAGAATAAAGTGGGGATTATAGTGGAAAGACTAAAGTGGACAGAGAATAGTGGAAAGACTAAAGTGGAAAGACTGTAGTGGACAGAATAAAGTGGAGACCATAGTGGAAAGACTAAAGTGGAAAGACTAAAGTGGACAGACTAGAGTGGAAAGACTATAGTGGAAAGACTAAAGTGGACAGACTATAGTGGAAAGACTATATTGGAAAGACTGTAGTAGACAGAATAAAGTGGAGACTATAGTGGAAAGACTAAATTGGACAGAGAATAGTGGAAA
Source organism: Branchinecta sandiegonensis (assembly GCA_030848855.1). Taxonomy (NCBI): domain Eukaryota; kingdom Metazoa; phylum Arthropoda; class Branchiopoda; order Anostraca; family Branchinectidae; genus Branchinecta; species Branchinecta sandiegonensis. The sequence continues at coordinate 261,898 of JAUPMV010000014.1, read as the reverse complement.
GACTAAAGTGGAAAGACTGTAGTGGACAGAATAAAGTGAGACCATAGTGGAAAGACTAAAGTGGAAAGACTAAAGTGGACAGACTATAGTGGAAAGACTGTAGTGGACAGAATAAAGTGGAGACTATAGTGGAAAGACTAAAGTGGACAGAGAATAGTGGAAAGACTAAAGTGGAAAGACTATAGTGGAAAGACTATAGTGGAAAGACTGAAGTGGACAGAATAAAGTGGAGACTATAGTGGAAAGACTAAAGTGGAAAGACTAAAGTGGAGACTATAGTGGAAAGACTAAAGTGGAAAGACTAAAGGGGAGACTATAGTGGAAAGACTGTAGTGGACAGAATAAAGTGGAGACTATAGTGGAAAGACTAAAGTGGACAGACTATAGTGGAAAGACTGAAGTGGAAAGACTGTAGTGGACAGATTAAAGTGGAGAGTATAGTGGAAAGACTAAAGTGGAAAGACTAAAGTGGACAGACTATAGTGGAAAGACTAAAGTGGACAGAGAATAGTGGAAAGACTAAAGTGGAAAGACTGTAGTGGACAGATTAAAGTGGAGAGTATAATGGAAAGACTAAAGTGGAAAGACTAAAGTGGACAGACTATAGTGGAAAGACTAAAGTGGACAGACGATAGTGGAAAGACTGAAGTGGAAAGACTCAGTGGACAAACTAAAGTGTAAAAACTGAAGTGGAGAGAATAAAGTGGAAAGACTAAAGTGGAAAGACTAAATTGGACAGACTCTAGTGGAAAGACTGAAGTGGAAAGACTAAAGTGGAAAGACTAAAGTGGACAGACTATAGTGGAAAGACTGTAGACTAAAGTGGATACTATAGTGGAAAGACTAAAGTGAAAAGATTAAAGTGGACAGACTCTAGTGGAAAGACTTTAGTGAAAAGACTGTAGTGGACAGAATAAAGTGGAGACTATACTGGAAAGACTAAAGTGGACAGAGAATAGTGGAAAGACTAAAGTGGACAGACTATAGTGGAAAGACTATAGTGGAAAGACTGTAGTGGACAGAATAAAGTGGAGACTATAGTGGAAAGACTAAAGTGGACAGAGAATAGTGGAAAGACTAAAGTGGACAGATGATAGTGGAAAGTCTATAGTGGAAAGACTGTAGTGGACAGAATGAAGTGGAGACTATAGTGGAAAGAATAAAGTGGACAGAGAATAGTGGAAAGACTAAAGTGGACAGACTATAGTGGAAAGACTATAGTGGACAGACTAAAGTGGAAAGACTAAAGTGGAAAGACTAAAGTGGACAGACTGTAGTGGAAAGACTATAGTGGAAAGACTGTAGTGGACAAAATAAAGTGGAGAGTATAGTGGAAAGACTAAAGTGGACAGAGAATAGTGGAAAGTCTAAAGTGGACAGACTATAGTGGAAAGACTATAGTGGAAAGACTGTAGTGGACAGAATAAAGTGGAGACTATAGTGGAAAGACTAAAGTAGACAGAGAATAGTGGAAAGACTAAAGTGGAAAGACTGTAGTGGACAAAATAATGTGGAGACTATAGTGGAAAGACTAAAGTGGAAAGACTAAAGTGGAAAGACTATAGTGGAAAGACCATAGTGGAAAGACTGTAGTGGACAGAATAAAGTGGAGACTATAGTGGAAAGACTAAAGTGGACAGAGAATAGTGGAAAGACTAAATTGGACAGACTATAGTGGAAAGACTATAGTGGAAAGACTGTAGTGGACAGAATAAAGTGGAGACTGTAGTGGAAAGACTGAATTGGAAAGACTAAAGTGGATAGACTATAGTGGAAAGACTGAATTGGAAAAGCTAAATTGGAAAGACTAAAGTGGACAGACTATAGAGGAAAGACTATAGTGGAAAGACTGTAGTGGACAGAATAAAGTGGAGAATATAGTGGACAGAATAAAGTGGAAAGACTAAAGTGGAAAGACTAAAGTGGATAGACTTTAGTGGAAAGTCAATAGTGGAAAGACTGTAGTGGACAGAATAAAGTGGAGACTATAGTGGAAAGACTAAAGTGGACAGAGAATAGTGGAAAGACTAAAGTGGACAGACTATAGTGGAAAGACTAAAGTGGACAGACTAAAGTGGAAAGACTAAAGTGGAAAGACTAAAGTGGACAGACTATAGAGGAAAGACTATAGTGGAAAGACTGTAGTGGACAGAATAAAGTGAAGACTGTAGTGGAAAGACTAAAGTGGACAGAGAATAGTGGAAAGACTAAAGTGGACAGACTATAGTGGAAAGACTAGAGTGGAAAGACTGTAGTGGACAGAATAAAGTGGAGACTATAGTGGAAAGACTAAAGTAGACAGAGAATAGTGGAAAGACTAAAGTGGAAAGACAGTAGTGGACAAAATAAAGTGGAGACTATAGTGGAAAGACTAAAGTGGAAAGACTAAAGTGGACAGACTATAGTGGAAAGACTATAGTGGAAAGACTGTAGTGGACGGAATAAAGTGGAGACTCTAGTGGAAAGACTAAAGTGGACAGAGAATAGTGGAAAGACTAAAGTGGACAGACTATAGTGGAAAGACTATAGTGGAAAGACTGAAGTGGACAGAATTAAGTGGAGACTATAGTGGAAAGACTAAAGTGGACAGAGAATAGTGGAAAGACTAAAGTGGAAAGACTGTAGTGGACAGAATAAAGTGGAGACTATAGTGGAAAGACTAAAGTGGAAAGACTAAAGTGGACAGACTATAGTGGAGAGACTATAATGGAAAGACTGTAGTGGACAGAATAAAGTGGAGACTATAGTGGAAAGACTAAAGTGGACAGAGAGTATTGGAAAGACTAAAGTGGAAAGACTGTAGTGGACAGAATAAAGTGGAGACTATAGTGGAAAGACTAAAGTGGAAAGAATAAAGCGGACAGACTATAGTGGAAAGACTATAGTGGAAAGACTATAGTGGAAAGACTATAGTGGAAAGACTGTAGTGGACAAAATAAAGTGGAGACTATAGTGGAAAGACTAAAGTGGAAAGACTAAAGTGGACAGACTATAGTGGAAAGACTGTAGTGGACAGAATAAAGTGGAGTCTATAGTGGAAAGACTAAAGTGGACAGAAAATAGTGGAAAGACTAAATTGGAAAGACTGTAGTGGACAGAATAAAGTCGAGACTATAGTGGAAAGACTAAAGTGGACAGAGAATAGTGGAAAGACTAAAGTGGAAAGACTGTAGTGGACAGATTAAAGTGGAGAGTATAGTGGAAAGACTAAAGTGGAAAGACTAAAGTGGACAGACTATAGTGGAAAGACTAAAGTGGACAGACGATAGTGGAAAGACTGAAGTGGAAAGACTCAGTGGACAAACTAAAGTGTAAAAACTGAAGTGGAGAGAATAAAGTGGAAAGACTAAAGTGGAAAGACTAAATTGGACAGACTCTAGTGGAAAGACTGAAGTGGAAAGACTAAAGTGGAAAGACTAAAGTGGACAGACTATAGTGGAAAGACTGAAGTGGAAAGACTCACTGGACAGACTAAAGTGTACACACTGCAGTGGACAGAATAAAGTGGAAAGACTAAAGTGGAAAGACTAAAGTCGACAGACTATAGTGGAAAGACTAAAGTGGACAGACTAAAGTGGAAAGACTAAAGTGGAGAGACTGAAGTGGACAGACTATAGTGGAAAGACTATAGTGGAAAGACTGTAGTGGAAAGAATAAAGTGGGGATTATAGTGGAAAGACTAAAGTGGACAGAGAATAGTGGAAAGACTAAAGTGGAAAGACTGTAGTGGACAGAATAAAGTGGAGACCATAGTGGAAAGACTAAAGTGGAAAGACTAAAGTGGACAGACTAGAGTGGAAAGACTATAGTGGAAAGACTAAAGTGGACAGACTATAGTGGAAAGACTATATTGGAAAGACTGTAGTAGACAGAATAAAGTGGAGACTATAGTGGAAAGACTAAATTGGACAGAGAATAGTGGAAAGACTAAAGTGGAAAGACTGTAGTGGACAGACTATAGTGGAAAGACTCTTGTGGACAGAATAAAGTGGAGACTATAGTGGAAAGACTAAAGTGGACAGAGAATAGTGGAAAGACTAAAGTGGACAGACTATAGTGGATAGACTATAGTGGAAAGACTAAAGTGGACAGACTATAGTGGAAAGACTGTAGTGGACAGAATAAAGTGGAGACTATAGTGGAAAGACTAAAGTGGACAGAGAATAGTGGAAAGACTAAAGTGGACAGACTATAGTGGAAAGACTATAGTGGAAAGACTGAAGTGGACAGAATAAAGTGGAGACTATAGTGGAAAGACTAAAGTGGAAAGACTAAAGGGGAGACTATAGTGGAAAGACTGTAGTGGACAGAATAAAGTGGAGACTATAGTGGAAAGACTAAAGTGGACAGAATAAAGTGGAGAACATAGTGGAAAGACTAAACTGGAAAGACTAAAGTGGACAGACTAGAGTGGAAAGACTATAGTTGAAAGACTAAAGTGGACAGACTATAGTGGAAAGACTATATTGGAAAGACTGTAGTAGACAGAATAAAGTGGAGACTATAGTGGAAAGACTAAATTGGACAGAGAATAGTGGAAAGACTAAAGTGGAAAGACTGTAGTGGACAGAATAAAGTGAGACCATAGTGGAAAGACTAAAGTGGAAAGACTAAAGTGGACAGACTATAGTGGAAAGACTGTAGTGGACAGAATAAAGTGGAGACTATAGTGGAAAGACTAAAGTGGACAGAGAATAGTGGAAAGACTAAAGTGGAAAGACTATAGTGGAAAGACTATAGTGGAAAGACTGAAGTGGACAGAATAAAGTGGAGACTATAGTGGAAAGACTAAAGTGGAAAGACTAAAGTGGAGACTATAGTGGAAAGACTAAAGTGGAAAGACTAAAGGGGAGACTATAGTGGAAAGACTGTAGTGGACAGAATAAAGTGGAGACTATAGTGGAAAGACTAAAGTGGACAGACTATAGTGGAAAGACTGAAGTGGAAAGACTGTAGTGGACAGATTAAAGTGGAGAGTATAGTGGAAAGACTAAAGTGGAAAGACTAAAGTGGACAGACTATAGTGGAAAGACTAAAGTGGACAGAGAATAGTGGAAAGACTAAAGTGGAAAGACTGTAGTGGACAGATTAAAGTGGAGAGTATAATGGAAAGACTAAAGTGGAAAGACTAAAGTGGACAGACTATAGTGGAAAGACTAAAGTGGACAGACGATAGTGGAAAGACTGAAGTGGAAAGACTCAGTGGACAAACTAAAGTGTAAAAACTGAAGTGGAGAGAATAAAGTGGAAAGACTAAAGTGGAAAGACTAAATTGGACAGACTCTAGTGGAAAGACTGAAGTGGAAAGACTAAAGTGGAAAGACTAAAGTGGACAGACTATAGTGGAAAGACTGAAGTGGAAAGACTCACTGGACAGACTAAAGTGTACACACTGCAGTGGACAGAATAAAGTGGAAAGACTAAAGTGGAAAGACTAAAGTCGACAGACTATAGTGGAAAGACTAAAGTGGACAGACTAAAGTGGAAAGACTAAAGTGGAAAGACTGAAGTGGACAGACTATAGTGGAAAGACTATAGTGGAAAGACTGTAGTGGAAAGAATAAAGTGAGACCATAGTGGAAAGACTAAAGTGGAAAGACTAAAGTGGACAGACTATAGTGGAAAGACTGTAGTGGACAGAATAAAGTGGAGACTATAGTGGAAAGACTAAATTGGACAGAGAATAGTGGAAAGACTAAAGTGGAAAGACTGTAGTGGACAGAATAAAGTGAGACCATAGTGGAAAGACTAAAGTGGAAAGACTAAAGTGGACAGACTATAGTGGAAAGACTGTAGTGGACAGAATAAAGTGGAGACTATAGTGGAAAGACTAAATTGGACAGAGAATAGTGGAAAGACTAAAGTGGAAAGACTGTAGTGGACAGAATAAAGTGAGACCATAGTGGAAAGACTAAAGTGGAAAGACTAAAGTGGACAGACTATAGTGGAAAGACTGTAGTGGAAAGAATAAAGTGGGGATTATAGTGGAAAGACTAAAGTGGACAGAGAATAGTGGAAAGACTAAAGTGGAAAGACTGTAGTGGACAGAATAAAGTGGAGACCATAGTGGAAAGACTAAAGTGGAAAGACTAAAGTGGACAGACTAGAGTGGAAAGACTATAGTGGAAAGACTAAAGTGGACAGACTATAGTGGAAAGACTATATTGGAAAGACTGTAGTAGACAGAATAAAGTGGAGACTATAGTGGAAAGACTAAATTGGACAGAGAATAGTGGAAAGACTAAAGTGGAAAGACTGTAGTGGACAGAATAAAGTGAGACCATAGTGGAAAGACTAAAGTGGAAAGACTAAAGTGGACAGACTATAGTGGAAAGACTGTAGTGGACAGAATAAAGTGGAGACTATAGTGGAAAGACTAAAGTGGACAGAGAATAGTGGAAAGACTAAAGTGGAAAGACTATAGTGGAAAGACTATAGTGGAAAGACTGAAGTGGACAGAATAAAGTGGAGACTATAGTGGAAAGACTAAAGTGGAAAGACTAAAGTGGAGACTATAGTGGAAAGACTAAAGTGGAAAGACTAAAGGGGAGACTATAGTGGAAAGACTGTAGTGGACAGAATAAAGTGGAGACTATAGTGGAAAGACTAAAGTGGACAGACTATAGTGGAAAGACTGAAGTGGAAAGACTGTAGTGGACAGATTAAAGTGGAGAGTATAGTGGAAAGACTAAAGTGGAAAGACTAAAGTGGACAGACTATAGTGGAAAGACTAAAGTGGACAGAGAATAGTGGAAAGACTAAAGTGGAAAGACTGTAGTGGACAGATTAAAGTGGAGAGTATAATGGAAAGACTAAAGTGGAAAGACTAAAGTGGACAGACTATAGTGGAAAGACTAAAGTGGACAGACGATAGTGGAAAGACTGAAGTGGAAAGACTCAGTGGACAAACTAAAGTGTAAAAACTGAAGTGGAGAGAATAAAGTGGAAAGACTAAAGTGGAAAGACTAAATTGGACAGACTCTAGTGGAAAGACTGAAGTGGAAAGACTAAAGTGGAAAGACTAAAGTGGACAGACTATAGTGGAAAGACTGAAGTGGAAAGACTCACTGGACAGACTAAAGTGTACACACTGCAGTGGACAGAATAAAGTGGAAAGACTAAAGTGGAAAGACTAAAGTCGACAGACTATAGTGGAAAGACTAAAGTGGACAGACTAAAGTGGAAAGACTAAAGTGGAAAGACTGAAGTGGACAGACTATAGTGGAAAGACTATAGTGGAAAGACTGTAGTGGAAAGAATAAAGTGGAGATTATAGTGGAAAGACTAAAGTGGACAGAGAATAGTGGAAAGACTAAAGTGGAAAGACTGTAGTGGACAGAATAAAGTGGAGACCATAGTGGAAAGACTAAAGTGGAAAGACTAAAGTGGACAGACTAGAGTGGAAAGACTATAGTGGAAAGACTAAAGTGGACAGACTATAGTGGAAAGACTATATTGGAAAGACTGTAGTAGACAGAATAAAGTGGAGACTATAGTGGAAAGACTAAATTGGACAGAGAATAGTGGAAAGACTAAAGTGGAAAGACTGTAGTGGACAGACTATAGTGGAAAGAATGTAGTGGACAGAATAAAGTGGAGACTATAGTGGAAAGACTAAAGTGGACAGAGAATAGTGGAAAGACTAAAGTGGACAGACTATAGTGGAAAGACTATAGTGGAAAGACTAAAGTGGACAGACTATAGTGGAAAGACTGTAGTGGACAGAATAAAGTGGAGACTATAGTGGAAAGACTAAAGTGGACAGAGAATAGTGGAAAGACTAAAGTGGACAGACTATAGTGGAAAGACTATAGTGGAAAGACTGAAGTGGACAGAATAAAGTGGAGACTATAGTGGAAAGACTAAAGTGGAAAGACTAAAGGGGAGACTATAGTGGAAAGACTGTAGTGGACAGAATAAAGTGGAGACTATAGTGGAAAGACTAAAGTGGACAGAATAAAGTGGAGACCATAGTGGAAAGACTAAACTGGAAAGACTAAAGTGGACAGACTAGAGTGGAAAGACTATAGTGGAAAGACTAAAGTGGACAGACTATAGTGGAAAGACTAAAGTGGACAGAGAATAGTGGAAAGACTAAAGTGGAAAGACTATAGTGGAAAGACTATAGTGGAAAGACTGAAGTGGACAGAATAAAGTGGAGACTATAGTGGAAAGACTAAAGTGGAAAGACTAAAGTGGAGACTATAGTGGAAAGACTAAAGTGGAAAGACTAAAGGGGAGACTATAGTGGAAAGACTGTAGTGGACAGAATAAAGTGGAGACTATAGTGGAAGGACTAAAGTGGACAGACTATAGTGGAAAGACTGAAGTGGAAAGACTAAGTGGACAGACTAAAGTGGAAAGACTAAAGTGGACAGAGAATAGTGTAAAGACTGTAGTGGACAGAATAAAGTGGAGACTAAACTGGAAAGACTAAAGTAGACAGAGAATAGTGGAAAGACTAAAGTGGAAAGACTTTAGTGGACAAAATAAAGTGGAGACTATAGTGGAAAGACTAAAGTGGAAAGACTATAGTGGAAAGACCATAGTGGAAAGACTGTAGTGGACAGAATAAAGTGGAGACTATAGTGGAAAGACTAAAGTGGACAGAGAATAGTGGAAAGACTAAAGTGGACAGACTATAGTGGAAAGACTATAGTGGAAAGACTGTAGTGGACAGAATAAAGTGGAGACTGTAGTGGAAAGACTGAATTGGAAAGACTAAAGTGGATAGACTATAGTGGAAAGACTGAATTGGAAAAGCTAAAGTGGAAAGACTAAAGTGGACAGACTATAGAGGAAAGACTATAGTGGAAAGACTGTAGTGGACAGAATAAAGTGGAGAATATAGTGGACAGAATAAAGTGGAAAGACTAAAGTGGAAAGACTAAAGTGGATAGACTATAGTGGAAAGTCAATAGTGGAAAGACTGTAGTGGACAGAATAAAGTGGAGACTATAGTGGAAAGACTAAAGTGGACAGAGAATAGTGGAAAGACTAAAGTGAACAGACTATAGTGGAAAGACTAAAGTGGACAGACTAAAGTGGAAAGACTAAAGTGGAAAGACTAAAGTGGACAGACTATAGAGGAAAGACTATAGTGGAAAGACTGTAGTGGACAGAATAAAGTGGAGACTATAGTGGAAAGACTAAAGTGGACAGACTATAGTGGAAAGACTATAGTGGAAAGACTGTAGTGGACAGAATAAAGTGGAGACTATAGTGGAAAGACTAAAGTAGACAGAAAATAGTGGAAAGACTAAAGTGGAAAGACTGTAGTGGACAAAATAAAGTGGAGACTATAGTGGAAAGACTAAAGTGGACAGACTATAGTGGAAAGACTATAGTGGAAAGACTGTAGTGGACAGAATAAAGTGGAGACTATAGTGGAAAGACGAAAGTGGACAGAGAATAGTGGAAAGACTAAAGTGGACAGACTATAGTGGAAAGACTAAAGTGAAAATACTGTAGTGGACAGAATAAAGTGGAGACTATAGTGGAAAGACTAAAGTGGACAGAGAATAGTGGAAAGACTAAAGTGGACAGACTATAGTGGAAAGACTAAAGTGGACAGACTAAAGTGGAAAGACTAAAGTGGAAAGACTAAAGTGGACAGACTATAGTGGAAAGACTATAGTGGACAGAATAAAGTGGAGACTATAGTGGAAAGACTAAAGTGGACAGAGAATAGTGGAAAGACTAAAGTGGACAGACTATAGTGGAAAGACTATAGTGGAAAGACTGTAGTGGACAGAATAAAGTGGAGACTGTAGTGGAAAGACTGAATTGGAAAGACTAAAGTGGATAGACTATAGTGGAAAGAATAAGTGGACAGACTAAAGTGGAAAAACTAAAGTGGAAAGACTAAAGTGGACAGACTATGGAGGAAAGACCATAGTGGAAAGACTGTAGTGGACAGAATAAAGTGGAGACTATAGTGGAAAGACTAAAGTGGACAGAGAATAGTGGAAAGACTAAAGTGGACAGACTATAGTGGAAAGACTATAGTGGAAAGACTGTAGTGGACAGAATAAAGTGGAGACTGTAGTGGAAAGACTGAATTGGAAAGACTAAAGTGGATAGACTATAGTGGAAAGACTGAATTGGAAAAGCTAAAGTGGAAAGACTAAAGTGGACAGACTATAGAGGAAAGACTATAGTGGAAAGACTGTAGTGGACAGAATAAAGTGGAGAATATAGTGGACAGAATAAAGTGAAAAGACTAAAGTGGACAGACTATAGTGGAAAGACTATAGTGAAAAGACTGTAGTGGACAGAATAAAGTGGAGACTATAGTGGAAAGACTAAAGTGGACAGAGAATAGTGGAAAGACTAAAGTGGACAGACTATAGTGGAAAGACTATAGTGGAAAGACTGTAGTGGACAGAATAAAGTGGAGACTGTAGTGGAAAGACTGAATTGGAAAGACTAAAGTGGAAAGACTAAAGTGGACAGACTATAGTGAAAAGACTATAGTGGAAAGACTGTAGTGGACAGAATAAAGTGGAGAGTATAGTGGAAAGACTAAAGTGGACAGAGAATAGTGGAAAGACTAAAGTGGACAGACTATAGTGGAAAGAATATAGTGGAAAGACTGTTGTTGACAGAATAAAGTGGAGACTATAGTGGAAAGACTAAAGTAGACAGAGAATAGTGGAAAGACTAAAGTTGAAAGACTGTAGTGGACAGAATAAAGTGGAGACTAAAGTGGAAAGACTAAAGTAGACAGAGAGTAGTGGAAAGACTAAAGTGGAAAGACTGTAGTGGACAAAATAAAGTGGATACTATAGTGGAAAGACTAAAGTGGACAGACTATAGTGGAAAGACTATAGTGAAAAGACTGTAGTGGACAGAATAAAGTGGAGACTATAGTGGAAAGACTAAAGTGGACAGAGAATAGTGGAAAGACTAAAGTGGACAGACTATAGTGGAAAGACTATAGTGGAAAGACTGTAGTGGACAGAATAAAGTGGAGACTATAGTGGAAAGACTAAAGTGGACAGAGAATAGTGGAAAGACTAAAGTGGACAGATTATAGTGGAAAGACTATAGTGGAAAGACTGTAGTGGACAAAATAAAGTGGAGAGTATAGTGGAAAGACTAAAGTGGACAGAGAATAGTGGAAAGTCTAAAGTGGACAGACTATAGGGGAAAGTATATAGTGGAAAGACTGTAGTGGACAGAATAAAGTGGAGACTAAACTGGAAAGACTAAAGTAGACAGAGAATAGTGGAAAGACTAAAGTGGAAAGACTTTAGTGGACAAAATAAAGTGGAGACTATAGTGGAAAGATTAAAGTGGAAAGACTATAGTGGAAAGACCATAGTGGAAAGACTGTAGTGGACAGAATAAAGTGGAGACTATAGTGGAAAGACTAAAGTGGACAGAGAATAGTGGAAAAACTAAAGTGGACAGACTATAGTGGAAAGACTATAGTGGAAAGACTGTAGTGGACAGAATAAAGTGGAGACTGTAGTGGAAAGACTGAATTGGAAAGACTAAAGTGGATAGACTATAGTGGAAAGACTGAATTGGAAAAGCTAAAGTGGAAAGACTAAAGTGGACAGACTATAGAGGAAAGACTATAGTGGAAAGACTGTAGTGGACAGAATAAAGTGGAGAATATAGTGGACAGAATAAAGTGGAAAGACTAAAGTGGAAAGACTAAAGTGGATAGACTATAGTGGAAAGTCAATAGTGGAAAGACTGTAGTGGACAGAATAAAGTGGAGACTATAGTGGAAAGACTAAAGTGGACAGAGAATAGTGGAAAGACTAAAGTGAACAGACTATAGTGGAAAGACTAAAGTGGAAAGACTAAAGTGGAAAGACTAAAGTGGAAAGACTAAAGTGGACAGACTATAGAGGAAAGACTATAGTGGAAAGACTGTAGTGGACAGAATAAAGTGGAGACTATAGTGGAAAGACTTAAGTGGACAGAGAATAGTGGAAAGACTAAAGTGGACAGACTATAGTGGAAAGACTATAGTGGAAAGACTGTAGTGGACAGAATAAAGTGGAGACTATAGTGGAAAGACTAAAGTAGACAGAAAATAGTGGAAAGACTAAAGTGGAAAGACTGTAGTGGACAAAATAAAGTGGAGACTATAGTGGAAAGACTAAAGTGGACAGACTATAGTGGAAAGACTATAGTGGAAAGGCTGTAGTGGACAGAATAAAGTGGAGACTATAGTGGAAAGACTAAAGTGGACAGAGAATAGTGGAAAGACTAAAGTGGACAGACTATAGTGGAAAGACTATAGTGAAAATACTGTAGTGGACAGAATAAAGTGGAGACTATAGTGGAAAGACTAAAGTGGACAGAGAATAGTGGAAAGACTAAAGTGGACAGACTATAGTGGAAAGACTAAAGTGGACAGACTAAAGTGGAAAGACTAAAGTGGAAAGACTAAAGTGGACAGACTATAGTGGAAAGACTATAGTGGAAAGACTGTATTGGACAGAATAAAGTGGAGAGTATAATGGAAAGACTAAAGTGGACAGAGAATAGTGGAAAGACTAAAGTGGACAGAATATAGTGGAAAGACTATACTGGAAAGACTGTAATGGACAGAATAAAGTGGAGACTATAATGGAAAGACTGAATTGGAAAGACTAAAGTGGAAAGACTATAGTGGAAAGAATAAGTGGACAGACTAAAGTGGAAAAACTAAAGTGGAAAGACTAAAGTGGACAGACTATGGAGGAAAGACTATAGTGGAAAGACTGTAGTGGACAGAATAAAGTGGAGACTATAGTGAACAGAATAAAGTGGAAAGACTAAAGTGGAAAGACTAAAGTGGATAGACTATAGTGGAAAGCCTATAGTGGAAAGACTGTAGTGGACAGAATAAAGTGGAGACTATAGTGGAAAGACTGAATTGGAAAGACTAAAGTGGATAGACTATAGTGGAAAGACTATAGTGGACAGACTATAGTGGAAAGACTAAAGTGGACAGACTAAAGTGGAAAGGCTAAAGTGGACAGACTAAAGTGGAAAGACTAAAGTGGAAAGACTAAAGTGGACAGACTATAGTGAAAAGACTATAGTGGAAAGACTGTAGTGGACAGAATAAAGTGGAGAGTATAGTGGAAAGACTAAAGTGGACAGAGAATAGTGGAAAGACTAAAGTGGACAGACTATAGTGGAAAGAATATAGTGGAAAGACTGTAGTGGACAGAATAAAGTGGAGACTATAGTGGAAAGACTAAAGTAGACAGAGAATAGTGGAAAGACTAAAGTTGAAAGACTGTAGTGGACAGAATAAAGTGGAGACTATAGTGGAAAGACTAAAGTAGACAGAGAGTAGTGGAAAGACTAAAGTGGAAAGACTGTAGTGGACAAAATAAAGTGGAAACTATAGTGGAAAGACTAAAGTGAAAAGATTAAAGTGGACAGACTATAGTGGAAAGACAATAGTGAAAAGACTGTAGTGGATGGAATAAAGTGGAGACTACTGTGGAAAGACTAAAGTGGACAGAGAATAGTGGAAAGACTAAAGTGGACAGACTATAGTGGAAAGACGATAGTGGAAAGACTGTAGTGGACAGAATAAAGTGGAGACTATAGTGGAAAGACTAAAGTGGACAGAGAATAGTGGAAAGACTAAAGTGGACAGACTATAGTGGAAAGAATATAGTGGAAAGACTGTAGTGGACAGAATAAAGTGGAGACTATAGTGGAAAGACTAAAGTAGACAGAGAATAGTGGAAAGACTAAAGTGGAAAGACTGTAGTGGACATAATAAAGTGGAGAGTATAGTGGAAAGACTAAAGTGGACAGAGAATAGTGGAAAGACTAAAGTGGACAGACTATAGTGGAAAGACTATAGTGGAAAGACTGTAGTGGACAGAATAAAGTGGAGAGTATAGTGGAAAGATGAAAGTGGACAGAGAATAGTGGAAAGACTAAAGTGGACAGACTATAGTGGAAAGACTATAGTGGAAAGACTGTAGTGGACAAAATAAAGTGGAGACTATAGTGGAAAGAATAAAGTGGAAAGACTAAAGTGGAAAGACTATAGTGGAAAGACTATAGTGGAAAGACTTTAGTGGACAGAATAAAGTTGAGAGTCTAGTGGAAAGACTAAAGTGGACAGAGAATAGTGGAAAGACTAAAGTGGACAGACTATAGTGGAAAGACTATAGTGGAAAGACTGTAGTGGACAGACTAAAGTGGACAGACTATAGTGGAAAGACTATAGTGGAAAGACTGTAGTGGACAGAAGAAAGTGGAGACTATAGTGGAAAGACTAAAGTGGACAGAGAATAGTGGAAAGACTAAAGTGGACAGACTATAGTGGAAAGACCATAGTGGAAAGACTGTAGTGGACAGAATAAAGTGGAGACTATATTGGAAAGAATAAAGTGGACAGAGAATAGTGGAAAGACTAAAGTGGACAGACTATAGTGGAAAGAATATAGTGGAAAGACTGTAGTGGACAGAATAAAGTGGAGACTATAGTGGAAAGACTAAAGTAGACAGAGAATAGTGGAAAGACTAAAGTTGAAAGACTGTAGTGGACAGAATAAAGTGGAGACTATAGTGGAAAGACTAAAGTAGACAGAGAGTAGTGGAAAGACTAAAGTGGAAAGACTGTAGTGGACAAAATAAAGTGGATACTATAGTGGAAAGACTAAAGTGAAAAGATTAAAGTGGACAGACTCTAGTGGAAAGACTATAGTGAAAAGACTGTAGTGGACAGAATAAAGTGGAGACTATACTGGAAAGACTAAAGTGGACAGAAAATAGTGGAAAGACTAAAGTGGACAGACTATAGTGGAAAGACTATAGTGGAAAGACTGTAGTGGACAGAATAAAGTGGAGACTATAGTGGAAAGACTAAAGTGGACAGAGAATAGTGGAAAGACTATAGTGGACAGATGATAGTGGAAAGTCTATAGTGGAAAGACTGTAGTGGACAGAATGAAGTGGAGACTATAGTGGAAAGAATAAAGTGGACAGAGAATAGTGGAAAGACTATAGTGGACAGACTAAAGTGGAAAGACTAAAGTGGAAAGACTAAAGTGGACAGACTATAGTGGAAAGACTATAGTGGAAAGACTGTAGTGGACAAAATAAAGTGGAGAGTATAGTGGAAAGACTAAAGTGGACAGAGAATAGTGGAAAGTCTAAAGTGGACAGACTATAGTGGAAAGACTATAGTGGAAAGACTGTAGTGGACAGAATAAAGTGGAGACTATAGTGGAAAGACTAAAGTAGACAGAGAATAGTGGAAAGACTAAAGTGGAAAGACTGTAGTGGACAAAATAATGTGGAGACTATAGTGGAAAGACTAAAGTGGAAAGACTAAAGTGGAAAGGCTATAGTGGAAAGACCATAGTGGAAAGACTGTAGTGGACAGAATAAAGTGGAGACTATAGTGGAAAGACTAAAGTGGACAGAGAATAGTGGAAAGACTAAATTGGACAGACTATAGTGGAAAGACTATAGTGGAAAGACTGTAGTGGACAGAATAAAGTGGAGACTGTAGTGGAAAGACTGAATTGGAAAGACTAAAGTGGATAGACTATAGTGGAAAGACTGAATTGGAAAAGCTAAATTGGAAAGACTAAAGTGGACAGACTATAGAGGAAAGACTATAGTGGAAAGACTGTAGTGGACAGAATAAAGTGGAGAATATAATGGACAGAATAAAGTGGAAAGACTAAAGTGGAAAGACTAAAGTGGATAGACTATAGTGGAAAGTCAATAGTGGAAAGACTGTAGTGGACAGAATAAAGTGGAGACTATAGTGGAAAGACTAAAGTGGACAGAGAATAGTGGAAAGACTAAAGTGGACAGACTATAGTGGAAAGACTAAAGTGGACAGACTAAAGTGGAAAGACTAAAGTGGAAAGACTAAAGTGGACAGACTATAGAGGAAAGACTATAGTGGAAAGACTGTAGTGGACAGAATAAAGTGAAGACTGTAGTGGAAAGACTAAAGTGGACAGAGAATAGTGGAAAGACTAAAGTGGACAGACTATAGTGGAAAGACTAGAGTGGAAAGACTGTAGTGGACAGAATAAAGTGGAGACTATAGTGGAAAGACTAAAGTAGACAGAGAATAGTGGAAAGACTAAAGTGGAAAGACAGTAGTGGACAAAATAAAGTGGAGACTATAGTGGAAAGACTAAAGTGGAAAGACTAAAGTGGACAGACTATAGTGGAAAGACTATAGTGGAAAGACTGTAGTGGACGGAATAAAGTGGAGACTCTAGTGGAAAGACTAAAGTGGACAGAGAATAGTGGAAAGACTAAAGTGGACAGACTATAGTGGAAAGACTATAGTGGAAAGACTGAAGTGGACAGAATTAAGTGGAGACTATAGTGGAAAGACTAAAGTGGACAGAGAATAGTGGAAAGACTAAAGTGGAAAGACTGTAGTGGACAGAATAAAGTGGAGACTATAGTGGAAAGACTAAAGTGGAAAGACTAAAGTGGACAGACTATAGTGGAGAGACTATAATGGAAAGACTGTAGTGAACAGAATAAAGTGGAGACTATAGTGGAAAGACTAAAGTGGACAGAGAGTATTGGAAAGACTAAAGTGGAAAGACTGTAGTGGACAGAATAAAGTGGAGACTATAGTGGAAAGACTAAAGTGGAAAGAATAAAGCGGACAGACTATAGTGGAAAGACTATAGTGGAAAGACTATAGTGGAAAGACTATAGTGGAAAGACTGTAGTGGACAAAATAAAGTGGAGACTATAGTGGAAAGACTAAAGTGGAAAGACTAAAGTGGACAGACTATAGTGGAAAGACTGTAGTGGACAGAATAAAGTGGAGTCTATAGTGGAAAGACTAAAGTGGACAGAAAATAGTGGAAAGACTAAATTGGAAAGACTGTAGTGGACAGAATAAAGTCGAGACTATAGTGGAAAGACTAAAGTGGACAGAGAATAGTGGAAAGACTAAAGTGGAAAGACTGTAGTGGACAGATTAAAGTGGAGAGTATAGTGGAAAGACTAAAGTGGAAAGACTAAAGTGGACAGACTATAGTGGAAAGACTAAAGTGGACAGACGATAGTGGAAAGACTGAAGTGGAAAGACTCAGTGGACAAACTAAAGTGTAAAAACTGAAGTGGAGAGAATAAAGTGGAAAGACTAAAGTGGAAAGACTAAATTGGACAGACTCTAGTGGAAAGACTGAAGTGGAAAGACTAAAGTGGAAAGACTAAAGTGGACAGACTATAGTGGAAAGACTGAAGTGGAAAGACTCACTGGACAGACTAAAGTGTACACACTGCAGTGGACAGAATAAAGTGGAAAGACTAAAGTGGAAAGACTAAAGTCGACAGACTATAGTGGAAAGACTAAAGTGGACAGACTCAAGTGGAAAGACTAAAGTGGAAAGACTGAAGTGGACAGACTATAGTGGAAAGACTATAGTGGAAAGACTGTAGTGGAAAGAATAAAGTGGGGATTATAGTGGAAAGACTAAAGTGGACAGAGAATAGTGGAAAGACTAAAGTGGAAAGACTGTAGTGGACAGAATAAAGTGGAGACCATAGTGGAAAGACTAAAGTGGAAAGACTAAAGTGGACAGACTAGAGTGGAAAGACTATAGTGGAAAGACTAAAGTGGACAGACTATAGTGGAAAGACTATATTGGAAAGACTGTAGTAGACAGAATAAAGTGGAGACTATAGTGGAAAGACTAAATTGGACAGAGAATAGTGGAAAGATTAAAGTGGAAAGACTGTAGTGGACAGACTATAGTGGAAAGACTGTAGTGGACAGAATAAAGTGGAGACTATAGTGGAAAGACTAAAGTGGAAAGAGAATAGTGGAAAGACTAAAGTGGACAGACTATAGTGGAAAGACTATAGTGGAAAGACTAAAGTGGACAGACTATAGTGGAAAGACTGTAGTGGACAGAATAAAGTGGAGACTATAGTGGAAAGACTAAAGTGGACAGAGAATAGTGGAAAGACTAAAGTGGACAGACTATAGTGGAAAGACTATAGTGGAAAGACTGAAGTGGACAGAATAAAGTGGAGACTATAGTGGAAAGACTAAAGTGGAAAGACTAAAGGGGAGACTATAGTGGAAAGACTGTAGTGGACAGAATAAAGTGGAGACTATAGTGGAAAGACTAAAGTGGACAGAATAAAGTGGAGACCATAGTGGAAAGACTAAACTGGAAAGACTAAAGTGGACAGACTAGAGTGGAAAGACTATAGTGGAAAGACTAAAGTGGACAGACTATAGTGGAAAGACTATATTGGAAAGACTGTAGTAGACAGAATAAAGTGGAGACTATAGTGGAAAGACTAAATTGGACAGAGAATAGTGGAAAGACTAAAGTGGAAAGACTGTAGTGGACAGAATAAAGTGAGACCATAGTGGAAAGACTAAAGTGGAAAGACTAAAGTGGACAGACTATAGTGGAAAGACTGTAGTGGACAGAATAAAGTGGAGACTATAGTGGAAAGACTAAAGTGGACAGAGAATAGTGGAAAGACTAAAGTGGAAAGACTATAGTGGAAAGACTATAGTGGAAAGACTGAAGTGGACAGAATAAAGTGGAGACTATAGTGGAAAGACTAAAGTGGAAAGATTAAAGTGGAGACTATAGTGGAAAGACTAAAGTGGAAAGACTAAAGGGGAGACTATAGTGGAAAGACTGTAGTGGACAGAATAAAGTGGAGACTATAGTGGAAAGACTAAAGTGGACAGACTATAGTGGAAAGACTGAAGTGGAAAGACTGTAGTGGACAGATTAAAGTGGAGAGTATAGTGGAAAGACTAAAGTGGAAAGACTAAAGTGGACAGACTATAGTGGAAAGACTAAAGTGGACAGACGATAGTGGAAAGACTATATTGGAAAGACTGTAGTAGACAGAATAAAGTGGAGACTATAGTGGAAAGACTAAATTGGACAGAGAATAGTGGAAAGACTAAAGTGGAAAGACTGTAGTGGACAGACTATATTGGAAAGACTGTAGTGGACAGAATAAAGTGGAGACTATAGTGGAAAGACTAAAGTGGACAGAGAATAGTGGAAAGACTAAAGTGGACAGACTATAGTGGAAAGACTATAGTGGAAAGACTAAAGTGGACAGACTATAGTGGAAAGACTGTAGTGGACAGAATAAAGTGGAGACTATAGTGGAAAGACTAAAGTGGACAGAGAATAGTGGAAAGACTAAAGTGGACAGACTATAGTGGAAAGACTATAGTGGAAAGACTGAAGTGGACAGAATAAAGTGGAGACTATAGTGGAAAGACTAAAGTGGAAAGACTAAAGGGGAGACTATAGTGGAAAGACTGTAGTGGACAGAATAAAGTGGAGACTATAGTGGAAAGACTAAAGTGGACAGAATAAAGTGGAGACCATAGTGGAAAGACTAAACTGGAAAGACTAAAGTGGACAGACTAGAGTGGAAAGACTATAGTGGAAAGACTAAAGTGGACAGACTATAGTGGAAAGACTATAGTGGAAAGACTATATTGGAAAGACTGTAGTAGACAGAATAAAGTGGAGACTATAGTGGAAAGACTAAAGTGGACAGAGAATAGTGGAAAGACTAAAGTGGAAAGACTATAGTGGAAAGACTATAGTGGAAAGACTGAAGTGGACAGAATAAAGTGGAGACTATAGTGGAAAGACTAAAGTGGAAAGACTAAAGTGGAGACTATAGTGGAAAGACTAAAGTGGAAAGACTAAAGGGGAGACTATAGTGGAAAGACTTTAGTGGACAGAATAAAGTGGAGACTATAGTGGAAGGACTAAAGTGGACAGACTATAGTGGAAAGACTGAAGTGGAAAGACTAAGTGGACAGACTAAAGTGGAAAGACTAAAGTGGACAGAGAATAGTGGAAAGACTGTAGTGGACAGAATAAAGTGGAGACTAAACTGGAAAGACTAAAGTAGACAGAGAATAGTGGAAAGACTAAAGTGGAAAGACTTTAGTGGACAAAATAAAGTGGAGACTATAGTGGAAAGACTAAAGTGGAAAGACTATAGTGGAAAGACCATAGTGGAAAGACTGTAGTGGACAGAATAAAGTGGAGACTATAGTGGAAAGACTAAAGTGGACAGAGAATAGTGGAAAGACTAAAGTGGACAGACTATAGTGGAAAGACTATAGTGGAAAGACTGTAGTGGACAGAATAAAGTGGAGACTGTAGTGGAAAGACTGAATTGGAAAGACTAAAGTGGATAGACTATAGTGGAAAGACTGAATTGGAAAAGCTAAAGTGGAAAGACTAAAGTGGACAGACTATAGAGGAAAGACTATAGTGGAAAGACTGTAGTGGACAGAATAAAGTGGAGAATATAGTGGACAGAATAAAGTGGAAAGACTAAAGTGGAAAGACTAAAGTGGATAGACTATAGTGGAAAGTCAATAGTGGAAAGACTGTAGTGGACAGAATAAAGTGGAGACTATAGTGGAAAGACTAAAGTGGACAGAGAATAGTGGAAAGACTAAAGTGAACAGACTATAGTGGAAAGACTAAAGTGGAGAGACTAAAGTGGAAAGACTAAAGTGGAAAGACTAAAGTGGACAGACTATAGAGGAAAGACTATAGTGGAAAGACTGTAGTGGACAGAATAAAGTGGAGACTATAGTGGAAAGACTAAAGTGGACAGAGAATAGTGGAAAGACTAAAGTGGACAGACTATAGTGGAAAGACTATAGTGGAAAGACTGTAGTGGACAGAATAAAGTGGAGACTATAGTGGAAAGACTAAAGTAGACAGAAAATAGTGGAAAGACTAAAGTGGAAAGACTGTAGTGGACAAAATAAAGTGGAGACTATAGTGGAAAGACTAAAGTGGAAAGACTAAAGTGGACAGACTATAGTGGAAAGACTATAGTGGAAAGACTGTAGTGGACGGAATAAAGTGGAGACTCTAGTGGAAAGACTAAAGTGGACAGAGAATAGTGGAAAGACTAAAGTGGACAGACTATAGTGGAAAGACTATAGTGGAAAGACTGAAGTGGACAGAATTAAGTGGAGACTATAGTGGAAAGACTAAAGTGGACAGAGAATAGTGGAAAGACTAAAGTGGAAAGACTGTAGTGGACAGAATAAAGTGGAGACTATAGTGGAAAGACTAAAGTGGAAAGACTAAAGTGGACAGACTATAGTGGAGAGACTATAATGGAAAGACTGTAGTGGACAGAATAAAGTGGAGACTATAGTGGAAAGACTAAAGTGGACAGAGAGTATTGGAAAGACTAAAGTGGAAAGACTGTAGTGGACAGAATAAAGTGGAGACTATAGTGGAAAGACTAAAGTGGAAAGAATAAAGCGGACAGACTATAGTGGAAAGACTATAGTGGAAAGACTATAGTGGAAAGACTATAGTGGAAAGACTGTAGTGGACAAAATAAAGTGGAGACTATAGTGGAAAGACTAAAGTGGAAAGACTAAAGTGGACAGACTATAGTGGAAAGACTGTAGTGGACAGAATAAAGTGGAGTCTATAGTGGAAAGACTAAAGTGGACAGAAAATAGTGGAAAGACTAAATTGGAAAGACTGTAGTGGACAGAATAAAGTCGAGACTATAGTGGAAAGACTAAAGTGGACAGAGAATAGTGGAAAGACTAAAGTGGAAAGACTGTAGTGGACAGATTAAAGTGGAGAGTATAGTGGAAAGACTAAAGTGGAAAGACTAAAGTGGACAGACTATAGTGGAAAGACTAAAGTGGACAGACGATAGTGGAAAGACTGAAGTGGAAAGACTCAGTGGACAAACTAAAGTGTAAAAACTGAAGTGGAGAGAATAAAGTGGAAAGACTAAAGTGGAAAGACTAAATTGGACAGACTCTAGTGGAAAGACTGAAGTGGAAAGACTAAAGTGGAAAGACTAAAGTGGACAGACTATAGTGGAAAGACTGAAGTGGAAAGACTCACTGGACAGACTAAAGTGTACACACTGCAGTTGACAGAATAAAGTGGAAAGACTAAAGTGGAAAGACTAAAGTCGACAGACTATAGTGGAAAGACTAAAGTGGACAGACTAAAGTGGAAAGACTAAAGTGGAAAGACTGAAGTGGACAGACTATAGTGGAAAGACTATAGTGGAAAGACTGTAGTGGAAAGAATAAAGTGGGGATTATAGTGGAAAGACTAAAGTGGACAGAGAATAGTGGAAAGACTAAAGTGGAAAGACTGTAGTGGACAGAATAAAGTGGAGACCATAGTGGAAAGACTAAAGTGGAAAGACTAAAGTGGACAGACTAGAGTGGAAAGACTATAGTGGAAAGACTAAAGTGGACAGACTATAGTGGAAAGACTATATTGGAAAGACTGTAGTAGACAGAATAAAGTGGAGACTATAGTGGAAAGACTAAATTGGACAGAGAATAGTGGAAAGACTAAAGTGGAAAGACTGTAGTGGACAGACTATAGTGGAAAGACTGTAGTGGACAGAATAAAGTGGAGACTATAGTGGAAAGACTAAAGTGGACAGAGAATAGTGGAAAGACTAAAGTGGACAGACTATAGTGGAAAGACTATAGTGGAAAGACTAAAGTGGACAGACTATAGTGGAAAGACTGTAGTGGACAGAATAAAGTGGAGACTATAGTGGAAAGACTAAAGTGGACAGAGAATAGTGGAAAGACTAAAGTGGACAGACTATAGTGGAAAGACTATAGTGGAAAGACTGAAGTGGACAGAATAAAGTGGAGACTATAGTGGAAAGACTAAAGTGGAAAGACTAAAGGGGAGACTATAGTGGAAAGACTGTAGTGGACAGAATAAAGTGGAGACTATAGTGGAAAGACTAAAGTGGACAGAATAAAGTGGAGACTATAGTGGAAAGACTAAACTGGAAAGACTAAAGTGGACAGACTAGAGTGGAAAGACTATAGTGGAAAGACTAAAGTGGACAGACTATAGTGGAAAGACTATATTGGAAAGACTGTAGTAGACAGAATAAAGTGGAGACTATAGTGGAAAGACTAAATTGGACAGAGAATAGTGGAAAGACTAAAGTGGAAAGACTGTAGTGGACAGAATAAAGTGAGACCATAGTGGAAAGACTAAAGTGGAAAGACTAAAGTGGACAGACTATAGTGGAAAGACTGTAGTGGACAGAATAAAGTGGAGACTATAGTGGAAAGACTAAAGTGGACAGAGAATAGTGGAAAGACTAAAGTGGAAAGACTATAGTGGAAAGACTATAGTGGAAAGACTGAAGTGGACAGAATAAAGTGGAGACTATAGTGGAAAGACTAAAGTGGAAAGACTAAAGTGGAGACTATAGTGGAAAGACTAAAGTGGAAAGACTAAAGGGGAGACTATAGTGGAAAGACTGTAGTGGACAGAATAAAGTGGAGACTATAGTGGAAAGACTAAAGTGGACAGACTATAGTGGAAAGACTGAAGTGGAAAGACTGTAGTGGACAGATTAAAGTGGAGAGTATAGTGGAAAGACTAAAGTGGAAAGACTAAAGTGGACAGACTATAGTGGAAAGACTAAAGTGGACAGACGATAGTGGAAAGACTAAATTGGAAAGACTGTAGTGGACAGAATAAAGTCGAGACTATAGTGGAAAGACTAAAGTGGACAGAGAATAGTGGAAAGACTAAAGTGGAAAGACTGTAGTGGACAGATTAAAGTGGAGAGTATAATGGAAAGACTAAAGTGGAAAGACTAAAGTGGACAGACTATAGTGGAAAGACTAAAGTGGACAGACGATAGTGGAAAGACTGAAGTGGAAAGACTCAGTGGACAAACTAAAGTGTAAAAACTGAAGTGGAGAGAATAAAGTGGAAAGACTAAAGTGGAAAGACTAAATTGGACAGACTCTAGTGGAAAGACTGAAGTGGAAAGACTAAAGTGGAAAGACTAAAGTGGACAGACTATAGTGGAAAGACTGAAGTGGAAAGACTCACTGGACAGACTAAAGTGTACACACTGCAGTGGACAGAATAAAGTGGAAAGACTAAAGTGGAAAGACTAAAGTCGACAGACTATAGTGGAAAGACTAAAGTGGAAAGACTGAAGTGGACAGACTATAGTGGAAAGACTATAGTGGAAAGACTGTAGTGGAAAGAATAAAGTGGAGATTATAGTGGAAAGACTAAAGTGGACAGAGAATAGTGGAAAGACTAAAGTGGAAAGACTGTAGTGGACAGAATAAAGTGGAGACCATAGTGGAAAGACTAAAGTGGAAAGACTAAAGTGGACAGACTAGAGTGGAAAGACTATAGTGGAAAGACTAAAGTGGACAGACTATAGTGGAAAGACTATATTGGAAAGACTGTAGTAGACAGAATAAAGTGGAGACTATAGTGGAGAGACTAAATTGGACAGAGAATAGTGGAAAGACTAAAGTGGAAAGACTGTAGTGGACAGACTATATTGGAAAGACTGTAGTGGACAGAATAAAGTGGAGACTATAGTGGAAAGACTAAAGTGGACAGAGAATAGTGGAAAGACTAAAGTGGACAGACTATAGTGGAAAGACTATAGTGGAAAGACTAAAGTGGACAGACTATAGTGGAAAGACTGTAGTGGACAGAATAAAGTGGAGACTATAGTGGAAAGACTAAAGTGGACAGAGAATAGTGGAAAGACTAAAGTGGACAGACTATAGAGGAAAGACTATAGTGGAAAGACTGAAGTGGACAGAATAAAGTGGAGACTATAGTGGAAAGACTAAAGTGGAAAGACTAAAGGGGAGACTATAGTGGAAAGACTGTAGTGGACAGAATAAAGTGGAGACTATAGTGGAAAGACTAAAGTGGACAGAATAAAGTGGAGACCATAGTGGAAAGACTAAACTGGAAAGACTAAAGTGGACAGACTAGAGTGGAAAGACTATAGTGGAAAGACTAAAGTGGACAGACTATAGTGGAAAGACTATAGTGGAAAGACTATATTGGAAAGACTGTAGTAGACAGAATAAAGTGGAGACTATAGTGGAAAGACTAAAGTGGACAGAGAATAGTGGAAAGACTAAAGTGGAAAGACTGTAGTGGACAGAATAAAGTGGAGACCATAGTGGAAAGACTAAAGTGGAAAGACTAAAGTGGACAGACTAGAGTGGAAAGACTATAGTGGAAAGACTAAAGTGGACAGACTATAGTGGAAAGACTATATTGGAAAGACTGTAGTAGACAGAATAAAGTGGAGACTATAGTGGAAAGACTAAATTGGACAGAGAATAGTGGAAAGACTAAAGTGGAAAGACTGTAGTGGACAGACTATATTGGAAAGACTGTAGTGGACAGAATAAAGTGGAGACTATAGTGGAAAGACTAAAGTGGACAGAGAATAGTGGAAAGACTAAAGTGGACAGACTATAGTGGAAAGACTATAGTGGAAAGACTAAAGTGGACAGACTATAGTGGAAAGACTGTAGTGGACAGAATAAAGTGGAGACTATAGTGGAAAGACTAAAGTGGACAGAGAATAGTGGAAAGACTAAAGTGGACAGAGAATAGTGGAAAGACTAAAGTGGACAGACTATAGTGGAAAGACTATAGTGGAAAGACTGTAGTGGACAGAATAAAGTGGAGACTATAGTGGAAAGACTAAAGTAGACAGAAAATAGTGGAAAGACTAAAGTGGAAAGACTGTAGTGGACAAAATAAAGTGGAGACTATAGTGGAAAGACTAAAGTGGACAGACTATAGTGGAAAGACTATAGTGGAAAGACTGTAGTGGACAGAATAAAGTGGAGACTATAGTGGAAAGACTAAAGTGGACAGAGAATAGTGGAAAGACTAAAGTGGACAGACTATAGTGGAAAGACTAAAGTGAAAATACTGTAGTGGACAGAATAAAGTGGAGACTATAGTGGAAAGACTAAAGTGGACAGAGAATAGTGGAAAGACTAAAGTGGACAGACTATAGTGGAAAGACTAAAGTGGAAAGACTGTAGTGGACAGAATAAAGTGGAGACTATAGTGGAAAGACTAAAGTGGACAGAGAATAGTGGAAAGACTAAAGTGGACAGACTATAGTGGAAAGACTATAGTGGAAAGACTGTAGTGGACAGAATAAAGTGGAGACTATAGTGGAAAGACTAAAGTAGACAGAAAATAGTGGAAAGACTAAAGTGGAAAGACTGTAGTGGACAAAATAAAGTGGAGACGATAGTGGAAAGACTAAAGTGGACAGACTATAGTGGAAAGACTATAGTGGAAAGACTGTAGTGGACAGAATAAAGTGGAGACTATAGTGGAAAGACTAAAGTGGACAGAGAATAGTGGAAAGACTAAAGTGGACAGACTATAGTGGAAAGACTAAAGTGAAAATACTGTAGT
This sequence comes from Branchinecta sandiegonensis, assembly GCA_030848855.1. Taxonomy (NCBI): domain Eukaryota; kingdom Metazoa; phylum Arthropoda; class Branchiopoda; order Anostraca; family Branchinectidae; genus Branchinecta; species Branchinecta sandiegonensis. The sequence goes on along the minus strand of JAUPMV010000014.1, from coordinate 235,655 downwards.
GGACAGAATAAAGTGGAGACTATAGTGGAAAGACTAAAGTGGACAGACTATAGTGGAAAGACTAAAGTGGACAGACTAAAGTGGAAAGACTAAAGTGGAAAGACTAAAGTGGACAGACTATAGTGGAAAGACTAAAGTGGACAGAGAATAGTGGAAAGACTAAAGTGGACAGACTATAGTGGAAAGACTAAAGTGAAAATACTGTAGTGGACAGAATAAAGTGGAGACTATAGTGGAAAGACTAAAGTGGACAGACTATAGTGGAAAGACTAAAGTGGACAGACTAAAGTGGAAAGACTAAAGTGGAAAGACTAAAGTGGACAGACTATAGTGGAAAGACTATAGTGGAAAGACTGTATTGGACAGAATAAAGTGGAGAGTATAATGGAAAGACTAAAGTGGACAGAGAATAGTGGAAAGACTAAAGTGGACAGAATATCGCGGCTGCTGCGTGCACACCTCGTATGATGAAAAAATCAAATTGTTCAGGAGACGATAAAAACTGATTTGTTTGTTCGATTTTTAAGATAAAAATACCTAAAAATTCAAAGTGACTCAGAAAAAAACCTTTTATGCGAAGATATTATTTTTATTCATCACACACAGTTAGAAGTGGTATAAACAGCTCATACGAGGTGTGCGCGGCTTCCCATTTGCTTTATACGAGGTGTGTCAACCGGTCTTCTTGGATAATTTGGAATCTACGAGGTGTGAACTAGTTAAATGCTGTAAAGAGCCATTTTTACGAGGTGTGCCAACGTTCTTACACACATTCTTAAGGGTTAAAATCTGTTTGCGAGATGTGTCCGATACATAAAGCTGTAGGCTATAGGCTACACATTTAAAATCAGGCTGTTTTTTTAAGACTCTATTCTAAGAAAACAAAAGTAATTTACAGTCAAACAGATGCATACTAATACTTCTATATAAGGCATGAGTATGAGTATACAAATGGAGCTGCCAGGTTCTATTCTACACTGACAGGAAATGGTGTGTCGGCAATTAAGGCATAGAGCTATTATTACTCATCGTAGGCCTAAAGAGAAGTTGAGCCACATTAAGTCATATAAGCATATTAACATTGCTTGCATCAACACTGTAAAAGTAATTTTTGTTCAATCTAAAGAGCACTGCGACCGCTGAAGGGTTGCATGTTGTAAAAGGCAGTGTTTATTGTTCCCGGACCTAGAATTGACGCCTCAAATGCTAAAAGTACTCGACCGGTCGAGTAATTCACGACGCAGGAGCTAACAGTACTCGACCAGTCGAGTAACAAGGGTCACGGGAGCTACAGGACTCGACGAGTCGAGGAATTGGACCTTCAGCCGCAATTAGTACTTGACTGGCCGAGTAGACGTGGCTCAGAAAGCTAAGAGTACTTGACTGTATGGAAGGAAACTAATAGGTCGAGTACTTTCTACCGTAGGAGCTGTCTGTCCTCGACCTTAACAAATGAAATTCGGAAAGACGTAAGGTCGAGTACCCAACCTACCAGCGAATGACAGTACTCGACCATATTATTAATAATTGAGTAAGTCGAGTATCCATAGCAGTGGCAGCTATTAGCACTCGATCTAAAAAGGAGTATAGATGGATCCAGTATTTGACATTCCAGAAGCTAGTTGTACTTGACCTAATATTCAGTATTCAGGTCAAGTATTCAGGGTGGTGACGGCTATTTTACTCGATGTATATGAGGATAACATTTAGGTCGAGTGCTTGATGTCCTAGGAGTTATACGTACTCGACCTCTTATAATTATGGGAGGTAGGGTATAGAGGGTGGTGGTAGCGATTAGTACTTGACCTAACAAGGGGCATTAAGAGGTCGAGTATTTGACGTCTCAGCAGCTATCGGTACTCTACCTAGTGTAATAGTTGGAGGTATAGAGTATTGAAGGTGGTGCTCGCTATTAGTACTCAACCTAATAAACGGTGACGTGGAAAGTGAATCCACTATACGCGAGTGGAAAGTGATGTGGGCAAGTAAGAGAGAAGTTACAAAGGCAAAACAACTTTCCGTTTGTTCTTGCGCTTGGCGGATTCTCGTTTTGCTTTTTGGAAGACGAATCCGTGACAACGCTAGAATCGCCCTCTAATCGCCTGTTCAAGGCATTAATGAGACTAGGTCGAGTACAAATAGCTGCTGGGACGTCAAATACTCGACATACCAATCCTCCTTCAACAAGTCAAGTTTTCATAGCTGTCACCGCCCTGAATACGTTACTTCCTATTTGTAATGTTAGGTCGAGTACGATTAGCTGCTAGGGCATCAATCGCTCGACCTAGTAATCCTCCTTCAACAGGTCGAGTATCTATAATCGTCACCACCCTGAATACTTGACCTCCTATTAGTAATATTAGTTTGAGTGTGAATAGCTGCTGGGACGTCAAATGCTCGACATCCTTTATAGGTCCAGTGCTAGCTGCCACTGCTATGGGTGCTCGACCTACTTGACCTATATTATGGTCGAGCACCATTAGTCGCTGGGGGTTGGTTACGCGACCTTACAATTTTACAGATTTGATTTGTAAATTCAAGGAAAGATAGCTCTTATGGTAGAAATTACTCGACCTGTTCCTTTCTGGCTCCAAGTTCCATGGTCAAGTACTTCTAGCTTCCCAAGAAAGGAGTAGTCGACCAGTCTAGTACTAATAGCGGCCCGAGGTTCAATTCCTCGACTTGTCGAGTACTTATGGCTCCCCATGACCCTTGTTACTCGACTGGTTGAGTACTATTATCTCCTGTATGGTAGAGTTCTCGACCGGTCGAATACTTTTGGCATTTGAGGTACCAATCCCAGGTCTGGGAACGATAGACACTGCCTTATATAGTACAAACGTGTGGTCCCTCAGTGACTGTGACATCAGTGACTGCAGAAAACACAGAATTGGGTAGTTGAAAATCGTAAGGAAAAACAAGTCAACCGCCAAAAACTACATCAGTTACTTCTCGTCTGTCTAGCACACTGGCCCCCTGTAGCTACATTCACAGAATAACTTCACCAACTATATAGTACTTTACTTCTCTCCAGTCTAATGCAGTAGCCCCTTTTCAAGCATAATGCATGGACTAGACTACCCTGACTAAGCATGGGGCATGGACGTCATGAACGACCAAGGAAGTGTCCACACTGACCATCATGAACCTAAGTCAACTAAGTTGCAGTAACGCAGTCTTTTTATGTAATCAATCAATGATGATGCTGGTGAAAGTACGTGAAAAGATTGACGGCACAACTCGTATAAATTGTGCAGCCAGATTAGACTATGCGCACACCTTGTATAAATAAAGGCTTATGAAAGCATTCCGGCACACGACTTGTATATATTTACTGAGACTGTTCAGTGTTTTACGAGGTGTGTTTTTGTCGTTTTGACGCAAAAGTATCAGAGATGGAATTTTTTCATTGCCACCAGAAGACGCGGCATGAAAAACTGCATCGGAAACGAATGAAAAGTGATTTTCGGTAAAAATCGACTATACGAGGTTTGCACGCAGCAGCCGCGATATAGTGGAAAGACTATACTGGAAAGACTGTAATGGACAGAATAAAGTGGAGACTATAATGGAAAGACTGAATTGGAAAGACTAAAGTGGATAGACTATAGTGGAAAGAATAAGTGGACAGACTAAAGTGGAAAAACTAAAGTGGAAAGACTAAAGTGGACAGACTATGGAGGAAAGACTATAGTGGAAAGACTGTAGTGGACAGAATAAAGTGGAGACTATAGTGAACAGAATAAAGTGGAAAGCCTATAGTGGAAAGACTGTAGTGGACAGAATAAAGTGGAGACTATAGTGTTAAGAATGAATTGGAAAGACTAAAGTGGATAGACTATAGTGGAAAGACTATAGTGGACAGACTATAGTGGAAAGACTAAAGTGGACAGACTAAAGTGGAAAGGCTAAAGTGGACAGACTAAAGTGGAAAGACTAAAGTGGAAAGACTAAAGTGGACAGACTATAGTGAAAAGACTATAGTGGAAAGACTGTAGTGGACAGAATAAAGTGGAGAGTATAGTGGAAAGACTAAAGTGGACAGAGAATAGTGGAAAGACTAAAGTGGACAGACTATAGTGGAAAGAATATAGTGGAAAGACTGTAGTGGACAGAATAAAGTGGAGACTATAGTGGAAAGACTAAAGTAGACAGAGAATAGTGGAAAGACTAAAGTTGAAAGACTGTAGTGGACAGAATAAAGTGGAGACTATAGTGGAAAGACTGAAGTAGACAGAGAGTAGTGGAAAGACTAAAGTGGAAAGACTGTAGTGGACAAAATAAAGTGGATACTATAGTGGAAAGACTAAAGTGAAAAGATTAAAGTGGACAGACTATAGTGGAAAGACAATAGTGAAAAGACTGTAGTGGACAGAATAAAGTGGAGACTACTGTGGAAAGACTAAAGTGGACAGAGAATAGTGGAAAGACTAAAGTGGACAGACTATAGTGGAAAGACGATAGTGGAAAGACTGTAGTGGACAGAATAAAGTGGAGACTATAGTGGAAAGACTAAAGTGGACAGAGAATAGTGGAAAGACTAAAGTGGACAGACTATAGTGGAAAGAATATAGTGGAAAGACTGTAGTGGACAGAATAAAGTGGAGACTATAGTGGAAAGACTAAAGTAGACAGAGAATAGTGGAAAGACTAAAGTGGAAAGACTGTAGTGGACAAAATAAAGTGGAGAGTATAGTGGAAAGACTAAAGTGGACAGAGAATAGTGGAAAGACTAAAGTGGACAGACTATAGTGGAAAGACTATAGTGGAAAGACTGTAGTGGACAGAATAAAGTGGAGAGTATAGTGGAAAGATGAAAGTGGACAGAGAATAGTGGAAAGACTAAAGTGGACAGACTATAGTGGAAAGACTATAGTGGAAAGACTGTAGTGGACAAAATAAAGTGGAGACTATAGTGGAAAGAATAAAGTGGAAAGACTAAAGTGGAAAGACTATAGTGGAAAGACTATAGTGGAAAGACTTTAGTGGACAGAATAAAGTTGAGAGTATAGTGGAAAGACTAAAGTGGACAGAGAATAGTGGAAAGACTAAAGTGGACAGACTATAGTGGAAAGACTATAGTGGAAAGACTGTAGTGGACAGACTAAAGTGGACAGACTATAGTGGAAAGACTATAGTGGAAAGACTGTAGTGGACAGAAGAAAGTGGAGACTATAGTGGAAAGACTAAAGTGGACAGAGAATAGTGGAAAGACTAAAGTGGACAGACTATAGTGGAAAGACCATAGTGGAAAGACTGTAGTGGACAGAATAAAGTGGAGACTATATTGGAAAGAATAAAGTGGACAGAGAATAGTGGAAAGACTAAAGTGGACAGACTATAGTGGAAAGAATATAGTGGAAAGACTGTAGTGGACAGAATAAAGTGGAGACTATAGTGGAAAGACTAAAGTAGACAGAGAATAGTGGAAAGACTAAAGTTGAAAGACTGTAGTGGACAGAATAAAGTGGAGACTATAGTGGAAAGACTAAAGTAGACAGAGAGTAGTGGAAAGACTAAAGTGGAAAGACTGTAGTGGACAAAATAAAGTGGATACTATAGTGGAAAGACTAAAGTGAAAAGACTAAAGTGGACAGACTATAGTGGAAAGACTATAGTGAAAAGACTGTAGTGGACAGAATAAAGTGGAGACTATACTGGAAAGACTAAAGTGGACAGAGAATAGTGGAAAGACTAAAGTGGACAGACTATAGTGGAAAGACTATAGTGGAAAGACTGTAGTGGACAGAATAAAGTGGAGACTATAGTGGAAAGACTAAAGTGGACAGAGAATAGTGGAAAGACTAAAGTGGACAGATGATAGTGGAAAGTCTATAGTGGAAAGACTGTAGTGGACAGAATGAAGTGGAGACTATAGTGGAAAGAATAAAGTGGACAGAGAATAGTGGAAAGACTAAAGTGGACAGACTATAGTGGAAAGACTATAGTGGACAGACTAAAGTGGAAAGACTAAAGTGGAAAGACTAAAGTGGACAGACTATAGTGGAAAGACTATAGTGGAAAGACTGTAGTGGACAAAATAAAGTGGAGAGTATAGTGGAAAGACTAAAGTGGACAGAGAATAGTGGAAAGTCTAAAGTGGACAGACTATAGTGGAAAGACTATAGTGGAAAGACTGTAGTGGACAGAATAAAGTGGAGACTATAGTGGAAGTAGACAGAGAATAGTGGAAAGACTAAAGTGGAAAGACTGTAGTGGACAAAATAATGTGGAGACTATAGTGGAAAGACTAAAGTGGAAAGACTAAAGTGGAAAGACTATAGTGGAAAGACCATAGTGGAAAGACTGTAGTGGACAGAATAAAGTGGAGACTATAGTGGAAAGACTAAAGTGGACAGAGAATAGTGGAAAGACTAAAGTGGACAGACTATAGTGGAAAGACTATAGTGGAAAGACTGTAGTGGACAGAATAAAGTGGAGACTGTAGTGGAAAGACTGAATTGGAAAGACTAAAGTGGATAGACTATAGTGGAAAGACTGAATTGGAAAAGCTAAATTGGAAAGACTAAAGTGGAAAGACTGTAGTGGACAGAATAAAGTGGAGAATATAGTGGAAAGAATAAAGTGGAAAGACTAAAGTGGAAAGACTATAGTGGAAAAACTATAGTGGAAAGACTTTAGTGGACAGAATAAAGTTGAGAGTATAGTGGAAAGACTAAAGTGGACAGAGAATAGTGGAAAGACTAAAGTGGACAGACTATAGTGGAAAGACTATAGTGGAAAGACTGTAGTGGACAAAATAAAGTGGAGACTATAGTGGAAAGAATAAAGTGGAAAGACTAAAGTGGAAAGACTATAGTGGAAAGACTATAGTGGAAAGATGAAAGTGGACAGAGAATAGTGGAAAGACTAAAGTGGACAGACTATAGTGGAAAGACTATAGTGGAAAGACTGTAGTGGACAAAATAAAGTGGAGACTATAGTGGAAAGAATAAAGTGGAAAGACTAAAGTGGAAAGACTATAGTGGAAAGACTATAGTGGACAGACTAAAGTGGAAAGACTAAAGTGGAAAGACTAAAGTGGAAAGACTGTAGTGGACAGAATAAAGTGGAGAATATAGTGGAAAGAATAAAGTGGAAAGACTAAAGTGGAAAGACTATAGTGGAAAGACTATAGTGGAAAGACTTTAGTGGACAGAATAAAGTTGAGAGTATAGTGGAAAGACTAAAGTGGACAGAGAATAGTGGAAAGACTAAAGTGGACAGACTATAGTGGAAAGACTATAGTGGAAAGACTGTAGTGGACAAAATAAAGTGGAGACTATAGTGGAAAGAATAAAGTGGAAAGACTAAAGTGGAAAGACTATAGTGGAAAGACTATAGTGGAAAGATGAAAGTGGACAGAGAATAGTGGAAAGACTAAAGTGGACAGACTATAGTGGAAAGACTATAGTGGAAAGACTGTAGTGGACAAAATAAAGTGGAGACTATAGTGGAAAGAATAAAGTGGAAAGACTAAAGTGGACAGACTATAGTGGAAAGACTATAGTGGACAGACTAAAGTGGAAAGACTAAAGTGGAAAGACTAAAGTGGACAGACTATAGTGGAAAGACTATAGTGGAAAGACTGTAGTGGACAAAATAAAGTGGAGAGTATAGTGGAAAGACTAAAGTGGACAGAGAATAGTGGAAAGTCTAAAGTGGACAGACTATAGTGGAAAGACTATAGTGGAAAGACTGTAGTGGACAGAATAAAGTGGAGACTATAGTGGAAGTAGACAGAGAATAGTGGAAAGACTAAAGTGGAAAGACTGTAGTGGACAAAATAATGTGGAGACTATAGTGGAAAGACTAAAGTGGAAAGACTAAAGTGGAAAGACTATAGTGGAAAGACCATAGTGGAAAGACTGTAGTGGACAGAATAAAGTGGAGACTATAGTGGAAAGACTAAAGTGGACAGAGAATAGTGGAAAGACTAAAGTGGACAGACTATAGTGGAAAGACTATAGTGGAAAGACTGTAGTGGACAGAATAAAGTGGAGACTGTAGTGGAAAGACTGAATTGGAAAGACTAAAGTGGATAGACTATAGTGGAAAGACTGAATTGGAAAAGCTAAATTGGAAAGACTAAAGTGGACAGACTATAGAGGAAAGACTATAGTGGAAAGACTGTAGTGGACAGAATAAAGTGGAGAATATAGTGGACAGAATAAAGTGGAAAGACTAAAGTGGAAAGACTAAAGTGGATAGACTATAGTGGAAAGTCAATAGTGGAAAGACTGTAGTGGACAGAATAAAGTGGAGACTATAGTGGAAAGACTAAAGTGGACAGAGAATAGTGGAAAGACTAAAGTGGACAGACTATAGTGGAAAGACTAAAGTGGACAGACTAAAGTGGAAAGACTAAAGTGGAAAGACTAAAGTGGACAGACTATAGAGGAAAGACTATAGTGGAAAGACTGTAGTGGACAGAATAAAGTGGAGACTGTAGTGGAAAGACTAAAGTGGACAGAGAATAGTGGAAAGACTAAAGTGGACAGACTATAGTGGAAAGACTAGAGTGGAAAGACTGTAGTGGACAGAATAAAGTGGAGACTATAGTGGAAAGACTAAAGTAGACAGAGAATAGTGGAAAGACTAAAGTGGAAAGACTGTAGTGGACAAAATAAAGTGGAGACTATAGTGGAAAGACTAAAGTGGAAAGACTAAAGTGGACAGACTATAGTGGAAAGACTATAGTGGAAAGACTGTAGTGGACGGAATAAAGTGGAGACTCTAGTGGAAAGACTAAAGTGGACAGAGAATAGTGGAAAGACTAAAGTGGACAGACTATAGTGGAAAGACTATAGTGGAAAGACTGAAGTGGACAGAATTAAGTGGAGACTATAGTGGAAAGACTAAAGTGGACAGAGAATAGTGGAAAGACTAAAGTGGAACGACTGTAGTGGACAGGATAAAGTGGAGACTATAGTGGAAAGACTAAAGTGGAAAGACTAAAGTGGACAGACTATAGTGGAGAGACTATAATGGAAAGACTGTAGTGGACAGAATAAAGTGGAGACTATAGTGGAAAGACTAAAGTGGATAGAGAGTATTGGAAAGACTAAAGTGGAAAGACTGTAGTGGACAGAATAAAGTGGAGACTATATTGGAAAGACTAAAGTGGAAAGAATAAAGCGGACAGACTATAGTGGAAAGACTATAGTGGAAAAACTATAGTGGAAAGACTATAGTGGAAAGACTGTAGTGGACAGAATAAAGTGGAGACTATAGTGGAAAGACTAAAGTGGAAAGACTAAAGTGGACAGACTATAGTGGAAAGACTGTAGTGGACAGAATAAAGTGGAGACTGTAGTGGAAAGACTAAAGTGGACAGAAAATAGTGGAAAGACTAAATTGGAAAGACTGTAGTGGACAGAATAAAGTCGAGACTATAGTGGAAAGACTAAAGTGGACAGAGAATAGTGGAAAGACTAAAGTGGAAAGACTGTAGTGGACAGATTAAAGTGGAGAGTATAGTGGAAAGACTAAAGTGGAAAGACTAAAGTGGACAGACTATAGTGGAAAGACTAAAGTGGACAGACGATAGTGGAAAGACTGAAGTGGAAAGACTCAGTGGACAAACTAAAGTGTAAAAACTGAAGTGGAGAGAATAAAGTGGAAAGACTAAAGTGGAAAGACTAAATTGGACAGACTCTAGTGGAAAGACTGAAGTGGAAAGACTAAAGTGGAAAGACTAAAGTGGACAGACTATAGTGGAAAGACTGAAGTGGAAAGACTCAGTGGACAGACTAAAGTGTACACACTGCAGTGGACAGAATAAAGTGGAAAGACTAAAGTGGAAAGACTAAAGTCGACAGACTATAGTGGACAGACTATAGTGGAAAGACTAAAGTGGAAAAACTAAAGTGGAAAGACTAAAGTGGACAGACTATAGTGGAAAGACTATAGTAGAAAGACTGAAGGTGAAAGAGAATAGTGGAAAGACGAAAGTGGACAGACTGTAGTGGAAAGACTATAGTGGAAAGACTGAAGTGGACAGAATAAAGTGAAGACTATAGTGGAAAGACTAAAGTGGACAGAGAATAGTGGAAAGACTAAAGTGGAAAGACTGTAGTGGACAGAATAAAGTGGAGGCTATAGTGGAAAGACTAAAGTGGAAAGAGTAAATTGGACAGACTATAGTGGAGAGACTATAGTGGAAAGACTGTAGAGGACAGAATAAAGTGGAGACTATAGTGGAAAGACTAAAGTGGACAGAGAGTATTGGAAAGACTAAAGTGGAAAGACTGTAGTGGACAGAATAAAGTGGAGACTATAGTGGAAAGACTAAAGTGGACAGACTAAAGTGGAAAGATTAAAGTGGAAAGACTAAAGTGGACAGACTATAATGGAAAGACTATATTGAAAAGACTGTAGTGGACAGAATAAAGTGGAGACTTTAGTGGAAAGACTAAAGTGGAAAGACTAAAGTGGACAGAGAATAGTGGAAAGACTAAAGTGGATAGATTATAGTGGAAAGACTAAAGTGGACAGACTAAAGTGGAAAGACTAAAGTGGAAAGACTGTAGTGGACAGAATAAAGTGGAGACTATAGTGGAAAGACTAAAGTGGACAGAGAATAGTGGAAAGACTGAAGTGAACAGACTATAGTGGAAAGACTATGGTGGAAAGACTGTGGTGGACTGAATAAAGTGGAGACTATAGTGGAAAGACTAAAGTGGACAGAGAATAGTGGAAAGACTAAAGCGGACAGACTATAGTGGAAAGACTAAAGTGGAGAGACTAAAGTGGAAAAACTAAATTGGAAAGACTAAAGTGAACAGACTATAGTGGAAAGACTATAGTGGAAAGACTGTAGTGGACAGAATAAAGTGGAGAGTATAGTGGAAAGACTAAAGTGGACAGAGAATAGTTGAAAGACTAAAGTGGACGGACTATCGTGGAAAGACTATAGTGGAAAGACTGTAGTGGACAGAATAAAGTGGAGACTATAGTGGAAAGACTAAAGTAGACAGAGAATAGTGGAAAGACTAAAGTGGAAAGACTGTAGTGGACAAAATAAAGTGGAGACTATAGCGGAAAGACTAAAGTGGAAAGACTAAAGTGGAAAGACTATAGTGGAAAGACTATAGTGGAAAGAGTGTAGTGGACAGAATAAAGTGGAGACTATAGTGGAAAGACTAAAGTGGACAGAGAATAGTGGAAAGACTAAAGTGGACAGACTATAGTGGAAAGACTATAGTGGAAAGACTGTAGTGGACAGAATAAAGTGGTGACTATAGTGGAAAGACTGAATTGGAAAGACTAAAGTGGATAGACTATAGTGGAAAGAATAAGTGGACAGACTAAAGTGGAAAAACTGAAGTGGAAAGACTAAAGTGGACAGACTATAGAGGAAAGACTATAGTGGAAAGACTGTAGTGGGCAGAATAAAGTGGAGACTATAGTGGACAGAATAAAGTGGAAAGACTAAAGTGGAAAGACTAAAGTGGATAGACTATAGTGGAAAGTCTGTGGTGGAAAGACTGTAGTGGACAGAATAAAGTGGAGACTATAGTGGAAAGACTGTAGTGGACAGAGAATAGTGGAAAGACTAAAGTGGACAGACTATAGTGGAAAGACTATAGTGGAACGACTGTAGTGGACAGAATAAAGTGCAGACTATAGTGGAAAGACTAAAGTGGACAGAGAATAGTGGAAAGACTAAAGTGGACAGACTGTAGTGGAAAGACTAAAGTGGACAGACTAAAGTGGAAAGACTAAAGTTGAAAGACTAAAGTGGACAGACTATAGTGGAAAGACTATAGTGGAAAGACTGTAGTGGACAGAATAAAGTGGAGAGTATAGTGGAAAGACTAAAGTGGACAGAGAAAAGTGGAAAGACTAAAGTGGACAGACTATAGTGGAAAGACTATAGTGGAAAGACTGTAGTGGACAGAATAAAGTGGAGACTGTAGTGGAAAGACTAAAGTAGACAGAGAATAGTGGAAAGACTAAAGTGGAAAGACTGTAGTGGACGAAATAATTTGGAGACTATAGTGGAAAGACTAAAGTGGAAAGACTAAAGTGGACAGACTATAGTGGAAAGACTATAGTGGAAAGACTAAAGTGGACAGAGAATAGTGGAAAGACTAAAGTTGACAGACTTTAGTGGAAAGACTATAGTGGAAAGACTGAAGTGGACAGAATAAAGTGGAGACTATAGTGGAAAGACTAAAGTGGACAGAGAATAGTGGAAAGACTAAAGTGGACAGACTATAGTGGAAAGACTAATGTGGACAGACTAAAGTGGAAAGACTAAAGTTGAAAGACTAAAGTGGACAGACTATAGTGGAAAGACTATAGTGGAAAGACTGTATTGGACAGAATAAAATGGAGACTATAGTGGAAAGACTAAAGTGGACAGAGAATAGTGGAAAGACTAAAGTTGACAGACTTTAGTGGAAAGACTATAGTGGAAAGACTGAAGTGGACAGAATTAAGTGGAGACTATAGTGGAAAGACTAAAGTGGACAGAGAATAGTGGAAAGACTAAAGTGGAAAGACTGTAGTGGACAGAATAAAGTGGAGACTATAGTGGAAAGACTAAAGTGGACAGAGAGTATTGGAAAGACTAAAGTGGAAAGACTATAGTGGAAAGACTGAAGTGGAAAAACTAAAGTGGAAAGACTAAAGTGGACAGACTATAGTGGAAAGACTATAGTGGAGAGACTATAATGGAAAGACTGTAGTGGACAGAATAAAGTGGAGACTATAGTGGAAAGACTAAAGTGGACAGAGAATAGTGGAAAGACTAAAGTGGACAGACTATAGTGGAGAGACTATAATGGAAAGACTGTAGTGGACAGAAAAAAGTGGAGACTATAGTGGAAAGACTAAAGTGGACAGAGAATAGTGGAAAGACTAAAGTGGACAGACTGTAGTGGAAAGACTGAAGTGGAAAAACTAAAGTGGAAAGACTAAAGTGGACAGACTATAGTGGAAAGAATAAAGTGGAAAGACTGTAGTGGACAGAATAAAGTGGAGACTATAGTGGAAAGACTAAAGTGGAAAGACTAAAGTGGACAGACTATAGTGGAGAGACTATAATGGAAAGACTGTGGTGGACAGAATAAAGTGGAGACTATAGTGGAAAGACTAAAGTGGACAGAGAGTATTGGAAAGACTAAAGTGGAAAGAGTGTAGTGGACAGAATAAAGTGGAGACTATAGTGGAAAGACTAAAGTGGAAAGAATAAAGCGGACAGACTATAGTGGAAAGACTATAGTGGAAAGACTATAGTGGAAAGACTGTAGTGGACAGAATAAAGTGGAGACTATAGTGGAAAGACTAAAGTGGAAAGACTAAAGTGGACAGACTATAGTGGAAAGACCGTAGTGGACAGAATAAAGTGGAGACTATAGTGGAAAGACTAAAGTGGAAAGACTAAAGTGGATAGACTATAGTGAAAAGACTAAAGTGGACAGAGAATACTGGAAAGACTAAAGTGGACAGACTATAGTGGAAAGACTATAGTGGAAAGACTGTAGTGGACAGAAAAAAATGGAGACTATAGTGTAAAGACTAAAGTGGAAAGACTAAATTAGACAGAGAGTATTGGAAAGACTAACGTGGAAAGACTGTAGTGGACAGAATAAAGTGGAGACTATAGTGGAAAGGCTAAGACTAAAGTGGACAGACTATAGTGGACAGAATAAAGTGGAAAGACTAAAGTGGACAGACTATAGTCGAAAGACTAAAGTGGAAAGACTGTAGTGGACAGAAAAAAGGGGAGGCTATAGTGGAAAGACTAAAGTGGAAAGAGTAAAGTGGACAGACTATAGTGGAGACTATAGTGGAAAGACTAAAGCGGACAGAGAGTATTGGAAAGACTAAAGTGGAAAGACTTTAGTGGACAGAATAAAGTGGAGAGTATAGTGGAAAGACTAAAGTGGAAAGAATAAAGTGGACAGACTATAGTGGAAAGACTGAAGTGGAAAGACTCAGTGTACAGACTAAAGTGTACACACTGAAGTGGACAGAATAAAGTGAAAAGACTAAAGTGGAAAGACTAAAGTGGACAGAATATAGTGGAAAGACTAAAGTGGACAGACTAAAGTGGAAAGATTAAAGTGGAAAGACTAAAGTGGACAGACTATACTGGAAAGACTATATTGAAAAGACTGTAGTGGACAGAATAAAGTGGAGACTTTAGTGGAAAGACTAAAGTGGAAAGACTAAAGTGGACAGAGAATTGTGGAAAGACTAAAGTGGATAGATTATAGTGGAAAGACTAAAGTGGACAGACTAAAGTGGAAAGACTAAAGTGGAAAGACTGTAGTGGACAGAATAAAGTGGAGACTATAGTGGAAAGACTAAAGTGGACAGAGAATAGTGGAAAGACTGAAGTGGACAGACTATAGTGGAAAGACTGTAGTGGACAGAGAATAGTGGAAAGACTAAAGTGGACAGACTATAGTGGAAAGACTATAGTGGAAAGACTTTAGTGGACAGAATAAAGTGCAGACTATAGTGGAAAGACTAAAGTGGACAGAGAATAGTGGAAAGACTAAAGTGGACAGACTATAGTGGAAAGACTAAAGTGGACAGACTAAAGTGGAAAGACTAAAGTTGAAAGACTAAAGTGGACAGACTACAGTGGAAAGACTATAGTGGAAAGACTGTAGTGGACAGAATAAAGTGGAGACTATAGTGGAAAGACTAAAGTAGACAGAGAATAGTGGAAAGACTAAAGTGGAAAGACTGTAGTGGACGAAATAATTTGGAGACTATAGTGGAAAGACTAAAGTGGAAAGACTAAAGTGGACAGACTATAGTGGAAAGACTATAGTGGAAAGACTAAAGTGGACAGAGAATAGTGGAAAGACTAAAGTTGACAGACTTTAGTGGAAAGACTATAGTGGAAAGACTGAAGTGGACAGAATAAAGTGGAGACTATAGTGGAAAGACTAAAGTGGACAGAGAATAGTGGAAAGACTAAAGTGGAAAGACTGTAGTGGACAGAATAAAGTTGAGACTATAGTGGAAAGACTAAAGTGGAAAGATCAAGTGGACAGACTATAGTGGAAAGACTATAGAGGAAAGACTGTAGTGGACAGAGAATAGTGGAAAGACTAAAGTGGAAAGACTAAAGTGGATAGACTATACTGGAAAGACTAAAGTGGACAGACTAAAGTGGACAGAAAATAGTGGAAAGACTAAAGTGGACAGACTATAGTGGAAAGACTGAAGTGGAAAAACTAAAGTGGAAAGACTAAAGTGGACAGACTATAGTGGAAAGACTATAGTGGAAAGACTGTATTGGACAGAATAAAATGGAGACTATAGTGGAAAGACTAAAGTGGACAGAGAATAGTGGAAAGACTAAAGTGGACAGACTATAGTGGAGAGACTATAATGGAAAGACTGTAGTGGACAGAATAAAGTGGAGACTATAGTGGAAAGACTAAAGTGGACAGAGAATAGTGGAAAGACTAAAGTGGACAGACTATAGTGGAGAGACTATAATGGAAAGACTGTAGTGGACAGAATAAAGTGGATACTATAGTGGAAAGACTAAAGTGGACAGAGAATAGTGGAAAGACTAAAGTGGACAGACTATAGTGGAAAGACTGAAGTGGAAAAACTAAAGTGGAAAGACTAAAGTGGACAGACTATAGTGGAAAGACTATAGTGGAAAGACTGTATTGGACAGAATAAAATGGAGACTATAGTGGAAAGACTAAAGTGGACAGAGAATAGTGGAAAGACTAAAGTTGACAGACTTTAGTGGAAAGACTATAGTGGAAAGACTGAAGTGGACAGAATTAAGTGGAGACTATAGTGGAAAGACTAAAGTGGACAGAGAATAGTGGAAAGACTAAAGTGGACAGACTATAGTGGAGAGACTATAATGGAAAGACTGTAGTGGACAGAATAAAGTGGAGACTATAGTGGAAAGACTAAAGTGGACAGAGAATAGTGGAAAGACTAAAGTGGACAGACTATACTGGAGAGACTATAATGGAAAGACTGTAGTGGACAGAATAAAGTGGAGACTATAGTGGAAAGACTAAAGTGGACAGAGAATAGTGGAAAGACTAAAGTGGACAGACTATAGTGGAAAGACTGAAGTGGAAAAACTAAAGTGGAAAGACTAAAGTGGACAGACTATAGTGGAAAGACTATAGTGGAAAGACTGTATTGGACAGAATAAAATGGAGACTATAGTGGAAAGACTAAAGTGGACAGAGAATAGTGGAAAGACTAAAGTTGACAGACTTTAGTGGAAAGACTATAGTGGAAAGACTGAAGTGGACAGAATTAAGTGGAGACTATAGTGGAAAGACTAAAGTGGACAGAGAATAGTGGAAAGACTAAAGTGGAAAGACTGTAGTGGACAGAATAAAGTGGAGACTATAGTGGAAAGACTAAAGTGGAAAGACTAAAGTGGACAGACTATAGTGGAGAGACTATACTGGAAAGACTGTAGTGGACAGAATAAAGTGGAGACTATAGTGGAAAGACTAAAGTGGACAGAGAGTATTGGAAAGACTAAAGTGGAAAGACTGTAGTGGACAGAATAAAGTGGAGACTATAGTGGAAAGACTAAAGTGGAAAGAATAAAGCGGACAGACTATAGTGGAAAGACTATAGTGGAAAGACTATAGTGGAAAGACTATAGTGGAAAGACTAAAGTGGACAGAAAATAGTGGAAAGACTAAATTGGAAAGACTGTAGTGGACAGAATAAAGTCGAGACTATAGTGGAAAGACTAAAGTGGAAAGACTAAAGTGGAAAGACTAAAGTGGACAGACTATAGTGGAAAGACTGAAGTGGAAAAACTGAGTGGACAGTGTAAAGTGTACACACTGAAATGGACAGAATAAAGTGGAAAGACTAAAGTGGAAAGACTAAAGTGGATAGACTATAGTGGAAAGACTAAAGTGGACAGAGAATACTGGAAAGACTAAAGTGGACAGACTATAGTGGAAAGACTATAGTGGAAAGACTGTAGTGGACGAAATAATTTGGAGACTATAGTGGAAAGACTAAAGTGGAAAGACTAAAGTGAACAGACTATAGTGGAAAGACTATAGTGGAAAGACTAAATTGGACAGAGAATAGTGGAAAGACTAAAGTTGACAGACTTTAGTGGAAAGACTATAGTGGAAAGACTGAAGTGGACAGAATAAAGTGGAGACTATAGTGGAAAGACTAAAGTGGACAGAGAATAGTGGAAAGACTAAAGTGGAAAGACTGTATGGACAGAATAAAGTTGAGACTATAGTGGAAAGACTAAAGTGGAAAGATCAAGTGGACAGACTATAGTGGAAAGACTATAGAGGAAAGACTGTAGTGGACAGAATAACGTGGAGACTATAGTGGAAAGGCTAAAGTGGACAGAGAATAGTGGAAAGACTAAAGTGGACAGACTATAGTGGAAAGACTGTAGTGGACAGAATAAAGTGGAGACTATAGTGGAAAGACTAAAGTGGACAGAGAATAGTGGAAAGACTAAAGTGGAAAGACTAAAGTGGATAGACTATAGTGGAAAGACTAAAGTGGACAGACTAAAGTGGACAGAAAATAGTGGAAAGACTAAATTGGAAAGACTGTAGTGGACAGAATAAAGTGGAGACTATAGTGGAAAGACTAAAGTGGAAAGACTAAAGTGGACAGACTATAGTGGAAAGACTGAAGTGGAAATACTCAGTGGACAGACTAAAGTGTACACACTGTAATGGACAGAATAAAGTGGAAAGACTAAAGTGGAAAGACTAAAGTGGATAGACTATAGTGGAAAGACTAAAGTGGACAGACTAAAGTGGAAAAACTAAAGTGGAAAGACTAAAGTGGACAGACTATAGTGGAAAGACTATAGTGGAAAGACTGTAGTGGACAGAATAAAGTGGAGACTATAGTGGAAAGACTAAAGTGGACAGAGAATAGTGGAAAGACTAAAGTGGACAGACTATAGTGGAAAGACTGAAGTGGAAAAACTAAAGTGGAAAGACTAAAGTGGACAGACTATAGTGGAAAGACTATAGTGGAAAGACTGTATTGGACAGAATAAAATGGAGACTATAGTGGAAAGACTAAAGTGGACAGAGAATAGTGGAAAGACTAAAGTTGACAGACTTTAGTGGAAAGACTATAGTGGAAAGACTGAAGTGGACAGAATTAAGTGGAGACTATAGTGGAAAGACTAAAGTGGACAGAGAATAGTGGAAAGACTAAAGTGGAAAGACTGTAGTGGACAGAATAAAGTGGAGACTATAGTGGAAAGACTAAAGTGGAAAGACTAAAGTGGACAGACTATAGTGGAGAGACTATAATGGAAAGACTGTAGTGGACAGAATAAAGTGGAGACTATAGTGGAAAGACTAAAGTGGACAGAGAGTATTGGAAAGACTAAAGTGGAAAGACTATAGTGGAAAGACTGAAGTGGAAAAACTAAAGTGGAAAGACTAAAGTGGACAGACTATAGTGGAAAGACTATAGTGGAGAGACTATAATGGAAAGACTGTAGTGGACAGAATAAAGTGGAGACTATATTGGAAAGACTAAAGTGGAAAGAGAATAGTGGAAAGACTAAAGTGGACAGACTATAGTGGAGAGACTATAATGGAAAGACTGTAGTGGACAGAATAAAGTGGAGACTATAGTGGAAAGACTAAAGTGGACAGAGAATAGTGGAAAGACTAAAGTGGACAGACTATAGTGGAAAGACTGAAGTGGACAGAATAAAGTGGAGACTATAGTGGAAAGACTAAAGTGGACAGAGAGTATTGGAAAGACTATAATGGAAAGACTGTAGTGGACAGAATAAAGTGGAGACTATATTGGACAGAAGAAAGACTAAAGGACAGACTAAAGTGGAAAGACTATAGTGGAAAGACTATAGTGGACAGACTATAGTGGAGACTATAGTGGAAAGACTAAAGCGGACAGAGAGTATTGGAAAGACTAAAGTGGAAAGACTTTAGTGGACAGAATAAAGTGGAGAGTATAGTGGAAAGACTAAAGTGGAAAGAATAAAGTGGACAGACTATAGTGGAAAGACTGAAGTGGAAAGACTCAGTGTACAGACTAAAGTGTACACACTGAAGTGGACAGAATAAAGTGAAAAGACTAAAGTGGAAAGACTAAAGTGGACAGAATATAGTGGAAAGACTAAAGTGGACAGACTAAAGTGGAAAGATTAAAGTGGAAAGACTAAAGTGGACAGACTATACTGGAAAGACTATATTGAAAAGACTGTAGTGGACAGAATAAAGTGGAGAATTTAGTGGAAAGACTAAAGTGGAAAGACTAAAGTGGACAGAGAATTGTGGAAAGACTAAAGTGGATAGATTATAGTGGAAAGACTAAAGTGGACAGACTAAAGTGGAAAGACAAAAGTGGAAAGACTGTAGTGGACAGAATAAAGTGGAGACTATAGTGGAAAGACTAAAGTGGACAGAGAATAGTGGAAAGACTGAAGTGGACAGACTATAGTGGAAAGACTGTAGTGGACAGAGAATAGTGGAAAGACTAAAGTGGACAGACTATAGTGGAAAGACTATAGTGGAAAGACTTTAGTGGACAGAATAAAGTGCAGACTATAGTGGAAAGACTAAAGTGGACAGAGAATAGTGGAAAGACTAAAGTGGACAGACTATAGTGGAAAAAATAAAAGTGGACAGACTAAAGTGGAAAGACTAAAGTTGAAAGACTAAAGTGGACAGACTACAGTGGAAAGACTATAGTGGAAAGACTGTAGTGGACAGAATAAAGTGGAGACTATAGTGGAAAGACTAAAGTAGACAGAGAATAGTGGAAAGACTAAAGTGGAAAGACTGTAGTGGACGAAATAATTTGGAGACTATAGTGGAAAGACTAAAGTGGACAGACTATAGTGGAAAGACTATAGTGGAAAGACTAAAGTGGACAGAGAATAGTGGAAAGACTAAAGTTGACAGACTTTAGTGGAAAGACTATAGTGGAAAGACTGAAGTGGACAGAATAAAGTGAGGACTATAGTGGAAAGACTAAAGTGGACAGAGAATAGTGGAAAGACTAAAGTGGAAAGACTGTAGTGGACAGAATAAAGTTGAGACTATAGTGGAAAGACTAAAGTGGAAAGATCAAGTGGACAGACTATAGTGGAAAGACTATAGAGGAAAGACTGTAGTGGACAGAATAACGTGGAGACTATAGTGGAAAGGCTAAAGTGGAAAGAGTAAAGTGGACAGAATATAGTGGAGAGACTATAGTGGAAAGACTAAAAGTGGAAAGACTAAAGTGGACAGACTATAGTGGAAAGACTATAGTGGAGAGACTATAATGGAAAGACTGTAGTGGACAGAATAAAGTGGAGACTATATTGGAAAGACTAAAGTGGAAAGAGAATAGTGGAAAGACTAAAGTGGACAGACTATAGTGGAGAGACTATAATGGAAAGACTGTAGTGGACAGAATAAAGTGGAGACTATAGTGGAAAGACTAAAGTGGACAGAGAATAGTGGAAAGACTAAAGTGGACAGACTATAGTGGAAAGACTGAAGTGGACAGAATAAAGTGGAGACTATAGTGGAAAGACTAAAGTGGACAGAGAGTATTGGAAAGACTATAATGGAAAGACTGTAGTGGACAGAATAAAGTGGAGACTATATTGGACAGAAGAAAGACTAAAGGACAGACTAAAGTGGAAAGACTATAGTGGAAAGACTGAAGTGGAAAAACTAAAGTGGAAAGACTAAAGTGGACAGACTATAGTGGACAGACTATAGTGGAGACTATAGTGGAAAGACTAAAGCGGACAGAGAGTATTGGAAAGACTAAAGTGGAAAGACTTTAGTGGACAGAATAAAGTGGAGAGTATAGTGGAAAGACTAAAGTGGAAAGAATAAAGTGGACAGACTATAGTGGAAAGACTGAAGTGGAAAGACTCAGTGTACAGACTAAAGTGTACACACTGAAGTGGACAGAATAAAGTGAAAAGACTAAAGTGGAAAGACTAAAGTGGACAGAATATAGTGGAAAGACTAAAGTGGACAGACTAAAGTGGAAAGATTAAAGTGGAAAGACTAAAGTGGACAGACTATACTGGAAAGACTATATTGAAAAGACTGTAGTGGACAGAATAAAGGGGAGACTTTAGTGGAAAGACTAAAGTGGAAAGACTAAAGTGGACAGAGAATTGTGGAAAGACTAAAGTGGATAGATTATAGTGGAAAGACTAAAGTGGACAGACTAAAGTGGAAAGACAAAAGTGGAAAGACTGTAGTGGACAGAATAAAGTGGAGACTATAGTGGAAAGACTAAAGTGGACAGAGAATAGTGGAAAGACTGAAGTGGACAGACTATAGTGGAAAGACTGTAGTGGACAGAGAATAGTGGAAAGACTAAAGTGGACAGACTATAGTGGAAAGACTATAGTGGAAAGACTTTAGTGGACAGAATAAAGTGCAGACTATAGTGGAAAGACTAAAGTGGACAGAGAATAGTGGAAAGACTAAAGTGGACAGACTATAGTGGAAAAAATAAAAGTGGACAGACTAAAGTGGAAAGACTAAAGTTGAAAGACTAAAGTGGACAGACTACAGTGGAAAGACTATAGTGGAAAGACTGTAGTGGACAGAATAAAGTGGAGACTATAGTGGAAAGACTAAAGTAGACAGAGAATAGTGGAAAGACTAAAGTGGAAAGACTGTAGTGGACGAAATAATTTGGAGACTATAGTGGAAAGACTAAAGTGGACAGACTATAGTGGAAAGACTATAGTGGAAAGACTAAAGTGGACAGAGAATAGTGGAAAGACTAAAGTTGACAGACTTTAGTGGAAAGACTATAGTGGAAAGACTGAAGTGGACAGAATAAAGTGGAGACTATAGTGGAAAGACTAAAGTGGACAGAGAATAGTGGAAAGACTAAAGTGGAAAGACTGTAGTGGACAGAATAAAGTTGAGACTATAGTGGAAAGACTAAAGTGGAAAGATCAAGTGGACAGACTATAGTGGAAAGACTATAGAGGAAAGACTGTAGTGGACAGAATAACGTGGAGACTATAGTGGAAAGGCTAAAGTGGAAAGAGTAAAGTGGACAGAATATAGTGGAGAGACTATAGTGGAAAGACTAAAGTGTACACACTGAAGTGGACAGAATAAAGTGGAAAGACTAAAGTGGACAGACTATAGTGGAAAGACTAAAGTGGAAAGACTGTAGTGGACAGAAAAAAGTGGAGGCTATAGTGGAAAGACTAAAGTGGAAAGAGTAAAGTGGACAGACTATAGTGGAGAGACTATAGTGGAAAGACTGTAGTGGACAGAATAAAGTGGAGACTATAGTGGAAAGACTAAAGCGGACAGAGAGTATTGGAAAGACTAAAGTGGAAAGACTTTAGTGGACAGAATAAAGTGGAGAGTATAGTGGAAAGACTAAAGTGGAAAGAATAAAGTGGACAGACTATAGTGGAAAGACTGAAGTGGAAAGACTCAGTGTACAGACTAAAGTGTACACACTGAAGTGGACAGAATAAAGTGAAAAGACTAAAGTGGAAAGACTAAAGTGGACAGAATATAGTGGAAAGACTAAAGTGGACAGACTAAAGTGGAAAGATTAAAGTGGAAAGACTAAAGTGGACAGACTATAGGAAAGACTATATTGAAAAGACTGTAGTGGACAGAATAAAGTGGAGACTTTAGTGGAAAGACTAAAGTGGAAAGACTAAAGTGGACAGACTATAGTGGACAGACTATAGTGGAGACTATAGTGGAAAGACTAAAGCGGACAGAGAGTATTGGAAAGACTAAAGTGGAAAGACTTTAGTGGACAGAATAAAGTGGAGACTATAGTGGAAAGACTAAAGTGGAAAGAATAAAGTGGACAGACTATAGTGGAAAGACTGAAGTGGAAAGACTCAGTGTACAGACTAAAGTGTACACACTGAAGTGGACAGAATAAAGTGAAAAGACTAAAGTGGAAAGACTAAAGTGGACAGAATATAGTGGAAAGACTAAAGTGGACAGACTAAAGTGGAAAGATTAAAGTGGAAAGACTAAAGTGGACAGACTATACTGGAAAGACTATATTGAAAAGACTGTAGTGGACAGAATAAAGTGGAGACTTTAGTGGAAAGACTAAAGTGGAAAGACTAAAGTGGACAGAGAATTGTGGAAAGACTAAAGTGGATAGATTATAGTGGAAAGACTAAAGTGGACAGACTAAAGTGGAAAGACAAAAGTGGAAAGACTGTAGTGGACAGAATAAAGTGGAGACTATAGTGGAAAGACTAAAGTGGACAGAGAATAGTGGAAAGACTGAAGTGGACAGACTATAGTGGAAAGACTGTAGTGGACAGAGAATAGTGGAAAGACTAAAGTGGACAGACTATAGTGGAAAGACTATAGTGGAAAGACTTTAGTGGACAGAATAAAGTGCAGACTATAGTGGAAAGACTAAAGTGGACAGAGAATAGTGGAAAGACTAAAGTGGACAGACTATAGTGGAAAAAATAAAAGTGGACAGACTAAAGTGGAAAGACTAAAGTTGAAAGACTAAAGTGGACAGACTACAGTGGAAAGACTATAGTGGAAAGACTGTAGTGGACAGAATAAAGTGGAGACTATAGTGGAAAGACTAAAGTAGACAGAGAATAGTGGAAAGACTAAAGTGGAAAGACTGTAGTGGACGAAATAATTTGGAGACTATAGTGGAAAGACTAAAGTGGACGGACTATAGTGGAAAGACTATAGTGGAAAGACTAAAGTGGACAGAGAATAGTGGAAAGACTAAAGTTGACAGACTTTAGTGGAAAGACTATAGTGGAAAGACTGAAGTGGACAGAATAAAGTGAGGACTATAGTGGAAAGACTAAAGTGGACAGAGAATAGTGGAAAGACTAAAGTGGAAAGACTGTAGTGGACAGAATAAAGTTGAGACTATAGTGGAAAGACTAAAGTGGAAAGATCAAGTGGACAGACTATAGTGGAAAGACTATAGAGGAAAGACTGTAGTGGACAGAATAACGTGGAGACTATAGTGGAAAGGCTAAAGTGGAAAGAGTAAAGTGGACAGAATATAGTGGAGAGACTATAGTGGAAAGACTAAAAGTGGAAAGACTAAAGTGGACAGACTATAGTGGAAAGACTATAGTGGAGAGACTATAATGGAAAGACTGTAGTGGACAGAATAAAGTGGAGACTATATTGGAAAGACTAAAGTGGAAAGAGAATAGTGGAAAGACTAAAGTGGACAGACTATAGTGGAGAGACTATAATGGAAAGACTGTAGTGGACAGAATAAAGTGGAGACTATAGTGGAAAGACTAAAGTGGACAGACTATAGTGGAAAGACTGAAGTGGACAGAATAAAGTGGAGACTATAGTGGAAAGACTAAAGTGGACAGAGAGTATTGGAAAGACTATAATGGAAAGACTGTAGTGGACAGAATAAAGTGGAGACTATATTGGACAGAAGAAAGACTAAAGGACAGACTAAAGTGGAAAGACTATAGTGGAAAGACTGAAGTGGAAAAACTAAAGTGGAAAGACTAAAGTGGACAGACTATAGTGGACAGACTATAGTGGAGACTATAGTGGAAAGACTAAAGCGGACAGAGAGTATTGGAAAGACTAAAGTGGAAAGACTTTAGTGGACAGAATAAAGTGGAGAGTATAGTGGAAAGACTAAAGTGGAAAGAATAAAGTGGACAGACTATAGTGGAAAGACTGAAGTGGAAAGACTCAGTGTACAGACTAAAGTGTACACACTGAAGTGGACAGAATAAAGTGAAAAGACTAAAGTGGAAAGACTAAAGTGGACAGAATATAGTGGAAAGACTAAAGTGGACAGACTAAAGTGGAAAGATTAAAGTGGAAAGACTAAAGTGGACAGACTATACTGGAAAGACTATATTGAAAAGACTGTAGTGGACAGAATAAAGTGGAGACTTTAGTGGAAAGACTAAAGTGGAAAGACTAAAGTGGACAGAGAATTGTGGAAAGACTAAAGTGGATAGATTATAGTGGAAAGACTAAAGTGGACAGACTAAAGTGGAAAGACAAAAGTGGAAAGACTGTAGTGGACAGAATAAAGTGGAGACTATAGTGGAAAGACTAAAGTGGACAGAGAATAGTGGAAAGACTGAAGTGGACAGACTATAGTGGAAAGACTGTAGTGGACAGAGAATAGTGGAAAGACTAAAGTGGACAGACTATAGTGGAAAGACTATAGTGGAAAGACTTTAGTGGACAGAATAAAGTGCAGACTATAGTGGAAAGACTAAAGTGGACAGAGAATAGTGGAAAGACTAAAGTGGACAGACTATAGTGGAAAAAATAAAAGTGGACAGACTAAAGTGGAAAGACTAAAGTTGAAAGACTAAAGTGGACAGACTACAGTGGAAAGACTATAGTGGAAAGACTGTAGTGGACAGAATAAAGTGGAGACTATAGTGGAAAGACTAAAGTAGACAGAGAATAGTGGAAAGACTAAAGTGGAAAGACTGTAGTGGACGAAATAATTTGGAGACTATAGTGGAAAGACTAAAGTGGACAGACTATAGTGGAAAGACTATAGTGGAAAGACTAAAGTGGACAGAGAATAGTGGAAAGACTAAAGTTGACAGACTTTAGTGGAAAGACTATAGTGGAAAGACTGAAGTGGACAGAATAAATTGGAGACTATAGTGGAAAGACTAAAGTGGACAGAGAATAGTGGAAAGACTAAAGTGGAAAGACTGTAGTGGACAGAATAAAGTTGAGACTATAGTGGAAAGACTAAAATGGAAAGATCAAGTGGACAGACTATAGTGGAAAGACTATAGAGGAAAGACTGTAGTGGACAGAATAACGTGGAGACTATAGTGGAAAGGCTAAAGTGGAAAGAGTAAAGTGGACAGAATATAGTGGAGAGACTATAGTGGAAAGACTAAAGTGTACACAGTGAAGTGGACAGAATAAAGTGGAAAGACTAAAGTGGACAGACTATAGTGGAAAGACTAAAGTGGAAAGACTGTAGTGGACAGAAAAAAGTGGAGGCTATAGTGGAAAGACTAAAGTGGAAAGAGTAAAGTGGACAGACTATAGTGGAGAGACTATAGTGGAAAGACTGTAGTGGACAGAATAAAGTGGAGACTATAGTGGAAAGACTAAAGCGGACAGAGAGTATTGGAAAGACTAAAGTGGAAAGACTTTAGTGGACAGAATAAAGTGGAGAGTATAGAGGAAAGACTAAAGTGGAAAGAATAAAGTGGACAGACTATAGTGGAAAGACTGAAGTGGAAAGACTCAGTGTACAGACTAAAGTGTACACACTGAAGTGGACAGAATAAAGTGAAAAGACTAAAGTGGAAAGACTAAAGTGGACAGAATATAGTGGAAAGACTAAAGTGGACAGACTAAAGTGGAAAGATTAAAGTGGAAAGACTAAAGTGGACAGACTATACTGGAAAGACTATATTGAAAAGACTGTAGTGGACAGAATAAAGTGGAGACTTTAGTGGAAAGACTAAAGTGGAAAGACTAAAGTGGACAGAGAATTGTGGAAAGACTAAAGTGGATAGATTATAGTGGAAAGACTAAAGTGGACAGACTAAAGTTGAAAGACTAAAGTGGAAAGACTGTAGTGGACAGAATAAAGTGGAGACTATAGTG
This sequence comes from Branchinecta sandiegonensis, assembly GCA_030848855.1. Lineage (NCBI taxonomy): Eukaryota > Metazoa > Arthropoda > Branchiopoda > Anostraca > Branchinectidae > Branchinecta > Branchinecta sandiegonensis. Next base: position 209,073 of record JAUPMV010000014.1, on the reverse strand, counting down.
GAAAGACTAAAGTGGACAGAGAATAGTGGAAAGACTGAAGTGGACAGACTATAGTGGAAAGACTGTAGTGGACAGAGAATAGTGGAAAGACTAAAGTGGACAGACTATAGTGGAAAGACTATAGTGGAAAGACTTTAGTGGACAGAATAAAGTGCAGACTATAGTGGAAAGACTAAAGTGGACAGAGAATAGTGGAAAGACTAAAGTGGACAGACTATAGTGGAAAGACTAAAGTGGACAGACTAAAGTGGAAAGACTAAAGTGGACAGACTACAGTGGAAAGACTATAGTGGAAAGACTGTAGTGGACAGAATAAAGTGGAGACTATAGTGGAAAGACTAAAGTAGACAGAGAATAGTGGAAAGACTAAAGTGGAAAGACTGTAGTGGACGAAATAATTTGGAGACTATAGTGGAAAGACTAAAGTGGAAAGACTAAAGTGGACAGACTATAGTGGAAAGACTATAGTGGAAAGACTAAAGTGGACAGAGAATAGTGGAAAGACTAAAGTTGACAGACTTTAGTGGAAAGACTATAGTGGAAAGACTGAAGTGGACAGAATAAAGTGGAGACTATAGTGGAAAGACTAAAGTGGACAGAGAATAGTGGAAAGACTAAAGTGGAAAGACTGTAGTGGACAGAATAAAGTTGAGACTATAGTGGAAAGACTAAAGTGGAAAGATCAAGTGGACCGACTATAGTGGAAAGACTATAGAGGAAAGACTGTAGTGGACAGAATAACGTGGAGACTATAGTGGAAAGGCTAAAGTGGACAGAGAATAGTGGAAAGACTAAAGTGGACAGATTATAGTGGAAAGACTGTAGTGGACAGAATAAAGTGGAGACTATAGTGGAAAGACTAAAGTGGACAGAGAATAGTGGAAAGACTAAAGTGGAAAGACTAAAGTGGATAGACTATAGTGGAAAGACTAAAGTGGACAGACTAAAGTGGACAGAAAATAGTGGAAAGACTAAAGTGGACAGACTATAGTGGAAAGACTGAAGTGGAAAAACTAAAGTGGAAAGACTAAAGTGGACAGACTATAGTGGAAAGACTATAGTGGAAAGACTGTATTGGACAGAATAAAATGGAGACTATAGTGGAAAGACTAAAGTGGACAGAGAATAGTGGAAAGACTAAAGTGGACAGACTATAGTGGAGAGACTATAATGGAAAGACTGTAGTGGACAGAATAAAGTGGAGACTATAGTGGAAAGACTAAAGTGGACAGAGAATAGTGGAAAGACTAAAGTGGACAGACTATAGTGGAGAGACTATAATGGAAAGACTGTAGTGGACAGAATAAAGTGGATACTATAGTGGAAAGACTAAAGTGGACAGAGAATAGTGGAAAGACTAAAGTGGACAGACTATAGTGGAAAGACTGAAGTGGAAAAACTAAAGTGGAAAGACTAAAGTGGACAGACTATAGTGGAAAGACTATAGTGGAAAGACTGTATTGGACAGAATAAAATGGAGACTATAGTGGAAAGACTAAAGTGGACAGAGAATAGTGGAAAGACTAAAGTTGACAGACTTTAGTGGAAAGACTATAGTGGAAAGACTGAAGTGGACAGAATTAAGTGGAGACTATAGTGGAAAGACTAAAGTGGACAGAGAATAGTGGAAAGACTAAAGTGGACAGACTATAGTGGAGAGACTATAATGGAATGACTGTAGTGGACAGAATAAAGTGGAGACTATAGTGGAAAGACTAAAGTGGACAGAGAATAGTGGAAAGACTAAAGTGGACAGACTATACTGGAGAGACTATAATGGAAAGACTGTAGTGGACAGAATAAAGTGGAGACTATAGTGGAAAGACTAAAGTGGACAGAGAATAGTGGAAAGACTAAAGTGGACAGACTATAGTGGAAAGACTGAAGTGGAAAAACGAAAGTGGAAAGACTAAAGTGGACAGACTATAGTGGAAAGACTATAGTGGAAAGACTGTATTGGACAGAATAAAATGGAGACTATAGTGGAAAGACTAAAGTGGACAGAGAATAGTGGAAAGACTAAAGTTGACAGACTTTAGTGGAAAGACTATAGTGGAAAGACTGAAGTGGACAGAATTAAGTGGAGACTATAGTGGAAAGACTTAAGTGGACAGAGAATAGTGGAAAGACTAAAGTGGAAAGACTGTAGTGGACAGAATAAAGTGGAGACTATAGTGGAAAGACTAAAGTGGAAAGACTAAAGTGGACAGACTATAGTGGAGAGACTATACTGGAAAGACTGTAGTGGACAGAATAAAGTGGAGACTATAGTGGAAAGACTAAAGTGGACAGAGAGTATTGGAAAGACTAAAGTGGAAAGACTGTAGTGGACAGAATAAAGTGGAGACTATAGTGGAAAGACTAAAGTGGAAAGAATAAAGCGGACAGACTATAGTGGAAAGACTATAGTGGAAAGACTATAGTGGAAAGACTATAGTGGAAAGACTGTAGTGGACAGAATAAATTGGAGACTATAGTGGAAAGACTAAAGTGGAAAGACTAAAGTTGACAGACTATAGTGAAAAGACTGTAGTGGACAGAATAAAGTGGAGACTATAGTGGAAAGACTAAAGTGGACAGAAAATAGTGGAAAGACTAAATTGGAAAGACTGTAGTGGACAGAATAAAGTCGAGACTATAGTGGAAAGACTAAAGTGGAAAGACTAAAGTGGAAAGACTAAAGTGGACAGACTATAGTGGAAAGACTGAAGTGGAAAGACTGAGTGGACAGTGTAAAGTGTACACACTGAAATGGACAGAATAAAGTGGAAAGACTAAAGTGGAAAGACTAAAGTGGATAGACTATAGTGGAAAGACTAAAGTGGACAGAGAATACTGGAAAGACTAAAGTGGACAGACTATAGTGGAAAGACTATAGTGGAAAGACTGTAGTGGACGAAATAATTTGGAGAATATAGTGGAAAGACTAAAGTGGAAAGACTAAAGTGGACAGACTATAGTGGAAAGACTATAGTGGAAAGACTAAATTGGACAGAGAATAGTGGAAAGACTAAAGTTGACAGACTTTAGTGGAAAGACTATAGTGGAAAGACTGAAGTGGACAGAATAAAGTGGAGACTATAGTGGAAAGACTAAAGTGGACAGAGAATAGTGGAAAGACTAAAGTGGAAAGACTGTAGTGGACAGAATAAAGTTGAGACTATAGTGGAAAGACTAAAGTGGAAAGATCAAGTGGACAGACTATAGTGGAAAGACTATAGAGGAAAGACTGTAGTGGACAGAATAACGTGGAGACTATAGTGGAAAGGCTAAAGTGGACAGAGAATAGTGGAAAGACTAAAGTGGACAGACTATAGTGGAAAGACTGTAGTGGACAGAATAAAGTGGAGACTATAGTGGAAAGACTAAAGTGGACAGAGAATAGTGGAAAGACTAAAGTCGAAAGACTAAAGTGGATAGACTATAGTGGAAAGACTAAAGTGGACAGACTAAAGTGGACAGAAAATAGTGGAAAGACTAAATTGGAAAGACTGTAGTGGACAGAATAAAGTGGAGACTATAGTGGAAAGACTAAAGTGGAAAGACTAAAGTGGACAGACTATAGTGGAAAGACTGAAGTGGAAATACTCAGTGGACAGACTAAAGTGTACACACTGTAATGGACAGAATAAAGTGGAAAGACTAAAGTGGAAAGACTAAAGTGGATAGACTATAGTGGAAAGACTAAAGTGGACAGACTAAAGTGGAAAAACTAAAGTGGAAAGACTAAAGTGGACAGACTATAGTGGACAGACTATAGTGGAAAGACTGTAGTGGACAGAATAAAGTGGAGACTATAGTGGAAAGACTAAAGTGGACAGAGAATAGTGGAAAGACTAAAGTGGACAGAAAATAGTGGAAAGACTAAATTGGAAAGACTGTAGTGGACAGAATAAAGTCGAGACTATAGTGGAAAGACTAAAGTGGAAAGACTAAAGTGGAAAGACTAAAGTGGACAGACTATAGTGGAAAGACTGAAGTGGAAAGACTGAGTGGACAGTGTAAAGTGTACACACTGAAATGGACAGAATAAAGTGGAAAGACTAAAGTGGAAAGACTAAAGTGGATAGACTATAGTGGAAAGACTAAAGTGGACAGAGAATACTGGAAAGACTAAAGTGGACAGACTATAGTGGAAAGACTATAGTGGAAAGACTGTAGTGGACGAAATAATTTGGAGACTATAGTGTAAAGACTAAAGTGGAAAGACTAAAGTGGACAGACTATAGTGGAAAGACTATAGTGGAAAGACTAAATTGGACAGAGAATAGTGGAAAGACTAAAGTTGACAGACTTTAGTGGAAAGACTATAGTGGAAAGACTGAAGTGGACAGAATAAAGTGGAGACTATAGTGGAAAGACTAAAGTGGACGGAGAATAGTGGAAAGACTAAAGTGGAAAGACTGTAGTGGACAGAATAAAGTTGAGACTATAGTGGAAAGACTAAAGTGGAAAGATCAAGTGGACAGACTATAGTGGAAAGACTATAGAGGAAAGACTGTAGTGGACAGAATAACGTGGAGACTATAGTGGAAAGGCTAAAGTGGACAGAGAATAGTGGAAAGACTAAAGTGGACAGACTATAGTGGAAAGACTGTAGTGGACAGAATAAAGTGGAGACTATAGTGGAAAGACTAAAGTGGACAGAGAATAGTGGAAAGACTAAAGTGGAAAGACTAAAGTGGATAGACTATAGTGGAAAGACTAAAGTGGACAGACTAAAGTGGACAGAAAATAGTGGAAAGACTAAATTGGAAAGACTGTAGTGGACAGAATAAAGTGGAGACTATAGTGGAAAGACTAAAGTGGAAAGACTAAAGTGGACAGACTATAGTGGAAAGACTGAAGTGGAAATACTCAGTGGACAGACTAAAGTGTACACACTGTAATGGACAGAATAAAGTGGAAAGACTAAAGTGGAAAGACTAAAGTGGATAGACTATAGTGGAAAGACTAAAGTGGACAGACTAAAGTGGAAAAACTAAAGTGGAAAGACTAAAGTGGACAGACTATAGTGGAAAGACTATAGTGGAAAGACTGTAGTGGACAGAATAAAGTGGAGACTATAGTGGAAAGACTAAAGTGGACAGAGAATAGTGGAAAGACTAAAGTGGACAGACTATAGTGGAAAGACTGAAGTGGAAAAACTAAAGTGGAAAGACTAAAGTGGACAGACTATAGTGGAAAGACTATAGTGGAAAGACTGTATTGGACAGAATAAAATGGAGACTATAGTGGAAAGACTAAAGTGGACAGAGAATAGTGGAAAGACTAAAGTTGACAGACTTTAGTGGAAAGACTATAGTGGAAAGACTGAAGTGGACAGAATTAAGTGGAGACTATAGTGGAAAGACTAAAGTGGACAGAGAATAGTGGAAAGACTAAAGTGGAAAGACTGTAGTGGACAGAATAAAGTGGAGACTATAGTGGAAAGACTATAGTGGAAAGACTGTATTGGACAGAATAAAATGGAGACTATAGTGGAAAGACTAAAGTGGACAGAGAATAGTGGAAAGACTAAAGTTGACAGACTTTAGTGGAAAGACTATAGTGGAAAGACTGAAGTGGACAGAATTAAGTGGAGACTATAGTGGAAAGACTAAAGTGGACAGAGAATAGTGGAAAGACTAAAGTGGAAAGACTGTAGTGGACAGAATAAAGTGGAGACTATAGTGGACAGAATAAAGTGGAGACTATAGTGGAAAGACTAAAGTGGACAGAGAGTATTGGAAAGACTAAAGTGGAAAGACTATAGTGGAAAGACTGAAGTGGAAAAACTAAAGTGGAAAGACTAAAGTGGACAGACTATAGTGGAAAGACTATAGTGGAGAGACTATAATGGAAAGACTGTAGTGGACAGAATAAAGTGGAGACTATATTGGAAAGACTAAAGTGGAAAGAGAATAGTGGAAAGACTAAAGTGGACAGACTATAGTGGAGAGACTATAATGGAAAGACTGTAGTGGACAGAATAAAGTGGAGACTATAGTGGAAAGACTAAAGTGGACAGAGAATAGTGGAAAGACTAAAGTGGACAGACTATAGTGGAAAGACTGAAGTGGAAAAACTAAAGTGGAAAGACTAAAGTGGACAGACTATAGTGGAAAGACTAAAGTGGAAAGACTGTAGTGGACAGAATAAAGTGGAGACTATAGTGGAAAGACTAAAGTGGAAAGACTAAAGTGGACAGACTATAGTGGAGAGACTAGAATGGAAAGACTGTAGTGGACAGAATAAAGTGGAGACTATAGTGGAAAGACTCAAGTGGACAGAGAGTATTGGAAAGACTAAAGTGGAAAGAGTGTAGTGGACAGAATAAAGTGGAGACCATAGTGGAAAGACTAAAGTGGAAAGAATAAAGCGGACAGACTATAGTGGAAAGACTATAGTGGAAAGACTATAGTGGAAAGACTGTAGTGGACAGAATAAAGTGGAGACTATAGTGGAAAGACTAAAGTGGAAAGACTAAAGTGGACAGACTATAGTGGAAAGACCGTAGTGGACAGAATAAAGTGGAGACTATAGTGGAAAGACTAAAGTGGAAAGAATAAAGCGGACAGACTATAGTGGAAAGACTATAGTGGAAAGACTATAGTGGAAAGACTGTAGTGGACAGAATAAAGTGGAGACTATAGTGGAAAGACTAAAGTGGAAAGACTAAAGTGGACAGACTATAGTGGAAAGACCGTAGTGGACAGAATAAAGTGGAGACTATAGTGGAAAGACTAAAGTGGACAGAAAATAATGGAAAGACTGTAGTGGACAGAATAAAGTCGAGACTATACTGGAAAGACTAAAGTGGAAAGACTAAAGTGGACAGACTATAGTTGAAAGACTGAAGTGGAAAGACTGAGTGGACAGACTAAAGTGTACACACTGAAATGGACAGAATAAAGTGGAAAGACTAAAGTGGAAAGACTAAAGTGGATAGACTATAGTGGAAAGACTAAAGTGGACAGACTATAGTGGAAAGACTAATGTGGACAGACTAAAGTGGAAAGACTAAAGTTGAAAGACTAAAGTGGACAGACTATAGTGGAAAGACTGTAGTGGACAGAATAAAGTGGAGAGTATAGTGGAAAGACTAAAGTGGACAGAGAAAAGTGGAAAGACTAAAGTGGACAGACTATAGTGGAAAGACTATAGTGGAAAGACTGTAGTGGACAGAATAAAGTGGAGACTATAGTGGAAAACCTAAAGTAGACAGAGAATAGTGGAAAGACTAAAGTGGAAAGACTGTAGTGGACGAAATAATTTGGAGACTATAGTGGAAAGACTAAAGTGGAAAGACTAAAGTGGACGGACTATAGTGGAAAGACTATAGTGGAAAGACTAAATTGGACAGAGAATAGTGGAAAGACTAAAGTTCACAGACTTTAGTGGAAAGACTATAGTGGAAAGACTGAAGTGGACAGAATAAAGTGGAGACTATAGTGGAAAGACTAAAGTGGACAGAGAATAGTGGAAAGACTAAAGTGGAAAGACTGTAGTGGACAGAATAAAGTTGAGACTATAGTGGAAAGACTAAAGTGGAAAGATCAAGTGGACAGACTATAGTGGAAAGACTATAGAGAAAAAGACTGTAGTGGACAGAATAACGTGGAGACTATAGTGGAAAGGCTAAAGTGGACAGAGAATAGTGGAAAGACTAAAGTGGACAGACTATAGTGGAAAGACTGTAGTGGACAGAATAAAGTGGAGACTATAGTGGAAAGACTAAAGTGGACAGAGAATAGTGGAAAGACTAAAGTGGAAAGACTAAAGTGGATAGACTATAGTGGAAAGACTAAAGTGGACAGACTAAAGTGGACAGAAAATAGTGGAAAGACTAAATTGGAAAGACTGTAGTGGACAGAATAAAGTGGAGACTATAGTGGAAAGACTAAAGTGGAAAGACTAAAGTGGACAGACTATAGTGGAAAGACTGAAGTGGAAATACTCAGTGGACAGACTAAAGTGTACACACTGTAATGGACAGAATAAAGTGGAAAGACTAAAGTGGAAAGACTAAAGTGGATAGACTATAGTGGAAAGACTAAAGTGGACAGACTAAAGTGGAAAAACTAAAGTGGAAAGACTAAAGTGGACAGACTATAGTGGAAAGACTATAGTGGAAAGACTGTAGTGGACAGAATAAAGTGGAGACTATAGTGGAAAGACTAAAGTGGACAGAGAATAGTGGAAAGACTAAAGTGGACAGACTATAGTGGAAAGACTGAAGTGGAAAAACTAAAGTGGAAAGACTAAAGTGGACAGACTATAGTGGAAAGACTATAGTGGAAAGAGTGTATTGGACAGAATAAAATGGAGACTATAGTGGAAAGACTAAAGTGGACAGAGAATAGTGGAAAGACTAAAGTTGACAGACTTTAGTGGAAAGACTATAGTGGAAAGACTGAAGTGGACAGAATTAAGTGGAGACTATAGTGGAAAGACTAAAGTGGACAGAGAATAGTGGAAAGACTAAAGTGGAAAGACTGTAGTGGACAGAATAAAGTGGAGACTATAGTGGAAAGACTAAAGTGGAAAGACTAAAGTGGACAGACTATAGTGGAGAGACTATAATGGAAAGACTGTAGTGGACAGAATAAAGTGGAGACTATAGTGGAAAGACTAAAGTGGACAGAGAGTATTGGAAAGACTAAAGTGGAAAGACTATAGTGGAAAGACTGAAGTGGAAAAACTAAAGTGGAAAGACTAAAGTGGACAGACTATAGTGGAAAGACTATAGTGGAGAGACTATAATGGAAAGACTGTAGTGGACAGAATAAAGTGGAGACTATAGTGGAAAGACTAAAGTGGACAGAGAATAGTGGAAAGACTAAAGTGGACAGACTATAGTGGGGAGACTATAATGGAAAGACTGTAGTGGACAGAATAAAGTGGAGACTATAGTGGAAAGACTAAAGTGGACAGAGAATAGTGGAAAGACTAAAGTGGACAGACTATAGTGGAGAGACTATAATGGAAAGACTGTAGTGGACAGAATAGAGTGGAGACTATAGTGGAAAGACTAAAGTGGACAGAGAATAGTGGAAAGACTAAAGTGGACAGACTATAGTGGAAAGACTGAAGTGGAAAAACTAAAGTGGAAAGACTAAAGTGGACAGACTATAGTGGAAAGAATAAAGTGGAAAGACTGTATTGGACAGAATAAAGTGGAGACTATAGTGGAAAGACTAAAGTGGAAAGACTAAAGTGGACAGACTATAGTGGAGAGACTATAATGGAAAGACTGTAGTGGACAGAATAAAGTGGAGACTATAGTGGAAAGACTAAAGTGGACAGAGAGTATTGGAAAGACTAAAGTGGAAAGAGTGTAGTGGACAGAATAAAGTGGAGACTATAGTGGAAAGACTAAAGTGGAAAGAATAATTCGGACAGACTATAGTGGAAAGACTATAGTGGAAAGACTATAGTGGAAAGACTGTAGTGGACAGAATAAAGTGGAGACTATAGTGGAAAGACTAAAGTGGAAAGACTAAAGTGGACAGACTATAGTGGAAAGACCGTAGTGGACAGAATAAAGTGGAGACTATAGTGGAAAGACTAAAGTGGACAGAAAATAGTGGAAAGACTAAATTGGAAAGACTGTAGTGGACAGAATAAAGTCGAGACTATAGTGGAAAGACTAAAGTGGAAAGACTAAAGTGGACAGACTATAGTGGAAAGACTGAAGTGGAAAGACTGAGTGGACAGACTAAAGTGTACACACTGAAATGGACAGAATAAAGTGGAAAGACTAAAGTGGAACGACTAAAGTGGATAGACTATAGTGGAAAGACTATAGTGGAAAGACTGTAGTGGACAGAATAAAGTGGAGACTATAGTGTAAAGACTAAAGTGGAAAGACTAAAGTGGACAGAGAGTATTGGAAAGACTAACGTGGAAAGACTGTAGTGGACAGAATAAAGTGGAGACTATAGTGGAAAGGCTAAGACTAAAGTGGACAGACTATAGTGGATAGACTGAAGTGGAGAGACTCAGTGGACAGACTAAAGTGTACACACTGAAGTGGACAGAATAAAGTGGAAAGACTAAAGTGGACAGACTATAGTGGAAAGACTAAAGTGGAAAGACTGTAGTGGACAGAAAAAAGTGGAGGCTATAGTGGAAAGACTAAAGTGGAAAGAGTAAAGTGGACAGACTATAGTGGAGAGACTATAGTGGAAAGACTGTAGTGGACAGAATAAAGTGGAGACTATAGTGGAAAGACTAAAGCGGACAGAGAGTATTGGAAAGACTAAAGTGGAAAGACTTTAGTGGACAGAATAAAGTGGAGAGTATAGCGGAAAGACTAAAGTGGAAAGAATAAAGTGGACAGACTATAGTGGAAAGACTGAAGTGGAAAGACTCAGTGTACAGACTAAAGTAAAGACTAAAGTGGAAAGACTAAAGTGGACAGAATATAGTGGAAAGACTAAAGTGGACAGACTAAAGTGGAAAGATTAAAGTGGAAAGACTAAAGTGGACAGACTATAATGGAAAGACTATATTGAAAAGACTGTAGTGGACAGAATAAAGTGGAGACTTTAGTGGAAAGACTAAAGTGGAAAGACTAAAGTGGACAGAGAATTGTGGAAAGACTAAAGTGGATAGATTATAGTGGAAAGACTAAATTGGACAGACTAAAGTGGAAAGACTAAAGTGGAAAGACTGTAGTGGACAGAATAAAGTGGAGACTATAGTGGAAAGACTAAAGCGGACAGAGAGTATTGGAAAGACTAAAGTGGAAAGACTTTAGTGGACAGAATAAAGTGGAGAGTATAGCGGAAAGACTAAAGTGGAAAGAATAAAGTGGACAGACTATAGTGGAAAGACTGAAGTGGAAAGACTCAGTGTACAGACTAAAGTAAAGACTAAAGTGGAAAGACTAAAGTGGACAGAATATAGTGGAAAGACTAAAGTGGACAGACTAAAGTGGAAAGATTAAAGTGGAAAGACTAAAGTGGACAGACTATAATGGAAAGACTATATTGAAAAGACTGTAGTGGACAGAATAAAGTGGAGACTTTAGTGGAAAGACTAAAGTGGAAAGACTAAAGTGGACAGAGAATTGTGGAAAGACTAAAGTGGATAGATTATAGTGGAAAGACTAAAGTGGACAGACTAAAGTGGAAAGACTAAAGTGGAAAGACTGTAGTGGAAAGAATAAAGTGGAGACTATAGTGGAAAGACTAAAGTGGACAGAGAATAGTGGAAAGACTGAAGTGGACAGACTATAGTGGAAAGACTGTAGTGGACAGAGAATAGTGGAAAGACTAAAGTGGACAGACTATAGTGGAAAGACTATAGTGGAAAGACTTTAGTGGACAGAATAAAGTGCAGACTATAGTGGAAAGACTAAAGTGGACAGAGAATAGTGGAAAGACTAAAGTGGACAGACTATAGTGGAAAGACTAAAGTGGACAGACTAAAGTGGAAAGACTAAAGTTGAAAGACTAAAGTGGACAGACTACAGTGGAAAGACTATAGTGGAAAGACTGTAGTGGACAGAATAAAGTGGAGACTATAGTGGAAAGACTAAAGTAGACAGAGAATAGTGGAAAGACTAAAGTGGAAAGACTGTAGTGGACGAAATAATTTGGAGACTATAGTGGAAAGACTAAAGTGGAAAGACTAAAGTGGACAGACTATAGTGGAAAGACTATAGTGGAAAGACTAAAGTGGACAGAGAATAGTGGAAAGACTAAAGTTGACAGACTTTAGTGGAAAGACTATAGTGGAAAGACTGAAGTGGACAGAATAAAGTGGAGACTATAGTGGAAAGACTAAAGTGGACAGAGAATAGTGGAAAGACTAAAGTGGAAAGACTGTAGTGGGCAGAATAAAGTTGAGACTATAGTGGAAAGACTAAAGTGGAAAGATCAAGTGGACAGACTATAGTGGAAAGACTATAGAGGAAAGACTGTAGTGGACAGAATAACGTGGAGACTATAGTGGAAAGGCTAAAGTGGACAGAGAATAGTGGAAAGACTAAAGTGGACAGACTATAGTGGAAAGACTGTAGTGGACAGAATAAAGTGGAGACTATATTGGAAAGACTAAAGTGGACAGAGAATAGTGGAAAGACTAAAGTGGAAAGACTAAAGTGGATAGACTATAGTGGAAAGACTAAAGTGGACCGACTAAAGTGGACAGAAAATAGTGGAAAGACTAAAGTGGACAGACTATAGTGGAAAGACTGAAGTGGAAAAACTAAAGTGGAAAGACTAAAGTGGACAGACTATAGTGGAAAGACTATAGTGGAAAGACTGTATTGGACAGAATAAAATGGAGACTATAGTGGAAAGACTAAAGTGGACAGAGAATAGTGGAAAGACTAAAGTTGACAGACTTTAGTGGAAAGCCTATAGTGGAAAGACTGAAGTGGACAGAATTAAGTGGAGACTATAGTGGAAAGACTAAAGTGGACAGAGAATAGTGGAAAGACTAAAGTGGACAGACTATAGTGGAGACACTATAATGGAAAGACTGTAGTGGACAGAATAAAGTGGAGACTATAGTGGAAAGACTAAAGTGGACAGAGAATAGTGGAAAGACTAAAGTGGACAGACTATAGTGGAGAGACTATAATGGAAAGACTGTAGTGGACAGAATAAAGTGGAGACTATAGTGGAAAGACTAAAGTGGACAGAGAATAGTGGAAAGACTAAAGTGGACAGACTATAGTGGAAAGACTGAAGTGGAAAAACTAAAGTGGACAGACTAAAGTGTACACACTGAAATGGACAGAATAAAGTGGAAAGACTAAAGTGGAAAGACTAAAGTGGATAGACTATAGTGGAAAGACTATAGTGGAAAGACTGTAGTGGACAGAATAAAGTGGAGACTATAGTGTAAAGACTAAAGTGGAAAGACTAAAGTGGACAGAGAGTATTGGAAAGACTAACGTGGAAAGACTGTAGTGGACAGAATAAAGTGGAGACTATAGTGGAAAGGCTAAGACTAAAGTGGACAGACTATAGTGGATAGACTGAAGTGGAGAGACTCAGTGGACAGACTAAAGTGTACACACTGAAGTGGACAGAATAAAGTGGAGACTATAGTGGAAAGACTAAAGTGGACAGACTATAGTGGAAAGACCGTAGTGGACAGAATAAAGTGGAGACTATAGTGGAAAGACTAAAGTGGACAGAAAATAGTGGAAAGACTAAATTGGAAAGACTGTAGTGGACAGAATAAAGTCGAGACTATAGTGGAAAGACTAAAGTGGAAAGACTAAAGTGGACAGACTATAGTGGAAAGACTGAGTGGACAGACTAAAGTGTACACACTGAAATGGACAGAATAAAGTGGAAAGACTAAAGTGGAAAGACTAAAGTGGATAGACTATAGTGGAAAGACTATAGTGGAAAGACTGTAGTGGACAGAATAAAGTGGAGACTATAGTGTAAAGACTAAAGTGGAAAGACTAAAGTGGACAGAGAGTATTGGAAAGACTAACGTGGAAAGACTGTAGTGGACAGAATAAAGTGGAGACTATAGTGGAAAGGCTAAGACTAAAGTGGACAGACTATAGTGGATAGACTGAAGTGGAGAGACTCAGTGGACAGACTAAAGTGTACACACTGAAGTGGACAGAATAAAGTGGAAAGACTAAAGTGGACAGACTATAGTGGAAAGACTAAAGTGGAAAGACTGTAGTGGACAGAAAAAAGTGGAGGCTATAGTGGAAAGACTAAAGTGGAAAGAGTAAAGTGGACAGACTATAGTGGAGAGACTATAGTGGAAAGACTGTAGTGGACAGAATAAAGTGGAGACTATAGTGGAAAGACTAAAGCGGACAGAGAGTATTGGAAAGACTAAAGTGGAAAGACTTTAGTGGACAGAATAAAGTGGAGAGTATAGCGGAAAGACTAAAGTGGAAAGAATAAAGTGGACAGACTATAGTGGAAAGACTGAAGTGGAAAGACTCAGTGTACAGACTAAAGTAAAGACTAAAGTGGAAAGACTAAAGTGGACAGAATATAGTGGAAAGACTAAAGTGGACAGACTAAAGTGGAAAGATTAAAGTGGAAAGACTAAAGTGGACAGACTATAATGGAAAGACTATATTGAAAAGACTGTAGTGGACAGAATAAAGTGGAGACTTTAGTGGAAAGACTAAAGTGGAAAGACTAAAGTGGACAGAGAATTGTGGAAAGACTAAAGTGGATAGATTATAGTGGAAAGACTAAAGTGGACAGACTAAAGTGGAAAGACTAAAGTGGAAAGACTGTAGTGGACAGAATAAAGTGGAGACTATAGTGGAAAGACTAAAGCGGACAGAGAGTATTGGAAAGACTAAAGTGGAAAGACTTTAGTGGACAGAATAAAGTGGAGAGTATAGCGGAAAGACTAAAGTGGAAAGAATAAAGTGGACAGACTATAGTGGAAAGACTGAAGTGGAAAGACTCAGTGTACAGACTAAAGTAAAGACTAAAGTGGAAAGACTAAAGTGGAAAGAATAAAGTGGAAAGACTAAAGTGGACAGACTATAATGGAAAGACTATATTGAAAAGACTGTAGTGGACAGAATAAAGTGGAGACTTTAGTGGAAAGACTAAAGTGGAAAGACTAAAGTGGACAGAGAATTGTGGAAAGACTAAAGTGGATAGATTATAGTGGAAAGACTAAAGTGGACAGACTAAAGTGGAAAGACTAAAGTGGAAAGACTGTAGTGGACAGAATAAAGTGGAGACTATAGTGGAAAGACTAAAGTGGACAGAGAATAGTGGAAAGACTGAAGTGGACAGACTATAGTGGAAAGACTGTAGTGGACAGAGAATAGTGGAAAGACTATAGTGGAAAGACTATAGTGGAAAGACTTTAGTGGACAGAATAAAGTGCAGACTATAGTGGAAAGACTAAAGTGGACAGAGAATAGTGGAAAGACTAAAGTGGACAGACTATAGTGGAAAGACTAAAGTGGACAGACTAAAGTGGAAAGACTAAAGTTGAAAGACTAAAGTGGACAGACTACAGTGGAAAGACTATAGTGGAAAGACTGTAGTGGACAGAATAAAGTGGAGACTATAGTGGAAAGACTAAAGTAGACAGAGAATAGTGGAAAGACTAAAGTGGAAAGACTGTAGTGGACGAAATAATTTGGAGACTATAGTGGAAAGACTAAAGTGGAAAGACTAAAGTGGACAGACTATAGTGGAAAGACTATAGTGGAAAGACTAAAGTGGACAGAGAATAGTGGAAAGACTAAAGTTGACAGACTTTAGTGGAAAGACTATAGTGGAAAGACTGAAGTGGACAGAATAAAGTGGAGACTATAGTGGAAAGACTAAAGTGGACAGAGAATAGTGGAAAGACTAAAGTGGAAAGACTGTAGTGGACAGAATAAAGTTGAGACTATAGTGGAAAGACTAAAGTGGAAAGATCAAGTGGACAGACTATAGTGGAAAGACTATAGAGGAAAGACTGTAGTGGACAGAATAACGTGGAGACTATAGTGGAAAGGCTAAAGTGGACAGAGAATAGTGGAAAGACGAAAGTGGACAGACTATAGTGGAAAGACTGTAGTGGACAGAATAAAGTGGAGACTATATTGGAAAGACTAAAGTGGACAGAGAATAGTGGAAAGACTAAAGTGGAAAGACTAAAGTGGATAGACTATAGTGGAAAGACTAAAGTGGACAGACTAAAGTGGACAGAAAATAGTGGAAAGACTAAAGTGGACAGACTATAGTGGAAAGACTGAAGTGGAAAAACTAAAGTGGAAAGACTAAAGTGGACAGACTATAGTGGAAAGACTATAGTGGAAAGACTGTATTGGACAGAATAAAATGGAGACTATAGTGGAAAGACTAAAGTGGACAGAGAATAGTGGAAAGACTAAAGTTGACAGACTTTAGTGGAAAGCCTATAGTGGAAAGACTGAAGTGGACAGAATTAAGTGGAGACTATAGTGGAAAGACTAAAGTGGACAGAGAATAGTGGAAAGACTAAAGTGGACAGACTATAGTGGAGACACTATAATGGAAAGACTGTAGTGGACAGAATAAAGTGGAGACTATAGTGGAAAGACTAAAGTGGACAGAGAATAGTGGAAAGACTAAAGTGGACAGACTATAGTGGAGAGACTATAATGGAAAGACTGTAGTGGACAGAATAAAGTGGAGACTATAGTGGAAAGACTAAAGTGGACAGAGAATAGTGGAAAGACTAAAGTGGACAGACTATAGTGGAAAGACTGAAGTGGAAAAACTAAAGTGGAAAGACTAAAGTGGACAGACTATAGTGGAAAGACTATAGTGGAAAGACTGTATTGGACAGAATAAAATGGAGACTAAAGTGGACAGACTATAGTGGAAAGACTAAAGTGAACAGACTAAAGTGGAAAGACTAAAGTGGACAGACTATAGTGGAAAGACTGTAGTGGACAGAATAAAGTGGAGAGTATAGTGGAAAGAATAAACTGGACAAAGAATAGTGGAAAGACTAAAGTGGACAGACTATAGTGGAAAGACTATAGTGGAGAGACTGTAGTGGACAGAATAAAGTGGAGACTATAGTGGAAAGACTAAAGTGGAAATACTAAAGTGGACAGAGAATAGTGGAAAGACTAAAGTGGAAAGACTAAAATGGACAGACTATAGTGGAAAGACTATAGTGGAAAGACTGTAGTGGACAGAATAAAGTGGAGACTATAGTGGAAAGACTAAAGTGGACAGAGAATAGTGGAAAGACTAAAGTGGACAGACTATAGTGGAAAGACTAAAGTGGAAAGACTAAAGTGGACAGACTATAGTGGAAAGACTAAAGTGGACAGACTAAAGTGGAAAAACTAAAGTGGAAAGACTAAAGTGGACAGACTATAGTGGAAAGACTATAGTGGAATGACTGTAGTGGACAGAATAAAGTGGAGACTATAGTGGAAAGACTAAAGTGGACAGACTATAGTGGAAAACTAAAGTGGAAAGACTGTAGTGGACAGAATAAAGTGGAAAGACTAAAGTGGACAGACTTTAGTGGAAAGCCTATAGTGGAAAGACTGAAGTGGACAGAATTAAGTGGAGACTATAGTGGAAAGACTAAAGTGGACAGAGAATAGTGGAAAGACTAAAGTGGACAGACTATAGTGGAGACACTATAATGGAAAGACTGTAGTGGACAGAATAAAGTGGAGACTATAGTGGAAAGACTAAAGTGGACAGAGAATAGTGGAAAGACTAAAGTGGACAGACTATAGTGGAGAGACTATAATGGAAAGACTGTAGTGGACAGAATAAAGTGGAGACTATAGTGGAAAGACTAAAGTGGACAGAGAATAGTGGAAAGACTAAAGTGGACAGACTATAGTGGAAAGACTGAAGTGGAAAAACTAAAGTGGAAAGACTAAAGTGGACAGACTATAGTGGAAAGACTATAGTGGAAAGACTGTATTGGACAGAATAAAATGGAGACTAAAGTGGACAGACTATAGTGGAAAGACTAAAGTGAACAGACTAAAGTGGAAAGACTAAAGTGGAAAGAATAAAGTGGAAAGACTAAAGTGGACAGACTATAATGGAAAGACTATATTGAAAAGACTGTAGTGGACAGAATAAAGTGGAGACTTTAGTGGAAAGACTAAAGTGGAAAGACTAAAGTGGACAGAGAATTGTGGAAAGACTAAAGTGGATAGATTATAGTGGAAAGACTAAAGTGGACAGACTAAAGTGGAAAGACTAAAGTGGAAAGACTGTAGTGGACAGAATAAAGTGGAGACTATAGTGGAAAGACTAAAGTGGACAGAGAATAGTGGAAAGACTGAAGTGGACAGACTATAGTGGAAAGACTGTAGTGGACAGAGAATAGTGGAAAGACTAAAGTGGACAGACTATAGTGGAAAGACTATAGTGGAAAGACTTTAGTGGACAGAATAAAGTGCAGACTATAGTGGAAAGACTAAAGTGGACAGAGAATAGTGGAAAGACTAAAGTGGACAGACTATAGTGGAAAGACTAAAGTGGACAGACTAAAGTGGAAAGACTAAAGTTGAAAGACTAAAGTGGACAGACTACATTGGAAAGACTATAGTGGAAAGACTGTAGTGGACAGAATAAAGTGGAGACTATAGTGGAAAGACTAAAGTAGACAGAGAATAGTGGAAAGACTAAAGTGGAAAGACTGTAGTGGACGAAATAATTTGGAGACTATAGTGGAAAGACTAAAGTGGAAAGACTAAAGTGGACAGACTATAGTGGAAAGACTATAGTGGAAAGACTAAAGTGGACAGAGAATAGTGGAAAGACTAAAGTTGACAGACTTTAGTGGAAAGACTATAGTGGAAAGACTGAAGTGGACAGAATAAAGTGGAGACTATAGTGGAAAGACTAAAGTGGACAGAGAATAGTGGAAAGACTAAAGTGGAAAGACTGTAGTGGACAGAATAAAGTTGAGACTATAGTGGAAAGACTAAAGTGGAAAGATCAAGTGGACAGACTATAGTGGAAAGACTATAGAGGAAAGACTGTAGTGGACAGAATAACGTGGAGACTATAGTGGAAAGGCTAAAGTGGACAGAGAATAGTGGAAAGACTAAAGTGGACAGACTATAGTGGAAAGACTGTAGTGGACAGAATAAAGTGGAGACTATATTGGAAAGACTAAAGTGGACAGAGAATAGTGGAAAGACTAAAGTGGAAAGACTAAAGTGGATAGACTATAGTGGAAAGACTAAAGTGGACAGACTAAAGTGGACAGAAAATAGTGGAAAGACTAAAGTGGACAGACTATAGTGGAAAGACTGAAGTGGAAAAACTAAAGTGGAAAGACTAAAGTGGACAGACTATAGTGGAAAGACTATAGTGGAAAGACTGTATTGGACAGAATAAAATGGAGACTATAGTGGAAAGACTAAAGTGGACAGAGAATAGTGGAAAGACTAAAGTTGACAGACTTTAGTGGAAAGCCTATAGTGGAAAGACTGAAGTGGACAGAATTAAGTGGAGACTATAGTGGAAAGACTAAAGTGGACAGAGAATAGTGGAAAGACTAAAGTGGACAGACTATAGTGGAGACACTATAATGGAAAGACTGTAGTGGACAGAATAAAGTGGAGACTATAGTGGAAAGACTAAAGTGGACAGAGAATAGTGGAAAGACTAAAGTGGACAGACTATAGTGGAGAGACTATAATGGAAAGACTGTAGTGGACAGAATAAAGTGGAGACTATAGTGGAAAGACTAAAGTGGACAGAGAATAGTGGAAAGACTAAAGTGGACAGACTATAGTGGAAAGACTGAAGTGGAAAAACTAAAGTGGAAAGACTAAAGTGGACAGACTATAGTGGAAAGACTATAGTGGAAAGACTGTATTGGACAGAATAAAATGGAGACTAAAGTGGACAGACTATAGTGGAAAGACTAAAGTGAACAGACTAAAGTGGAAAGACTAAAGTGGACAGACTATAGTGGAAAGACTGTAGTGGACAGAATAAAGTGGAGAGTATAGTGGAAAGAATAAACTGGACAAAGAATAGTGGAAAGACTAAAGTGGACAGACTATAGTGGAAAGACTATAGTGGAGAGACTGTAGTGGACAGAATAAAGTGGAGACTATAGTGGAAAGACTAAAGTGGAAATACTAAAGTGGACAGAGAATAGTGGAAAGACTAAAGTGGAAAGACTAAAATGGACAGACTATAGTGGAAAGACTATAGTGGAAAGACTGTAGTGGACAGAATAAAGTGGAGACTATAGTGGAAAGACTA
Source organism: Branchinecta sandiegonensis (assembly GCA_030848855.1). Classification (NCBI taxonomy): domain Eukaryota; kingdom Metazoa; phylum Arthropoda; class Branchiopoda; order Anostraca; family Branchinectidae; genus Branchinecta; species Branchinecta sandiegonensis. Next base: position 189,382 of record JAUPMV010000014.1, on the reverse strand, counting down.
AAGTGGACAGAGAATAGTGGAAAGACTAAAGTGGACAGACTATAGTGGAAAGACTAAAGTGGAAAGACTAAAGTGGACAGACTATAGTGGAAAGACTAAAGTGGACAGACTAAAGTGGAAAAACTAAAGTGGAAAGACTAAAGTGGACAGACTATAGTGGAAAGACTATAGTGGAATGACTGTAGTGGACAGAATAAAGTGGAGACTATAGTGGAAAGACTAAAGTGGACAGACTATAGTGGAAAACTAAAGTGGAAAGACTGTAGTGGACAGAATAAAGTGGAAAGACTAAAGTGGACAGACTAAAGTGGAAAGACTAAAGTGGAAAGAGAATAGTGGAAAGACTAAAGTGGACAGACTATAGTGGAAAAACTATAGTGGAAAAACTGTAGTGGACAGAATAAAGTGGAGACTATAGTGGAAAGACTAAAGTGGACAGAGAATAGTGGAAAAACTAAAGTGGAAAGAATGTAGTGGACAGAATAAAGTGGAGACTATAGTGGAAAGACTGAAGTTAAAAGACTCAGTGGACAGACTAAAGTGTACACACTGAAGTGGACAGAATAAAGTGGAAAGACTAAAGTGGAAAGACCAAAGTGGACAGACTATAGTGGAAAGACTTAAAAGGACAGACTAAAGTGGAAAAACTAAAGTGGAAAGACTAAAGTGGACAGATTATAGTGGAAAGACTATAGTGGAAGGACTGTAGTGGACAGAATAAAGTGGAGACTATGGTGGAAAGACTAAAGTGGACAGACTATAGTGGAAAGACTATGGTGGAAAGACTGTAGTGGACATAATAAAGTGGAGATTATAGTGGAAAGACTAAAGTGGACAGAGAATAGTGGAAAGACTAAAGTGGACAGACTGTAGTGGAAAGACTATAGTGGAAAGAGAAAGACTCAGTGGACAGAATAAAGTGGAAAGACTAAAGTGGAAAGACTGTAGTGGACATAATAAAGTGGAGACTATAGTGGAAAGAATAAAGTGGACAGAGAATAGTGGAAAGACTAAAGTGGACAGACTATAGTGGAAAGATTATAGTGGAAAGACTGTAATGGACAGAATAAAGTGGAGACTATAGTGGAAAGATTAAAGTGGAAAGACTAAAGTGGACAGAGAATAGTGGAAAGACTAAAGTGGAAAGAATGTAGTGGACAGAATACAGTGGAAAGACTAAAGTGGACAGACTATAGTGGAAAGACTATAGTGGAAAGACTGTAGTGGACAGAATGAAGTGGAGACTATAGTGGAAAGACTAAAGTGGACAGAGAATAGTGGAAAGACTGAAGTGAACAGACTATAGTGGAAAGAATAAAGTGGACAGACTAAAATGGAAAGACTAAAGTGAAAAGACTAAAGTGGACAGACTAAAGTGGAAAGACTGAAGTTGGAAGACTCAGTGGACAGACTAAAGTGTACACACTGAAGTGGACAGAATAATATGGAAAGACTAAAGTGGAAAGACTAAAGTGGACAGACTAAAGTGGAAAAACTAAAGTGGAAAGACTAGAGTGGACAGACTATAGTGGAAAGACTATAGTGGAAAGACTGTAGTGGACAGAATAAAGTGGAGACTATAGTGGAAAGACTAAAGTGGACAGACTATAGTGGAAAGACTATAGTGGAAAGACTGTAGTGGAAAGACTGTAGTGGACAGAATAAAGTGGAGAGTACAGTGGAAAGAATAAAGTGGACAGAGAATAGTGGAAAGACTAAAGTGGTCAGACTATGGTGGAAAGACTATAGTGGAGAGACTGTAGTGGACAGAATAAAGTGGAGACTGTAGTGGAAAGACTTAAGTGGAAAGACAAAAGTGGACAGAGAATAGTGGAAAGACTAAAGTGGAAAGACTGTAGTGGACAGAATAAAGTGGAAAGACTAAAGTGGACAGACTAGCGTGGAAAGACTATAGTGGAAAGACTGTAGTGGGCAGAATGAAGTGGAGACTATAGTGGAAAGACTAAAGTGGACAGAGAATAGTGGAAAGACTAAAGTGGACAGAATATAGTGTGAAAGACTATAGTGGAAAGGCTGTAGTGGAAAGACTGTAGTAGACAGAATAAAGTGGAGAGGACAGTGGAAAGAATAAAGTGGACAGAGAATAGTGGAAAGACTAAAGTGGTCAGACTATGGTGGAAAGTCTATAGTGGAGAGACTGTAGTGGACAGAATAAAGTGGAGACTATAGTGGAAAGACTAAAGTGGAAAGACAAAAGTGGACAGAGAATAGTGGAAAGACTAAAGTGGAAAGACTGTAGTGGACAGAATAAAGTGGAAAGACTAAAGTGGACAGACTAGCGTGGAAAGACTATAGTGGAAAGACTGTAGTGGGCAGAATGAAGTGGAGACTATAGTGGAAAGACTAAAGTGGACAGAGAATAGTGGAACGACTAAAGTGGAAAGAATGTAGTGGACAGAATAAAGTGGAGACTATAGTGGAAAGACTAAAGTTGAAAGACTAAAGTGAACAGACTATAGTGGAAAGACTGAAGTGGAAAGACTCAGTGGACAGACTAAAGTGTACACACTGAAGTGGACAGAATAAAGTGGAAAGACTAAAGTGGAAAGACTAAAGTGGACAGACTATAGTGGAAAGACTAAAGTGAACAGACTAAAGTGGAAAGACTAAAGTGGACAGACTATAGTGGAAAGACTGTAGTGGACAGAATAAAGTGGAGAGTATAGTGGAAAGAATAAACTGGACAGAGAATAGTGGAAAGACTAAAGTGGACAGACTATAGTGGAAAGACTATAGTGGAGAGACTATAGTGGACAGAATAAAGTGGAGACTATAGTGGAAAGACTAAAGTGGAAATACTAAAGTGGACAGAGAATAGTGGAAAGACTAAAGTGGAAAGACTAAAATGGACAGACTATAGTGGAAAGACTATAGTGGAAAGACTGTAGTGGACAGAATAAAGTGGAGACTATGGTGGAAAGACTAAAGTGGACAGAGAATAGTGGAAAGACTAAAGTGGACAGACTATAGTGGAAAGACTATAGTGGAAAGACTGTAGTGGACAGAATAAAGTGGAGACTATAGTGGAAAGACTAAAGTGGAAAGACTAAAGTGGACAGACTATAGTGGAAAGACTAAAGTGGAAAGACTAAAGTGGACAGACTATAGTGGAAAGACTAAAAAGGACAGACTAAAGTGGAAAAACTAAAGTGGAAAGACTAAAGTGGACAGATTATAGCGGAAAGACTATAGTGGAAGGACTGTAGTGGACAGAATAAAGTGGAGACTATAGTGGAAAGACTAAAGTGGACAGACTATAGTGGAAAGACTATGGTGGAAAGACTGTAGTGGACATAATAAAGTGGAGACTAAAGTGGACAGAGAATAGTGGAAAGACTAAAGTGGACAGACTGTAGTGGAAAGACTATAGTGGAAAGACTGTAGTGGACGGAATAAAGTGTAGACTATAGTGGAAAGACTAAAGTGGACAAAGAATAGTGGAAAGACTAATGTGGAAAGACTGTAGTGGACAGAATAAAGTGGAGACTATAGTGGATAGACTAAAGTGGAAAGACTAAAGTGGAAAGACTATAGTGGAAAGACTGTAGTGGACAGAATAAAATGGACAGAATAAAGTGGAGACTATAGTGGAAAGACTAAAGTGGAAAGAGAATAGTGGAAAGACTAAAGTGGACAGAGAATAGTGGAAAGACTAAAGTGGAAAGAATGTAGTGGACAGAATAAAGTGGAGACTATCGTGGAAAGACTGAAGTTGAAAGACTCAGTGGACAGACTAAATTGTACACACTGAAGTGGACAGAATAAAGTTGAAAGACTAAAGTGGAAAGACTAAAGTGGACAGACTATAGTGGAAAGACTAAAAAGGACAGACTAAAGTGGAAAAACTAAAGTGGAAAGACTAAAGTGGACAGATTATAGTGGAAAGACTATAGTGGAAGGACTGTAGTGGACAGAATAAAGTGGTGACTATAGTGGAAAGACTAAAGTGGACAGACTATAGTGGAAAGACTATGGTGGAAAGACTGTAGTGGACATAATAAAGTGGAGACTATAGTGGAAAGACTAAAGTGGACAGAGAATAGTGGAAAGACTAAAGTGGACAGACTATAGTGTGACAGGGACAGACTGAAGTGGACAGAGAATAGTGGAAAGACTAAAGTGGACAGAATAAAGTGGAGACTATAGTGGAAAGACTAAAGTGGACAGAGAATAGTGGAAAGACTAAAGTGGACAGACTATAGTGTGACAGGGACAGACTAAAGTGGACAGAGAATAGTGGAAAGACTAAAGTGGACAGATTATAGTGGAAAGACTGTAGTGGACAGAATAAAGTGGAGACTATAGTGGAAAGATTAAAGTGGAAAGACTAAAGTGGACAGAGAATAGTGGAAAGACTAAAGTGGAAAGAATGTAGTGGACAGAATACAGTGGAAAGACTAAAATGGACAGACTATAGTGGAAAGACTATAGTGGAAAGACTGTAGTGGACAGAATGAAGTGGAGACTATAGTGGAAAGACTAAAGTGGACAGAGAATAGTGGAAAAACTAAAGTGGACGGACTATATTGGAAAGACTAAAGTGGACAGACTAAAATGGAAAGACTAAAGTGGAAAGACTAAAGTGGACCGACTATAGTGGAAAGACTATAGTGGAAAAACTGTAGTGGACAGAATAAAGTGGAAAGACTAAAGTGGACAGACTATAGTGGAAAGACTATAGTGGAAAGACTGTAGTGGACAGAATGAAGTGGAGACTATAGTGGAAAGACTAAAGTGGACAGAGAATAGTGGAAAGACTAAAGTGGACAGACTATAGTGGAAAGACTGAAGTTGGAAGACTCAGTGGACGGACTAAAGTGTACACACTGTAGTGGACAGAATAAAGTGGAGAGTATAGTGGAAAGACTAAAGTGGACAGACTATAGTGGAAAGACTAAAGTGGACAGACTAAAGTGGAAAGACTAAAATGGAAAGACTAAAGTGGACAGACTATAGTGGAAAGACTAAAGTGGAAAAACTGTAGTGGACAGAATAAAGTGGAAAGACTAAAGTGGACAGACTATAGTGGAAAGACTATAGTGGAAAGACTGTAGTGGACAGAATGAAGTGGAGACTATAGTGGAAAGACTAAAGTGGACAGAGAATAGTGGAAAGACTAAAGTGGACAGACTATAGTGGAAAGACTAAAGTGGACAGACTAAAATGGAAAGACTAAAGTGGAAAGACTAAAGTGAACAGACTATAGTGGAAAGACTGTAGTGGACAGAATAAAGTGGAGAGTATAGTGGAAAGAATAAACTGGACAGAGAATAGTGGAAAGACTAAAGTGGACAGACTATAGTGGAAAGACTATATTGGAGAGACTGTAGTGGACAGAATAAAGTGGAGACTATAGTGGAAAGACTAAAGTGGAAATACTAAAGTGGACAGAGAATAGTGGAAAGACTAAAGTGGAAAGACTAAAGTGGACAGACTATAGTGGAAAGACTATAGTGGAAAGACTGTAGTGGACAGAATAAAGTGGAGACTATAGTGGAAAGACTAAAGTGGACAGAGAATAGTGGAAAGACTAAAATGGACAGACTATAGTGGAAAGACTATAGTGGAAAGACTGTAGTGGACAGAATAAAGTGGAGACTATAGTGGAAAGACTAAAGAGGAAAGACTAAAGTGGACAGACTATAGTGGAAAGACTGAAGTGGACAGACTAAAGTGGAAAAACTAAAGTGGAAAGACGAAAGTGGACAGACTATAGTGGAAAGACTATAGTGGAAAGACTGTATTGGACAGAATAAAGTGGCGACTATAGTGGAAAGACTAAAGTGGAAAGACTAAAGTGGACAGAGAATAGTGGAAAGACTAAAGTGGAAAGACTGTAGTGGACAGAATAAAGTGGAAAGACTAAAGTGGACAGACTATAGTGGAAAGACTAAAGTGGAAAGACTGTAGTGGACAGAATAAAGTGGAGACTATAGTGGAAAGACTAAAGTGGAAAGAGAATACTGGAAAGACTAAAGTGGACAGACTATAGTGGAAAGACTATAGTGGAAAAACTGTAGTGGACAGAATAAAGTGGAGACTATAGTGGAAAGACTAAAGTGGACAGAGAATAGTGGAAAGACTAAAGGGGAAATACTAAAGTGGACAGAGAATAGTGGAAAGACTAAAGTGGAAAGACTAAAGTGAACAGACTATAGTGGAAAGACTATAGTGGAAAGACTGTAGTGGACAGAATAAAGTGGAGACTATAGTGGAAAGACTAAAGTGGACAGAGAATAGTGGAAAGACTAAAGTGGAAAGACTGTAGTGGACAGAATAAAGTGGAAAGACTAAAGTGGACAGACTATAGTGGAAAGACTAAAGTGGAAAGACTGTAGTGGACAGAATAAAGTGGAGACTATAGTGGAAAGACTAAAGTTGAAAGAGAATAGTGGAAAGACTAAAGTGGACAGACTATAGTGGAAAGACTATAGTGGAAAAACTGTAGTGGACAGAATAAAGTGGAGACTATAGTGGAAAGACTAAAGTGGACAGAGAATAGTGGAAAGACTAAAGTGGAAATACTAAAGTGGACAGAGAATAGTGGAAAGACTAAAGTGGAAAGACTAAAGTGGACAGACTATAGTGGAAAGACTATAGTGGAAAGACTGTAGTGGACAGAATAAAGTGGAGACTATAGTGGAAAGACTAAAGTGGACAGAGAATAGTGGAAAAACTAAAGTGGACAGACTATAGTGGAAAGACTATAGTGGAAAGACTGTAGTGGACAGAATAAAGTGGAGACTATAGTGGAAAGACTAAAGTGGACAGACCATAGTGGAAAGACTATAGTGGAATGACTGTAGTGGACAGAATAAAGTGGAGACTATAGTGGAAAGACTAAAGTGGACAGACTATAGTGGAAAGACTAAAGTGGAGAGACTGTAGTGGACAGAATAAAGTGGCGACTATAGTGGAAACTAAAGTGGAAAGACTAAAGTGGACAGAGTATAGTGGAAAGACTAAAGTGGAAAGACTGTAGTGGACAGAATAAAGTGGAAAGACTAAAGTGGACAGACTATAGTGGAAAGACTAAAGTGGAAAGACTGTAGTGGACAGAATAAAGTGGAGACTATAGTGGAAAGACTAAAGTGGAAAGAGAATAGTGGAAAGACTAAAGTGGACAGACTATAGTGGAAAGACTATAGTGGAAAAACTGTAGTGGACAGAATAAAGTGGAGACTATAGTGGAAAGACTAAAGTGGACAGAGAATAGTGGAAAGACTAAAGGGGAAAGAATGTAGTGGACAGAATAAAGTGGAGACTATAGTGGAAAGACTGAAGTTGAAAGACTCAGTGGACAGACTAAAGTGTACACACTGAAGTGGGCAGAATAAAGTGGAAAGACTAAAGTGGAAAGACTAAAGTGGACAGACTATAGTGGAAAGACTAAAAAGGAAAGACTAAAGTGGAAAACCTAAAGTGGAAAGACTAAAGTGGACAGATTATAGCGGAAAGACTATAGTGGAAGGACTGTAGTGGACAGAATAAAGTGGAGACTATAGTGGAAAGACTAAAGTGGACAGACTATAGTGGAAAGACTATGGTGGAAAGACTGTAGTTGACATAATAAAGTGGAGACTAAAGTGGACAGACAATAGTGGAAAGACTAAAGTGGACAGACTGTAGTGGAAAGACTATAGTGGAAAGACTGTAGTGGACGGAATAAAGTGTAGACTATAGTGGAAAGACTAAAGTGGACAAAGAATAGTGGAAAGACTAATGTGGAAAGACTGTAGTGGACAGAATAAAGTGGAGACTATAGTGGATAGACTAAAGTGGAAAGACTAAAGTGGAAAGACTATAGTGGAAAGACTATAGTGGAAAGACTGTAGTGGACAGAATAAAGTGGACAGAATAAAGTGGAGACTATAGTGGAAAGACTAAAGTGGAAAGAGAATAGTGGAAAGACTAAAGTGGACAGAGAATAGTGGAAAGACTAAAGTGGAAAGAATGTAGTGGACAGAATAAAGTGGAGACTATAGTGGGAAGACTGAAGTTGAAAGACTCAGTGGACAGACTAAAGTGTACACACTGAAGTGGACAGAATAAAGTTGAAAGACTAAAGTGGAAAGACTAAAGTGGACAGACTATAGTGGAAAGACTAAAAAGGACAGACTAAAGTGGAAAAACTAAAGTGGAAAGACTAAAGTGGACAGATTATAGTGGAAAGACTATAGTGGAAGGACTGTAGCGGACAGAATAAAGTGGAGACTATAGTGGAAAGACTAAAGTGGACAGAGAATAGTGGAAAGACTAAAGTGGAAAGAATGTAGTGGACAGAATAAAGTGGAGACTATAGTGGGAAGACTGAAGTTGAAAGACTCAGTGGACAGACTAAAGTGTACACACTGAAGTGGACAGAATAAAGTTGAAAGACTAAAGTGGAAAGACTAAAGTGGACAGACTATAGTGGAAAGACTAAAAAGGACAGACTAAAGTGGAAAAACTAAAGTGGAAAGACTAAAGTGGACAGATTATAGTGGAAAGACTATAGTGGAAGGACTGTAGCGGACAGAATAAAGTGGAGACTATAGTGGAAAGACTAAAGTGGACAGACTATAGTGGAAAGACTATGGTGGAAAGACTGTAGTGGACATAATAAAGTGGAGACTATAGTGGAAAGACTAAAGTGGACAGAGAATAGTGGAAAGACTAAAGTGGACAGACTATAGTGTGACAGGGACAGACTGAAGTGGACAGAGAATAGTGGAAAGACTAAAGTGGACAGAATAAAGTGGAGACTATAGTGGAAAGACTAAAGTGGACAGAGAATAGTGGAAAGACTAAAGTGGACAGACTATAGTGTGACAGGGACAGACTAAAGTGGACAGAGAATAGTGGAAAGACTAAAGTGGACAGATTATAGTGGAAAGACTGTAGTGGACAGAATAAAGTGGAGACTATAGTGGAAAGAATAAAGTGGAAAGACTAAAGTGGACAGAGAATAGTGGAAAGACTTAAGTGGAAAGAATGTAGTGGACAGAATACAGTGGAAAGACTAAAGTGGACAGACTATAGTGGAAAGACTATAGTGGAAAGACTGTAGTGGACAGAATGAAGTGGAGACTATCGTGGAAAGACTAAAGTGGACAGAGAATAGTGGAAAGACTAAAGTGGACAGACTATATTGGAAAGACTAAAGTGGACAGACTAAAATGGAAAGACTAAAGTGAAAAGACTAAAGTGGACAGACTATAGTGGAAAGACTGAAGTTGGAAGACTCAGTGGACGGACTAAAGTGTACACACTGAAGTGGACAGAATAATGTGGAAAGACTAAAGTGGAAAGACTAAAGTGGAAAGACTAGAGTGGACAGACTATAGTGGAAAGACTATAGTGGAAAGACTGTAGTGGACAGAATAAAGTGGAGACTATAGTGGAAAGACTAAAGTGGACAGACTATAGTGGAAAGACTATAGTGGAAAGACTGTAGTGGAAAGACTGTAGTGGACAGAATAAAGTGGAGAGTACAGTGGAAAGAATAAAGTGGACAGAGAATAGTGGAAAGACTAAAGTGGTCAGACTATGGTGGAAAGACTGTAGTGGAGAGACTGTAATGGACAGAATAAAGTGGAGACTATAGTGGAAAGACTAAAGTGGAAAGACAAAAGTGGACAGAGAATAGTGGAAAGACTAAAGTGGAAAGACTGTAGTGTACAGAATAAAGTGGAAAGACTAAAGTGGACAGACTAGCGTGGAAAGACTATAGTGGACAGACTGTAGTGGGCAGAATGAAGTGGAGACTATAGTGGAAAGACTAAAGTGGACAGAGAATAGTGGAAAGACTAAAGTGGACAGACTATAGTGGAAAGACTAAAGTGGACAGACTAAAATGGAAAGACTAAAGTGGACAGACTATAGTGGAAAGACTAAAGTGGACAGACTGAAGTGGAAAGACTATAGTGGAGAGACTGTAGTGGACAGAATAAAGTGGAGACTATAGTGGAAAGACTAAAGCGGAAATACTAAAGTGGACAGAGAATAGTGGAAAGACTAAAATGGAAAGACTAAAGTGGACAGACTATAGTGGAAAGACTATAGTGGAAAGACTATAGTGGACAGAATAAAGTGGAGACTATAGTGGAAAGATTAAAGTGGAAAGACTAAAGTGGACAGAGAATAGTGGAAAGACTAAAGTGGAAAGAATGTAGTGGACAGAATACAGTGGAAAGACTAAAGTGGACAGACTATAGTGGAAAGACTATAGTGGAAAGACTGTAGTGGACAGAATGAAGTGGAGACTATAGTGGAAAGACTAAAGTGGACAGATAATAGTGGAAAGACTAAAGTGGACAGACTATATTGGAAAGACTAAAGTGGACAGACTAAAATGGAAAGACTAAAGTGAAAAGACTAAAGTGGACAGACTATAGTGGAAAGACTGAAGTTGGAAGACTCAGTGGACGGACTAAAGTGTACACACTGAAGTGGACAGAATAATGTGGAAAGACTAAAGTGGAAAGACTAAAGTGGACAGACTAAAGTGGAAAAACTAAAGTGGAAAGACTAGAGTGGACAGACTATAGTGGAAAGACTATAGTGGAAAGACGGTAGTGGACAGAATAAAGTGGAGACTATAGTGGAAAGACTAAAGTGGACAGACTATAGTGGAAAGACTATAGTGGAAAGACTGTAGTGGAAAGACTGTAGTGGACAGAATAAAGTAGAGGGTACAGTGGAAAGAATAAAGTGGACAGAGAATAGTGGAAAGACTAAAGTGGTCAGACTATGGTGGAAAGACTGTAGTGGAGAGACTGTAGTGGACAGAATAAAGTGGAGACTATAGTGGAAAGACTAAAGTGGAAAGACAAAAGTGGACAGAGAATAGTGGAAAGACTAAAGTGGAAAGACTGTAGTGGACAGAATAAAGTGGAAAGACTAAAGTGGATAGACTAGCGTGGAAAGACTATAGTGGACAGACTGTAGTGGGCAGAATGAAGTGGAGACTATAGTGGAAAGACTAAAGTGGACAGAGAATAGTGGAAAGACTAAAGTGGACAGACTATAGTGGAAAGACTAAAGTGGACAGACTAAAATGGAAAGACTAAAGTGGACAGACTATAGTGGAAAGACTAAAGTGGACAGACTGAAGTGGAAAGACTATAGTGGAGAGACTGTAGTGGACAGAATAAAGTGGAGACTATAGTTGAAAGACTAAAGCGGAAATACTAAAGTGGACAGAGAATAGTGGAAAGACTAAAATGGAAAGACTAAAGTGGAAAAACTGTAGTGGACAGAATAAAGTGGAAAGACTAAAGTGGACAGACTATAGTGGAAAGACTATAGTGGAAAGACTGTAGTGGACAGAATGAAGTGGAGACTATAGTGGAAAGACTAAAGTGGACAGAGAATAGTGGAAAGACTAAAGTGGACAGACTATAGTGGAAAGACTAAAGCGGACAGACTAAAATGGAAAGACTAAAGTGGAAAGACTAAAGTGAACAGACTATAGTGGAAAGACTGTAGTGGACAGAATAAAGTGGAGAGTATAGTGGAAAGAATAAACTGGACAGAGAATAGTGGAAAGACTAAAGTGGACAGACTATAGTGGAAAGACTATATTGGAGAGACTGTAGTGGACAGAATAAAGTGGAGACTATAGTGGAAAGACTAAAGTGGAAATACTAAAGTGGACAGAGAATAGTGGAAAGACTAAAGTGGAAAGACTAAAGTGGACAGACTATAGTGGAAAGACTATAGTGGAAAGACTGTAGTGGACAGAATAAAGTGGAGACTATAGTGGAAAGACTAAAGTGGACAGAGAATAGTGGAAAGACTAAAGTGGACAGACTATAGTGGAAAGACTATAGTGGAAAGACTGTAGTGGACAGAATAAAGTGGAGACTATAGTGGAAAGACTAAAGAGGAAAGACTAAAGTGGACAGACTATAGTGGAAAGACTGAAGTGGACAGACTAAAGTGGAAAAACTAAAGTGGAAAGACGAAAGTGGACAGACTATAGTGGAAAGACTATAGTGGAAAGACTGTATTGGACAGAATAAAGTGGCGACTATAGTGGAAAGACTAAAGTGGAAAGACTAAAGTGGACAGAGAATAGTGGAAAGACTAAAGTGGAAAGACTGTAGTGGACAGAATAAAGTGGAAAGACTAAAGTGGACAGACTATAGTGGAAAGACTAAAGTGGAAAGACTGTAGTGGACAGAATAAAGTGGAGACTATAGTGGAAAGACTAAACTGGAAAGAGAATAGTGGAAAGACTAAAGTGGACAGACTATAGTGGAAAGACTATAGTGGAAAAACTGTAGTGGACAGAATAAAGTGGAGACTATAGTGGAAAGACTAAAGTGGACAGAGAATAGTGGAAAGACTAAAGGGGAAATACTAAAGTGGACAGAGAATAGTGGAAAGACTAAAGTGGAAAGACTAAAGTGAACAGACTATAGTGGAAAGACTATAGTGGAAAGACTGTAGTGGACAGAATAAAGTGGAGACTATAGTGGAAAGACTAAAGTGGACAGAGAATAGTGGAAAGACTAAAGTGGAAAGACTGTAGTGGACAGAATAAAGTGGAAAGACTAAAGTGGACAGACTATAGTGGAAAGACTAAAGTGGAAAGACTGTAGTGGACAGAATAAAGTGGAGACTATAGTGGAAAGACTAAAGTTGAAAGAGAATAGTGGAAAGACTAAAGTGGACAGACTATAGTGGAAAGACTATAGTGGAAAAACTGTAGTGGACAGAATAAAGTGGAGACTATAGTGGAAAGACTAAAGTGGACAGAGAATAGTGGAAAGACTAAAGTGGAAATACTAAAGTGGACAGAGAATAGTGGAAAGACTAAAGTGGAAAGACTAAAGTGGACAGACTATAGTGGAAAGACTATAGTGGAAAGACTGTAGTGGACAGAATAAAGTGTAGACTATAGTGGAAAGACTAAAGTGGACAGAGAATAGTGGAAAAACTAAAGTGGACAGACTATAGTGGAAAGACTATAGTGGAAAGACTGTAGTGGACAGAATAAAGTGGAGACTATAGTGGAAAGACTAAAGTGGACAGACCATAGTGGAAAGACTATAGTGGAATGACTGTAGTGGACAGAATAAAGTGGAGACTATAGTGGAAAGACTAAAGTGGACAGACTATAGTGGAAAGACTAAAGTGGAGAGACTGTAGTAGACAGAATAAAGTGGCGACTATAGTGGAAACTAAAGTGGAAAGACTAAAGTGGACAGAGTATAGTGGAAAGACTAAAGTGGAAAGACTGTAGTGGACAGAATAAAGTGGAAAGACTAAAGTGGACAGACTATAGTGGAAAGACTAAAGTGGAAAGACTGTAGTGGACAGAATAAAGTGGAGACTATAGTGGAAAGACTAAAGTGGAAAGAGAATAGTGGAAAGACTAAAGTGGACAGACTATAGTGGAAAGACTGTAGTGGAAAAACTGTAGTGGACAGAATAAAGTGGAGACTATAGTGGAAAGACTAAAGTGGACAGAGAATAGTGGAAAGACTAAAGGGGAAAGAATGTAGTGGACAGAATAAAGTGGAGACTATAGTGGAAAGACTGAAGTTGAAAGACTCAGTGGACAGACTAAAGTGTACACACTGAAGTGGGCAGAATAAAGTGGAAAGACTAAAGTGGAAAGACTAAAGTGGACAGACTATAGTGGAAAGACTAAAAAGGAAAGACTAAAGTGGAAAACCTAAAGTGGAAAGACTAAAGTGGACAGATTATAGCGGAAAGACTATAGTGGAAGGACTGTAGTGGACAGAATAAAGTGGAGACTATAGTGGAAAGACTAAAGTGGACAGACTATAGTGGAAAGACTATGGTGGAAAGACAGTAGTTGACATAATAAAGTGGAGACTAAAGTGGACAGAGAATAGTGGAAAGACTAAAGTGGACAGACTGTAGTGGAAAGACTATAGTGGAAAGACTGTAGTGGACGGAATAAAGTGTAGACTATAGTGGAAAGACTAAAGTGGACAAAGAATAGTGGAAAGACTAATGTGGAAAGACTGTAGTGGACAGAATAAAGTGGAGACTATAGTGGATAGACTAAAGTGGAAAGACTAAAGTGGAAAGACTATAGTGGAAAGACTATAGTGGAAAGACTGTAGTGGACAGAATAAAGTGGACAGAATAAAGTGGAGACTATAGTGGAAAGACTAAAGTGGAAAGAGAATAGTGGAAAGACTAAAGTGGACAGAGAATAGTGGAAAGACTAAAGTGGAAAGAATGTAGTGGACAGAATAAAGTGGAGACTATAGTGGGAAGACTGAAGTTGAAAGACTCAGTGGACAGACTAAAGTGTACACACTGAAGTGGACAGAATATAGTTGAAAGACTAAAGTGGAAAGACTAAAGTGGACAGACTATAGTGGAAAGACTAAAAAGGACAGACTAAAGTGGAAAAACTAAAGTGGAAAGACTAAAGTGGACAGATTATAGTGGAAAGACTATAGTGGAAGGACTGTAGTGGACAGAATAAAGTGGAGACTATAGTGGAAAGACTAAAGTGGGCAGACTATAGTGGAAAGACTATGGTGGAAAGACTGTAGTGGACATAATAAAGTGGAGACTATAGTGGAAAGACTAAAGTGGACAGAGAATAGTGGAAAGACTAAAGTGGACAGACTATAGTGTGACAGGGACAGACTGAAGTGGACAGAGAATAGTGGAAAGACTAAAGTGGACAGAATAAAGTGGAGACTATAGTGGAAAGACTAAAGTGGACAGAGAATAGTGGAAAGACTAAAGTGGACAGACTATAGTGTGACAGGGACAGACTAAAGTGGACAGAGAATAGTGGAAAGACTAAAGTGGACAGATTATAGTGGAAAGACTGTAGTGGACAGAATAAAGTGGAGACTATAGTGGAAAGATTAAAGTGGAAAGACTAAAGTGGACAGAGAATAGTGGAAAGACTTAAGTGGAAAGAATGTAGTGGACAGAATACAGTGGAAAGACTAAAGTGGACAGACTATAGTGGAAAGACTATAGTGGAAAGACTGTAGTGGACAGAATGAAGTGGAGACTATAGTGGAAAGACTAAAGTGGACAGACTATATTGGAAAGACTAAAGTGGACAGACTAAAATGGAAAGACTAAAGTGAAAAGACTAAAGTGGACAGACTATAGTGGAAAGACTGAAGTTGGAAGACTCAGTGGACGGACTAAAGTGTACACACTGAAGTGGACAGAATAATGTGGAAAGACTAAAGTGGAAAGACTAAAGTGGAAAGACTAGAGTGGACAGACTATAGTGGAAAGACTATAGTGGAAAGACTGTAGTGGACAGAATAAAGTGGAGACTATAGTGGAAAGACTAAAGTGGACAGGCTATAGTGGAAAGACTATAGTGGAAAGACTGTAGTGGAAAGACTGTAGTGGACAGAATAAAGTGGAGAGTACAGTGGAAAGAAGAAAGTGGACAGAGAATAGTGGAAAGACTAAAGTGGTCAGACTATGGTGGAAAGACTGTAGTGGAGAGACTGTAATGGACAGAATAAAGCGGAGACTATAGTGGAAAGACTAAAGTGGAAAGACAAAAGTGGACAGAGAATAGTGGAAAGACTAAAGTGGAAAGACTGTAGTGTACAGAATAAAGTGGAAAGACTAAAGTGGACAGACTAGCGTGGAAAGACTATAGTGGACAGACTGTAGTGGGCAGAATGAAGTGGAGACTATAGTGGAAAGACTAAAGTGGACAGAGAATAGTGGAAAGACTAAAGTGGACAGACTATAGTGGAAAGACTAAAGTGGACAGACTAAAATGGAAAGACTAAAGTGGACAGACTATAGTGGAAAGACTAAAGTGGACAGACTGAAGTGGAAAAACTATAGTGGAGAGACTGTAGTGGACAGAATAAAGTGGAGACTATAGTGGAAAGACTAAAGCGGAAATACTAAAGTGGACAGAGAATAGTGGAAAGACTAAAATGGAAAGACTAAAGTGGACAGACTATAGTGGAAAGACTATAGTGGAAAGACTATAGTGGACAGAATAAAGTGGAGACTATAGTGGAAAGAATAAAGTGGAAAGACTAAAGTGGACAGAGAATAGTGGAAAGACTAAAGTGGAAAGAATGTAGTGGACAGAATACAGTGGAAAGACTAAAGTGGACAGACTATAGTGGAAAGACTATAGTGGAAAGACTGTAGTGGACAGAATGAAGTGGAGACTATAGTGGAAAGACTAAAGTGGACAGAGAATAGTGGAAAGACTAAAGTGGACAGACTATATTGGAAAGACTAAAGTGGACAGACTAAAATGGAAAGACTAAAGTGAAAAGACTAAAGTGGACAGACTATAGTGGAAAGACTGAAGTTGGAAGACTCAGTGGACGGACTAAAGTGTACACACTGAAGTGGACAGAATAATGTGGAAAGACTAAAGTGGAAAGACTAAAGTGGACAGACTAAAGTGGAAAAACTAAAGTGGAAAGTCTAGAGTGGAGAGACTATAGTGGAAAGACTATAGTGGAAAGACTGTAGTGGACAGAATAAAGTGGAGACTATAGTGGAAAGACTAAAGTGGACAGACTATAGTGGAAAGACTATAGTGGAAAGACTGTAGTGGAAAGACTGTAGTGGACAGAATAAAGTAGAGGGTACAGTGGAAAGAATAAAGTGGACAGAGAATAGTGGAAAGACTAAAGTGGTCAGACTATGGTGGAAAGACTGTAGTGGAGAGACTGTAGTGGACAGAATAAAGTGGAGACTATAGTGGAAAGACTAAAGTGGAAAGACAAAAGTGGACAGAGAATAGTGGAAAGACTAAAGTGGAAAGACTGTAGTGGACAGAATAAAGTGGAAAGACTAAAGTGGACAGACTAGCGTGGAAAGACTATAGTGGACAGACTGTAGTGGGCAGAATGAAGTGGAGACTATAGTGGAAAGACTAAAGTGGACAGAGAATAGTGGAAAGACCAAAGTGGACAGACTATAGTGGAAAGACTAAAGTGGACAGACTAAAATGGAAAGACTAAAGTGGACAGACTATAGTGGAAAGACTAAAGTGGACAGACTGAAGTGGACAGAATAAAGTGGAGACTATAGTGGAAAGACTAAAGTGGAAAGACTAAAGTGGACAGACTATAGTGGAAAGACTATAGTGGAAAGACTGTAGTGGACAAAATAAAGTGGAGACTATAGTGGAAAGACTAAAGTGGACAGAGAATAGTGGAAAGACTAAAGTGGACTGACTATAGTGGAAAGACTATAGTGGAAAGACTGTAGTGGACAGAATAAAGTGGAGACTATAGTGGAAAGACTAAAGTGGAAAGACTAAAGTGGACAGACTATAGTGGAAAGACTGAAGTGGACAGACTAAAGTGGAAAAACTAAAGTGGAAAGACTAATGTGGACAGACTATAGTGGAAAGACTATAGTGGAAAGACTGTATTGGACAAAATAAAGTGTAGACTATAGTGGAAAGACTAAAGTGGACAGACAATAGTGGAAAGAATAAAGTGGACAGACTATAGTGGAAAGACTACAGTGGAAAGACTGTAGTGGACAGAATAAAGTGGAGCCTATAGTGGAAAGACTAAAGTGGAAAGACTAAAGTGGACAGACTATAGTGGAAAGACTGAAGTGGAAAGACTAAGTGGACAGACTAAAGTGGAAAGACTATAGTTGACAGACTAAAATGGAAAGACTAAAGTGGACAGACTATAGTGGAAAGACTATAGTGAAAAGACTGTATTGGACAAAATAAAGTGTAGACTATAGTGGAAAGACTAAAGTGGACAGACAATAGTGGAAAGAATAAAGTGGACAGACTATAGTGGAAAGACCACAGTGGAAAGACTGTAGTGGACAGAATAAAGTGGAGACTATAGTGGAAAGACTAAAGTGGAAAGACTAAAGTGGACAGACTATAGTGGAAAGACTGAAGTGGAAAGACTAAAGTGGACAGACTATAGTGGAAAGACTAAAGTGGACAGACTAAAATGGAAAGACTAAAGTGGACAGACTATAGTGGAAAGACTAAAGTGGACAGACTGAAGTGGAAAGACTATAGTGGAGAGACTGTAGTGGACAGAATAAAGTGGAGACTATAGTGGAAAGACTAAAGCGGAAATACTAAAGTGGACAGAGAATAGTGGAAAGACTAAAATGGAAAGACTAAAGTGGACAGACTATAGTGGAAAGACTATAGTGGAAAGACTGTAGTGGACAGAATAAAGTGGAGACTATAGTGGAAAGATTAAAGTGGAAAGACTAAAGTGGACAGAGAATAGTGGAAAGACTAAAGTGGAAAGAATGTAGTGGACAGAATACAGTGGAAAGACTAAAGTGGACAGACTATAGTGGAAAGACTATAGTGGAAAGACTGTAGTGGACAGAATGAAGTGGAGACTATAGTGGAAAGACTAAAGTGGACAGAGAATAGTGGAAAGACTAAAGTGGACAGACTATATTGGAAAGACTAAAGTGGTTAGACTAAAATGGAAAGACTAAAGTGAAAAGACTAAAGTGGACAGACTATAGTGGAAAGACTAAAGTTGGGAGACTCAGTGGACGGACTAAAGTGTACACACTGAAGTGGACAGAATAATGTGGAAAGACTAAAGTGGAAAGACTAAAGTGGACAGACTAAAGTGGAAAAACTAAAGTGGAAAGACTAGAGTGGACAGACTATAGTGGAAAGACTATAGTGGAAAGACTGTAGTGGACAGAATAAAGTGGAGACTATAGTGGAAAGACTAAAGTGGACAGACTATAGTGGAAAGACTATAGTGGAAAGACTGTAGTGGAAAGACTGTAGTGGACAGAATAAAAAGAGGGTACAGTGGAAAGAATAAAGTGGACAGAGAATAGTGGAAAGACTAAAGTGGTCAGACTATGGTGGAAAGACTGTAGTGGAGAGACTGTAGTGGACAGAATAAAGTGGAGACTATAGTGGAAAGACTAAAGTGGAAAGACAAAAGTGGACAGAGAATAGTGGAAAGACTAAAGTGGAAAGACTGTAGTGGACAGAATAAAGTGGACAGACTAGCGTGGAAAGACTATAGTGGACAGACTGTAGTGGGCAGAATGAAGTGGAGACTATAGTGGAAAGACTAAAGTGGACAGAGAATAGTGGAAAGACTAAAGTGGACAGACTATAGTGGAAAGACTAAAGTGGACAGACTAAAATGGAAAGACTAAAGCGGACAGACTATAGTGGAAAGACTAAAGTGGACAGACTGAAGTGGAAAGACTATAGTGGAGAGACTGTAGTGGACAGAATAAAGTGGAAACTATAGTGGAAAGACTAAAGCGGAAATACTAAAGTGGACAGAGAATAGTGGAAAGACTAAAATGGAAAGACTAAAGTGGACAGACTATAGTGGAAAGACTATAGTGGAAAGACTGTAGTGAACAGAATAAAGTGGAGACTATAGTGGAAAGATTAAAGTGGAAAGACTAAAGTGGACAGAGAATAGTGGAAAGACTAAAGTGGAAAGAATGTAGTGGACAGAATACAGTGGAAAGACTAAAGTGGACAGACTTTAGTGGAAAGACTATAGTGGAAAGACTGTAGTGGACAGAATGAAGTGGAGACTATAGTGGAAAGACTAAAGTGGACAGAGAATAGTGGAAAGACTAAAGTGGACAGACTATATTGGAAAGACTAAAGTGGACAGACTAAAATGGAAAGACTAAAGTGAAAAGACTAAAGTGGACAGACTATAGTGGAAAGACTGAAGTTGGAAGACTCAGTGGACGGACTAAAGTGTACACACTGAAGTGGACAGAATAATGTGGAAAGACTAAAGTGGAAAGACTAAAGTGGACAAACTAAAGTGGAAAAACTAAAGTGGAAAGACTAGAGTGGACAGACTATAGTGGAAAGACTATAGTGGAAAGACTGTAGTGGACAGAATAAAGTGGAGACTATAGTGGAAAGACTAAAGTGGACAGACTATAGTGGAAAGACTATAGTGGAAAGACTGTAGTGGAAAGACTGTAGTGGACAGAATAAAGTAGAGGGTACAGTGGAAAGAATAAAGTGGACAGAGAATAGTGGAAAGACTAAAGTGGTCAGACTATGGTGGAAAGACTGTAGTGGAGAGACTGTAGTGGACAGAATAAAGTGGAGACTATAGTGGAAAGACTAAAGTGGAAAGACAAAAGTGGACAGAGAATAGTGGAAAGACTAAAGTGGAAAGACTGTAGTGGACAGAATAAAGTGGAAAGACTAAAGTGGACAGACTAGCGTGGAAAGACTATAGTGGACAGACTGTAGTGGGCAGAATGAAGTGGAGACTATAGTGGAAAGACTAAAGTGGACAGAGAATAGTGGAAAGACTAAAGTGGACAGACTATAGTGGAAAGACTAAAGTGGACAGACTAAAATGGAAAGACTAAAGTGGACAGACTATAGTGGAAAGACTAAAGTGGACAGACTGAAGTGGAAAGACTATAGTGGAGAGACTGTAGTGGACAGAATAAAGTGGAGACTATAGTGGAAAGACTAAAGCGGAAATACTAAAGTGGACAGAGAATAGTGGAAAGACTAAAATGGAAAGACTAAAGTGGACAGACTATAGTGGAAAGATTATAGTGGAAAGACTGTAGTGGACAAAATAAAGTGGAGACTATAGTGGAAAGACTAAAGTGGACAGAGAATAGTGGAAAGACTAAAGTGGACAGACTATAGTGGAAAGACTATAGTGGAAAGACTGTAGTGGACAGAATAAAGTGGAGACTATAGTGGAAAGACTAAAGTGGAAAGACTAAAGTGGACAGACTATAGTGGAAAGACTGAAGTGGACAGACTAAAGTGGAAAAACTAAAGTGGAAAGACTAATGTGGACAGACTATAGTGGAAAGACTATAGTGGAAAGACTGTATTGGACAAAATAAAGTGTAGACTATAGTGGAAAGACTAAAGTGGACAGACAATAGTGGAAAGAACAAAGTGGACAGACTATCGTGGAAAGACTACAGTGGAAAGACTGTAGTGGACAGAATAAAGTGGAGACTATAGTGGAAAGACTAAAGTGGAAAGACTAAAGTGGACAGACTATAGTGGAAAGACTGAAGTGGACAGACTGAAGTGGAAAGACTATAGTGGAGAGACTGTAGTGGACAGAAGAAAGTGGAGACTATAGTGGAAAGACTAAAGCGGAAATACTAAAGTGGACAGAGAATAGTGGAAAGACTAAAATGGAAAGACTAAAGTGGACAGACTATAGTGGAAAGATTATAGTGGAAAGACTGTAGTGGACAAAATAAAGTGGAGACTATAGTGGAAAGACTAAAGTGGACAGAGAATAGTGGAAAGACTAAAGTGGACAGACTATAGTGGAAAGACTATAGTGGAAAGACTGTAGTGGACAGAATAAAGTGGAGACTATAGTGGAAAGACTAAAGTGGAAAGACTAAAGTGGAAAGACTATAGTGGGCAGACTATAGTGGAAAGACTGAAGTGGACAGACTAAAGTGGAAAAACTAAAGTGGAAAGACTAATGTGGACAGACTATAGTGGAAAGACTATAGTGGAAAGACTGTATTGGACAAAATAAAGTGTAGACTATAGTGGAAAGACTAAAGTGGACAGACAATAGTGGAAAGAATAAAGTGGACAGACTATCGTGGAAAGACTACAGTGGAAAGACTGTAGTGGACAGAATAAAGTGGAGACTATAGTGGAAAGACTAAAGTGGACAGACTATAGTGGAAAGACTGAAGTGGAAAGACTAAGTGGACAGACTAAAGTGGAAAGACTATAGTGGAAAGACTAAAGTGGACAGACTATAGTGGAAAGACTGAAGTGGACAGACTAAAGTGGAAAAACTAAAGTGGAAAGAATAAAGTGGACAGACTATAGTGGAAAGACTAAAGTGGACAGAGAATAGTGGAAAGACTAAAGTGGAAAGACTAAAATGGACAGACTAAAGTGGACAGACTAAAATGGAAAGACTAAAGTGGACAGACTATAGTGGAAAGACTAAAGTGGACAGACTGAAGTGGAAAGACTATAGTGGAGAGACTGTAGTGGACAGAATAAAGTGGAGACTATAGTGGAAAGACTAAAGCGGAAATACTAAAGTGGACAGAGAATAGTGGAAAGACTAAAATGGAAAGACTAAAGTGGACAGACTATAGTGGAAAGACTATAGTGGAAAGACTGTAGTGGACAGAATAAAGTGGAGACTATAGTGGAAAGATTAAAGTGGAAAGACTAAAGTGGACAGAGAATAGTGGAAAGACTAAAGTGGAAAGAATGTAGTGGACAGAATACAGTGGAAAGACTAAAGTGGACAGGCTATAGTGGAAAGACTATAGTGGAAAGACTGTAGTGGACAGAATGAAGTGGAGACTATAGTGGAAAGACTAAAGTGGACAGAGAATAGTGGAAAGACTAAAGTGGACAGACTATATTGGAAAGACTAAAGTGGACAGACTAAAATGGAAAGACTAAAGTGAAAAGACTAAAGTGGACAGACTATAGTGGAAAGACTGAAGTTGGAAGACTCAGTGGACGGACTAAAGTGTACACACTGAAGTGGACAGAATAATGTGGAAAGACTAAAGTGGAAAGACTAAAGTGGACAGACTAAAGTGGAAAAACTAAAGTGGAAAGACTAGAGTGGACAGACTATAGTGGAAAGACTATAGTGGAAAGACTGTAGTGGACAAAATAAAGTGGAGACTATAGTGGAAAGACTAAAGTGGACAGACTATAGTGGAAAGACTATAGTGGAAAGACTGTAGTGGAAAGACTGTAGTGGACAGAATAAAGTAGAGGGTACAGTGGAAAGAATAAAGTGGACAGAGAATAGTGGAAAGACTAAAGTGGTCAGACTATGGTGGAAAGACTGTAGTGGAGAGACTGTAGTGGACAGAATAAAGTGGAGACTATAGTGGAAAGACTAAAGTGGAAAGACAAAAGTGGACAGAGAATAGTGGAAAGACTAAAGTGGAAAGACTGTAGTGGACAGAATAAAGTGGAAAGACTAAAGTGGACAGACTAGCGTGGAAAGACTATAGTGGACAGACTGTAGTGGGCAGAATGAAGTGGAGACTATAGTGGAAAGACTAAAGTGGACAGAGAATAGTGGAAAGACTAAAGTGGACAGACTATAGTGGAAAGACTAAAGTGGACAGACTAAAATGGAAAGACTAAAGTGGACAGACTATAGTGGAAAGACTAAAGTGGACAGACTGAAGTGGAAAGACTATAGTGGAGAGACTGTAGTGGACAGAATAAAGTGGAGACTATAGTGGAAAGACTAAAGCGGAAATACTAAAGTGGACAGAGAATAGTGGAAAGACTAAAATGGAAAGACTAAAGTGGACAGACTATAGTGGAAAGACTATAGTGGAAAGACTGTAGTGGACAAAATAAAGTGGAGACTATAGTGGAAAGACTAAAGTGGACAGAGAATAGTGGAAAGACTAAAGTGGACAGACTATAGTGGAAAGACTAAAATGGAAAGACTAAAGTGGACAGACTATAGTGGAAAGACTATAGTGGAAAGACTGTAGTGGACAAAATAAAGTGGAGACTATAGTGGAAAGACTAAAGTGGACAGAGAATAGTGGAAAGACTGAAGTGGACAGACTATAGTGGAAAGACTATAGTGGAAAGACTGTAGTGGACAAAATAAAGTGGAGACTATAGTGGAAAGACTAAAGTGGACAGAGAATAGTGGAAAGACTAAAGTGGACAGACTATAGTGGAAAGACTATAGTGGAAAGACTGTAGTGGACAGAATGAAGTGGAGACTATAGTGGAAAGACTAAAGTGGACAGAGAATAGTGGAAAGACTAAAGTGGACAGACTATATTGGAAAGAATAAAGTGGACAGACTATAGTGGAAAGACTACAGTGGAAAGACTGTAGTGGACAGAATAAAGTGGAGACTATAGTGGAAAGACTAAAGTGGAAAGACTAAAGTGGACAGACTATAGTGGAAAGACTGAAGTGGAAAGACTAAGTGGACAGACTAAAGTGGAAAGACGATAGTGGACAGACTAAAATGGAAAGACTAAAGTGGACAGACTATAGTGGAAAGACTATAGTGGAAAGACTGTATTGGACAAAATAAAGTGTAGACTATAGTGGAAAGACTAAAGTGGACAGACAATAGTGGAAAGAATAAAGTGGACAGACTATAGTGGAAAGACTACAGTGGAAAGACTGTAGTGGACAGAATAAAGTGGAGACTATAGTGGAAAGACTAAAGTGGAAAGACTAAAGTGGACAGACTATAGTGGAAAGACTGAAGTGGAAAGACTAAAGTGGACAGACTATAGTGGAAAGACTAAAGTGGACAGACTAAAATGGAAAGACTAAAGTGGACAGACTATAGTGGAAAGACTAAAGTGGACAGACTGAAGTGGAAAGACTATAGTGGAGAGACTGTAGTGGACAGAATAAAGTGGAGACTAAAGTGGAAAGACTAAAGTGGACAGAGAATAGTGGAAAGACTAAAGTGGACAGACTATATTGGAAAGACTAAAGTGGACAGACTAAAATGGAAAGACTAAAGTGAAAAGACTAAAGTGGACAGACTATAGTGGAAAGACTAAAGTGGACAGACTATAGTGGAAAGACTAAAGTGGACAGACTGAAGTGGAAAGACTATAGTGGAGAGACTGTAGTGGACAGAATAAAGTGGAGACTATAGTGGAAAGACTAAAGCGGAAATACTAAAGTGGACAGAGAATAGTGGAAAGACTAAAATGAAAAGACTAAAGTGGACAGACTATAGTGGAAAGACTATAGTGGAAAGACTGTAGTGGACAGAATAAAGTGGAGACTATAGTGGAAAGATTAAAGTGGAAAGACTAAAGTGGACAGAGAATAGTGGAAAGACTAAAGTGGAAAGAATGTCGTGGACAGAATACAGTGGAAAGACTAAAGTGGACAGACTATAGTGGAAAGACTATAGTGGAAAGACTAAAGTGGACAGACTATAGTGGAAAGACTGAAGTGGACAGACTAAAGTGGAAAAACTAAAGTGGAAAGACTATTGTGGACAGACTATAGTGGAAAGACTATAGTGGAAAGACTGTAGTGGACAGAATGAAGTGGAGACTATAGTGGAAAGACTAAAGTGGACAGAGAATAGTGGAAAGACTAAAGTGGACAGACTATATTGGAAAGAATAAAGTGGACAGACTATAGTGGAAAGACTACAGTGGAAAGACTGTAGTGGACAGAATAAAGTGGAGACTATAGTGGAAAGACTAAAGTGGAAAGACTAAAGTGGACAGACTATAGTGGAAAGACTGAAGTGGAAAGACTAAGTGGACAGACTAAAGTGGAAAGACTATAGTGGACAGACTAAAATGGAAAGACTAAAGTGGACAGACTATAGTGGAAAGACTATAGTGGAAAGACTGTATTGGACAAAATAAAGTGTAGACTATAGTGGAAAGACTAAAGTGGACAGACAATAGTGGAAAGAATAAAGTGGACAGACTATAGTGGAAAGACTACAGTGGAAGGACTGTAGTGGACAGAATAAAGTGGAGACTATAGTGGAAAGACTAAAGTGGAAAGACTAAAGTGGACAGACTATAGTGGAAAGACTGAAGTGGAAAGACTAAAGTGGACAGACTATAGTGGAAAGACTAAAGTGGACAGACTAAAATGGAAAGACTAAAGTGGACAGACTATAGTGGAAAGACTAAAGTGGACAGACTGAAGTGGAAAGACTATAGTGGAGAGACTGTAGTGGACAGAATAAAGTGGAGACTAAAGTGGAAAGACTAAAGTGGACAGAGAATAGTGGAAAGACTAAAGTGGACAGAATATATTGGAAAGACTAAAGTGGACAGACTAAAATGGAAAGACTAAAGTGAAAAGACTAAAGTGGACAGACTATAGTGGAAAGACTAAAGTGGACAGACTATAGTGGAAAGACTAAAGTGGACAGACTGAAGTGGAAAGACTATAGTGGAGAGACTGTAGTGGACAGAATAAAGTGGAGACTATAGTGGAAAGACTAAAGCGGAAATACTAAAGTGGACAGAGAATAGTGGAAAGACTAAAATGGAAAGACTAAAGTGGACAGACTATAGTGGAAAGACTATAGTGGAAAGACTGTAGTGGACAGAATAAAGTGGAGACTATAGTGGAAAGATTAAAGTGGAAAGACTAAAGTGGACAGAGAATAGTGGAAAGACTAAAGTGGAAAGAATGTCGTGGACAGAATACAGTGGAAAGACTAAAGTGGACAGACTATAGTGGAAAGACTATAGTGGAAAGACTGTAGTGGACAGAATGAAGTGGAGACTATAGTGGAAAGACTAAAGTGGACAGAGAATAGTGGAAAGACTAAAGTGGACAGACTATATTGGAAAGACTAAAGTGGACAGACTAAAATGGAAAGACTAAAGTGAAAAGACTAAAGTGGACAGACTATAGTGGAAAGACTGAAGTTGGAAGACTCAGTGGACGGACTAAAGTGTACACACTGAAGTGGACAGAATAATGTGGAAAGACTAAAGTGGAAAGACTAAAGTGGACAGACTAAAGTGGAAAAACTAAAGTGGAAAGACTAGAGTGGACAGACTATAGTGGAAAGACTATAGTGGAAAGACTGTATTGGACAAAATAAAGTGTAGACTATAGTGGAAAGACTAAAGTGGACAGACAATAGTGGAAAGAATAAAGTGGACAGACTATAGTGGAAAGACTACAGTGGAAAGACTGTAGTGGACAGAATAAAGTGGAGACTATAGTGGAAAGACTAAAGTGGAAAGACTAAAGTGGACAGACTATAGTGGAAAGACTGAAGTGGAAAGACTAAGTGGACAGACTAAAGTGGAAAGACTATAGTGGACAGACTAAAATGGAAAGACTAAAGTGGACAGACTATAGTGGAAAGACTATAGTGGAAAGACTGTATTGGACAAAATAAAGTGTAGACTATAGTGGAAAGACTAAAGTGGACAGACAATAGTGGAAAGAATAAAGTGGACAGACTATAGTGGAAAGACTACAGTGGAAAGACTGTAGTGGACAGAATAAAGTGGAGACTATAGTGGAAAGACTAAAGTGGAAAGACTAAAGTGGACAGACTATAGTGGAAAGACTGAAGTGGAAAGACTAAAGTGGACAGACTATAGTGGAAAGACTAAAGTGGACAGACTAAAATGGAAAGACTAAAGTGGACAGACTATAGTGGAAAGACTAAAGTGGACAGACTGAAGTGGAAAGACTATAGTGGAGAGACTGTAGTGGACAGAATAAAGTGGAGACTAAAGTGGAAAGACTAAAGCGGAAATACTAAAGTGGACAGAGAATAGTGGAAAGACTAAAATGGAAAGACTAAAGTGGACAGACTATAGTGGAAAGACTATAGTGGAAAGACTGTAGTGGACAGAATAAAGTGGAGACTATAGTGGAGAGATTAAAGTGGAAAGACTAAAGTGGACAGATAATAGTGGAAAGACTAAAGTGGAAAGAATGTAGTGGACAGAATACAGTGGAAAGACTAAGACTAAAATGGACAGACTATAGTGGAAAGACTATAGTGGAAAGACTGTAGTGGACAGAATAAAGTGGAGACTATAGTGGAAAGACTAAAGTGGACAGACTATAGTGGAAAGACTAAAGTGGACAGACTGAAGTGGAAAGACTATAGTGGAGAGACTGTAGTGGACAGAATAAAGTGGAGACTATAGTGGAAAGACTAAAGCGGAAATACTAAAGTGGACAGAGAATAGTTGAAAGACTAAAATGGAAAGACTAAAGTGGACAGACTATAGTGGAAAGACTATAGTGGAAAGACTGTAGTGGACAAAATAAAGTGGAGACTATAGTGGAAAGACTAAAGTGGACAGAGAATAGTGGAAAGACTAAAGTGGACTGACTATAGTGGAAAGACTATAGTGGAAAGACTGTAGTGGACAGAATAAAGTGGAGACTATAGTGGAAAGACTAAAGTGGAAAGACTAAAGTGGACAGAGAATAGTGGAAAGACTAAAGTGGAAAGACTGTAGTGGACAGAATAAAGTGGAAAGACTAAAGTGGACAGACTAGCGTGGAAAGACTATAGTGGACAGACTGTAGTGGGCAGAATGAAGTGGAGACTATAGTGGAAAGACTAAAGTGGACAGAGAATAGTGGAAAGACTAAAGTGGACAGACTATAGTGGAAAGACTAAAGTGGACAGACTAAAATGGAAAGACTAAAGTGGACAGACTATAGTGGAAAGACTAAAGTGGACAGACTGAAGTGGAAAGACTATAGTGGAGAGACTGTAGTGGACAGAATAAAGTGGAGACTATAGTGGAAAGACTAAAGTGGAAAGACAAAAGTGGACAGAGAATAGTGGAAAGACTAAAGTGGAAAGACTGTAGTGGACAGAATAAAGTGGAAAGACTAAAGTGGACAGACTAGCGTGGAAAGACTATAGTGGACAGACTGTAGTGGGCAGAATGAAGTGGAGACTATAGTGGAAAGACTAAAGTGGACAGACTAAAATGGAAAGACTAAAGTGGACAGACTATAGTGGAAAGACTAAAGTGGACAGACTGAAGTGGAAAGACTATAGTGGAGAGACTGTAGTGGACAGAATAAAGTGGAGACTATAGTGGAAAGACTAAAGCGGAAATACTAAAGTGGACAGAGAATAGTGGAAAGACTAAAATGGAAAGACTAAAGTGGACAGACTATAGTGGAAAGACTATAGTGGAAAGACTGTAGTGGACAAAATAAAGTGGAGACTATAGTGGAAAGACTAAAGTGGACAGAGAATAGTGGAAAGACTAAAGTGGACTGACTATAGTGGAAAGACTATAGTGGAAAGACTGTAGTGGACAGAATAAAGTGGAGACTATAGTGGAAAGACTAAAGTGGAAAGACTAAAGTGGACAGACTATAGTGGAAAGACTGAAGTGGACAGACTAAAGTGGAAAAACTAAAGTGGAAAGACTAATGTGGACAGACTATAGTGGAAAGACTATAGTGGAAAGACTGTATTGGACAAAATAAAGTGTAGACTATAGTGGAAAGACTAAAGTGGACAGACAATAGTGGAAAGAATAAAGTGGACAGACTATAGTGGAAAGACTACAGTGGAAAGACTGTAGTGGAAAGAATAAAGTGGAGACTATAGTGGAAAGACTAAAGTGGAAAGACTAAAGTGGACAGACTATAGTGGAAAGACTGAAGTGGAAAGACTAAGTGGACAGACTAAAGTGGAAAGACTATAGTTGACAGACTAAAATGGAAAGACTAAAGTGGACAGACTATAGTGGAAAGACTATAGTGAAAAGACTGTATTGGACAAAATAAAGTGTAGACTATAGTGGAAAGACTAAAGTGGACAGACAATAGTGGAAAGAATAAAGTGGACAGACTATAGTGGAAAGACTACAGTGGAAAGACTGTAGTGGACAGAATAAAGTGGAGACTAAAGTGGAAAGACTAAAGTGGAAAGACTAAAGTGGACAGACTATAGTGGAAAGACTGAAGTGGAAAGACTAAAGTGGACAGACTATAGTGGAAAGACTAAAGTGGACAGACTAAAATGGAAAGACTAAAGTGGACAGACTATAGGGGAAAGACTAAAGTGGACAGACTGAAGTGGAAAGACTATAGTGGAGAGACTGTAGTGGACAGAATAAAGTGGAGACTATAGTGGAAAGACTAAAGCGGAAATACTAAAGTGGACAGAGAATAGTGGAAAGACTAAAATGGAAAGACTAAAGTGGACAGACTATAGTGGAAAGACTATAGTGGAAAAACTGTAGTGGACAGAATAAAGTGGAGACTATAGTCGAAAGATTAAAGTGGAAAGACTAAAGTGGACAGAGAATAGTGGAAAGACTAAAGTGGAAAGAATGTAGTGGACAGAATACAGTGGAAAGACTAAAGTGGACAGAGAATAGTGGAAAGACTAAAGTGGAAAGACTGTAGTGGACAGAATAAAGTGGAAAGACTAAAGTGGACAGACTAGCGTGGAAAGACTATAGTGGACAGACTGTAGTGGGCAGAATGAAGTGGAGACTATAGTGGAAAGACTAAAGTGGACAGAGAATAGTGGAAAGACTAAAGTGGACAGACTATAGTGGAAAGACTAAAGTGGACAGACTAAAATGGAAAGACTAAAGTGGACAGACTATAGTGGAAAGACTAAAGTGGACAGACTGAAGTGGAAAGACTATAGTGGAGAGACTGTAGTGGACAGAATAAAGTGGAGACTATAGTGGAAAGACTAAAGCGGAAAGACTAAAGTGGACAGAGAATAGTGGAAAGACTAAAATGGAAAGACTAAAGTGGACAGACTATAGTGGAAAGACTATAGTGGAAAGACTGTAGTGGACAAAATAAAGTGGAGACTATAGTGGAAAGACTAAAGTGGACAGAGAATAGTGGAAAGACTAAAGTGGACAGACTATAGTGGAAAGACTATAGTGGAAAGACTAAAGTGGACAGACTATAGTGGAAAGACTGAAGTGGACAGACTAAAGTGGAAAAACTAAAAAGGAAAGACTAATGTGGACAGACTATAGTGGAAAGACTATAGTGGAAAGACTGTAGTGGACAGAATGAAGTGGAGACTATAGTGGAAAGACTAAAGTGGACAGAGAATAGTGGAAAGACTAAAGTGGACAGACTATATTGGAAAGAATAAAGTGGACAGACTATAGTGGAAAGACTACAGTGGAAAGACTGTAGTGGACAGAATAAAGTGGAGACTATAGTGGAAAGACTAAAGTGGAAAGACTAAAGTGGACAGACTATAGTGGAAAGACTGAAGTGGAAAGACTAAGTGGACAGACTAAAGTGGAAAGACTATAGTGGACAGACTAAAATGGAAAGACTAAAGTGGACAGACTATAGTGGAAAGACTATAGTGGAAAGACTGTATTGGACAAAATAAAGTGTAGACTATAGTGGAAAGACTAAAGTGGACAGACAATAGTGGAAAGAATAAAGTGGACAGACTATAGTGGAAAGACTACAGTGGAAAGACTGTAGTGGACAGAATAAAGTGGAGACTATAGTGGAAAGACTAAAGTGGAAAGACTAAAGTGGACAGACTATAGTGGAAAGACTGAAGTGGAAAGACTAAAGTGGACAGACTATAGTGGAAAGACTAAAGTGGACAGACTAAAATGGAAAGACTAAAGTGGACAGACTATAGTGGAAAGACTAAAGTGGACAGACTGAAGTGGAAAGACTATAGTGGAGAGACTGTAGTGGACAGAATAAAGTGGAGACTAAAGTGGAAAGACTAAAGTGGACAGAGAATAGTGGAAAGACTAAAGTGGACAGACTATATTGGAAAGACTAAAGTGGACAGACTAAAATGGAAAGACTAAAGTGAAAAGACTAAAGTGGACAGACTATAGTGGAAAGACTAAAGTGGACAGACTATAGTGGAAAGACTAAAGTGGACAGACTGAAGTGGAAAGACTATAGTGGAGAGACTGTAGTGGACAGAATAAAGTGGAGACTATAGTGGAAAGACTAAAGCGGAAATACTAAAGTGGACAGAGAATAGTGGAAAGACTAAAATGGAAAGACTAAAGTGGACAGACTATAGTGGAAAGACTATAGTGGAAAGACTGTAGTGGACAGAATAAAGTGGAGACTATAGTGGAAAGATTAAAGTGGAAAGACTAAAGTGGACAGAGAATAGTGGAAAGACTAAAGTGGAAAGAATGTCGTGGACAGAATACAGTGGAAAGACTAAAGTGGACAGACTATAGTGGAAAGACTATAGTGGAAAGACTGTAGTGGACAGAATGAAGTGGAGACTATAGTGGAAAGACTAAAGTGGACAGAGAATAGTGGAAAGACTAAAGTGGACAGACTATATTGGAAAGACTAAAGTGGACAGACTAAAATGGAAAGACTAAAGTGAAAAGACTAAAGTGGACAGACTATAGTGGAAAGACTGAAGTTGGAAGACTCAGTGGACGGACTAAAGTGTACACACTGAAGTGGACAGAATAATGTGGAAAGACTAAAGTGGAAAGACTAAAGTGGACAGACTAAAGTGGAAAAACTAAAGTGGAAAGACTAGAGTGGACAGACTATAGTGGAAAGACTATAGTGGAAAGACTGTATTGGACAAAATAAAGTGTAGACTATAGTGGAAAGACTAAAGTGGACAGACAATAGTGGAAAGAATAAAGTGGACAGACTATAGTGGAAAGACTACAGTGGAAAGACTGTAGTGGACAGAATAAAGTGGAGACTATAGTGGAAACACTAAAGTGGAAAGACTAAAGTGGACAGACTATAGTGGAAAGATTGAAGTGGAAAGACTAAGTGGACAGACTAAAGTGGAAAGACTATAGTGGACAGACTAAAATGGAAAGACTAAAGTGGACAGACTATAGTGGAAAGACTATAGTGGAAAGACTGTATTGGACAAAATAAAGTGTAGACTATAGTGGAAAGACTAAAGTGGACAGACAATAGTGGAAAGAATAAAGTGGACAGACTATAGTGGAAAGACTACAGTGGAAAGACTGTAGTGGACAGAATAAAGTGGAGACTATAGTGGAAAGACTAAAGTGGAAAGACTAAAGTGGACAGACTATAGTGGAAAGACTGAAGTGGAAAGACTAAAGTGGACAGACTATAGTGGAAAGACTAAAGTGGACAGACTAAAATGGAAAGACTAAAGTGAACAGACTATAGTGGAAAGACTAAAGTGGACAGACTGAAGTGGAAAGACTATAGTGGAGAGACTGTAGTGGACAGAATAAAGTGGAGACTAAAGTGGAAAGACTAAAGCGGAAATACTAAAGTGGACAGAGAATAGTGGAA
This sequence comes from Branchinecta sandiegonensis, assembly GCA_030848855.1. Classification (NCBI taxonomy): domain Eukaryota; kingdom Metazoa; phylum Arthropoda; class Branchiopoda; order Anostraca; family Branchinectidae; genus Branchinecta; species Branchinecta sandiegonensis. The sequence continues at coordinate 156,651 of JAUPMV010000014.1, read as the reverse complement.
AGACTAAAATGGAAAGACTAAAGTGGACAGACTATAGTGGAAAGACTATAGTGGAAAGACTGTAGTGGACAGAATAAAGTGGAGACTATAGTGGAGAGATTAAAGTGGAAAGACTAAAGTGGACAGAGAATAGTGGAAAGACTAAAGTGGAAAGAATGTAGTGGACAGAATACAGTGGAAAGACTAAGACTAAAATGGACAGACTATAGTGGAAAGACTATAGTGGAAAGACTGTAGTGGACAGAATGAAGTGGAGACTATAGTGGAAAGACTAAAGTGGACAGAGAATAGTGGAAAGACTAAAGTGGACAGACTATATTGGAAAGACTAAAGTGGACAGACTAAAATGGAAAGACTAAAGTGAAAAGACTAAAGTGGACAGACTATAGTGGAAAGACTGAAGTTGGAAGACTCAGTGGACGGACTAAAGTGTACACACTGAAGTGGACAGAATAATGTGGAAAGACTAAAGTGGAAAGACTAAAGTGGACAGACTAAAGTGGAAAAACTAAAGTGGAAAGACTAGAGTGGACAGACTATAGTGGAAAGACTGTAGTGGACAGAATAAAGTGGAGACTATAGTGGAAAGATTAAAGTGGAAAGACTAAAGTGGACAGAGAATAGTGGAAAGACTAAAGTGGAAAGAATGTAGTGGACAGAATACAGTGGAAAGACTAAAGTGGACAGAGAATAGTGGAAAGACTAAAGTGGAAAGACTGTAGTGGACAGAATAAAGTGGAAAGACTAAAGTGGACAGACTAGCGTGGAAAGACTAAAGTGGACAGACTAAAATGGAAAGACTAAAGTGGACAGACTATAGTGGAAAGACTAAAGTGGACAGACTGAAGTGGAAAGACTATAGTGGAGAGACTGTAGTGGACAGAATAAAGTGGAGACTATAGTGGAAAGACTAAAGTGGACAGAGAATAGTGGAAAGACTAAAGTGGACAGACTATAGTGGAAAGACTAAAGTGGACAGACTAAAATGGAAAGACTAAAGTGGACAGACTATAGTGGAAAGACTAAAGTGGACAGACTGAAGTGGAAAGTGGAGAGACTGTAGTGGACAGAATAAAGTGGAGACTATAGTGGAAAGACTAAAGCGGAAATACTAAAGTGGACAGAGAATAGTGGAAAGACTAAAATGGAAAGACTAAAGTGGACAGACTATAGTGGAAAGACTATAGTGGAAAGACTGTAGTGGACAAAATAAAGTGGAGACTATAGTGGAAAGACTAATGTGGACAGAGAATAGTGGAAAGACTAAAGTGGACAGACTATAGTGGAAAGACTATAGTGGAAAGCCTAAAGTGGACAGACTATAGTGGAAAGACTGAAGTGGACAGACTAAAGTGGAAAAACTAAAGTGGAAAGACTAATGTGGACAGACTATAGTGGAAAGACTATAGTGGAAAGACTGTAGTGGACAGAATGAAGTGGAGACTATAGTGGAAAGACTAAAGTGGACAGAGAATAGTGGAAAGACTAAAGTGGACAGACTATATTGGAAAGAATAAAGTGGACAGACTATAGTGGAAAGACTACAGTGGAAAGACTGTAGTGGACAGAATAAAGTGGAGACTATAGTGGAAAGACTAAAGTGGAAAGACTAAAGTGGACAGACTATAGTGGAAAGACTGAAGTGGAAAGACTAAGTGGACAGACTAAAGTGGAAAGACTATAGTGGACAGACTAAAATGGAAAGACTAAAGTGGACAGACTATAGTGGAAAGACTATAGTGGAAAGACTGTATTGGACAAAATAAAGTGTAGACTATAGTGGAAAGACTAAAGTGGACAGACAATAGTGGAAAGAATAAAGTGGACAGACTATAGTGGAAAGACTACAGTGGAAAGACTGTAGTGGACAGAATAAAGTGGAGACTATAGTGGAAAGACTAAAGTGGAAAGACTAAAGTGGACAGACTATAGTGGAAAGACTGAAGTGGAAAGACTAAAGTGGACAGACTATAGTGGAAAGACTAAAGTGGACAGACTAAAATGGAAAGACTAAAGTGGACAGACTATAGTGGAAAGACTAAAGTGGACAGACTGAAGTGGAAAGACTATAGTGGAGAGACTGTAGTGGACAGAATAAAGTGGAGACTAAAGTGGAAAGACTAAAGTGGACAGAGAATAGTGGAAAGACTAAAGTGGACAGACTATATTGGAAAGACTAAAGTGGACAGACTAAAATGGAAAGACTAAAGTGAAAAGACTAAAGTGGACAGACTATAGTGGAAAGACTAAAGTGGACAGACTATAGTGGAAAGACTAAAGTGGACAGACTGAAGTGGAAAGACTATAGTGGAGAGACTGTAGTGGACAGAATAAAGTGGAGACTATAGTGGAAAGACTAAAGCGGAAATACTAAAGTGGACAGAGAATAGTGGAAAGACTAAAATGGAAAGACTAAAGTGGACAGACTATAGTGGAAAGACTATAGTGGAAAGACTGTAGTGGACAGAATAAAATGGAGACTATAGTGGAAAGATTAAAGTGGAAAGACTAAAGTGGACAGAGAATAGTGGAAAGACTAAAGTGGAAAGAATGTCGTGGACAGAATACAGTGGAAAGACTAAAGTGGACAGACTATAGTGGAAAGACTATAGTGGAAAGACTGTAGTGGACAGAATGAAGTGGAGACTATAGTGGAAAGACTAAAGTGGACGGAGAATAGTGGAAAGACTAAAGTGGACAGACTATATTGGAAAGACTAAAGTGGACAGACTAAAATGGAAAGACTAAAGTGAAAAGACTAAAGTGGACAGACTATAGTGGAAAGACTGAAGTTGGAAGACTCAGTGGACGGACTAAAGTGTACACACTGAAGTGGACAGAATAATGTGGAAAGACTAAAGTGGAAAGACTAAAGTGGACAGACTAAAGTGGAAAAACTAAAGTGGAAAGACTAGAGTGGACAGACTATAGTGGAAAGACTATAGTGGAAAGACTGTATTGGACAAAATAAAGTGTAGACTATAGTGGAAAGACTAAAGTGGACAGACAATAGTGGAAAGAATAAAGTGGACAGACTATAGTGGAAAGACTACAGTGGAAAGACTGTAGTGGACAGAATAAAGTGGAGACTATAGTGGAAACACTAAAGTGGAAAGACTAAAGTGGACAGACTATAGTGGAAAGACTGAAGTGGAAAGACTAAGTGGACAGACTAAAGTGGAAAGACTATAGTGGACAGACTAAAATGGAAAGACTAAAGTGGACAGACTATAGTGGAAAGACTATAGTGGAAAGACTGTATTGGACAAAATAAAGTGTAGACTATAGTGGAAAGACTAAAGTGGACAGACAATAGTGGAAAGAATAAAGTGGACAGACTATAGTGGAAAGACTACAGTGGAAAGACTGTAGTGGACAGAATAAAGTGGAGACTATAGTGGAAAGACTAAAGTGGAAAGACTAAAGTGGACAGACTATAGTGGAAAGACTGAAGTGGAAAGACTAAAGTGGACAGACTATAGTGGAAAGGCTAAAGTGGACAGACTAAAATGGAAAGACTAAAGTGGACAGACTATAGTGGAAAGACTAAAGTGGACAGACTGAAGTGGAAAGACTATAGTGGAGAGACTGTAGTGGACAGAATAAAGTGGAGACTAAAGTGGAAAGACTAAAGCGGAAATACTAAAGTGGACAGAGAATAGTGGAAAGACTAAAATGGAAAGACTAAAGTGGACAGACTATAGTGGAAAGACTATAGTGGAAAGACTGTAGTGGACAGAATAAAGTGGAGACTATAGTGGAGAGATTAAAGTGGAAAGACTAAAGTGGACAGAGAATAGTGGAAAGACTAAAGTGGAAAGAATGTAGTGGACAGAATACAGTGGAAAGACTAAGACTAAAATGGACAGACTATAGTGGAAAGACTATAGTGGAAAGACTGTAGTGGACAGAATGAAGTGGAGACTATAGTGGAAAGACTAAAGTGGACAGAGAATAGTGGAAAGACTAAAGTGGACAGACTATATTGGAAAGACTAAAGTGGACAGACTAAAATGGAAAGACTAAAGTGAAAAGACTAAAGTGGACAGACTATAGTGGAAAGACTGAAGTTGGAAGACTCAGTGGACGGACTAAAGTGTACACACTGAAGTGGACAGAATAATGTGGAAAGACTAAAGTGGAAATACTAAAGTGGACAGACTAAAGTGGAAAAACTAAAGTGGAAAGACTAGAGTGGACAGACTATAGTGGAAAGACTGTAGTGGACAGAATAAAGTGGAGACTATAGTGGAAAGACTAAAGTGGACAGACTATAGTGGAAAGACTATAGTGGAAAGACTGTAGTGGAAAGACTGTAGTGGACAGAATAAAAAGAGGGTACAGTGGAAAGAATAAAGTGGACAGAGAATAGTGGAAAGACTAAAGTGGTCAGACTATGGTGGAAAGACTGTAGTGGAGAGACTGTAGTGGACAGAATAAAGTGGAGACTATAGTGGAAAGACTAAAGTGGAAAGACAAAAGTGGACAGAGAATAGTGGAAAGACTAAAGTGGAAAGACTGTAGTGGACAGAATAAAGTGGAAAGACTAAAGTGGACAGACTAGCGTGGAAAGACTATAGTGGACAGACTGTAGTGGGCAGAATGAAGTGGAGACTATAGTGGAAAGACTAAAGTGGACAGAGAATAGTGGAAAGACTAAAGTGGACAGACTATAGTGGAAAGACTAAAGTGGACAGACTAAAATGGAAAGACTAAAGCGGACAGACTATAGTGGAAAGACTAAAGTGGACAGACTGAAGTGGAAAGACTATAGTGGAGAGACTGTAGTGGACAGAATAAAGTGGAGACTATAGTGGAAAGACTAAAGCGGAAATACTAAAGTGGACAGAGAATAGTGGAAAGACTAAAATGGAAAGACTATAGTGGACAGACTAAAATGGAAAGACTAAAGTGGACAGACTATAGTGGAAAGACTATAGTGGAAAGACTGTATTGGACAAAATAAAGTGTAGACTATAGTGGAAAGACTAAAGTGGACAGACAATAGTGGAAAGAATAAAGTGGACAGACTATAGTGGAAAGACTGCAGTGGAAAGACTGTAGTGGACAGAATAAAGTGGAGACTATAGTGGAAAGACTAAAGTGGAAAGACTAATTTGGACAGACTATAGTGGAAAGACTGAAGTGGAAAGACTAAAGTGGACAGACTATAGTGGAAAGACTAAAGTGGACAGACTAAAATGGAAAGACTAAAGTGGACAGACTATAGTGGAAAGACTAAAGTGGACAGACTGAAGTGGAAAGACTATAGTGGAGAGACTGTAGTGGACAGAATAAAGTGGAGACTAAAGTGGAAAGACTAAAGCGGAAATACTAAAGTGGACAGAGAATAGTGGAAAGACTAAAATGGAAAGACTAAAGTGGACAGACTATAGTGGAAAGACTATAGTGGAAAGACTGTAGTGGACAGAATAAAGTGGAGACTATAGTGGAGAGATTAAAGTGGAAAGACTAAAGTGGACAGAGAATAGTGGAAAGACTAAAGTGGAAAGAATGTAGTGGACAGAATACAGTGGAAAGACTAAGACTAAAATGGACAGACTATAGTGGAAAGACTATAGTGGAAAGACTGTAGTGGACAGAATGAAGTGGAGACTATAGTGGAAAGACTAAAGTGGACAGAGAATAGTGGAAAGACTAAAGTGGACAGACTATATTGGAAAGACTAAAGTGGACAGACTAAAATGGAAAGACTAAAGTGAAAAGACTAAAGTGGACAGACTATAGTGGAAAGACTGAAGTTGGAAGACTCAGTGGACGGACTAAAGTGTACACACTGAAGTGGACAGAATAATGTGGAAAGACTAAAGTGGAAAGACTAAAGTGGACAGACTAAAGTGGAAAAACTAAAGTGGAAAGACTAGAGTGGACAGACTATAGTGGAAAGACTGTAGTGGACAGAATAAAGTGGAGACTATAGTGGAAAGACTAAAGTGGACAGACTATAGTGGAAAGACTATAGTGGAAAGACTGTAGTGGAAAGACTGTAGTGGACAGAATAAAAAGAGGGTACAGTGGAAAGAATAAAGTGGACAGAGAATAGTGGAAAGACTAAAGTGGTCAGACTATGGTGGAAAGACTGTAGTGGAGAGACTGTAGTGGACAGAATAAAGTGGAGACTATAGTGGAAAGACTAAAGTGGGAAGACAAAAGTGGACAGAGAATAGTGGAAAGACTAAAGTGGAAAGACTGTAGTGGACAGAATAAAGTGGAAAGACTAAAGTGGACAGACTAGCGTGGAAAGACTATAGTGGACAGACTGTAGTGGGCAGAATGAAGTGGAGACTATAGTGGAAAGACTAAAGTGGACAGAGAATAGTGGAAAGACTAAAGTGGACAGACTATAGTGGAAAGACTAAAGTGGACAGACTAAAATGGAAAGACTAAAGCGGACAGACTATAGTGGAAAGACTAAAGTGGACAGACTGAAGTGGAAAGACTATAGTGGAGAGACTGTAGTGGACAGAATAAAGTGGAGACTATAGTGGAAAGACTAAAGCGGAAATACTAAAGTGGACAGAGAATAGTGGAAAGACTAAAATGGAAAGACTAAAGTGGACAGACTATAGTGGAAAGACTATAGTGGAAAGACTGTAGTGGACAGAATAAAGTGGAGACTATAGTGGAAAGATTAAAGTGGAAAGACTAAAGTGGACAGAGAATAGTGGAAAGACTGAAGTGGAAAGAATGTAGTGGACAGAATACAGTGGAAAGACTAAAGTGGACAGACTATAGTGGAAAGACTATAGTGGAAAGACTGTAGTGGACAGAATGAAGTGGAGACTATAGTGGAAAGACTAAAGTGGACAGAGAATAGTGGAAAGACTAAAGTGGACAGACTATAGTGGAAAGACTGAAGTTGGAAGACTCAGTGGACGGACTAAAGTGTACACACTGAAGTGGACAGAATAATGTGGAAAGACTAAAGTGGAAAGACTAAAGTGGACAGACTAAAGTGGAAAAACTAAAGTGGAAAGACTAGAGTGGACAGACTATAGTGGAAAGACTATAGTGGAAAGACTGTAGTGGACAGAATAAAGTGGAGACTATAGCGGAAAGACTAAAGTGGAAAGACAAAAGTGGACAGAGAATAGTGGAAAGACTAAAGTGGAAAGACTGTAGTGGACAGAATAAAGTGGAAAGACTAAAGTGGACAGACTAGCGTGGAAAGACTATAGTGGACAGACTGTAGTGGGCAGAATGAAGTGGAGACTATAGTGGAAAGACTAAAGTGGACAGAGAATAGTGGAAAGACTAAAGTGGACAGACTATAGTGGAAAGACTGTAGTGGAAAGACTGTAGTGGACAGAATAAAGTAGAGGGTACAGTGGAAAGAATAAAGTGGACAGAGAATAGTGGAAAGACTAAAGTGGTCAGACTATGGTGGAAAGACTGTAGTGGAGAGACTGTAGTGGACAGAATAAAGTGGAGACTATAATGGAAAGACTAAAGCGGAAAGACAAAAGTGGACAGAGAATAGTGGAAAGACTAAAGTGGAAAGACTGTAGTGGACAGAATAAAGTGGAAAGACTAAAGTGGACAGACTAGCGTGGAAAGACTATAGTGGACAGACTGTAGTGGGCAGAATGAAGTGGAGACTATAGTGGAAAGACTAAAGTGGACAGAGAATAGTGGAAAGACTAAAGTGGACAGACTATAGTTGAAAGACTAAAGTGGACAGACTAAAATGGAAAGACTAAAGTGGACAGACTATAGTGGAAAGACTAAAGTGGACAGACTGAAGTGGAAAGACTATAGTGGAGAGACTGTAGTGGACAGAATAAAGTGGAGACTATAGTGGAAAGACTAAAGCGGAAATACTAAAGTGGACAGAGAATAGTGGAAAGACTAAAATGGAAAGACTAAAGTGGACGGACTATAGTGGAAAGACTATAGTGGAAAGACTGTAGTGGACAAAATAAAGTGGAGACTATAGTGGAAAGACTAAAGTGGACAGAGAATAGTGGAAAGACTAAAGTGGACAGACTATAGTGGAAAGACTATAGTGGAAAGACTGTAGTGGACAGAATAAAGTGGAGACTATAGTGGAAAGACTAAAGTGGAAAGACTAAAGTGGACAGACTATAGTGGAAAGAATGAAGTGGACAGACTAAAGTGGAAAAACTAAAGTGGAAAGACTAATGTGGACAGACTATAGTGGAAAGACTATAGTGGAAAGACTGTATTGGACAAAATAAAGTGTAGACTATAGTGGAAAGACTAAAGTGGACAGACAATAGTGGAAAGAATAAAGTGGACAGACTATAGTGGAAAGACTACAGTGGAAAGACTGTAGTGGACAGAATAAAGTGGAGACTATACTGGAAAGACTAAAGTGGAAAGACTAAAGTGGACAGACTATAGTGGAAAGACTGAAGTGGAAAGACTAAGTGGACAGACTAAAGTGGAAAGACTATAGTGGAAAGACTAAAGTGGACAGACTATAGTGGAAAGACTGAAGTGGACAGACTAAAGTGGAAAAACTAAAGTGGAAAGAATAAAGTGGAAAGACTAAAGTGGACAGAGAATAGTGGAAAGACTAAAGTGGAAAGACTAAAATGGACAGACTATAGTGGAAAGACTATAGTGGAAAGACTGTAGTGGACAGAAGAAAGTGGAGACTATAGTGGAAAGACTAAAGTGGACAGAGAATAGTGGAAAGACTAAAGTGGACAGACTATAGTGGAAAGACTATAGTGGAAAGACTGTAGTGGACAGAATAAAGTGGAGACTATAGTGGAAAGACTAAAGTGGAAAGACTAAAGTGGACAGACTATAGTGGAAAGACTGAAGTGGACAGACTAAAGTGGAAAAACTAAAGTGGAAAGACTAAAGTGGACAGACTATAGTGGAAAGACTATAGTGGGAAGACTGTATTGGACATAATAAAGTGTGGACTATTGTGGAAAGACTAAAGTGGACAGAGAATAGTGGAAAGACTAAAGTGGAAAGACTGTAGTGGACAGAATAAAGTGGAGACTATAGTGTGAAGACTAAAGTGGAAAGACTAAAGTGGACAGACTATAGTGGAAAGACTGTAGTGGAAAGACTAAGTGGACAGACTAAAGTGGAAAGACTATAGTGGAAAGACTAAAGTGGACAGACTATAGTGGAAAGACTAAAGTGGACAGACTGAAGTGGAAAGACTATAGTGGAAAGACTAAAGTGGAAAGAAGGTAGTGGACAGAATAAAGTGGAGACTATAGTGGAAAGACTAAAGTGGACAGAAAATAGTGGAAAGACTAAAGTGGACAGACTGTAGTGGAAAGACTATAGTGGAAAGACTGTAGTGGACGGAATAAAGTGTAGACTATAGTGGAAAGACTAAAGTGGACAGAGAATAGTGGAAAGACTAATGTGGAAAGACTGTAGTGGACAGAATAAAGTGGAGACTATAGTGGATAGACTAAAGTGGAAAGACTAAAGTGGAAAGACTATAGTGGAAAGACTATAGTGGAAAGACTGTAGTGGACAGAATAAAGTGGAGACTATAGTGGAAAGACTAAAGTGGAAAGAGAATAGTGGAAAGACTAAAGTGGACAGAGAATAGTGGAAAGACTAAAGTGGAAAGAATGTAGTGGACAGAATAAAGTGGAGACTATAGTGGAAAGACTGAAGTTGAAAGACTCAGTGGACAGACTAAAGTGTACACACTGAAGTGGACAGAATAAAGTTGAAAGACTAAAGTGGAAAGACTAAAGTGGACAGACCATAGTGGAAAGACTAAAAAGGACAGACTAAAGTGGAAAAACTAAAGTGGAAAGACTAAAGTGGACAGATTATAGTGGAAAGACTATAGTGGAAGGACTGTAGTGGACAAAATAGAGTGGAGACTATAGTGGAAAGACTAAAGTGGACAGACTATAGTGGAAAGACTATGGTGGAAAGACTGTAGTGGACATAATAAAGTGGAGAGTACAGTGGAAAGAATAAAGTGGACAGAGAATAGTGGAAAGACTAAAGTGGTCAGACTATGGTGAAAAGACTATAGTGGAGAGACTGTAGTGGACAGAATAAAGTGGAGACTATAGTGGAAAGACTAAAGTGGAAAGACAAAAGTGGACAGTGAATAGTGGGAAGACTAAAGTGGAAAGACTGTAGTGGACAGAATAAAGTGGAAAGACTAAAGTGGACAGACTAGCGTGGAAAGACTATGGTGGACAGACTGTAGTGGGCAGAATGAAGTGGAGACTATAGTGGAAAGACTAAAGTGGACAGAGAATAGTGGAAAGACTAAAGTGGACAGACTATAGTGGAAAGACTAAAGTGGACAGACTAAAATGGAAAGACTAAAGTGGAAAGACTAAAGTGGACAGACTATAGTGGAAAGACTAAAGTGGACAGACTGAAGTGGAAAGACTATGGTGGAGAGACTGTAGTGGACAGAATAAAGTGGAGACTATAGTGGAAAGACTAAAGAGGAAATACTAAAGTGGACAGAGAATAGTGGAAAGACTAAAGTGGAAAGACAAAAGTGGACAGACTATAGTGGAAAGACTATAGTGGAAAGACTGTAGTGGAAAGACTTTAGTGGACAGAATAAAGTGGAGACTATAGTGGAAAGACTAAAGTGGAAAGACTAAAGTGGACAGACTATAGTGGAAAGACTGAAGTGGAAAGACTAAGTGGACAGACTAAAGTGGAAAGACTATAGTGGAAAGACTAAAGTGGACAGACTATAGTGGAAAGACTAAAGTGGAAAGACTGTAGTGGACAGAATAAAGTGGAGACTATAGTGGAAAGACTAAAGTGGACAGAGAATAGTGGAAAGACTAAAGTGGACAGACTATAGTGGAAAGACTGTAGTGGAAAGACTGTAGTGGACAGAATAAAGTGGAGACTATAGTGGAAAGACTAAAGTGGAAAGACTAAAGTGGACAGACTATAGTGGAAAGACTGAAGTGGACAGACTAAAGTGGAAAAACTAAAGTGGAAAGACTAAAGTGGACAGACTATAGTGGAAAGACTATAGTGGAAAGACTGTATTGGAGAGAATAAAGTTTGGACTATTGTGGAAAGACTAAAGTGGACAGAGAATAGTGGAAAGAATAAAGTGGACAGACTATAGTGGAAAGACTACAGTGGAAAGACTGTAGTGGACAGAATAAAGTGAAGACTATAGCGAAAAGACTAAAGTGGACAGAGAATAGTGGAAAGACTAAAGTGGAAAGACTGTAGTGGACAGAATAAAGTGGAGACTATAGTGTGAAGACTAAAGTGGAAAGACTAAAGTGGACAGATTATAGTGGAAAGACTGTAGTGGAAAGACTAAGTGGACAGACTAAAGTGGAAAGACTATAGTGGAAAGACTAAAGTGGACAGACTGAAGTGGAAAGACTATAGTGGAAAGACTAAAGTGGAAAGAATGTAGTGGACAGAATAAAGTGGAGACTATAGTGGAAAGACTAAAGTGGACAGAAAATAGTGGAAAGACTAAAGTGGACAGACTATAGTGGAAAGACTATAGTGGAAAGACTGTAGTGGACGGAATAAAGTCGAGACGATAGTGGAAAGACTAAAGTGGAAAGACTAAAGTGGACAGAGAATAGTGGAAAGACTAAAGTGGAAAGACTGTAGTGGACAGAATAAAGTGGAGACTATAGTGGAAAGATCAAAGTGGAAAGACTAAAGTGGACAGAGAATAGCGGAAAGACTAAAGTGGAAAGAATGTAGTGGACAGAATAAAGTGGAGACTATAGTGGAAAGACTAAAGTGGAAAGACTAAAGTGGACAGACTATAGTGGAAAGACTGAAGTTGAAAGACTCAGTGGACAGACTAAAGTGTAAACACTTAAGTGGACAGAATAAAGTCGAAAGACTAAAGTGGAAGGACTAAAGTGGACAGACTATAGTGGAAAGACTAAAGTGGACAGACTAAAGTGGAAAAACTAAAGTGGAAAGACTAAAGTGGACAGACTATAGTGGAAAGACTATAGTGGAATGACTGTAGTGGACAGAATAAAGTGGAGACTATAGTGGAAAGACTAAAAAGGACAGACTAAAGTGGAAAAACTGAAGTGGAAAGACTAAAGTGGACAGACTATAGTGGAAAGACTAAAGTGGACAGACTAAAATGGAAAGACTAAAGTGTAAAGACTAAAGTGGACGGACTATAGTGGAAAGACTTTAGTGGACAGAATAAAGTGGAGAGTATAGTGGAAAGAATAAACTGGACAGAGAATAGTGGAAAGACTAAAGTGGACAGACTATAGTGGAAAGACTATATTGGAGAGACTGTAGTGGACAGAATAAAGTGGAGACTATAGTGGAAAGACTAAAGTGGAAATACTAAAGTGGACAGAGAATAGTGGAAAGACTAAAGTGGAAAGACTAAAGTGGACAGACTATAGTGGAAAGACTATAGTGGAAAGACTGTAGTGGACAGAATAAAGTGGAGACTATAGTGGAAAGACTAAAGTGGACAGAGAATAGTGGAAAGACTAAAGTGGACAGACTATAGTGGAAAGACTATAGTGGAGAGACTGTAGTGGACAGAATAAAGTTGAGACTATAGTGGAAAGACTAAAGTCGAAAGACTAAAGTGGACAGACTATAGTGGAAAGACTGAAGTGGACAGACTAAAGTGGAAAAACTAAAGTGGAAAGACTAAAGTGGACAGACTATAGTGGAAAGACTATAGTGGAAAGACTGTATTGGACAGAATAAAGTGTAGACTATAGTGGAAAGACTAAAGTGGACAGAGAATAGTGGAAAGAATAAAGTGGACAGACTATAGTGGAAAGACTACAGTGGAAAGACTGTAGTGGACAGAATAAAGTGGAAACTATAGTGGAAAGACTAAAGTGGACAGAGAATACTAGAAAGACTAAAGTGGAAAGACTGTAGTGGACAGAATAAAGTGGAGACTATAGTGTGAAGACTAAAGTGGAAAGACTAAAGTGGACAGACTATAGTGGAAAGACTGAAGTGGAAAGACTAAGTGGACAGACTAAAGTGGAAAGACTATAGTGGAAAGACTAAAGTGGACAGACTATAGTGGAAAGACTAAAGTGGAGAGACTGAAATGGAAAGACTATAGTGGAAAGACTAAAGTGGAAAGAATGTAGTGGACAGAATAAAGTGGAGACTATAGTGGAAAGACTAAAGTGGACAGAGAATAGAGGAAAGACTAAAGTGGACTGACTACAGTGGAAAGACTATAGTGGAAAGACTGTAGTGGACGGAATAAAGTGGAGACTATAGTGGAAAGACTAAAGTGGACAGAGAATAGTGGAAAGACTAAAGTGGAAAGACTGTAGTGGACAGAATAAAGTGGAGACTATAGTGGAAAGATCAAAGTGGAAAGACTAAAGTGGACAGAGAATAGCGGAAAGACTAAAGTGGAAAGAACTTAGTGGACAGAATAAAGTGGAAAGACTGAAGTGGAAAGACTCAGTGGACAGACTAAAGTGTACACACTGAAGTGGACAGAATAAAGTGGAAAGACTAAAGTGGAAAGACTAAAGTGGACAGACTATAGTGGAAAGACTAAAGTGAACAGACTAAAGTGGAAAGACTAAAGTGGACAGACTATAGTGGAAAGACTGTTGTGGACAGAATAAAGTGGAGAGTATAGTGGAAAGAATAAACTGGACAGAGAATAGTGGAAAGACTAAAGTGGACAGACTATAGTGGAAAGACTATAGTGGAGAGACTGTAGTGGACAGAATAAAGTGGAGACTATAGTGGAAAGACTAAAGTGGAAATACTAAAGTGGACAGAGAATAGTGGAAAGACTAAAGTGGAAAGACTAAAATGGACAGACTATAGTGGAAAGACTGTAGTGGACAGAATAAAGTGGAGACTATAGTGGAAAGACTAAAGTGGACAGAGAATAGTGGAAAGACTAAAGTGGACAGACTATAGTGGAAAGACTATAGTGGAAAGACTGTAGTGGACAGAATAAAGTGGAGACTATAGTGGAAAGACTAAAGTGGAAAGACTAAAGTGGACAGACTATATTGGAAAGACTGAAGTGGACAGACTACAGTGGAAAAACTAAAGTGGAAAGACTAAAGTGGACAGACGATAGTGGAAAGACTATAGTGGAAAGACTGTATTGGACAGAATAAAGTGTAGACTATTGTGGAAAGACTAAAGTGGACAGAGAATAGTGGAAAGAATAAAGTGGACAGACTATAGTGGAAAGACTACAGTGGAAAGACTGTAGTGGACAGACTAAAGTGGAGACTATAGTGGAAAGACTAAAGTGGACAGAGAATAGTGGAAAGCCTAAAGTGGAAAGACTGTAGTGGACAGAATAAAGTGGAGACTATAGTGTGAAGACTAAAGTGGAAAGACTAAAGTGGACAGACTATAGTGGAAAGACTGTAGTGGAAAGACTAAGTGGACAGACTAAAGTGGAAAGACTATAGTGGAAAGACTAAAGTGGACAGAATATAGTGGAAAGACTAAAGTGGACAGACTGAAGTGGAAAGACTATAGTGGAAAAACTAAAGTGGAAAGAATGTAGTGGACAGAATAAAGTGGAGACTATAGTGGAAAGACTAAAGTGGACAGAAAATAGTGGAAAGACTAAAGTGGACAGACTATAGTGGAAAGACTAAAGTGGACAGACTGAAGTGGAAAGACTATAGTGGAAAGACTAAAGTGGAAAGACTAAAGTGGACAGACTATAGTGGAAAGACTAAAGTGGACGGACTAAAGTGGAAAAACTAAAGTGGAAAGACTAAAGTGGACATACTATAGTGGAAAGACTATAGTGGAATGACTGTAGTGGACAGAATAAAGTGGAGACTATAGTGGAAAGACTAAAGTGGACAGACTATAGTGGAAAGACTAAAGTGGAGAGACTGAAGTGGACAGAATAAAGTGGTGTCTATAGTGGAAAGATTAAAGTGGAAAGACTAAAGTGGACAGAGAATAGTGGAAAGACTAAAGTGGAAAGACTGTAGTGGACAGAATAAAGTGGAAAGACTAAAGTGGCCAGACTATAGTGGAAAGACTAAAGTGGACAGACTAAAGTGGACAGACTATAGTGGAAAGACTATAGTGGAAAGACTGTAGTGGACAGAATAAAGTGGAGACTATAGTGGAAAAACTAAAGTGGACAGACTGAAGTGGAAAGACTATAGTGGAAAGACTAAAGTGGAAAGAATGTAGTGGACAGAATAAAGTGGAGACTATAGTGGAAAGACTAAAGTGGACAGGGAATAGAGGAAAGACTAAAGTGGACTGACTACAGTGGAAAGACTATAGTGGAAAGACTGTAGTGGACGGAATAAAGTGGAGACTATAGTGGAAAGACTAAAGTGGACAGAGAATAGTGGAAAGACTAAAGTGGAAAGACTGTAGTGGACAGAATAAAGTGGAGACTAAGTGGAAAGATCAAAGTGGAAAGACTAAAGTGGACAGAGAATAGCGGAAAGACTAAAGTGGAAAGAACTTAGTGGACAGACTAAAGTGTACACACTGAAGTGGACAGAATAAAGTGGAAAGACTACAGTGGAAAGACTGTAGTGGACAGAATAAAGTGGAAACTATAGTGGAAAGACTAAAGTGGACAGAGAATAGTAGAAAGACTAAAGTGGAAAGACTGTAGTGGACAGAATAAAGTGGAGACTATAGTGGAAAGACTAAAGTGGACAGAGAATAGTGGAAAGAATAAAGTGGACAGACTATAGTGGAAAGACTACAGTGGAAAGACTGTAGTGGACAGACTAAAGTGGAGACTATAGTGGAAAGACTAAAGTGGACAGAGAATAGTGGAAAGACTAAAGTGGACAGACTATAGTGGAAAGACTGAAGTGGAAAGACTAAGTGGACAGACTAAAGTGTACACACTGAAGTGGACAGAATAAAGTGGAAAGACTACAGTGGAAAGACTGTAGTGGACAGAATAAAGTGGAAACTATAGTGGAAAGACTAAAGTGGACAGAGAATAGTAGAAAGACTAAAGTGGAAAGACTGTAGTGGACAGAATAAAGTGGAGACTATAGTGGAAAGACTAAAGTGGACAGAGAATAGTGGAAAGACTAAAGTGGACAGACTATAGAGGAAAGACTATAGTGGAAAGACTGTAGTGGACAGAATAAAGTGGAGACTATAGTGGAAAGACTAAAGTGGACAGAGAATAGTGGAAAGACTAAAGTGGACAGACTATAGTGGAAAGACTATAGTGGAAAGACTGTAGTGGACAGAATAAAGTGGAGACTATAGTGGAAAGACTGTAGTGGACAGAATAAAGTGGAGACTATAGTGGAAAAACTAAAGTGGACAGAGAATAGTGGAAAGAATAAACTGGACAGAGAATAGTGGAAAGACTAAAGTGGACAGACTATAGTGGAAATACTATAGTGGAGAGACTGTAGTGGACAGAATAAAGTGGAGACTATAGTGGAAAGACTAAAGTGGAAATACTAAAGTGGACAGAGAATAGTGGAAAGACTAAAGTGGAAAGACTAAAATGGACAGACTATAGTGGAAAGACTATAGTGGAAAGACTGTAGTGGACAGAATAAAGTGGAGACTATAGTGGAAAGACTAAAGTGGACAGAGAATAGTGGAAAGACTAAAGTGGACAGACTATAGTGGAAAGACTATAGTGGAAAGACTGTAGTGGACAGAATAAAGTGGAGACTATAGTGGAAAGACTGTAGTGGACAGAATAAAGTGGAGACTATAGTGGAAAAACTAAAGTGGACAGAGAATAGTGGAAAGAATAAAGTGGACAGACTAAAGTGGAAAGACTATAGTGGAAAGACTAAAGTGGACAGACTATAGTGGAAAGACTAAAGTGGACAGACTGAAGTGGAAAGACTATAGTGGAAGGACTAAAGTGGAAAGAATGTAGTGGACAGAATAAAGTGGAGACTATAGTGGAAAGACTAAAGTGGACAGACTATAGTGGAAAGACTAAAGTGGACAGACTAAAATGGAAAGACTAAAGTGTAAAGACTAAAGTGGACGGACTATAGTGGAAAGACTTTAGTGGACAGAATAAAGTGGAGAGTATAGTGGAAAGAATAAACTGGACAGAGAATAGTGGAAAGACTAAAGTGGACAGACTATAGTGGAAAGACTATATTGGAGAGACTGTAGTGGACAGAATAAAGTGGAGACTATAGTGGAAAGACTAAAGTGGAAATACTAAAGTGGACAGAGAATAGTGGAAAGACTAAAGTGGAAAGACTAAAGTGGACAGACTATAGTGGAAAGACTATAGTGGAAAGACTGTTGTGGACAGAATAAAGTGGAGAGTATAGTGGAAAGAATAAACTGGACAGAGAATAGTGGAAAGACTAAAGTGGACAGACTATAGTGGAAAGACTATAGTGGAGAGACTGTAGTGGACAGAATAAAGTGGAGACTATAGTGGAAAGACTAAAGTGGAAATACTAAAGTGGACAGAGAATAGTGGAAAGACTAAAGTGGAAAGACTAAAATGGACAGACTATAGTGGAAAGACTATAGTGGAAAGACTGTAGTGGACAGAATAAAGTGGAGACTATAGTGGAAAGACTAAAGTGGACAGAGAATAGTGGAAAGACTAAAGTGGACAGACTATAGTGGAAAGACTATAGTGGAAAGACTGTAGTTGACAGAATAAAGTGGAGACTATAGTGGAAAGACTAAAGTGGAAAGACTAAAGTGGACAGACTATATTGGAAAGACTGAAGTGGACAGACTACAGTGGAAAAACTAAAGTGGAAAGACTAAAGTGGACAGACGATAGTGGAAAGACTATAGTGGAAAGACTGTATTGGACAGAATAAAGTGTAGACTATTGTGGAAAGACTAAAGTGGACAGAGAATAGTGGAAAGAATAAAGTGGACAGACTATAGTGGAAAGACTACAGTGGAAAGACTGTAGTGGACAGACTAAAGTGGAGACTATAGTGGAAAGACTAAAGTGGACAGAGAATAGTGGAAAGACTAAAGTGGACAGACTATAGTGGAAAGACTATAGTGGAGAGACTGTAGTGGACAGAATAAAGTGGAGACTATAGTGGAAAGACTAAAGTGGAAATACTAAAGTGGACAGAGAATAGTGGAAAGACTAAAGTGGAAAGACTAAAATGGACAGACTATAGTGGAAAGACTATAGTGGAAAGACTGTAGTGGACAGAATAAAGTGGAGACTATAGTGGAAAGACTAAAGTGGACAGAGAATAGTGGAAAGACTAAAGTGGACAGACTATAGTGGAAAGACTATAGTGGAAAGACTGTAGTGGACAGAATAAAGTGGAGACTATAGTGGAAAGACTGTAGTGGACAGAATAAAGTGGAGACTATAGTGGAAAAACTAAAGTGGACAGACTATAGTGGAAAGACTAAAGTGGACGGACTAAAGTGGAAAAACTAAAGTGGAAAGACTAAAGTGGACATACTATAGTGGAAAGACTATAGTGGAATGACTGTAGTGGACAGAATAAAGTGGAGACTATAGTGGAAAGACTAAAGTGGACAGACTATAGTGGAAAGACTAAAGTGGAGAGACTGAAGTGGACAGAATAAAGTGGTGTCTATAGTGGAAAGATTAAAGTGGAAAGACTAAAGTGGACAGAGAATAGTGGAAAGACTAAAGTGGAAAGACTGTAGTGGACAGAATAAAGTGGAAAGACTAAAGTGGCCAGACTATAGTGGAAAGACTAAAGTGGACAGACTAAAGTGGACAGACTATAGTGGAAAGACTATAGTGGAAAGACTGTAGTGGACAGAATAAAGTGGAGACTATAGTGGAAAAACTAAAGTGGACAGACTGAAGTGGAAAGACTATAGTGGAAAGACTAAAGTGGAAAGAATGTAGTGGACAGAATAAAGTGGAGACTATAGTGGAAAGACTAAAGTGGACAGGGAATAGAGGAAAGACTAAAGTGGACTGACTACAGTGGAAAGACTATAGTGGAAAGACTGTAGTGGACGGAATAAAGTGGAGACTATAGTGGAAAGACTAAAGTGGACAGAGAATAGTGGAAAGACTAAAGTGGAAAGACTGTAGTGGACAGAATAAAGTGGAGACTAAGTGGAAAGATCAAAGTGGAAAGACTAAAGTGGACAGAGAATAGCGGAAAGACTAAAGTGGAAAGAACTTAGTGGACAGACTAAAGTGTACACACTGAAGTGGACAGAATAAAGTGGAAAGACTACAGTGGAAAGACTGTAGTGGACAGAATAAAGTGGAAACTATAGTGGAAAGACTAAAGTGGACAGAGAATAGTAGAAAGACTAAAGTGGAAAGACTGTAGTGGACAGAATAAAGTGGAGACTATAGTGGAAAGACTAAAGTGGACAGAGAATAGTGGAAAGAATAAAGTGGACAGACTATAGTGGAAAGACTACAGTGGAAAGACTGTAGTGGACAGACTAAAGTGGAGACTATAGTGGAAAGACTAAAGTGGACAGAGAATAGTGGAAAGACTAAAGTGGACAGACTATAGTGGAAAGACTGAAGTGGAAAGACTAAGTGGACAGACTAAAGTGTACACACTGAAGTGGACAGAATAAAGTGGAAAGACTACAGTGGAAAGACTGTAGTGGACAGAATAAAGTGGAAACTATAGTGGAAAGACTAAAGTGGACAGAGAATAGTAGAAAGACTAAAGTGGAAAGACTGTAGTGGACAGAATAAAGTGGAGACTATAGTGGAAAGACTAAAGTGGACAGAGAATAGTGGAAAGACTAAAGTGGACAGACTATAGAGGAAAGACTATAGTGGAAAGACTGTAGTGGACAGAATAAAGTGGAGACTATAGTGGAAAGACTAAAGTGGACAGAGAATAGTGGAAAGACTAAAGTGGACAGACTATAGTGGAAAGACTATAGTGGAAAGACTGTAGTGGACAGAATAAAGTGGAGACTATAGTGGAAAGACTGTAGTGGACAGAATAAAGTGGAGACTATCGTGGAAAAACTAAAGTGGACAGAGAATAGTGGAAAGAATAAACTGGACAGAGAATAGTGGAAAGACTAAAGTGGACAGACTATAGTGGAAATACTATAGTGGAGAGACTGTAGTGGACAGAATAAAGTGGAGACTATAGTGGAAAGACTAAAGTGGAAATACTAAAGTGGACAGAGAATAGTGGAAAGACTAAAGTGGAAAGACTAAAATGGACAGACTATAGTGGAAAGACTATAGTGGAAAGACTGTAGTGGACAGAATAAAGTGGAGACTATAGTGGAAAGACTAAAGTGGACAGAGAATAGTGGAAAGACTAAAGTGGACAGACTATAGTGGAAAGACTATAGTGGAAAGACTGTAGTGGACAGAATAAAGTGGAGACTATAGTGGAAAGACTGTAGTGGACAGAATAAAGTGGAGACTATAGTGGAAAAACTAAAGTGGACAGAGAATAGTGGAAAGAATAAAGTGGACAGACTAAAGTGGAAAGACTATAGTGGAAAGACTAAAGTGGACAGACTATAGTGGAAAGACTAAAGTGGACAGACTGAAGTGGAAAGACTATAGTGGAAGGACTAAAGTGGAAAGAATGTAGTGGACAGAATAAAGTGGAGACTATAGTGGAAAGACTAAAGTGGACAGACTATAGTGGAAAGACTAAAGTGGACAGACTAAAATGGAAAGACTAAAGTGTAAAGACTAAAGTGGACGGACTATAGTGGAAAGACTTTAGTGGACAGAATAAAGTGGAGAGTATAGTGGAAAGAATAAACTGGACAGAGAATAGTGGAAAGACTAAAGTGGACAGACTATAGTGGAAAGACTATATTGGAGAGACTGTAGTGGACAGAATAAAGTGGAGACTATAGTGGAAAGACTAAAGTGGAAATACTAAAGTGGACAGAGAATAGTGGAAAGACTAAAGTGGAAAGACTAAAGTGGACAGACTATAGTGGAAAGACTATAGTGGAAAGACTGTTGTGGACAGAATAAAGTGGAGAGTATAGTGGAAAGAATAAACTGGACAGAGAATAGTGGAAAGACTAAAGTGGACAGACTATAGTGGAAAGACTATAGTGGAGAGACTGTAGTGGACAGAATAAAGTGGAGACTATAGTGGAAAGACTAAAGTGGAAATACTAAAGTGGACAGAGAATAGTGGAAAGACTAAAGTGGAAAGACTAAAGTGGACAGACTATAGTGGAAAGACTATAGTGGAGAGACTGTAGTGGACAGAATAAAGTGGAGACTATAGTGGAAAGACTAAAGTGGAAATACTAAAGTGGACAGAGAATAGTGGAAAGACTAAAGTGGAAAGACTAAAATGGACAGACTATAGTGGAAAGACTATAGTGGAAAGACTGTAGTGGACAGAATAAAGTGGAGACTATAGTGGAAAGACTAAAGTGGACAGAGAATAGTGGAAAGACTAAAGTGGACAGACTATAGTGGAAAGACTATAGTGGAAAGACTGTAGTTGACAGAATAAAGTGGAGACTATAGTGGAAAGACTAAAGTGGAAAGACTAAAGTGGACAGACTATATTGGAAAGACTGAAGTGGACAGACTACAGTGGAAAAACTAAAGTGGAAAGACTAAAGTGGACAGACGATAGTGGAAAGACTATAGTGGAAAGACTGTATTGGACAGAATAAAGTGTAGACTATTGTGGAAAGACTAAAGTGGACAGAGAATAGTGGAAAGAATAAAGTGGACAGACTATAGTGGAAAGACTACAGTGGAAAGACTGTAGTGGACAGACTAAAGTGGAGACTATAGTGGAAAGACTAAAGTGGACAGAGAATAGTGGAAAGACTAAAGTGGACAGACTATAGTGGAAAGACTATAGTGGAGAGACTGTAGTGGACAGAATAAAGTGGAGACTATAGTGGAAAGACTAAAGTGGAAATACTAAAGTGGACAGAGAATAGTGGAAAGACTAAAGTGGAAAGACTAAAATGGACAGACTATAGTGGAAAGACTATAGTGGAAAGACTGTAGTGGACAGAATAAAGTGGAGACTATAGTGGAAAGACTAAAGTGGACAGAGAATAGTGGAAAGACTAAAGTGGACAGACTATAGTGGAAAGACTATAGTGGAAAGACTGTAGTGGACAGAATAAAGTGGAGACTATAGTGGAAAGACTGTAGTGGACAGAATAAAGTGGAGACTATAGTGGAAAAACTAAAGTGGACAGACTATAGTGGAAAGACTAAAGTGGACGGACTAAAGTGGAAAAACTAAAGTGGAAAGACTAAAGTGGACATACTATAGTGGAAAGACTATAGTGGAATGACTGTAGTGGACAGAATAAAGTGGAGACTATAGTGGAAAGACTAAAGTGGACAGACTATAGTGGAAAGACTAAAGTGGAGAGACTGAAGTGGACAGAATAAAGTGGTGTCTATAGTGGAAAGATTAAAGTGGAAAGACTAAAGTGGACAGAGAATAGTGGAAAGACTAAAGTGGAAAGACTGTAGTGGACAGAATAAAGTGGAAAGACTAAAGTGGCCAGACTATAGTGGAAAGACTAAAGTGGACAGACTAAAGTGGACAGACTATAGTGGAAAGACTATAGTGGAAAGACTGTAGTGGACAGAATAAAGTGGAGACTATAGTGGAAAAACTAAAGTGGACAGACTGAAGTGGAAAGACTATAGTGGAAAGACTAAAGTGGAAAGAATGTAGTGGACAGAATAAAGTGGAGACTATAGTGGAAAGACTAAAGTGGACAGGGAATAGAGGAAAGACTAAAGTGGACTGACTACAGTGGAAAGACTATAGTGGAAAGACTGTAGTGGACGGAATAAAGTGGAGACTATAGTGGAAAGACTAAAGTGGACAGAGAATAGTGGAAAGACTAAAGTGGAAAGACTGTAGTGGACAGAATAAAGTGGAGACTAAGTGGAAAGATCAAAGTGGAAAGACTAAAGTGGACAGAGAATAGCGGAAAGACTAAAGTGGAAAGAACTTAGTGGACAGACTAAAGTGTACACACTGAAGTGGACAGAATAAAGTGGAAAGACTACAGTGGAAAGACTGTAGTGGACAGAATAAAGTGGAAACTATAGTGGAAAGACTAAAGTGGACAGAGAATAGTAGAAAGACTAAAGTGGAAAGACTGTAGTGGACAGAATAAAGTGGAGACTATAGTGGAAAGACTAAAGTGGACAGAGAATAGTGGAAAGAATAAAGTGGACAGACTATAGTGGAAAGACTACAGTGGAAAGACTGTAGTGGACAGACTAAAGTGGAGACTATAGTGGAAAGACTAAAGTGGACAGAGAATAGTGGAAAGACTAAAGTGGACAGACTATAGTGGAAAGACTGAAGTGGAAAGACTAAGTGGACAGACTAAAGTGTACACACTGAAGTGGACAGAATAAAGTGGAAAGACTACAGTGGAAAGACTGTAGTGGACAGAATAAAGTGGAAACTATAGTGGAAAGACTAAAGTGGACAGAGAATAGTAGAAAGACTAAAGTGGAAAGACTGTAGTGGACAGAATAAAGTGGAGACTATAGTGGAAAGACTAAAGTGGACAGAGAATAGTGGAAAGACTAAAGTGGACAGACTATAGAGGAAAGACTATAGTGGAAAGACTGTAGTGGACAGAATAAAGTGGAGACTATAGTGGAAAGACTAAAGTGGACAGAGAATAGTGGAAAGACTAAAGTGGACAGACTATAGTGGAAAGACTATAGTGGAAAGACTGTAGTGGACAGAATAAAGTGGAGACTATAGTGGAAAGACTGTAGTGGACAGAATAAAGTGGAGACTATCGTGGAAAAACTAAAGTGGACAGAGAATAGTGGAAAGAATAAACTGGACAGAGAATAGTGGAAAGACTAAAGTGGACAGACTATAGTGGAAATACTATAGTGGAGAGACTGTAGTGGACAGAATAAAGTGGAGACTATAGTGGAAAGACTAAAGTGGAAATACTAAAGTGGACAGAGAATAGTGGAAAGACTAAAGTGGAAAGACTAAAATGGACAGACTATAGTGGAAAGACTATAGTGGAAAGACTGTAGTGGACAGAATAAAGTGGAGACTATAGTGGAAAGACTAAAGTGGACAGAGAATAGTGGAAAGACTAAAGTGGACAGACTATAGTGGAAAGACTATAGTGGAAAGACTGTAGTGGACAGAATAAAGTGGAGACTATAGTGGAAAGACTGTAGTGGACAGAATAAAGTGGAGACTATAGTGGAAAAACTAAAGTGGACAGAGAATAGTGGAAAGAATAAAGTGGACAGACTAAAGTGGAAAGACTATAGTGGAAAGACTAAAGTGGACAGACTATAGTGGAAAGACTAAAGTGGACAGACTGAAGTGGAAAGACTATAGTGGAAGGACTAAAGTGGAAAGAATGTAGTGGACAGAATAAAGTGGAGACTATAGTGGAAAGACTAAAGTGGACAGACTATAGTGGAAAGACTAAAGTGGACAGACTAAAATGGAAAGACTAAAGTGTAAAGACTAAAGTGGACGGACTATAGTGGAAAGACTTTAGTGGACAGAATAAAGTGGAGAGTATAGTGGAAAGAATAAACTGGACAGAGAATAGTGGAAAGACTAAAGTGGACAGACTATAGTGGAAAGACTATATTGGAGAGACTGTAGTGGACAGAATAAAGTGGAGACTATAGTGGAAAGACTAAAGTGGAAATACTAAAGTGGACAGAGAATAGTGGAAAGACTAAAGTGGAAAGACTAAAGTGGACAGACTATAGTGGAAAGACTATAGTGGAAAGACTGTTGTGGACAGAATAAAGTGGAGAGTATAGTGGAAAGAATAAACTGGACAGAGAATAGTGGAAAGACTAAAGTGGACAGACTATAGTGGAAAGACTATAGTGGAGAGACTGTAGTGGACAGAATAAAGTGGAGACTATAGTGGAAAGACTAAAGTGGAAATACTAAAGTGGACAGAGAATAGTGGAAAGACTAAAGTGGAAAGACTAAAATGGACAGACTATAGTGGAAAGACTATAGTGGAAAGACTGTAGTGGACAGAATAAAGTGGAGACTATAGTGGAAAGACTAAAGTGGACAGAGAATAGTGGAAAGACTAAAGTGGACAGACTATAGTGGAAAGACTATAGTGGAAAGACTGTAGTTGACAGAATAAAGTGGAGACTATAGTGGAAAGACTAAAGTGGAAAGACTAAAGTGGACAGACTATATTGGAAAGACTGAAGTGGACAGACTACAGTGGAAAAACTAAAGTGGAAAGACTAAAGTGGACAGACGATAGTGGAAAGACTATAGTGGAAAGACTGTATTGGACAGAATAAAGTGTAGACTATTGTGGAAAGACTAAAGTGGACAGAGAATAGTGGAAAGAATAAAGTGGACAGACTATAGTGGAAAGACTACAGTGGAAAGACTGTAGTGGACAGACTAAAGTGGAGACTATAGTGGAAAGACTAAAGTGGACAGAGAATAGTGGAAAGACTAAAGTGGACAGACTATAGTGGAAAGACTATAGTGGAGAGACTGTAGTGGACAGAATAAAGTGGAGACTATAGTGGAAAGACTAAAGTGGAAATACTAAAGTGGACAGAGAATAGTGGAAAGACTAAAGTGGAAAGACTAAAATGGACAGACTATAGTGGAAAGACTATAGTGGAAAGACTGTAGTGGACAGAATAAAGTGGAGACTATAGTGGAAAGACTAAAGTGGACAGAGAATAGTGGAAAGACTAAAGTGGACAGACTATAGTGGAAAGACTATAGTGGAAAGACTGTAGTGGACAGAATAAAGTGGAGACTATAGTGGAAAGACTGTAGTGGACAGAATAAAGTGGAGACTATAGTGGAAAAACTAAAGTGGACAGAGAATAGTGGAAAGAATAAAGTGGACAGACTATAGTGGAAAGACTACAGTGGAAAGACTGTAGTGGACAGAATAAAGTGGAAACTATAGTGGAAAGACTAAAGTGGACAGAGAATAGTAGAAAGACTAAAGTGGAAAGACTGTAGTGGACAGAATAAAGTGGAGACTATAGTGTGAAGACTAAAGTGGAAAGACTAAAGTGGACAGACTATAGTGGAAAGACTGAAGTGGAAAGACTAAGTGGACAGACTAAAGTGGAAAGACTATAGTGGAAAGACTAAAGTGGACAGACTATAGTGGAAAGACTAAAGTGGACAGACTGAAGTGGAAAGACTATAGTGGAAGGACTAAAGTGGAAAGAATGTAGTGGACAGAATAAAGTGGAGACTATAGTGGAAATACTAAAGTGGACAGACTATAGTGGAAAGACTATATTGGAGAGACTGTAGTGGACAGAATAAAGTGGAGACTATAGTGGAAAGACTAAAGTGGAAATACTAAAGTGGACAGAGAATAGTGGAAAGACTAAAGTGGAAAGACTAAAGTGGACAGACTATAGTGGAAAGACTATAGTGGAATGACTGAAGTTGAAAGACTCAGTGGACAGACTAAAGTGTACACACTGTAGTGGACAGAATAAAGTGGAAAGACTAAAGTGGAAAGACTAAAGTGGACAGACTATAGTGGAAAGACTAAAAAGGACAGACTAAAGTGGAAAAACTAAAATGGAAAGACTATAGTGGACAGATTATAGCGGAAAGACTATAGTGGAAGGACTGTAGTGGACAGAATAAAGTGGAGACTATAGTGGAAAGACTAAAGTGAACAGACTATAGTGGAAAGACTATGGTGGAAAGACTGTAGTGGACATAATAAAGTGGAGACTATAGTGGAAAGACTAAAGTGGACAGAGAATAGTGGAAAGACTAAAGTGGACAGACTGTAGTGGAAAGACTATAGTGGAAAGACTGTAGTGGACGGAATAAAGTGTAGACTATAGTGGAAAGACTAAAGTGGACAGAGAATAGTGGAAAGACTAATGTGGAAAGACTGTAGTGGACAGAATAAAGTGGAGACTATAGTGGATAGACTAAAGTGGAAAGACTAAAGTGGAAAGACTATAGTGGAAAGACTATAGTGGAAAGACTGTAGTGGACAGAATAAAGTGGAGACTATAGTGGAAAGACTAAAGTGGAAAGAGAATAATGGAAAGACTAAAGTGGACAGAGAATAGTGGAAAGACTAAAGTGGAAAGAATGTAGTGGACAGAATAAAGTGGAGACTATAGTGGAAAGACTGAAGTTGAAAGACTCAGTGGACAGACTAAAGTGTACACACTGAAGTGGACAGAATAAAGTTGAAAGACTAAAGTGGAAAGACTAAAGTGGACAGACTATAGTGGAAAGACTAAAAAGGACAGACTAAAGTGGAAAAACTAAAGTGGAAAGACTAAAGTGGACAGATTATAGTGGAAAGACTATAGTGGAAGGACTGTAGTGGACAGAATAGAGTGGAGACTATAGTGGAAAGACTAAAGTGGACAGACTATAGTGGAAAGACTATGGTGGAAAGACTGTAGTGGACATAATAAAGTGGAGAGTACAGTGGAAAGAATAAAGTGGACAGAGAATAGTGGAAAGACTAAAGTGGTCAGACTATGGTGGAAAGACTATAGTGGAGAGACTGTAGTGGACAGAATAAAGTGGAGACTATAGTGGAAAGACTAAAGTGGAAAGACAAAAGTGGACAGTGAATAGTGGAAAGACTAAAGTGGAAAGACTGTAGTGGACAGAATAAAGTGGAAAGACTAAAGTGGACAGACTAGCGTGGAAAGACTATAGTGGACAGACTGTAGTGGGCAGAATGAAGTGGAGACTATAGTGGAAAGACTAAAGTGGACAGAGAATAGTGGAAAGACTAAAGTGGACAGACTATAGTGGAAAGACTAAAGTGGACAGACTAAAATGGAAAGACTAAAGTGGAAAGACTAAAGTGGATAGACTATAGTGGAAAGACTAAAGTGGACAGACTGAAATGGAAAGACTATGGTGGAGAGACTGTAGTGGACAGAATAAAGTGGAGACTATAGTGGCAAGACTAAAGAGGAAATACTAAAGTGGACAGAGAATAGTGGAAAGACTAAAGTAGAAAGACAAAAGTGGACAGACTATAGTGGAAAGACTATAGTGGAAAGACTGTAGTGGAAAGACTTTAGTGGACAGAATAAAGTGGAGACTATAGTGGAAAGACTAAAGTGGAAAGACTAAAGTGGACAGACTATAGTGGAAAGACTGTAGTGGACAGAATAAAGTGGAGACTATAGTGGAAAGACTAAAGTGGACAGAGAATAGTGGAAAGACTAAAGTGGACAGACTATAGTGGAAAGACTGTAGTGGAAAGACTGTAGTGGACAGAATAAAGTGGAGACTATAGTGGAAAGACTAAAGTGGAAAGACTAAAGTGGACAGACTATAGTGGAAAAACTGAAGTGGACAGACTAAAGTGGAAAAACTAAAGTGGAAAGACTAAAGTGGACAGACTATAGTGGAAAGACTACAGTGGAAAGACTGTAGTGGACAGAATAAAGTGAAGACTATAGCGAAAAGACTAAAGTGGACAGAGAATAGTGGAAAGACTAAAGTGGAAAGACTGTAGTGGACAGAATAAAGTGGAGACTATAGTGTGAAGACTAAAGTGGAAAGACTAAAGTGGACAGACTATAGTGGAAAGACTGTAGTGGAAAGACTAAGTGGACAGACTAAAGTGGAAAGACTATAGTGGAAAGACTAAAGTGGACAGACTGAAGTGGAAAGACTATAGTGGAAAGACTAAAGTGGAAAGAATGTAGTGGACAGAATAAAGTGGAGACTATAGTGGAAAGACTAAAGTGGACAGAAAATAGTGGAAAGACTAAAGTGGACAGACTATAGTGGAAAGACTATAGTGGAAAGACTGTAGTGGACGGAATAAAGTGGAGACGATAGTGGAAAGACTAAAGTGGAAAGACTAAAGTGGACAGAGAATAGTGGAAAGACTAAAGTGGAAAGACTGTAGTGGACAGAATAAAGTGGAGACTATAGTGGAAAGATCAAAGTGGAAAGACTAAAGTGGACAGAGAATAGCGGAAAGACTAAAGTGGAAAGAATGTAGTGGACAGAATAAAGTGGAGACTATAGTGGAAAGACTAAAGTGGAAAGACTAAAGTGGACAGACTATAGTGGAAAGACTGAAGTTGAAAGACTCAGTGGACAGACTAAAGTGTAAACACTTAAGTGGACAGAATAAAGTCGAAAGACTAAAGTGGAAAGACTAAAGTGGACAGACTATAGTGGAAAGACTAAAGTGGACAGACTAAAGTGGAAAAACTAAAGTGGAAAGACTAAAGTGGACAGACTATAGTGGAATGACTGTAGTGGACAGAATAAAGTGGAGACTATAGTGGAAAGACTAAAAAGGACAGACTAAAGTGGAAAAACTAAAGTGGAAAGACTAAAGTGGACAGACTATAGTGGAAAGACTAAAGTGGACAGACTAAAATGGAAAGACTAAAGTGTAAAGACTAAAGTGGACGGACTATAGTGGAAAGACTTTAGTGGACAGAATAAAGTGGAGAGTATAGTGGAAAGAATAAACTGGACAGAGAATAGTGGAAAGACTAAAGTAGACAGACTATAGTGGAAAGACTATATTGGAGAGACGGTAGTGGACAGAATAAAGTGGAGACTATAGTGGAAAGACTAAAGTGGAAATACTAAAGTGGACAGAGAATAGTGGAAAGACTAAAGTGGAAAGACTAAAGTGGACAGACTATAGTTTAAAGACTATAGTGGAAAGACTGTAGTGGACAGAATAAAGTGGAGACTATAGTGGAAAGACTAATGTGGACAGAGAATAGTGGAAAGACTAAAGTGGACAGACTATAGTGGAAAGACTATAGTGGAGAGACTGTAGTGGACAGAATAAAGTTGAGACTATAGTGGAAAGACTAAAGTCGAAAGACTAAAGTGGACAGACTATAGTGGAAAGACTGAAGTGGACAGACTAAAGTGGAAAAACTAAAGTGGAAAGACTAAAGTGGACAGACTATAGTGGAAAGACTATAGTGGAAAGACTGCATTGGACAGAATAAAGTGTAGACTATAGTGGAAAGACTAAAGTGGACAGAGAATAGTGGAAAGAATAAAGTGGACAGACTATAGTGGAAAGACTACAGTGGAAAGACTGTAGTGGACAGAATAAAGTGGAAACTATAGTGGAAAGACTAAAGTGGACAGAGAATACTAGAAAGACTAAAGTGGAAAGACTGTAGTGGACAGAATAAAGTGGAGACTATAGTGTGAAGACTAAAGTGGAAAGACTAAAGTGGACAGACTATAGTGGAAAGACTGAAGTGGAAAGACTAAGTGGACAGACTAAAGTGGAAAGACTATAGTGGAAAGACTAAAGTGGACAGACTATAGTGGAAAGACTAAAGTGGAGAGACTGAAGTGGAAAGACTATAGTGGAAAGACTAAAGTGGAAAGAATGTAGTGGACGGAATAAAGTGGAGACTATAGTGGAAAGACTAAAGTGGACAGAGAATAGTGGAAAGACTAAAGTGGAAAGACTGTAGTGGACAGAATAAAGTGGAGACTATAGTGGAAAGATCAAAGTGGAAAGACTAAAGTGGACAGAGAATAGCGGAAAGACTAAAGTGGAAAGAACTTAGTGGACAGAATAAAGTGGAGACTATAGTGGAAAGACTAAAGTTGAAAGACTAAAGTGGACAGACTATAGTGGAAAGACTGAAGTGGAAAGACTCAGTGGACAGACTAAAGTGTACACACTGAAGTGGTCAGAATAAAGTGGAAAGACTAAAGTGGAAAGACTAAAGTGGACAGACTATAGTGGAAAGACTAAAGTGAACAGACTAAAGTGGAAAGACTAAAGTGGACAGACTATAGTGGAAAGACTGTTGTGGACAGAATAAAGTGGAGAGTATAGTGGAAAGAATAAACTGGACAGAGAATAGTGGAAAGACTAAAGTGGACAGACTATAGTGGAAAGACTATAGTGGAGAGACTGTAGTGGACAGAATAAAGTGGAGACTATAGTGGAAAGACTAAAGTGGAAATACTAAAGTGGACAGAGAATAGTGGAAAGACTAAAGTGGAAAGACTAAAATGGACAGACTATAGTGGAAAGACTATAGTGGAAAGACTAAAGTGGACAGAGAATAGAGGAAAGACTAAAGTGGACTGACTACAGTGGAAAGACTATAGTGGAAAGACTGTAGTGGACGGAATAAAGTGGAGACTATAGTGGAAAGACTAAAGTGGACAGAGAATAGTGGAAAGACTAAAGTGGAAAGACTGTAGTGGACAGAATAAAGTGGAGACTAAGTGGAAAGATCAAAGTGGAAAGACTAAAGTGGACAGAGAATAGCGGAAACACTAAAGTGGAAAGAACCTAGTGGACAGAATAAAGTGGAGACTATAGTGGAAAGACTAAAGTTGAAAGACTAAAGTGGACAGACTATAGTGGAAAGACTGAAGTGGAAAGACTCAGTGGACAGACTAAAGTGTACACACTGAAGTGGACAGAATAAAGTGGAAAGACTAAAGTGGAAAGACTAAAGTGGACAGACTATAGTGGAAAGACTGTTGTGGACAGAATAAAGTGGAGAGTATAGTGGAAAGAATAAACTGGACAGAGAATAGTGGAAAGACTAAAGTGGACAGACTATAGTGGAAAGACTATAGTGGAGAGACTGTAGTGGACAGAATAAAGTGGAGACTATAGTGGAAAGACTAAAGTGGAAATACTAAAGTGGACAGAGAATAGTGGAAAGACTAAAGTGGAAAGACTAAAATGGACAGACTATAGTGGAAAGACTATAGTGGAAAGACTGTAGTGGACAGAATAAAGTGGAGACTATAGTGGAAAGACTAAAGTGGACAGAGAATAGTGGAAAGACTAAAGTGGACAGACTATAGTGGAAAGACTATAGTGGAAAGACTGTAGTGGACAGAATAAAGTGGAGACTATAGTGGAAAGACTGTAGTGGACAGAATAAAGTGGAGACTATAGTGGAAAAACTAAAGTGGACAGAGAATAGTGGAAAGAATAAAGTGGACAGACTATAGTGGAAAGACTACAGTGGAAAGACTGTAGTGGACAGAATAAAGTGGAAACTATAGTGGAAAGACTAAAGTGGACAGAGAATAGTAGAAAGACTAAAGTGGAAAGACTGTAGTGGACAGAATAAAGTGGAGACTATAGTGTGAAGACTAAAGTGGAAAGACTAAAGTGGACAGACTATAGTGGAAAGACTGAAGTGGAAAGACTAAGTGGACAGACTAAAGTGGAAAGACTATAGTGGAAAGACTAAAGTGGACAGACTATAGTGGAAAGACTAAAGTGGACAGACTGAAGTGGAAAGACTATAGTGGAAGGACTAAAGTGGAAAGAATGTAGTGGACAGAATAAAGTGGAGACTATAGTGGAAAGACTAAAGTGGACAGACTATAGTGGAAAGACTAAAGTGGACAGACTAAAATGGAAAGACTAAAGTGTAAAGACTAAAGTGGACAGACTATAGTGGAAAGACTATAGTGGAGAGACTGTAGTGGACAGAATAAAGTTGAGACTATAGTGGAAAGACTAAAGTCGAAAGACTAAAGTGGACAGACTATAGTGGAAAGACTGAAGTGGACAGACTAAAGTGGAAAAACTAAAGTGGAAAGACTAAAGTGGACAGACTATAGTGGAAAGACTATAGTGGAAAGACTGAATTGGACAGAATAAAGTGTAGACTATAGTGGAAAGACTAAAGTGGACAGAGAATAGTGGAAAGAATAAAGTGGACAGACTATAGTGGAAAGACTACAGTGGAAAGACTGTAGTGGACAGAATAAAGTGGAAACTACAGTGGAAAGACTAAAGTGGACAGAGAATACTAGAAAGACTAAAGTGGAAAGACTGTAGTGGACAGAATAAAGTGGAGACTATAGTGTGAAGACTAAAGTGGAAAGACTAAAGTGGACAGACTATAGTGGAAAGACTGAAGTGGAAAGACTAAGTGGACAGACTAAAGTGGAAAGACTATAGTGGAAAGACTAAAGTGGACAGACTATAGTGGAAAGACTAAAGTGGAGAGACTGAAGTGGAAAGACTATAGTGGAAAGACTAA
This sequence comes from Branchinecta sandiegonensis, assembly GCA_030848855.1. Taxonomy (NCBI): domain Eukaryota; kingdom Metazoa; phylum Arthropoda; class Branchiopoda; order Anostraca; family Branchinectidae; genus Branchinecta; species Branchinecta sandiegonensis. The sequence goes on along the minus strand of JAUPMV010000014.1, from coordinate 123,752 downwards.
AGTGGAAAGAATGTAGTGGACGGAATAAAGTGGAGACTATAGTGGAAAGACTAAAGTGGACAGAGAATAGTGGAAAGACTAAAGTGGAAAGACTGTAGTGGACAGAATAAAGTGGAGACTATAGTGGAAAGATCAAAGTGGAAAGACTAAAGTGGACAGAGAATAGCGGAAAGACTAAAGTGGAAAGAACTTAGTGGACAGAATAAAGTGGAGACTATAGTGGAAAGACTAAAGTTGAAAGACTAAAGTGGACAGAGAATAGTGGAAAGACTAAAGTGGAAAGACTAAAGTGGACAGACTATAGTGGAAAGACTGTTGTGGACAGAATAAAGTGGAGAGTATAGTGGAAAGAATAAACTGGACAGAGAATAGTGGAAAGACTAAAGTGGACAGACTATAGTGGAAAGACTATAGTGGAGAGACTGTAGTGGACAGAATAAAGTGGAGACTATAGTGGAAAGACTAAAGTGGAAATACTAAAGTGGACAGAGAATAGTGGAAAGACTAAAGTGGAAAGACTAAAATGGACAGACTATAGTGGAAAGACTATAGTGGAAAGACTAAAGTGGACAGAGAATAGAGGAAAGACTAAAGTGGACTGACTACAGTGGAAAGACTATAGTGGAAAGACTGTAGTGGACGGAAGAAAGTGGAGACTATAGTGGAAAGACTAAAGTGGACAGAGAATAGTGGAAAGACTAAAGTGGAAAGACTGTAGTGGACAGAATAAAGTGGAGACTAAGTGGAAAGATCAAAGTGGAAAGACTAAAGTGGACAGAGAATAGCGGAAAGACTAAAGTGGAAAGAACCTAGTGGACAGAATAAAGTGGAGACTATAGTGGAAAGACTAAAGTTGAAAGACTAAAGTGGACAGACTATAGTGGAAAGACTGAAGTGGAAAGACTCAGTGGACAGACTAAAGTGTACACACTGAAGTGGACAGAATAAAGTGGAAAGACTAAAGTGGAAAGACTAAAGTGGACAGACTATAGTGGAAAGACTGTTGTGGACAGAATAAAGTGGAGAGTATAGTGGAAAGAATAAACTGGACAGAGAATAGTGGAAAGACTAAAGTGGACAGACTATAGTGGAAAGACTATAGTGGAGAGACTGTAGTGGACAGAATAAAGTGGAGACTATAGTGGAAAGACTAAAGTGGAAATACTAAAGTGGACAGAGAATAGTGGAAAGACTAAAGTGGAAAGACTAAAATGGACAGACTATAGTGGAAAGACTATAGTGGAAAGACTGTAGTGGACAGAATAAAGTGGAGACTATAGTGGAAAGACTAAAGTGGACAGAGAATAGTGGAAAGACTAAAGTGGACAGTCTATAGTGGAAAGACTATAGTGGAAAGACTGTAGTGGACAGAATAAAGTGGAGACTATAGTGGAAAGACTGTAGTGGACAGAATAAAGTGGAGACTATAGTGGAAAAACTAAAGTGGACAGAGAATAGTGGAAAGAATAAAGTGGACAGACTATAGTGGAAAGACTACAGTGGAAAGACTGTAGTGGACAGAATGAAGTGGAAACTATAGTGGAAAGACTAAAGTGGACAGAGAATAGTAGAAAGACTAAAGTGGAAAGACTGTAGTGGACAGAATAAAGTCGAGACTATAGTGTGAAGACTAAAGTGGAAAGACTAAAGTGGACAGACTATAGTGGAAAGACTGAAGTGGAAAGACTAAGTGGACAGACTAAAGTGGAAAGACTATAGTGGAAAGACTAAAGTGGACAGACTATAGTGGAAAGACTAAAGTGGACAGACTGAAGTGGAAAGACTATAGTGGAAGGACTAAAGTGGAAAGAATGTAGTGGACAGAATAAAGTGGAGACTATAGTGGAAAGACTAAAGTGGACAGACTATAGTGGAAAGACTAAAGTGGACAGACTAAAATGGAAAGACTAAAGTGTAAAGACTAAAGTGGACAGAGAATAGTGGAAAGACTAAAGTGGAAAGACTAAAGTGGACAGACTATAGTGGAAAGACTATAGTGGAAAGACTGTAGTGGACAGAATAAAGTGGAGACTATAGTGGAAAGACTAATGTGGACAGAGAATAGTGGAAAGACTAAAGTGGACAGACTATAGTGGAAAGACTATAGTGGAGAGACTGTAGTGGACAGAATAAAGTTGAGACTATAGTGGAAAGACTAAAGTCGAAAGACTAAAGTGGACAGACTATAGTGGAAAGACTGAAGTGGACAGACTAAAGTGGAAAAACTAAAGTGGAAAGACTAAAGTGGACAGACTATAGTGGAAAGACTATAGTGGAAAGACTGTATTGGACAGAATAAAGTGTAGACTATAGTGGAAAGACTAAAGTGGACAGAGAATAGTGGAAAGACTAAAGTGGACAGACTATAGTGGAAAGACTATAGTGGAGAGACTGTAGTGGACAGAATAAAGTTGAGACTATAGTGGAAAGACTAAAGTCGAAAGACTAAAGTGGACAGACTATAGTGGAAAGACTGAAGTGGACAGACTAAAGTGGAAAAACTAAAGTGGAAAGACTAAAGTGGACAGACTATAGTGGAAAGACTATAGTGGAAAGACTGTATTGGACAGAATAAAGTGTAGACTATAGTGGAAAGACTAAAGTGGACAGAGAATAGTGGAAAGAATAAAGTGGACAGACTATAGTGGAAAGACTACAGTGGAAAGACTGTAGTGGACAGAATAAAGTGGAAACTATAGTGGAAAGACTAAAGTGGACAGAGAATACTAGAAAGACTAAAGTGGAAAGACTGTAGTGGACAGAATAAAGTGGAGAATATAGTGTGAAGACTAAAGTGGAAAGACTAAAGTGGACAGACTATAGTGGAAAGACTGAAGTGGAAAGACTAAGTGGACAGACTAAAGTGGAAAGACTATAGTGGAAAGACTAAAGTGGACAGACTATAGTGGAAAGACTAAAGTGGAGAGACTGAAGTGGAAAGACTATAGTGGAAAGACTAAAGTGGAAAGAATGTAGTGGACAGAATAAAGTGGAGACTATAGTGGAAAGACTAAAGTGGACAGAGAATAGAGGAAAGACTAAAGTGGACTGACTACAGTGGAAAGACTATAGTGGAAAGACTGTAGTGGACGGAATAAAGTGGAGACTATAGTGGAAAGACTAAAGTGGACAGAGAATAGTGGAAAGACTAAAGTGGAAAGACTGTAGTGGACAGAATAAAGTGGAGACTATAGTGGAAAGATCAAAGTGGAAAGACTAAAGTGGACAGAGAATAGCGGAAAGACTAAAGTGGAAAGAACTTAGTGGACAGAATAAAGTGGAGACTATAGTGGAAAGACTAAAGTTGAAAGACTAAAGTGGACAGACTATAGTGGAAAGACTGAAGTGGAAAGACTCAGTGGACAGACTAAAGTGTACACACTGAAGTGGACAGAATAAAGTGGAAAGACTAAAGTGGAAAGACTAAAGTGGACAGACTATAGTGGAAAGACTAAAGTGAACAGACTAAAGTGGAAAGACTAAAGTGGACAGACTATAGTGGAAAGACTGTTGTGGACAGAATAAAGTGGAGAGTATAGTGGAAAGAATAAACTGTACAGAGAATAGTGGAAAGACTAAAGTGGACAGACTATAGTGGAAAGACTATAGTGGAGAGACTGTAGTGGACAGAATAAAGCGGAGACTATAGTGGAAAGACTAAAGTGGAAATACTAAAGTGGACAGAGAATAGTGGAAAGACTAAAGTGGAAAGACTAAAATGGACAGACTATAGTGGAAAGACTATAGTGGAAAGACTGTAGTGGACAGAATAAAGTGGAGACTATAGTGGAAAGACTAAAGTGGACAGAGAATAGTGGAAAGACTAAAGTGGACAGACTATAGTGGAAAGACTATAGTGGAAAGACTGTAGTGGACAGAATAAAGTGGAGACTATAGTGGAAAGACTAAAGTGGAAAGACTAAAGTGGACAGACTATATTGGAAAGACTGAAGTGGACAGACTACAGTGGAAAAACTAAAGTGGAAAGACTAAAGTGGAAAGACGATAGTGGAAAGACTATAGTGGAAAGACAGTATTGGACAGAATAAAGTGTAGACTATTGTGGAAAGACTAAAGTGGACAGAGAATAGTGGAAAGAATAAAGTGGACAGACTATAGTGGAAAGACTACAGTGGAAAGACTGTAGTGGACAGACTAAAGTGGAGACTATAGTGGAAAGACTAAAGTGGACAGAGAATAGTGGAAAGCCTAAAGTGGAAAGACTGTAGTGGACAGAATAAAGTGGAGACTATAGTGTGAAGACTAAAGTGGAAAGACTAAAGTGGACAGACTAATAGTGGAAAGACTGTAGTGGAAAGACTAAGTGGACAGACTAAAGTGGAAAGACTATAGTGGAAAGACTAAAGTGGACAGAATATAGTGGAAAGACTAAAGTGGACAGACTGAAGTGGAAAGACTATAGTGGAAAAACTAAAGTGGAAAGAATGTAGTGGACAGAATAAAGTGGAGACTATAGTGGAAAGACTAAAGTGGACAGAAAATAGTGGAAAGACTAAAGTGGACAGACTATAGTGGAAAGACTAAAGTGGACAGACTGAAGTGGAAAGACTATAGTGGAAAGACAAAAGTGGAAAGACTAAAGTGGACAGACTATAGTGGAAAGACTAAAGTGGACGGACTAAAGTGGAAAAACTAAAGTGGAAAGACTAAAGTGGACATACTATAGTGGAAAGACTATAGTGGAATGACTGTAGTGGACAGAATAAAGTGGAGACTATAGTGGAAAGACTAAAGTGGACAGACTATAGTGGAAAGACTAAAGTGGAGAGACTGAAGTGGACAGAATGAAGTGGAGACTATAGTGGAAAGATTAAAGTGGAAAGACTAAAGTGGACAGAGAATAGTGGAAAGACTAAAGTGGAAAGACTGTAGTGGACAGAATAAAGTGGAAAGACTAAAGTGGACAGACTATAGTGGAAAGACTAAAGTGGACAGACTAAAGTGGACAGACTATAGTGGAAAGACTATAGTGGAAAGACTGTAGTGGACAGAATAAAGTGGAGACTATAGTGGAAAAACTAAAGTGGACAGACTGAAGTGGAAAGACTATAGTGGAAAGACTAAAGTGGAAAGAATGTAGTGGACAGAATAAAGTGGAGACTATAGTGGAAAGACTAAAGTGGACAGAGAATAGAGGAAAGACTAAAGTGGACTGACTACAGTGGAAAGACTATAGTGGAAAGACTGTAGTGGACGGAATAAAGTGGAGACTATAGTGGAAAGACTAAAGTGGACAGAGAATAGTGGAAAGACTAAAGTGGAAAGACTGTAGTGGACAGAATAAAGTGGAGACTAAGTGGAAAGATCAAAGTGGAAAGACTAAAGTGGACAGAGAATAGCGGAAAGACTAAAGTGGAAAGAACTTAGTGGACAGAATAAAGTGGAGACTATAGTGGAAAGACTAAAGTTGAAAGACTAAAGTGGACAGACTATAGTGGAAAGACTGAAGTGGAAAGACTCAGTGGACAGACTAAAGTGTACACACTGAAGTGGATAGAATAAAGTGGAAAGACTAAAGTGGAAAGACTAAAGTGGACAGACTATAGTGGAAAGACTGTTGTGGACAGAATAAAGTGGAGAGTATAGTGGAAAGAATAAACTGGACAGAGAATAGTGGAAAGACTAAAGTGGACAGACTATAGTGGAAAGACTATAGTGGAGAGACTGTAGTGGACAGAATAAAGTGGAGACTATAGTGGAAAGACTAAAGTGGAAATACTAAAGTGGACAGAGAATAGTGGAAAGACTAAAGTGGAAAGACTAAAATGGACAGACTATAGTGGAAAGACTATAGTCGAAAGACTGTAGTGGACAGAATAAAGTGGAGACTATAGTGGAAAGACTAAAGTGGACAGAGAATAGTGGAAAGACTAAAGTGGACAGACTATAGTGGAAAGACTATAGTGGAAAGACTGTAGTGGACAGAATAAAGTGGAGACTATAGTGGAAAGACTGTAGTGGACAGAATAAAGTGGAGACTATAGTGGAAAAACTAAAGTGGACAGAGAATAGTGGAAAGAATAAAGTGGACAGACTATAGTGGAAAGACTACAGTGGAAAGACTGTAGTGGACAGAATAAAGTGGAAACTATAGTGGAAAGACTAAAGTGGACAGAGAATAGTAGAAAGACTAAAGTGGAAAGACTGTAGTGGACAGAATAAAGTGGAGACTATAGTGTGAAGACTAAAGTGGAAAGACTAAAGTGGACAGACTATAGTGGAAAGACTGAAGTGGAAAGACTAAGTGGACAGACTAAAGTGGAAAGACTATAGTGGAAAGACTAAAGTGGACAGACTATAGTGGAAAGACTAAAGTGGACAGACTGAAGTGGAAAGACTATAGTGGAAGGACTAAAGTGGAAAGAATGTAGTGGACAGAATAAAGTGGAGACTATAGTGGAAAGACTAAAGTGGACAGAGAATAGAGGAAAGACTAAAGTGGACTGACTACAGTGGAAAGACTATAGTGGAAAGACTGTAGTGGACGGAATAAAGTGGAGACTATAGTGGAAAGACTAAAGTGGACAGAGAAGAGTGGAAAGACTAAAGTGGAAAGACTGTAGTGGACAGAATAAAGTGGAGACTATAGTGGAAAGATCAAAGTGGAAAGACTAAAGTGGACAGAGAATAGCGGAAAGACTAAAGTGGAAAGAACTTAGTGGACAGAATAAAGTGGAGACTATAGTGGAAAGACTAAAGTTGAAAGACTAAAGTGGACAGACTATAGTGGAAAGACTGAAGTGGAAAGACTCAGTGGACAGACTAAAGTGTACACACTGAAGTGGACAGAATAAAGTGGAAAGACTAAAGTGGAAAGACTCAAGTGGACAGACTATAGTGGAAAGACTAAAGTGAACAGACTAAAGTGGAAAGACTAAAGTGGACAGACTATAGTGGAAAGACTGTTGTGGACAGAATAAAGTGGAGAGTATAGTGGAAAGAATAAACTGGACAGAGAATAGTGGAAAGACTAAAGTGGACAGACTATAGTGGAAAGACTATAGTGGAGAGACTGTAGTGGACAGAATAAAGTGGAGACTATAGTGGAAAGACTAAAGTGGAAATACTAAAGTGGACAGAGAATAGTGGAAAGACTAAAGTGGAAAGACTAAAATGGACAGACTATAGTGGAAAGACTATAGTGGAAAGACTGTAGTGGACAGAATAAAGTGGGAACTATAGTGGAAAGACTAAAGTGGACAGAGAATAGTGGAAAGACTAAAGTGGACAGACTATAGTGGAAAGACTATAGTGGAAAGACTGTAGTGGACAGAATAAAGTGGAGACTATAGTGGAAAGACTAAAGTGGAAAGACTAAAGTGGACAGACAATAGTGGAAAGACTGAAGTGGACAGACTACAGTGGAAAAACTAAAGTGGAAAGACTAAAGTGGACAGACGATAGTGGAAAGACTATAGTGGAAAGACTGTATTGGACAGAATAAAGTGTAGACTATTGTGGAAAGACTAAAGTGGACAGAGAATAGTGGAAAGAATAAAGTGGACAGACTATAGTGGAAAGACTACAGTGGAAAGACTGTAGTGGACAGACTAAAGTGGAGACTATAGTGGAAAGACTAAAGTGGACAGAGAATAGTGGAAAGCCTAAAGTGGAAAGACTGTAGTGGACAGAATAAAGTGGAGACTATAGTGTGAAGACTAAAGTGGAAAGAATAAAGTGGACAGACTATAGTGGAAAGACTGTAGTGGAAAGACTAAGTGGACAGACTAAAGTGGAAAGACTATAGTGGAAAGACTAAAGTGGACAGACTATAGTGGAAAGACTAAAGTGGACAGACTGAAGTGGAAAAACTATAGTGGAAAGACTAAAGTGGAAAGAATGTAGTGGACAGAATAAAGTGGAGACTATAGTGGAAAGACTAAAGTGGACAGAAAATAGTGGAAAGACTAAAGTGGACAGACTGAAGTGGAAAGACTATAGTGGAAAGACTAAAGTGGAAAGACTAAAGTGGACAGACTATAGTGGAAAGACTAAAGTGGACAGACTAAAGTGGAAAAACTAAAGTGGAAAGACTAAAGTGGACATACTATAGTGGAAAGACTATAGTGGAATGACTGTAGTGGACAGAATAAAGTGGAGACTATAGTGGAAAGACTAAAGTGGACAGACTATAGTGGAAAGACTAAAGTGGAGAGACTGAAGTGGACAGAATGAAGTGGAGACTATAGTGGAAAGATTAAAGTGGAAAGACTAAAGTGGACAGAGAATAGTGGAAAGACTAAAGTGGAAAGACTGTAGTGGACAGAATAAAGTGGAAAGACTAAAGTGGACAGACTATAGTGGAAAGACTAAAGTGGACAGACTAAAGTGGACAGACTATAGTGGAAAGACTATAGTGGAAAGACTGTAGTGGACAGAATAAAGTGGAGACTATAGTGGAAAAACTAAAGTGGACAGACTGAAGTGGAAAGACTATAGTGGAAAGACTAAAGTGGAAAGAATGTAGTGGACAGAATAAAGTGGAGACTATAGTGGAAAGACTAAAGTGGACAGAGAATAGAGGAAAGACTAAAGTGGACTGACTACAGTGGAAAGACTATAGTGGAAAGACTGTAGTGGACGGAATAAAGTGGAGACTATAGTGGAAAGACTAAAGTGGACAGAGAATAGTGGAAAGACTAAAGTGGAAAGACTGTAGTGGACAGAATAAAGTGGAGACTAAGTGGAAAGATCAAAGTGGAAAGACTAAAGTGGACAGAGAATAGCGGAAAGACTAAAGTGGAAAGAACTTAGTGGACAGAATAAAGTGGAGACTATAGTGGAAAGACTAAAGTTGAAAGACTAAAGTGGACAGACTATAGTGGAAAGACTGAAGTGGAAAGACTCAGTGGACAGACTAAAGTGTACACACTGAAGTGGACAGAATAAAGTGGAAAGACTAAAGTGGAAAGACTAAAGTGGACAGACTATAGTGGAAAGACTGTTGTGGACAGAATAAAGTGGAGAGTATAGTGGAAAGAATAAACTGGACAGAGAATAGTGGAAAGACTAAAGTGGACAGACTATAGTGGAAAGACTATAGTGGAGAGACTGTAGTGGACAGAATAAAGTGGAGACTATAGTGGAAAGACTAAAGTGGAAATACTAAAGTGGACAGAGAATAGTGGAAAGACTAAAGTGGAAAGACTAAAATGGACAGACTATAGTGGAAAGACTATAGTCGAAAGACTGTAGTGGACAGAATAAAGTGGAGACTATAGTGGAAAGACTAAAGTGGACAGAGAATAGTGGAAAGACTAAAGTGGACAGACTATAGTGGAAAGACTATAGTGGAAAGACTGTAGTGGACAGAATAAAGTGGAGACTATAGTGGAAAGACTGTAGTGGACAGAATAAAGTGGAGACTATAGTGGAAAAACTAAAGTGGACAGAGAATAGTGGAAAGAATAAAGTGGACAGACTATAGTGGAAAGACTACAGTGGAAAGACTGTAGTGGACAGAATAAAGTGGAAACTATAGTGGAAAGACTAAAGTGGACAGAGAATAGTAGAAAGACTAAAGTGGAAAGACTGTAGTGGACAGAATAAAGTGGAGACTATAGTGTGAAGACTAAAGTGGAAAGACTAAAGTGGACAGACTATAGTGGAAAGACTGAAGTGGAAAGACTAAGTGGACAGACTAAAGTGGAAAGACTATAGTGGAAAGACTAAAGTGGACAGACTATAGTGGAAAGACTAAAGTGGACAGACTGAAGTGGAAAGACTATAGTGGAAGGACTAAAGTGGAAAGAATGTAGTGGACAGAATAAAGTGGAGACTATAGTGGAAAGACTAAAGTGGACAGAGAATAGAGGAAAGACTAAAGTGGACTGACTACAGTGGAAAGACTATAGTGGAAAGACTGTAGTGGACGGAATAAAGTGGAGACTATAGTGGAAAGACTAAAGTGGACAGAGAAGAGTGGAAAGACTAAAGTGGAAAGACTGTAGTGGACAGAATAAAGTGGAGACTATAGTGGAAAGATCAAAGTGGAAAGACTAAAGTGGACAGAGAATAGCGGAAAGACTAAAGTGGAAAGAACTTAGTGGACAGAATAAAGTGGAGACTATAGTGGAAAGACTAAAGTTGAAAGACTAAAGTGGACAGACTATAGTGGAAAGACTGAAGTGGAAAGACTCAGTGGACAGACTAAAGTGTACACACTGAAGTGGACAGAATAAAGTGGAAAGACTAAAGTGGAAAGACTCAAGTGGACAGACTATAGTGGAAAGACTAAAGTGAACAGACTAAAGTGGAAAGACTAAAGTGGACAGACTATAGTGGAAAGACTGTTGTGGACAGAATAAAGTGGAGAGTATAGTGGAAAGAATAAACTGGACAGAGAATAGTGGAAAGACTAAAGTGGACAGACTATAGTGGAAAGACTATAGTGGAGAGACTGTAGTGGACAGAATAAAGTGGAGACTATAGTGGAAAGACTAAAGTGGAAATACTAAAGTGGACAGAGAATAGTGGAAAGACTAAAGTGGAAAGACTAAAATGGACAGACTATAGTGGAAAGACTATAGTGGAAAGACTGTAGTGGACAGAATAAAGTGGGAACTATAGTGGAAAGACTAAAGTGGACAGAGAATAGTGGAAAGACTAAAGTGGACAGACTATAGTGGAAAGACTATAGTGGAAAGACTGTAGTGGACAGAATAAAGTGGAGACTATAGTGGAAAGACTAAAGTGGAAAGACTAAAGTGGACAGACAATAGTGGAAAGACTGAAGTGGACAGACTACAGTGGAAAAACTAAAGTGGAAAGACTAAAGTGGACAGACGATAGTGGAAAGACTATAGTGGAAAGACTGTATTGGACAGAATAAAGTGTAGACTATTGTGGAAAGACTAAAGTGGACAGAGAATAGTGGAAAGAATAAAGTGGACAGACTATAGTGGAAAGACTACAGTGGAAAGACTGTAGTGGACAGACTAAAGTGGAGACTATAGTGGAAAGACTAAAGTGGACAGAGAATAGTGGAAAGCCTAAAGTGGAAAGACTGTAGTGGACAGAATAAAGTGGAGACTATAGTGTGAAGACTAAAGTGGAAAGACTAAAGTGGACAGACTATAGTGGAAAGACTGTAGTGGAAAGACTAAGTGGACAGACTAAAGTGGAAAGACTATAGTGGAAAGACTAAAGTGGACAGACTATAGTGGAAAGACTAAAGTGGACAGACTGAAGTGGAAAAACTATAGTGGAAAGACTAAAGTGGAAAGAATGTAGTGGACAGAATAAAGTGGAGACTATAGTGGAAAGACTAAAGTGGACAGAAAATAGTGGAAAGACTAAAGTGGACAGACTGAAGTGGAAAGACTATAGTGGAAAGACTAAAGTGGAAAGACTAAAGTGGACAGACTATAGTGGAAAGACTAAAGTGGACAGACTAAAGTGGAAAAACTAAAGTGGAAAGACTAAAGTGGACAGACTATAGTTGAAAGACTATAGTGGAATGACTGTAGTGGACAGAATAAAGTGGAGACTATAGTGGAAAGACTAAAGTGGACAGACTATAGTGGAAAGACTAAAGTGGAGAGACTGTAGTGGACAGAATAAAGTGGAGACTCTAGTGGAAAGACTAAAGTGGAAAGACTAAAGTGGACAGAGAATAGTGGAAAGACTAAAGTGGAAAGACTGTAGTGGACAGAATAAAGTGGAAAGATTAAAGTGGACAGACTATAGTGGAAAGACTAAAGTGGACAGACTAAAGTGGACAGACTATAGTGGAAAGACTATAGTGGAAAGACTGTAGTGGACAGAATAAAGTGGAGACTATAGTGGAAAAACTAAAGTGGACAGACTGAAGTGGAAAGACTATAGTGGAAAGACTAAAGTGGAAAGAATGTAGTGGACAGAATAAAGTGGAGACTATAGTGGAAAGACTAAAGTGGACATTGAATAGAGGAAAGACTAAAGTGGACTGACTACAGTGGAAAGACTATAGTGGAAAGACTGTAGTGGACGGAATAAAGTGGAGACTATAGTGGAAAGACTAAAGTGGACAGAGAATAGTGGAAAGACTAAAGTGGAAAGACTGTAGTGGACAGAATAAAGTGGAGACTAAGTGGAAAGATCAAAGTGGAAAGACTAAAGTGGACAGAGAATAGCGGAAAGACTAAAGTGGAAAGAACTTAGTGGATAGAATAAAGTGGAGACTATAGTGGAAAGACTAAAGTAGAAAGACTAAAGTGGACAGACTATAGTGGAATAACTGAAGTGGAAAGACTCAGTGGACAGACTAAAGTGTACACACTGAAGTGGACAGAATAAAGTGGAAAGACTAAAGTGGAAAGACTAAAGTGGACAGACTATAGTGGAAAGACTAAAGTGAACAGACTAAAGTGGAAAGACTAAAGTGGACAGACTATAGTGGAAAGACTGTTGTGGACAGAATAAAGTGGAGAGTATAGTGGAAAGAATAAACTGGACAGAGAATAGTGGAAAGACTAAAGTGGACAGACTATAGTGGAAAGACTATAGTGGAGAGACTGTAGTGGACAGAATAAAGTGGAGACTATAGTGGAAAGACTAAAGTGGAAATACTAAACTGGACAGAGAATAGTGGAAAGACTAAAGTGGAAAGACTAAAATGGACAGACTATAGTGGAAAGACTATAGTGGAAAGACTGTAGTGGACAGAATAAAGTGGAGACTATAGTGGAAAGACTAAAGTGGACAGAGAATAGTGGAAAGACTAAAGTGGACAGACTCTAGTGGAAAGACTATAGTGGAAAGACTGTAGTGGACAGAATAAAGTGGAGACTATAGTGGAAAGACTAAAGTGGACAGAGACTAGTGGAAAGATTAAAGTGGACAGACTATAGTGGAAAGATTATAGTGGAAAGACTGTAGTGGACATAATAAAGTGGAGACTATAGTGTAAAGAATAAAGTGGAAAGACTAAAGTGGACAGACTATAGTGGAAAGACCGAAGTGGAAAGACTCAGTGGACAGACTAAAGTGTACACACTGAAGTGGACAGAATAAAGTGGAAAGACTAAAGTGGAAAGACTAAAGTGGACAGACTATAGTGGAAAGACTAAAGTGGACAGACTAAAGTGGACAGACTATAGTGGAAAGACTATAGTGGAAAGACTATAGTGGACAGAATAAAGTGGACAGACTAAAGTGGAAAGACTAAGGTGGAAAGACTAAAGTGGACAGACTATAGTGGAAAGACTATATTTGAAAGACTGTAGTGGACAGAATAAAGTGGAGACTATTGTGGAAAGACTAAAGTGGACAGAGAATAGTGGAAAGACTAAAGTGGACAGACTATAGTGGAAAGACTAAAGTGGAAAGACTAAAGTGGAAAGACTAAAGTGGACAGACTTTAGTGGAAAGACTAAAGTGGACAGACTAAAGTGGACAGAGAATAGAGGAAAGACTAAAGTGGACAGACTATAGTGGAAAGACTAAAGTGGAAAGACTAAAGTGGAAAGACTAAAGTGGACAGACTTTAGTGGAAAGACTAAAGTGGACAGTCTATAGTGGAAAGACTAAAGTGGACACACTACAGTGGAAAGACTAAAGTGGAAAGACTAAAGTGGACAGACTATAGTGGAAAGACTATAGTGGAAAGACTGTAGTGGACAGAATAAAGTGGAGACTATAGTGGAAAGCCTAAAGTGGACAGAGAATAGTGGAAAGACTAAAGTGGACAGACTATAGTGGAAAGACTATAGTGGAAAGACTGTAGTGGACAGAATAAAGTGGAGACTATAGTGGAAAGACTAAAGTGGACAGAGAATAGTGGAAAGACTAAAGTGGACAGACTATAGTGGAAAGACTATAGTGGAAAGACTGTAGTGGACAAAATAAAGTGAAGACTATAGTGGAAAGACTAAAGTGGACAGAGAATAGTGGAAAGACTAAAGTGGACAGAATAAAGTAGAGACTATAGTGGAAAGACTAAAGTGGAATGACTAAAGTGGACAGACTATAGTGGAAAGACTGAAGTTGAAAGACTCAGTGGACACACTAAAGTAAAAGCACTGAAGTGGACAGAATAAAGTGGAAAGACTAAAGTGGAAAGACTAAAGTGGACAGACTATAGTGGAAAGACTAAAGTGGACAGACTAAAGTGGAAAAACTAAAGTGGAAAGACTAAAGAGGAGAGACTATAGTGGAAAGACTATAGTGGAAAGACTGTCGTGGACAGAATAAAGTGGAGACTATAGTGGAAAGACTAAAGTGGACAGACTATAGTGGAAAGACTACAGTGAAAAGACTGTAGTGGACATAATAAAGTGGAGACTATAGTGGAAAGACTAAAGTGGACAGAGAATAGTGGAAAGACTAAAGTGGACAGACTAAATTGGAAAGACTAAAGTGGACAGAGAATAGTGGAAAGACTAAAGTGGACAGACTATAGTGGAAAGACAATAGTGGAAAGACTAAAGTGGACAGACTAAAGTGGAAAAACTAAAGTGGAAAGACTATAGTGGACAGACTATATTGGAAAGACTATAGTGGAATGACTGTAGTGGACAGAATAAATTGGAAAGACTAAAGTGGACAGAGAATAGTGGAAAGACTGAAGTGGAAGGACTAAGTGGACGGACTAAAGTGGAAAGACTACAGTGAAAAGACTAAAGTGGACAGACTATAGTGGAAAGACTAAAGTGGACAGACTGAAGTGGAAAGACTATAGTAGGAAGACTAAAGTGGAAAGAATGTAGTGGACAGAATAAAGTGGAGACTATAGTGGAAAGACTAAAGTGGACAGAGAATAGTGGAAAGACTAAAGTGGACAGAATATAGTGGAAAGACTATAGTGGAAAAACTGTAGTGGACGGAATAAAGTGGAGACTATAGTGGAAAGACTAAAGTGGACAGAGAATAGTGGAAAGACTGTAGTGGACAGAATAAATTGGAGACTATAGTGGATAGACTAAAGTGGAAAGACTAAAGTGGACAGACTATAGTGGAAAGACTATAGTGGAAAGACTGTAGTGGACAGAATAAAGTGGAGACTATAGTGGAAAGCCTAAAGTGGACGGAGAATAGTGGAAAGACTAAAGTTGACAGAGAATAGTGGAAAGACTAAAGTGGACAGACTATAGTGGAAAGACTATAGTGGAAAGACTGTAGTGGACAGAATAAAGTGGAGACTATAGTGGAAAGACTAAAGTGGACAGAGACTAGTGGAAAGACTAAAGTGGAAAGAATGTAGTGGACAGAATAAAGTGGAGACCATAGTGGAAAGACTAAAGTGGAAAGACGAAAGTGGACAGACTATAGTGGAAAGACTGAAGTTGAAAGACTCAGTGGACACACTAAAGTGTAAGCACTGAAGTGGACAGAATAAAGTGGAAAGACTAAAGTGGAAAGACTAAAGTGGACAGACTATAGTGGAAAGACTAAAGTGGACAGACTAAAGTGGAAAAACTAAAGTGGAAAGACTAAAGTGGACAGACTATAGTGGAAAGACTATAGTGGAAAGACTGTCGTGGACAGAATAAAGTGGAGACTATAGTGGAAAGACTAAAGTGGACAGACTATAGTAGAAAGACTACAGTGAAAAGACTGTAGTGGACATAATAAAGTGGAGACTATAGTGGAAAGACTAAAGTGGACAGAGAATAGTGGAAAGACTAAAGTGGACAGACTATAGTGGAAAGACTAAAGTGGACAGAGAATAGTGGAAAGACTAAAATGGACAGACTATAGTGGAAAGACAATAGTGGAAAGACTAAAGTGGACAGACTAAAGTGGAAAAACTAAAGTGGAAAGACTAAAGTGGACAGACTATAGTGGAAAGACTATAGTGGAAAGACTGTAGTGGACAGAATAAAGTGGAGACTATTGTGGAAAGACTAAAGTGGACAGACTATAGTGGAAAGACTATAGTGGAAAGACTGTAGTGGACATAATAAAGTGGAGACTATAGTGGAAAGACTAAAGTGGACAGAGACTGGTGGAAAGACTAAAGTGGACAGACTATAGTGGAAAGATTATAGTGGAAAGACTGTAGTGGACAGAATAAAGTGGAGACTATAGTGGAAAGATCAAAGTGGAAAGACTAAAGTGGACAGAGAATAGCGGAAAGACTAAAGTGGACAGACTATAGTGGAAAGACTGAAGTGGAAAGACTAAGTGGACAGACTAAAGTGGAAAGACGATACTGGAAAGACTAAAGTGGACAGACTATAGTGGAAAGACCAGAGTGGACAGACTGAAGTGAAAAGACTATAGTGGAAAGACAAAACTGGAAAGACTAAAGTGGACAGACTATAGTGGAAAGACTGAAGCGGCAAGACTCAGTGGAAAAACTAAAGTGTACACACTGAAGTGGACAGAATAAAGTGGAAAGACTAAAGTGGAAAGACTAAAGTGGACAGACTATAGTGGAAAGACTAAAGTGGAAAGACTAAAGTGGAATAACTAAAGTGGACAGACTGTAGTGGAAAGACTAAGTGGACAGACTATAGTGGAAAGACTAAAGTGGACCGACTAAAGTGGAGAGAATAAAGTGGAAAGACTAAAGTGGAAAGACTAAAGTGGACAGACTATAGTGGAAAGACTAAAGTGGACAGACTAAAGTGGACAGACTATAGTGGAAAGACTATAGTGAAAAGACTGTAGTGGACAGAATAAAGTGGAGACTATAGTGGAAAGACTAAAGTGGACAGACTATAGTGGAAAGACTATAGTGGAAATACTATAGTGGAAAGACTGTAGTGGAAATAATAAAGTGGAGACTAAAGTGGAAAGACTAAAGTGGAAAGAGAATAGTGGAAAGACTAAAGTGGACAGACTATAGCGGAAAGATTATAGTGGAAAGACTGTAGTGGACAGAATAAAGTGGAGACTATAGTGGAAAGATCAAAGTAGAAAGACTAAAGTGGACAGAGAATAGCGGAAAAACTAAAGTGGACAGACTATAGTGGAAAGACTGAAGTGGAAAGACTAAGTGGACAGACTAAAGTGGAAAGACGATAGTGGAAAGACTAAAGTGGACAGACTATAGTGGAAAGACTAAAGTGGACAGACTGAAGTGAAAAGACTATAGTGGAAAGACAAAAGTGGTAAGACTAAAGTGGACAGACTATAGTGGAAAGACTGAAGCGGCAAGACTCAGTGGACATACTAAAGTGTACACACTGAAGTGGACAGAATAAAGTGGAAAGACTAAAGTGGAAAGACTAAAGTGGACAGACTATGTTGGAAAGACTAGAGTGGACAGACTAAAGTGGAAAGACTAAAGTGGAAAGACTAAAGTGGACAGACTGTAGTGGAAAGACTAAAGTGGACAGACTATAGTGGAAAGACTAAAGTGGACCGACTAAAGAGGAAAGAATAAAGTGGAAAGACTAAATTGGACAGACTATAGTGGAAAGACCATAGTGGAAAGACTATAGTGGACAGAATAAAGTGGAGACTATAGGTGAAAGACTAAAGTGGAAAGACTAAAGTGGACAGAGAATAGAGGAAAGACTAAAGTGGACAGACTATAGTGGAAAGACTAAAGTGGACAGATAATAGTGGAAAGACTAAAGTTGAAAGAATGTAGTGGACAGAATAAAGTGGAGACTATAATGGAAAGACTAAAGTGGAAAGACTAAAGTGGACAGACTATAGTGGAAAGACTGAAGTTGAAAGACTCAGTGGACACACTAAAGTGTAAGCACTGAAGTGGACAGAATAAAGTGGAAAGACTAAAGTGGAAAGACTAAAGTGGACAGACTATAGTGGAAAGACTAAAGTGGACAGACTAAAGTGGAAAAACTAAAATGGAAAGACTAAAGTGGACAGACTATAGTGGAAAGACTATAGTAGAAAGACTGTCGTGGACAGAATAAAGTGGAGACTATAGTGGAAAGACTAAAGTGGACAGGCTATAGTGGAAAGACTACAGTGAAAAGACTGTAGTGGACATAATAAAGTGGAGACTATAGTGGAAAGACTAAAGTGGACAGAGAATAGTGGAAAGACTAAAGTGGACAGACTATAGTGGAAAGATTAAAGTGGACCAGGTTAGACTTGCGCCTCCAGTTGGTAAGTTTTTTTGGATTATAGTAATGGACCTAGCGGGGAGTGCGATCGACTGGCTGCGCTTGAGGGGGGACCACTCGATTTAAATACTTTTGTAAAAAAGATTGGAATTGAAGAAAAAGATGGGAATAAAATGTTTGAGGTAAATTATAAATGTAAATATATTATTCCGGAGATGGCTTCCAAAGTTAATTGCTCGTCTGATCTTAGGCTTGCTTTTCTGAACTGTCAGGGACTAATGAGCAGTTACGACCACCTATCATCATTTTTGCCAAATTGCTCTGTTGATATTTTTGGTGCATGCGAAACTTTTCTAACGGATGGGACAGCTGCAATCAGCAATATTCAAGGGTATGCGCGTGTGAACAAAATGAGAAATAATCGGAAACAAGGCGGACTAGCTATTTATCTGAGAGATGGAATACCGTTTAAAATCCTAACAGATTATGATTATCTGTATGAAGAAATGGAGTTTGAGTTTATTGTGATTGAGATAAATTTAGGAAAGGAACGATTAACATGCTGCGTTATATACAGGCCTCCGAGCTCGAGCCCCAGACGTTTTATATCTAAAGCTGAAGAACTGCTAAATTCGATTCAGAATAAAAATATGAAAAGTATAGTAATGGGTGATTTTAATATTGATTTGTACGAGATGAACAAAAATGAAAAAAATATGAATTCGATTGTTGTTGATTGGATGTCTGTACTGCTGGAAAATTATCTATTGCCGGCTTGTACAATTCCGACGCGTATAACTAAAACGTGTGCTTCACTAATCGACAACATTTGCACTGATTTAACTGTGAAGTCATGTAAAGTAATTATTCATGATACTTCAGACCATTGCCTATTGCTTACTGATGTAACGGTTAAGTCGAAGCCTCAGAAAGGTCATCCAAGTCGCTCAAGGGTTATTAATAAGACAAGTGTGGAAAAGCTAAAAGGCCTTCTTTCATCTACCGATTTCAATGAATGTCTTAATGCTCAAGACATAGACGTCTCTACTGATTCGTTTTTGAATAAATTTACTACAGCTCTTGATAAAGCATGCCCGGCACAATCTAAGAGACAAAGAGACCGTCAACCAAAGAAACCATGGGTAACCCCTGGTCTTTTGCGTTGCATAAGACGTAAAAATAAATTATTTCGGAACTTTTTTAAGGATCCAACAGATGAGAAGCAATCCAGATTCAAAGAATACAAGAATATTCTTACCAAATTATTAAGACGGGCAAAGATAAGTTTTTATGATCAAGCGTTCTCCAAAGCCGAAGGATCTCCCAAACGTACTTGGGCGTTGATAAACCAACACCTAGGGAAGACACCAAGCCGCAGTACCTTACCCGATGAGATGCGATCCCCCCATTTGAATTCCACCGTGTCTGGCAAGCGTGAAGTTGCCGAACTGCTAAACATACACTTCTCCCAGATTGGCGAGATTACTTCCAAGTCCTCATCCACGGATGACAATGCACCTTCGCGTAACTTCCGTGAATTTCTACCTCCATCCAGTGAGAAATCAATGTTCATGACACCAGTTATTGCTGAAGAATTAATGTCTACTGCTAAGCTACTGAAAAACGGCTCCTCCCAAGCCATGGACGGTACTTCAACTGAACTTCTAACAGCAATTATGCCTGTTATAGTGGATGTACTAGTGCATATAGTGAATTTATGCTTTAAAGAAGGTGTCTTTCCTAAGAGCCTCAAAGGTGCGAGAATAATAGCCCTGCATAAAGGAGGCGATCCGGCTGACCCATCAAACTACCGCCCGATTTCCATACTTTCGGCATTTTCGAAGGTAATTGAGAAATGCATGTATAATAGAATTGTAAAGTTTCTAAATGCTCAAGGATTTTTCAGCCCTTCCCAATTTGGATTTAGACGCAATCATTCAACGGAACACGCGATTCATATGGTAACCCAATTCGTCCATGACGTTCTCGACAGTGGTGAGATCCCCGCTTCTATCTTTGTAGATATCAAAAAGGCATTTGACACTCTTTCGCACTCTATTCTACTGAAAAAACTAGATAGATATGGTATAAGAGGACCAGCAAATCAGCTCATCGAATCTTATTTGCACAACCGAACGCAATATGTGGATGGAGGCGATGTAGAGTCTTCTGAGGTGATGCAGTCCAATCTTGTTGGAGTTCCCCAGGGATCAATAGTAGGCCCTCTACTATTTTTAATTTATATAAATGATCTTGCTGATGCGTTGAAGAATTTGGGCCTCACTGTTCTCTTCGCCGACGATACCGCACTTAACTTAAAAGCCACCGATGAAGCGAATCTGAAAAGTAAGCTTGCCAATTCAGCCCTTCAGCTAATGGATTGGTTTCACAGTAACAGCTTATGCGTCAACTGGGATAAAACCAAATTTATGATTTACTCTCGGTCCAAGCAAACGTTTCCCGAATTGAAAATTGTAGCCATGGATGGCAAAATCCCGATGAAAAGAACCAGCAACATAAGATATCTGGGTGTATTGCTGGACTCAACGCTATCATTCAAAAACCACATAGAAAAAATACGAATAACACTAAGCCGGAATGTTGGAATTATGAGATGCTTGCGACACTCACTACCATATCACGCAATGAGAAGTATATATGTTTCCCTGGTACAATCATATCTGAACTACTGTGCACTGTCGTTCATGAATACATTCAAGACACACTGGAATCCACTACAGATTCTGCAGAATAAAGCACTAAGGGTCCTAGTTAACTATCTGCCTTTACCTTCAGCCTACCCAAAGTCATCCCATACGAAGAGCATGTACAAATTCTTACAGATACTTCCAGTTTCACTTACTGTGCCCTATGCGTCTGTGCTTCTGTCAGCGAAGCACTTGAAGGGTTTGCTTCCATCGCTATTTTATATACTTGATCTTCTACCCCTATCATCCACCCATAATCATAACACCCGGCAAACAGATTTGGTTAGGCAGCCTTTGATCAGATGTGAGCGGTCGCGATTTTCATTGAGGAATAGTATGATAATCAGTTGTAATAAATATAATAGTAAGATCCAGGCTGGTTCTTCTGTAGAATTAATAAAGAAGAAATTTAAAGAAATAATGATTATGAATTATTAAATTTATTTATGATAAAGAGTGGTTTTCTCCTCTTGAATGGTCCGGAAGGTTGCATTCCCTTGCAAAGGTCCACAGGATTGAAAAGTTGGAGGTGCAAGTCTGGTCTGGTGAATGTGGTATTTGTTATTTATGTTGTATTTATGGTATTGCGGATGATTACTCGTTACTTATTTAAGTTAAACTGTTTTTTTCATTGTATGTTGTTCCCGAGCATTCGAGATGCCTCTCTGCCGGGAAAGAAGTGTTATTTATTTTATAAATTTTTTACGTAAATATATAAACCTGAACCTGAACCTGACAGAGAATAGTGGAAAGACTAAAGTGGACAGACTATAGTGGAAAGACAATAGTGGAAAGACTAAAGTGGACAGACTAAAGTGGAAAAACTAAAGTGGAAAGACTAAAGTGGACAGACTATAGTGGAAAGACTATAGTGGAAAGACTGTAGTGGACAGAATAAAGTGGAGACTATAGTGGAAAGACTAAAGTGGACAGAGAATAGTGGAAAGACTAAAGTGGACAGAATATAGTGGAAAGACTAAAGTGGACAGACTAAAGTGGAAAGACTAAAGTGGAAAGACTAAAGTGGACAGACTATAGTGGAAAGACTATAGTGGAAAGACTGTCGTGGACAGAAGAAAGTGGAGACTATAGTGGAAAGACTAAAGTGGACAGACTATAGTGGAAAGACTAAAGTGGACCGACTAAAGAGGAAAGACTAAAGTGGAAAGACTAAAGTGGACAGACTAAAGTGGAAAGACGATAGTGGAAAGACTAAAGTGGACAGACTATAGTGGAAAGACTAAAGTGGACAGACTGAAGTGAAAAGACTATAGTGGAAAGACAAAAGTGGTAAGACTAAAGTGGAAAGACTATAGTGGAAAGACTGAAGCGGCAAGACTCAGTGGACAAACTAAAGTGTACACACTGAAGTGGACAGAATAAAGTGGAAAGACTAAAGTGGAAAGACTAAAGTGGACAGAATATAGTGGAAAGACTAAAGTGGACAGACTAAAGTGGAAAGACTAAAGTGGAAAGACTAAAATGGACAGACTGTAGTGGAAAGACTAAAGTGGACAGACTATAGTGGAAAGACTAAAGTGGACCGACTAAAGAGGAAAGACTAAAGTGGAAAGACTAAAGTGGACAGACTATAGTGGAAAGACCATAGTGGAAAGACTATAGTGGACAGAATAAAGTGGAGACTATAGTGGAAAGACTAAAGTGGACAGAGAATAGAGGAAAGACTAAAGTGGACAGACTATAGTGGAAAGACTAAAGTGGACAGAGAATAGTGGAAAGACTAAAGTGGAAAGAATGTAGTGGAAAGAATAAAGTGGAGACTATAATGGAAAGACTAAAGTGGAAAGACTAAAGTGGACAGACTATAGTGGAAAGACTGAAGTTGAAAGACTCAGTGGACACACTAAAGTGTAAGCACTGAAGTGGACAGAATAAAGTGGAAAGACTAAAGTGGAAAGACTAAAGTGGACAGACTATAGTGGAAAGACTAAAGTGGACAGACTAAAGTGGAAAAACTAAAGTGGAAATACTAAAGTGGACAGACTATAGTGGAAAGACTATAGTGGAAAGACTGTCGTGGACAGAATAAAGTGGAGACTATAGTGGAAAGACTAAAGTGGACAGACTATAGTGGAAAGACTACAGTGAAAAGACTGTAGTGGACATAATAAAGTGGAGACTATAGTGGAAAGACTAAAGTGGACAGAGAATAGTGGAAAGACTAAAGTGGACAGACTATAGTGGAAAGACTAAAGTGGACATAGAATAGTGGAAAGACTAAAGTGGACAGACTATAGTGGAAAGACAATAGTGGAAAGACTAAAGTGGACAGACTAAAGTGGAAAAACTAAAGTGGAAAGACTAAAGTGGACAGACTATAGTGGAAAGACTATAGTGGAAAGACTGTCGTGGACAGAATAAAGTGGAGACTATAGTGGAAAGACTAAAGTGGACAGACTATAGTGGAAAGACTACAGTGAAAAGACTGTAGTGGACATAATAAAGTGGAGACTATAGTGGAAAGACTAAAGTGGACAGAGAATAGTGGAAAGACTAAAGTGGACAGACTATAGTGGAAAGACTAAAGTGGACAGAGAATAGTGGAAAGACTAAAGTGGACAGACTAAAGTGGAAAAACTAAAGTGTACACACTGAAGTGGACAGAATAAAGTGGAAAGACTAAAGTGGAAAGACTAAAGTGGACAGAATATAGTGGAAAGACTAAAGTGGACAGACTAAAGTGGAAAGACTAAAGTGGAAAGACTAAAATGGACAGACTGTGGTGGAAAGACTAAAGTGGACAGACTATAGTGGAAAGACTAAAGTGGACCGACTAAAGAGGAAAGACTAAAGTGGAAAGACTAAAGTGGACAGACTATAGTGGAAAGACCATAGTGGAAAGACTATAGTGGACAGAATAAATTGGAGACTATAGTGGAAAGACTAAAGTGGACAGAGAATAGAAGAAAGACTAAAGTGGACAGACTATAGTGGAAAGACTAAAGTGGACAGAGAATAGTGGAAAGACTAAAGTGGAAAGAATGTAGTGGAAAGAATAAAGTGGAGACTATAATGGAAAGACTAAAGTGGAAAGACTAAAGTGGACAGACTATAGTGGAAAGACTGAAGTTGAAAGACTCAGTGGACACACTAAAGTGTAAGCACTGAAGTGGACAGAATAAAGTGGAAAGACTAAAGTGGAAAGACTAAAGTGGACAGACTATAGTGGAAAGACTAAAGTGGACAGACTAAAGTGGAAAAACTAAAGTGGAAATACTAAAGTGGACAGACTATAGTGGAAAGACTATAGTGGAAAGACTGTCGTGGACAGAATAAAGTGGAGACTATAGTGGAAAGACTAAAGTGGACAGACTATAGTGGAAAGACTACAGTGAAAAGACTGTAGTGGACATAATAAAGTGGAGACTATAGTGGAAAGACTAAAGTGGACAGAGAATAGTGGAAAGACTAAAGTGGACAGACTATAGTGGAAAGACTAAAGTGGACATAGAATAGTGGAAAGACTAAAGTGGACAGACTATAGTGGAAAGACAATAGTGGAAAGACTAAAGTGGACAGACTAAAGTGGAAAAACTAAAGTGGAAAGACTAAAGTGGACAGACTATAGTGGAAAGACTAAAGTGGACAGACTATAGTGGAAAGACTACAGTGAAAAGACTGTAGTGGACATAATAAAGTGGAGACTATAGTGGAAAGACTAAAGTGGACAGAGAATAGTGGAAAGACTAAAGTGGACAGACTATAGTGGAAAGACTAAAGTGGACAGAGAATAGTGGAAAGACTAAAGTGGACAGACTAAAGTGGAAAAACTAAAGTGGAAAGACTATAGTGGAAAGACTACAGTGAAAAGACTGTAGTGGACATAATGAAGTGGAGACTATAGTGGAAAGACTAAAGTGGACAGAGAATGGTGGAAAGACTAAAGTGGACAGACTATAGTGGAAAGACTAAAG
Organism: Branchinecta sandiegonensis; assembly: GCA_030848855.1. NCBI lineage: Eukaryota > Metazoa > Arthropoda > Branchiopoda > Anostraca > Branchinectidae > Branchinecta > Branchinecta sandiegonensis. The sequence goes on along the minus strand of JAUPMV010000014.1, from coordinate 99,125 downwards.
TGGACAGAGAATAGTGGAAAGACTAAAGTGGACAGACTAAAGTGGAAAAACTAAAGTGGAAAGACTAAAGTGGACAGACTATAGTGGAAAGACTATAGTGGAAAGACTGTAGTAGACAGAATAAAGTGGAGACTATTGTGGAAAGACTAAAGTGGACAGACTATAGTGGAAAGACTATAGTGGAAAGTCTGTAGTGGACATAATAAAGTGGAGACTATAGTGGAAAGACTAAAGTGGACAGAGACTAGTGGAAAGACTAAAGTGGACAGACTATAGTGGAAAGACTATATTTGAAAGACTGTAGTGGACAGAATAAAGTGGAGACTATTGTGGAAAGACTAAAGTGGACAGAGAATAGTGGAAAGACAATAGTGGAAAGACTAAAGTGGACAGACTAAAGTGGAAAAACTAAAGTGGAAAGACTAAAGTGGACAGACTATAGTGGAAAGACTATAGTGGAAAGACTGTAGTGGACAGAATAAAGTGGAGACTATAGTGGAAAGACTAAAGTGGACAGACTGAAGTGAAAAGACTATAGTGGAAAGACAAAAGTGGTAAGACTAAAGTGGACAGACTATAGTGGAAAGACTGAAGCGGCAAGATTCAGTGGACAAACTAAAGTGTACACACTGAAGTGGACAGAATAAAGTGGAAAGACTAAAGTGGAAAGACTAAAGTGGACAGACTATAGTGGAAAGACTAAAGTGGACAGACTAAAGTGGAAAGACTAAAGTGGAAAGACTAAAGTGGACAGACTGTAGTGGAAAGACTAAAGTGGACAGACTATAGTGGAAAGACTAAAGTGGACCGACTAAAGAGGAAAGACTAAAGTGGAAAGACTAAAGTGGACAGACTATAGTGGAAAGACCATAGTGGAAAGACTATAGTGGACAGAATAAAGTGGAGACTATAGTGGAAAGACTAAAGTGGAAAGACTAAAGTTGACAGAGAATAGAGGAAAGACTAAAGTGGACAGACTATAGTGGAAAGACTAAAGTGGACAGAGAATAGTGGAAAGACTAAAGTGGAAAGAATGTAGTGGACAGAATAAAGTGGAGACTATAATGGAAAGACTAAAGTGGAAAAACTAAAGTGGACAGACTATAGTGGAAAGACTGAAGTTGAAAGACTCAGTGGACACACTAAAGTGTAAGCACTGAAGTGGACAGAATAAAGTGGAAAGACTAAAGTGGAAAGACTAAAGTGGACAGACTATAGTGGAAAGATTAAAGCTGACAGACTAAAGTGGAAAAACTAAAGTGGAAAGACTAAAGTGGACAGACTATAGTGGAAAGACTATAGTGGAAAGACTGTCGTGGACAGAATAAAGTGGAGACTATAGTGGAAAGACTAAAGTGGACAGACTATAGTGGAAAGACTACAGTGAAAAGACTGTAGTGGACATAATAAAGTGGAGACTATAGTCGAAAGACTAAAGTGGACAGAGAATAGTGGAAAGACTAAAGTGGACAGACTATAGTGGAAAGACTAAAGTGGACAGAGAATAGTGGAAAGACTAAAGTGGACAGACTATAGTGGAAAGACTAAAGTGGACAGAGAATAGTGGAAAGACTAAAGTGGACAGACTAAAGTGGAAAAACTAAAGTGGAAAGACTATAGTGGAAAGACTATATTTGAAAGACTGTAGTGGACAGAATAAAGTGGAGACTATTGTGGAAAGACTAAAGTGGACAGAGAATCGTGGATAGACTAAAGTGGACAGACTATAGTGGAAAGACTAAAGTGGAAAGACTAAAGTGGAAAGACTAAAGTGGACAGACTTTAGTGGACAGAATAAAGTGGAGACTATAGTGGAAAGACTAAAGTGGACAGACTGAAGTGAAAAGACTATAGTGGAAAGACAAAAGTGGTAAGACTAAAGTGGACAGACTATAGTGGAAAGACTGAAGCGGCAAGATTCAGTGGACAAACTAAAGTGTACACACTGAAGTGGACAGAATAAAGTGGAAAGACTAAAGTGGAAAGACTAAAGTGGACAGACTATAGTGGAAAGACTAAAGTGGACAGACTAAAGTGGAAAGACTAAAGTGGAAAGACTAAAGTGGACAGACTGTAGTGGAAAGACTAAAGTGGACAGACTATAGTGGAAAGACTAAAGTGGACCGACTAAAGAGGAAAGACTAAAGTGGAAAGACTAAAGTGGACAGACTATAGTGGAAAGACCATAGTGGAAAGACTATAGTGGACAGAATAAAGTGGAGACTATAGTTGAAAGACTAAAGTGGAAACACTAAAGTTGACAGAGAATAGAGGAAAGACTAAAGTGGACAGACTATAGTGGAAAGACTAAAGTGGACAGAGAATAGTGGAAAGACTAAAGTGGAAAGAATGTAGTGGACAGAATAAAGTGGAGACTATAATGGAAAGACTAAAGTGGAAAAACTAAAGTGGACAGACTATAGTGGAAAGACTGAAGTTGAAAGACTCAGTGGACACACTAAAGTGTAAGCACTGAAGTGGACAGAATAAAGTGGAAAGACTAAAGTGGAAAGACTAAAGTGGACAGACCATAGTGGAAAGATTAAAGCTGACAGACTAAAGTGGAAAAACTAAAGTGGAAAGACTAAAGTGGACAGACTATAGTGGAAAGACTATAGTGGAAAGAATGTCGTGGACAGAATAAAGTGGAGACTATAGTGGAAAGACTAAAGTGGACAGACTATAGTGGAAAGACTACAGTGAAAAGACTGTAGTGGACATAATAAAGTGGAGACTATAGTGGAAAGACTAAAGTGGACAGAGAATAGTGGAAAGACTAAAGTGGACAGACTATAGTGGAAAGACTAAAGCGGACAGAGAATAGTGGAAAGACTAAAGTGGACAGACTATAGTGGAAAGACTAAAGTGGACAGAGAATAGTGGAAAGACTAAAGTGGACAGACTATAGTGGAAAGACTAAAGTGGACAGAGAATAGTGGAAAGACTAAAGTGGACAGACTATAGTGGAAAGACTAAAGTGGACAGAGAATAGTGGAAAGACTAAAGTGGACAGACTAAAGTGGAAAAACTAAAGTGGAAAGACTATAGTGGAAAGACTACAGTGAAAAGACTGTAGTGGACATAATGAAGTGGAGACTATAGTGGAAAGACTAAAGTGGACAGAGAATAGTGGAAAGACTAAAGTGGACAGACTATAGTGGAAAGACTAAAGTGGACAGAGAATAGTGGAAAGACTAAAGTGGACAGACTAAAGTGGAAAAACTAAAGTGGAAAGACTAAAGTGGACAGACTATAGTGGAAAGACTATACTGGAAAGACTGTAGTAGACAGAATAAAGTGGAGACTATTGTGGAAAGACTAAAGTGGACAGACTATAGTGGAAAGACTATAGTGGAAAGACTGTAGTGGACATAATAAAGTGGAAACATTAGTGGAAAGACTAAAGTGGACAGAGACTAGTGGAAAGACTAAAGTGGACAGACTATAGTGGAAAGACTATATTTGAAAGACTGTAGTGGACAGAATAAAGTGGAGACTATTGTGGAAAGACTAAAGTGGACAGAGAATAGTGGAAAGATTAAAGTGGACAGACTATAGTGGAAAGACTAAAGTGGAAAGACTAAAGTGGCAAGACTAAAGTGGACAGACTTTAGTGGAAAGACCAAAGTGGACAGACTAAAGTGGACAGAGAATAGAGGAAAGACTAAAGTGGACAGAATATAGTGGAAAGACTGAAGTGGACAGACTAAAGTGGAAAGACTAAGGTGGAAAGACTAAAGTGGACAGACTATAGTGGAAAGACTATATTTGAAAGACTGTAGTGGACAGAATAAAGTGGAGACTATTGTGGAAAGACTAAAGTGGACAGAGAATAGTGGATAGACTAAAGTGGAAAGACTATAGTGGAAAGACTAAAGTGGAAAGACTAAAGTGGAAAGACTAAAGTGGACAGACTTTAGTGGAAAGACTAAAGTGGACAGAGAATAGTGGAAAGACTAAAGTGGACAGACTATAGTGGAAAGACTAAAGTGGACAGAGAATAGTGGAAAGACTAAAGTGGACAGACTAAAGTGGAAAAACTAAAGTGGAAAGACTATAGTGGAAAGACTACAGTGAAAAGACTGTAGTGGACATAATGAAGTGGAGACTATAGTGGAAAGACTAAAGTGGACAGAGAATGGTGGAAAGACTAAAGTGGACAGACTATAGTGGAAAGACTAAAGTGGACAGAGAATAGTGGAAAGACTAAAGTGGACAGACTAAAGTGGAAAAACTAAAGTGGAAAGACTAAAGTGGACAGACTATAGTGGAAAGACTATAGTGGAAAGACTGTAGTAGACAGAATAAAGTGGAGACTATTGTGGAAAGACTAAAGTGGACAGACTATAGTGGAAAGACTATAGTGGAAAGTCTGTAGTGGACATAATAAAGTGGAGACTATAGTGGAAAGACTAAAGTGGACAGAGACTAGTGGAAAGACTAAAGTGGACAGACTATAGTGGAAAGACAATATTTGAAAGACTGTAGTGGACAGAATAAAGTGGAGACTATTGTGGAAAGACTAAAGTGGACAGAGAATAGTGGAAAGACAATAGTGGAAAGACTAAAGTGGACAGACTAAAGTGGAAAAACTAAAGTGGAAAGACTAAAGTGGACAGACTATAGTGGAAAGACTATAGTGGAAAGACTGTAGTGGACAGAATAAAGTGGAGACTATAGTGGAAAGACTAAAGTGGACAGACTGAAGTGAAAAGACTATAGTGGAAAGACAAAAGTGGTAAGACTAAAGTGGACAGACTATAGTGGAAAGACTGAAGCGGCAAGATTCAGTGGACAAACTAAAGTGTACACACTGAAGTGGACAGAATAAAGTGGAAAGACTAAAGTGGAAAGACTAAAGTGGACAGACTATAGTGGAAAGACTAAAGTGGACAGACTAAAGTGGAAAGACTAAAGTGGAAAGACTAAAGTGGACAGACTGTAGTGGAAAGACTAAAGTGGACAGACTATAGTGGAAAGACTAAAGTGGACCGACTAAAGAGGAAAGACTAAAGTGGAAAGACTAAAGTGGACAGACTATAGTGGAAAGACCATAGTGGAAAGACTATAGTGGACAGAATAAAGTGGAGACTATAGTGGAAAGACTAAAGTTGACAGAGAATAGAGGAAAGACTAAAGTGGACAGACTATAGTGGAAAGACTAAAGTGGACAGAGAATAGTGGAAAGACTAAAGAGGAAAGAATGTAGTGGACAGAATAAAGTGGAGACTATAATGGAAAGACTAAAGTGGAAAAACTAAAGTGGACAGACTATAGTGGAAAGACTGAAGTTGAAAGACTCAGTGGACACACTAAAGTGTAAGCACTGAAGTGGACAGAATAAAGTGGAAAGACTAAAGTGGAAAGACTAAAGTGGACAGACTATAGTGGAAAGATTAAAGCTGACAGACTAAAGTGGAAAAACTAAAGTGGAAAGACTAAAGTGGACAGACTATAGTGGAAAGACTATAGTGGAAAGACTGTCGTGGACAGAATAAAGTGGAGACTATAGTGGAAAGACTAAAGTGGACAGACTATAGTGGAAAGACTACAGTGAAAAGACTGTAGTTGACATAATAAAGTGGAGACTATAGTGGAAAGACTAAAGTGGACAGACTATAGTGGAAAGACTAAAGTGGACAGAGAATAGTGGAAAGACTAAAGTGGACAGACTATAGTGGAAAGACTAAAGTGGACAGAGAATAGTGGAAAGACTAAAGTGGACAGACCAAAGTGGAAAAACTAAAGTGGAAAGACTATAGTGGAAAGACTATATTTGAAAGACTGTAGTGGACAGAATAAAGTGGAGACTATTGTGGAAAGACTAAAGTGGACAGAGAATAGTGGATAGACTAAAGTGGACAGACTATAGTGGAAAGACTAAAGTGGAAAGACTAAAGTGGAAAGACTAAAGTGGACAGACTTTAGTGGACAGAATAAAGTGGAGACTATAGTGGAAAGACTAAAGTGGACAGACTGAAGTGAAAAGACTATAGTGGAAAGACAAAAGTGGTAAGACTAAAGTGGACAGACTATAGTGGAAAGACTGAAGCGGCAAGATTCAGTGGACAAACTAAAGTGTACACACTGAAGTGGACAGAATAAAGTGGAAAGACTAAAGTGGAAAGACTAAAGTGGACAGACTATAGTGGAAAGACTCAAGTGGACAGACTAAAGTGGAAAGACTAAAGTGGAAAGACTAAAGTGGACAGACTGTAGTGGAAAGACTAAAGTGGACAGACTATAGTGGAAAGACTAAAGTGGACCGACTAAAGAGGAAAGACTAAAGTGGGAAGACTAAAGTGGACAGACTATAGTGGAAAGACCATAGTGGAAAGACTATAGTGGACAGAATAAAGTGGAGACTATAGCGGAAAGACTAAAGTGGAAAGACTAAAGTTGACAGAGAATAGAGGAAAGACTAAAGTGGACAGACTATAGTGGAAAGACTAAAGTGGACAGAGAATAGTGGAAAGACTAAAGTGGAAAGAATGTAGTGGACAGAATAAAGTGGAGACTATAATGGAAAGACTAAAGTGGAAAAACTAAAGTGGACAGACTATAGTGGAAAGACTGAAGTTGAAAGACTCAGTGGACACACTAAAGTGTAAGCACTGAAGTGGACAGAATAAAGTGGAAAGACTAAAGTGGAAAGACTAAAGTGGACAGACTATAGTGGAAAGATTAAAGCTGGCAGACTAAAGTGGAAAAACTAAAGTGGAAAGACTAAAGTGGACAGACTATAGTGGAAAGACTATAGTGGAAAGACTGTCGTGGGCAGAATAAAGTGGAGACTATAGTGGAAAGACTAAAGTGGACAGACTATAGTGGAAAGACTACAGTGAAAAGACTGTAGTGGACATAATAAAGTGGAGACTATAGTGGAAAGACTAAAGTGGACAGAGAATAGTGGAAAGACTAAAGTGGACAGACTATAGTGGAAAGACTAAAGTGGACAGAGAATAGTGGAAAGACTAAAGTGGACAGACTATAGTGGAAAGACTAAAGTGGACAGAGAATAGTGGAAAGACTAAAGTGGACAGACTATAGTGGAAAGACTAAAGTGGACAGAGAATAGTGGAAAGACTAAAGTGGACAGACTATAGTGGAAAGACTAAAGTGGACAGAGAATAGTGGAAAGACTAAAGTGGACAGACTAAAGTGGAAAAACTAAAGTGGAAAGACTATAGTGGAAAGACTACAGTGAAAAGACTGTAGTGGAAAGACTGTAGTAGACAGAATAAAGTGGAGACTATTGTGGAAAGACTAAAGTGGACAGACTATAGTGGAAAGACTATAGTGGAAAGACTGTAGTGGACATAATAAAGTGGAAACATTAGTGGAAAGACTAAAGTGGACAGAGACTAGTGGAAAGACTAAAGTGGACAGACTATAGTGGAAAGACTATATTTGAAAGACTGTAGTGGACAGAATAAAGTGGAGACTATTGTGGAAAGACTAAAGTGGACAGAGAATAGTGGAAAGATTAAAGTGGACAGACTATAGTGGAAAGACTAAAGTGGAAAGACTAAAGTGGAAAGACTAAAGTGGACAGACTTTAGTGGAAAGACTAAAGTGGACAGACTAAAGTGGACAGACTATAGTGGAAAGACTATAGTGGAAAGACTGTAGTAGACAGAATAAAGTGGAGACTATTGTGGAAAGACTAAAGTGGACAGACTATAGTGGAAAGACTATAGTGGAAAGTCTGTAGTGGACATAATAAAGTGGAGACTATAGTGGAAAGACTAAAGTGGACAGAGACTAGTGGAAAGACTAAAGTGGACAGACTATAGTGGAAAGACAATATTTGAAAGACTGTAGGAAAGACTACTGTGGAAAGACTAAAGTGGAAAGACTAAAGTTGACAGAGAATAGAGGAAAGACTAAAGTGGACAGACTATAGTGGAAAGACTAAAGTGGACAGAGAATAGTGGAAAGACTAAAGTGGAAAGAATGTAGTGGACAGAATAAAGTGGAGACTATAATGGAAAGACTAAAGTGGAAAAACTAAAGTGGACAGACTATAGTGGAAAGACTGAAGTTGAAAGACTCAGTGGACACACTAAAGTGTAAGCACTGAAGTGGACAGAATAAAGTGGAAAGACTAAAGTGGAAAGACTAAAGTGGACAGACTATAGTGGAAAGATTAAAGCTGACAGACTAAAGTGGAAAAACTAAAGTGGAAAGACTAAAGTGGACAGACTATAGTGGAAAGACTATAGTGGAAAGACTGTCGTGGACAGAATAAAGTGGAGACTATAGTGGAAAGACTAAAGTGGACAGACTATAGTGGAAAGACTACAGTGAAAAGACTGTAGTGGACATAATAAAGTGGAGACTATAGTGGAAAGACTAAAGTGGACAGAGAATAGTGGAAAGACTAAAGTGGACAGACTATAGTGGAAAGACTAAAGTGGACAGAGAATAGTGGAAAGACTAAAGTGGACAGACTATAGTGGAAAGACTAAAGTGGACAGAGAATAGTGGAAAGACTAAAGTGGACAGACTATAGTGGAAAGACTAAAGTGGACAGAGAATAGTGGAAAGACTAAAGTGGACAGACTATAGTGGAAAGACTAAAGTGGACAGAGAATAGTGGAAAGACTAAAGTGGACAGACTAAAGTGGAAAAACTAAAGTGGAAAGACTATAGTGGAAAGACTACAGTGAAAAGACTGTAGTGGAAAGACTGTAGTAGACAGAATAAAGTGGAGACTATTGTGGAAAGACTAAAGTGGACAGACTATAGTGGAAAGACTATAGTGGAAAGACTGTAGTGGACATAATAAAGTGGAAACATTAGTGGAAAGACTAAAGTGGACAGACTGAAGTGAAAAGACTATAGTGGAAAGACAAAAGTGGTAAGACTAAAGTGGACAGACTATAGTGGAAAGACTGAAGCGGCAAGATTCAGTGGACAAACTAAAGTGTACACACTGAAGTGGACAGAATAAAGTGGAAAGACTAAAGTGGAAAGACTAAAGTGGACAGACTATAGTGGAAAGACTAAAGTGGACAGACTAAAGTGGAAAGACTAAAGTGGAAAGACTAAAGTGGACAGACTGTAGTGGAAAGACTAAAGTGGACAGACTATAGTGGAAAGACTAAAGTGGACCGACTAAAGAGGAAAGACTAAAGTGGAAAGACTAAAGTGGACAGAGAATAGTGGATAGACTAAAGTGGACAGACTATAGTGGAAAGACTAAAGTGGAAAGACTAAAGTGGAAAGACTAAAGTGGACAGACTTTAGTGGACAGAATAAAGTGGAGACTATAGTGGAAAGACTAAAGTGGACAGACTGAAGTGAAAAGACTATAGTGGAAAGACAAAAGTGGTAAGACTAAAGTGGACAGACTATAGTGGAAAGACTGAAGCGGCAAGATTCAGTGGACAAACTAAAGTGTACACACTGAAGTGGACAGAATAAAGTGGAAAGACTAAAGTGGAAAGACTAAAGTGGACAGACTATAGTGGAAAGACTAAAGTGGACAGACTAAAGTGGAAAGACTAAAGTGGAAAGACTAAAGTGGACAGACTGTAGTGGAAAGACTAAAGTGGACAGACTATAGTGGAAAGACTAAAGTGGACCGACTAAAGAGGAGAGACTAAAGTGGAAAGACTAAAGTGGACAGACTATAGTGGAAAGACCATAGTGGAAAGACTATAGTGGACAGAATAAAGTGGAGACTATAGCGGAAAGACTAAAGTGGAAAGACTAAAGTTGACAGAGAATAGAGGAAAGACTAAAGTGGACAGACTATAGTGGAAAGACTAAAGTGGACAGAGAATAGTGGAAAGACTAAAGTGGAAAGAATGTAGTGGACAGAATAAAGTGGAGACTATAATGGAAAGACTAAAGTGGAAAAACTAAAGTGGACAGACTATAGTGGAAAGACTGAAGTTGAAAGACTCAGTGGACACACTAAAGTGTAAGCACTGAAGTGGACAGAATAAAGTGGAAAGACTAAAGTGGAAAGACTAAAGTGGACAGACTATAGTGGAAAGATTAAAGCTGACAGACTAAAGTGGAAAAACTAAAGTGGAAAGACTAAAGTGGACAGACTATAGTGGAAAGACTATAGTGGAAAGACTGTCGTGGACAGAATAAAGTGGAGACTATAGTGGAAAGACTAAAGTGGACAGACTATAGTGGAAAGACTACAGTGAAAAGACTGTAGTGGACATAATAAAGTGGAGACTATAGTGGAAAGACTAAAGTGGACAGAGAATAGTGGAAAGACTAAAGTGGACAGACTATAGTGGAAAGACTAAAGTGGACAGAGAATAGTGGAAAGACTAAAGTGGACAGACTATAGTGGAAAGACTAAAGTGGACAGAGAATAGTGGAAAGACTAAAGTGGACAGACTATAGTGGAAAGACTAAAGTGGACAGAGAATAGTGGAAAGACTAAAGTGGACAGACTATAGTGGAAAGACTAAAGTGGACAGAGAATAGTGGAAAGACTAAAGTGGACAGACTAAAGTGGAAAAACTAAAGTGGAAAGACTATAGTGGAAAGACTACAGTGAAAAGACTGTAGTGGAAAGACTGTAGTAGACAGAATAAAGTGGAGACTATTGTGGAAAGACTAAAGTGGACAGACTATAGTGGAAAGACTATAGTGGAAAGACTGTAGTGGACATAATAAAGTGGAAACATTAGTGGAAAGACTAAAGTGGACAGAGACTAGTGGAAAGACTAAAGTGGACAGACTATAGTGGAAAGACTATATTTGAAAGACTGTAGTGGACAGAATAAAGTGGAGACTATTGTGGAAAGACTAAAGTGGACAGAGAATAGTGGAAAGATTAAAGTGGACAGACTATAGTGGAAAGACTAAAGTGGAAAGACTAAAGTGGAAAGACTAAAGTGGACAGACTTTAGTGGAAAGACTAAAGTGGACAGACTAAAGTGGACAGACTATACTGGAAAGACTATAGTGGAAAGACTGTAGTAGACAGAATAAAGTGGAGACTATTGTGGAAAGACTAAAGTGGACAGACTATAGTGGAAAGACTATAGTGGAAAGTCTGTAGTGGACATAATAAAGTGGAGACTATAGTGGAAAGACTAAAGTGGACAGAGACTAGTGGAAAGACTAAAGTGGACAGACTATAGTGGAAAGACAATATTTGAAAGACTGTAGGAAAGACTACTGTGGAAAGACTAAAGTGGAAAGACTAAAGTTGACAGAGAATAGAGGAAAGACTAAAGTGGACAGACTATAGTGGAAAGACTAAAGTGGACAGAGAATAGTGGAAAGACTAAAGTGGAAAGAATGTAGTGGACAGAATAAAGTGGAGACTATAATGGAAAGACTAAAGTGGAAAAACTAAAGTGGACAGACTATAGTGGAAAGACTGAAGTTGAAAGACTCAGTGGACACACTAAAGTGTAAGCACTGAAGTGGACAGAATAAAGTGGAAAGACTAAAGTGGAAAGACTAAAGTGGACAGACTATAGTGGAAAGATTAAAGCTGACAGACTAAAGTGGAAAAACTAAAGTGGAAAGACTAAAGTGGACAGACTATAGTGGAAAGACTATAGTGGAAAGACTGTCGTGGACAGAATAAAGTGGAGACTATAGTGGAAAGACTAAAGTGGACAGACTATAGTGGAAAGACTACAGTGAAAAGACTGTAGTGGACATAATAAAGTGGAGACTTTAGTGGAAAGACTAAAGTGGACAGAGAATAGTGGAAAGACTAAAGTGGACAGACTATAGTGGAAAGACTAAAGTGGACAGAGAATAGTGGAAAGACTAAAGTGGACAGACTATAGTGGAAAGACTAAAGTGGACAGAGAATAGTGGAAAGACTAAAGTGGACAGACTATAGTGGAAAGACTAAAGTGGACAGAGAATAGTGGAAAGACTAAAGTGGACAGACTATAGTGGAAAGACTAAAGTGGACAGAGAATAGTGGAAAGACTAAAGTGGACAGACTAAAGTGGAAAAACTAAAGTGGAAAGACTATAGTGGAAAGACTACAGTGAAAAGACTGTAGTGGAAAGACTGTAGTAGACAGAATAAAGTGGAGACTATTGTGGAAAGACTAAAGTGGACAGACTATTGTGGAAAGACTATAGTGGAAAGACTGTAGTGGACATAATAAAGTGGAAACATTAGTGGAAAGACTAAAGTGGACAGAGACTAGTGGAAAGACTAAAGTGGACAGACTATAGTGGAAAGACTATATTTGAAAGACTGTAGTGGACAGAATAAAGTGGAGACTATTGTGGAAAGACTAAAGTGGACAGAGAATAGTGGAAAGATTAAAGTGGACAGACTATAGTGGAAAGACTACAGTGAAAAGACTGTAGTGGAAAGACTGTAGTAGACAGAATAAAGTGGAGACTATTGTGGAAAGACTAAAGTGGACAGACTATAGTGGAAAGACTATAGTGGAAAGACTGTAGTGGACATAATAAAGTGGAAACATTAGTGGAAAGACTAAAGTGGACAGAGACTAGTGGAAAGACTAAAGTGGACAGACTATAGTGGAAAGACTATATTTGAAAGACTGTAGTGGACAGAATAAAGTGGAGACTATTGTGGAAAGACTAAAGTGGACAGAGAATAGTGGAAAGATTAAAGTGGACAGACTATAGTGGAAAGACTAAAGTGGAAAGACTAAAGTGGAAAGACTAAAGTGGACAGACTTTAGTGGAAAGACTAAAGTGGACAGACTAAAGTGGACAGAGAATAGAGGAAAGACTAAAGTGGACAGAATATAGTGGAAAGACTGAAGTGGACAGACTAAAGTGGAAAGACTAAGGTGGAAAGACTAAAGTGGACAGACTATAGTGGAAAGACTATATTTGAAAGACTGTAGTGGACAGAATAAAGTGGAGACTATTGTGGAAAGACTAAAGTGGACAGAGAATAGTGGATAGACTAAAGTGGAAAGACTATAGTGGAAAGACTAAAGTGGAAAGACTAAAGTGGAAAGACTAAAGTGGACAGACTTTAGTGGAAAGACTAAAGTGGACCGACTAAAGAGGAAAGACTAAAGTGGAAAGACTAAAGTGGACAGACTATAGTGGAAAGACCATAGTGGAAAGACTATAGTGGACAGAATAAAGTGGAGACTATAGTGGAAAGACTAAAGTGGACAGAGATTAGAGGAAAGACTAAAGTGGACAGACTATAGTGGAAAGACTAAAGTGGACAGAGAATAGTGGAAAGACTAAAGTGGAAAGAATGTAGTGGACAGAATAAAGTGGAGACTATAATGGAAAGACTAAAGTGGAAAGACTAAAGTGGACAGACTATAGTGGAAAGACTGAAGTTGAAAGACTCAGTGGACACACTAAAGTGTAAGCACTGAAGTGGACAGAATAAAGTGGAAAGACTAAAGTGGAAAGACTAAAGTGGACAGACTATAGTGGAAAGACTAAAGTGGACAGACTAAAGTGGACAGAGAATAGTGGAAAGACTAAAGTGGACAGACTATAGTGGAAAGACTAAAGTGGACAGACTATAGTGGACAGACTAAAGTGGACCGACTAAAGAGGAAAGACTAAAGTGGAAAGACTAAAGTGGACAGACTATAGTGGAAAGACCATAGTGGAAAGACTATAGTGGACAGAATAAAGTGGAGACTATAGTGGAAAGACTAAAGTGGAAAGACTAAAGTTGACAGAGAATAGAGGAAAGACTAAAGTGGACAGACTATAGTGGAAAGACTATAGTGGAAAGACTGTCGTGGACAGAATAAAGTGGAGACTATAGTGGAAAGACTAAAGTGGACAGACTATAGTGGAAAGACTACAGTGAAAAGACTGTAGTGGACATAATAAAGTGGAGACTATAGTGGAAAGACTAAAGTGGACAGAGAATAGTGGAAAGACTAAAGTGGACAGACTATAGTGGAAAGACTAAAGTGGACAGACTATAGTGGAAAGACTAAAGTGGACCGACTAAAGAGGAAAGACTAAAGTGGAAAGACTAAAGTGGACAGACTATAGTGGAAAGACCATAGTGGAAAGACTATAGTGGACAGAATAAAGTGGAGACTATAGTGGAAAGACTAAAGTGGAAAGACTAAAGTTGACAGAGAATAGAGGAAAGACTAAAGTGGACAGACTATAGTGGAAAGACTAAAGTGGACAGAGAATAGTGGAAAGACTAAAGTGGAAAGAATGTAGTGGACAGAATAAAGTGGAGATTATAATGGAAAGACTAAAGTGGAAAAACTAAAGTGGACAGACTATAGTGGAAAGACTGAAGTTGAAAGACTCAGTGGACACACTAAAGTGTAAGCACTGAAGTGGACAGAATAAAGTGGAAAGACTAAAGTGGAAAGACTAAAGTGGACAGACTATAGTGGAAAGATTAAAGCTGACAGACTAAAGTGGAAAAACTAAAGTGGAAAGACTAAAGTGGACAGACTATAGTGGAAAGACTATAGTGGAAAGACTGTCGTGGACAGAATAAAGTGGAGACTATAGTGGAAAGACTAAAGTGGACAGAGAATAGTGGAAAGACTAAAGTGGACAGAATATAGTGGAAAGACTAAAGTGGACAGACTAAAGTGGAAAGACTAAAGTGGAAAGACTAAAGTGGACAGACTATAGTGGAAAGACAATAGTGGAAAGACTAAAGTGGACAGACTAAAGTGGAAAAACTAAAGTGGAAAGACTAAAGTGGACAGACTATAGTGGAAAGACTATAGTGGAAAGACTGTAGTGGACAGAATAAAGTGGAGACTATAGTGGAAAGACTAAAGTGGACAGAGAATAGTGGAAAGACTAAAGTGGACAGAATATAGTGGAAAGACTAAAGTGGACAGACTAAAGTGGAAAGACTAAAGTGGAAAGACTAAAGTGGACAGACTATAGTGGAAAGACTATAGTGGAAAGACTGTCGTGGACAGAAGAAAGTGGAGACTATAGTAGAAAGACTAAAGTGGACAGACTATAGTGGAAAGACTAAAGTGGACCGACTAAAGAGGAAAGACTAAAGTGGAAAGACTAAAGTGGACAGACTAAAGTGGAAAGACGATAGTGGAAAGACTAAAGTGGACAGACTATAGTGGAAAGACTAAAGTGGACAGACTGAAGTGAAAAGACTATAGTGGAAAGACAAAAGTGGTAAGACTAAAGTGGAAAGACTATAGTGGAAAGACTGAAGCGGCAAGACTCAGTGGACAAACTAAAGTGTACACACTGAAGTGGACAGAATAAAGTGGAAAGACTAAAGTGGAAAGACTAAAGTGGACAGAATATAGTGGAAAGACTAAAGTGGACAGACTAAAGTGGAAAGACTAAAGTGGAAAGACTAAAATGGACAGACTGTAGTGGAAAGACTAAAGTGGACAGACTATAGTGGAAAGACTAAAGTGGACCGACTAAAGAGGAAAGACTAAAGTGGAAAGACTAAAGTGGACAGACTATAGTGGAAAGACCATAGTGGAAAGACTATAGTGGACAGAATAAAGTGGAGACTATAGTGGAAAGACTAAAGTGGACAGAGAATAGAGGAAAGACTAAAGTGGACAGACTATAGTGGAAAGACTAAAGTGGACAGAGAATAGTGGAAAGACTAGAGTGGAAAGAATGTAGTGGAAAGAATAAAGTGGAGACTATAATGGAAAGACTAAAGTGGAAAGACTAAAGTGGACAGACTATAGTGGAAAGACTGAAGTTGAAAGACTCAGTGGACACACTAAAGTGTAAGCACTGAAGTGGACAGAATAAAGTGGAAAGACTAAAGTGGAAAGACTAAAGTGGACAGACTATAGTGGAAAGACTAAAGTGGACAGACTAAAGTGGAAAAACTAAAGTGGAAATACTAAAGTGGACAGACTATAGTGGAAAGACTATAGTGGAAAGACGGTCGTGGACAGAATAAAGTGGAGACTATAGTGGAAAGAATAAAAGTGGACAGACTATAGTGGAAAGACTACAGTGAAAAGACTGTAGTGGACATAATAAAGTGGAGACTATAGTGGAAAGACTAAAGTGGACAGAGAATAGTGGAAAGACTAAAGTGGACAGACTATAGTGGAAAGACTAAAGTGGACATAGAATAGTGGAAAGACTAAAGTGGACAGACTATAGTGGAAAGACAATAGTGGAAAGACTAAAGTGGACAGACTAAAGTGGAAAAACTAAAGTGGAAAGACTAAAGTGGACAGACTATAGTGGAAAGACTATAGTGGAAAGACTGTCGTGGACAGAATAAAGTGGAGACTATAGTGGAAAGACTAAAGTGGACAGACTATAGTGGAAAGACTACAGTGAAAAGACTGTAGTGGACATAATAAAGTGGAGACTATAGTGGAAAGACTAAAGTGGACAGAGAATAGTGGAAAGACTAAAGTGGACAGACTATAGTGGAAAGACTAAAGTGGACAGAGAATAGTGGAAAGACTAAAGTGGACAGACTAAAGTGGAAAAACTAAAGTGGAAAGACTATAGTGGAAAGACTACAGTGAAAAGACTGTAGTGGACATAATGAAGTGGAGACTATAGTGGAAAGACTAAAGTGGACAGAGAATGGTGGAAAGACTAAAGTGGACAGACTATAGTGGAAAGACTAAAGTGGACAGAGAATAGTGGAAAGACTAAAGTGGACAGACTAAAGTGGAAAAACTAAAGTGGAAAGACTAAAGTGGACAGACTATAGTGGAAAGACTATAGTGGAAAGACTGTAGTAGACAGAATAAAGTGGAGACTATTGTGGAAAGACTAAAGTGGACAGACTATAGTGGAAAGACTATAGTGGAAAGTCTGTAGTGGACATAATAAAGTGGAGACTATAGTGGAAAGACTAAAGTGGACAGAGACTAGTGGAAAGACTAAAGTGGACAGACTATAGTGGAAAGACTATATTTGAAAGACTGTAGTGGACAGAATAAAGTGGAGACTATTGTGGAAAGACTAAAGTGGACAGAGAATAGTGGAAAGACAATAGTGGAAAGACTAAAGTGGACAGACTAAAGTGGAAAAACTAAAGTGGAAAGACTAAAGTGGACAGACTATAGTGGAAAGACTATAGTGGAAAGACTGTAGTGGACAGAATAAAGTGGAGACTATAGTGGAAAGACTAAAGTGGACAGACTGAAGTGAAAAGACTATAGTGGAAAGACAAAAGTGGTAAGACTAAAGTGGACAGACTATAGTGGAAAGACTGAAGCGGCAAGATTCAGTGGACAAACTAAAGTGTACACACTGAAGTGGACAGAATAAAGTGGAAAGACTAAAGTGGAAAGACTAAAGTGGACAGACTATAGTGGAAAGACTAAAGTGGACAGACTAAAGTGGAAAGACTAAAGTGGAAAGACTAAAGTGGACAGACTGTAGTGGAAAGACTAAAGTGGACAGACTATAGTGGAAAGACTAAAGTGGACCGACTAAAGAGGAAAGACTAAAGTGGAAAGACTAAAGTGGACAGACTATAGTGGAAAGACCATAGTGGAAAGACTATAGTGGACAGAATAAAGTGGAGACTATAGTGGAAAGACTAAAGTGGACAGAGAATAGAGGAAAGACTAAAGTGGACAGACTATAGTGGAAAGACTAAAGTGGACAGAGAATAGTGGAAAGACTAAAGTGGAAAGAATGTAGTGGACAGAATAAAGTGGAGACTATAATGGAAAGACTAAAGTGGAAAGACTAAAGTGGACAGACTATAGTGGAAAGACTGAAGTTGAAAGACTCAGTGGACACACTAAAGTGTAAGCACTGAAGTGGACAGAATAAAGTGGAAAGACTAAAGTGGAAAGACTAAAGTGGACAGACTATAGTGGAAAGACTAAAGTGGACAGACTAAAGTGGACAGAGAATAGTGGAAAGACTAAAGTGGACAGACTATAGTGGAAAGACTAAAGTGGACAGACTATAGTGGACAGACTAAAGTGGACCGACTAAAGAGGAAAGACTAAAGTGGAAAGACTAAAGTGGACAGACTACAGTGGAAAGACCATAGTGGAAAGACTATAGTGGACAGAATAAAGTGGAGACTATAGTGGAAAGACTAAAGTGGAAAGACTAAAGTTGACAGAGAATAGAGGAAAGACTAAAGTGGACAGACTATAGTGGAAAGACTAAAGTGGACAGAGAATAGTGGAAAGACTAAAGTGGAAAGAATGTAGTGGACAGAATAAAGTGGAGACTATAATGGAAAGACTAAAGTGGAAAGACTAAAGTGGACAGACTATAGT
This sequence comes from Branchinecta sandiegonensis, assembly GCA_030848855.1. Classification (NCBI taxonomy): domain Eukaryota; kingdom Metazoa; phylum Arthropoda; class Branchiopoda; order Anostraca; family Branchinectidae; genus Branchinecta; species Branchinecta sandiegonensis. Next base: position 80,956 of record JAUPMV010000014.1, on the reverse strand, counting down.
GGAAAGACTGAAGTTGAAAGACTCAGTGGACACACTAAAGTGTAAGCACTGAAGTGGACAGAATAAAGTGGAAAGACTAAAGTGGAAAGACTAAAGTGGACAGACTATAGTGGAAAGACTAAAGTGGACAGACTAAAGTGGACAGAGAATAGTGGAAAGACTAAAGTGGACAGACTATAGTGGAAAGACTAAAGTGGACAGACTATAGTGGACAGACTAAAGTGGACCGACTAAAGAGGAAAGACTAAAGTGGAAAGACTAAAGTGGACAGACTATAGTGGAAAGACCATAGTGGAAAGACTATAGTGGACAGAATAAAGTGGAGACTATAGTGGAAAGACTAAAGTGGACAGAGATTAGAGGAAAGACTAAAGTGGACAGACTATAGTGGAAAGACTAAAGTGGACAGAGAATAGTGGAAAGACTAAAGTGGAAAGAATGTAGTGGACAGAATAAAGTGGAGACTATAATGGAAAGACTAAAGTGGAAAGACTAAAGTGGACAGACTATAGTGGAAAGACTGAAGTTGAAAGACTCAGTGGACACACTAAAGTGTAAGCACTGAAGTGGACAGAATAAAGTGGAAAGACTAAAGTGGAAAGACTAAAGTGGACAGACTATAGTGGAAAGACTAAAGTGGACAGACTAAAGTGGACAGAGAATAGTGGAAAGACTAAAGTGGACAGACTATAGTGGAAAGACTAAAGTGGACAGACTATAGTGGACAGACTAAAGTGGACCGACTAAAGAGGAAAGACTAAAGTGGAAAGACTAAAGTGGACAGACTATAGTGGAAAGACCATAGTGGAAAGACTATAGTGGACAGAATAAAGTGGAGACTATAGTGGAAAGACTAAAGTGGAAAGACTAAAGTTGACAGAGAATAGAGGAAAGACTAAAGTGGACAGACTATAGTGGAAAGACTATAGTGGAAAGACTGTCGTGGACAGAATAAAGTGGAGACTATAGTGGAAAGACTAAAGTGGACAGACTATAGTGGAAAGACTACAGTGAAAAGACTGTAGTGGACATAATAAAGTGGAGACTATAGTGGAAAGACTAAAGTGGACAGAGAATAGTGGAAAGACTAAAGTGGACAGACTATAGTGGAAAGACTAAAGTGGACAGACTATAGTGGAAAGACTAAAGTGGACCGACTAAAGAGGAAAGACTAAAGTGGAAAGACTAAAGTGGACAGACTATAGTGGAAAGACCATAGTGGAAAGACTATAGTGGACAGAATAAAGTGGAGACTATAGTGGAAAGACTAAAGTGGAAAGACTAAAGTTGACAGAGAATAGAGGAAAGACTAAAGTGGACAGACTATAGTGGAAAGACTAAAGTGGACAGAGAATAGTGGAAAGACTAAAGTGGAAAGAATGTAGTGGACAGAATAAAGTGGAGATTATAATGGAAAGACTAAAGTGGAAAAACTAAAGTGGACAGACTATAGTGGAAAGACTGAAGTTGAAAGACTCAGTGGACACACTAAAGTGTAAGCACTGAAGTGGACAGAATAAAGTGGAAAGACTAAAGTGGAAAGACTAAAGTGGACAGACTATAGTGGAAAGATTAAAGCTGACAGACTAAAGTGGAAAAACTAAAGTGGAAAGACTAAAGTGGACAGACTATAGTGGAAAGACTATAGTGGAAAGACTGTCGTGGACAGAATAAAGTGGAGACTATAGTGGAAAGACTAAAGTGGACAGAGAATAGTGGAAAGACTAAAGTGGACAGAATATAGTGGAAAGACTAAAGTGGACAGACTAAAGTGGAAAGACTAAAGTGGAAAGACTAAAGTGGACAGACTATAGTGGAAAGACAATAGTGGAAAGACTAAAGTGGACAGACTAAAGTGGAAAAACTAAAGTGGAAAGACTAAAGTGGACAGACTATAGTGGAAAGACGATAGTGGAAAGACTGTAGTGGACAGAATAAAGTGGAGACTATAGTGGAAAGACTAAAGTGGACAGAGAATAGTGGAAAGACTAAAGTGGACAGAATATAGTGGAAAGACTAAAGTGGACAGACTAAAGTGGAAAGACTAAAGTGGAAAGACTAAAGTGGACAGACTATAGTGGAAAGACTATAGTGGAAAGACTGTCGTGGACAGAAGAAAGTGGAGACTATAGTAGAAAGACTAAAGTGGACAGACTATAGTGGAAAGACTAAAGTGGACCGACTAAAGAGGAAAGACTAAAGTGGAAAGACTAAAGTGGACAGACTAAAGTGGAAAGACGATAGTGGAAAGACTAAAGTGGACAGACTATAGTGGAAAGACTAAAGTGGACAGACTGAAGTGAAAAGACTATAGTGGAAAGACAAAAGTGGTAAGACTAAAGTGGAAAGACTATAGTGGAAAGACTGAAGCGGCAAGACTCAGTGGACAAACTAAAGTGTACACACTGAAGTGGACAGAATAAAGTGGAAAGACTAAAGTGGAAAGACTAAAGTGGACAGAATATAGTGGAAAGACTAAAGTGGACAGACTAAAGTGGAAAGACTAAAGTGGAAAGACTAAAATGGACAGACTGTAGTGGAAAGACTAAAGTGGACAGACTATAGTGGAAAGACTAAAGTGGACCGACTAAAGAGGAAAGACTAAAGTGGAAAGACTAAAGTGGACAGACTATAGTGGAAAGACCATAGTGGAAAGACTATAGTGGACAGAATAAAGTGGAGACTATAGTGGAAAGACTAAAGTGGACAGAGAATAGAGGAAAGACTAAAGTGGACAGACTATAGTGGAAAGACTAAAGTGGACAGAGAATAGTGGAAAGACTAGAGTGGAAAGAATGTAGTGGAAAGAATAAAGTGGAGACTATAATGGAAAGACTAAAGTGGAAAGACTAAAGTGGACAGACTATAGTGGAAAGACTGAAGTTGAAAGACTCAGTGGACACACTAAAGTGTAAGCACTGAAGTGGACAGAATAAAGTGGAAAGACTAAAGTGGAAAGACTAAAGTGGACAGACTATAGTGGAAAGACTAAAGTGGACAGACTAAAGTGGAAAAACTAAAGTGGAAATACTAAAGTGGACAGACTATAGTGGAAAGACTATAGTGGAAAGACGGTCGTGGACAGAATAAAGTGGAGACTATAGTGGAAAGACTAAAGTGGACAGACTATAGTGGAAAGACTACAGTGAAAAGACTGTAGTGGACATAATAAAGTGGAGACTATAGTGGAAAGACTAAAGTGGACAGAGAATAGTGGAAAGACTAAAGTGGACAGACTATAGTGGAAAGACTAAAGTGGACATAGAATAGTGGAAAGACTAAAGTGGACAGACTATAGTGGAAAGACAATAGTGGAAAGACTAAAGTGGACAGACTAAAGTGGAAAAACTAAAGTGGAAAGACTAAAGTGGACAGACTATAGTGGAAAGACTATAGTGGAAAGACTGTCGTGGACAGAATAAAGTGGAGACTATAGTGGAAAGACTAAAGTGGACAGACTATAGTGGAAAGACTACAGTGAAAAGACTGTAGTGGACATAATAAAGTGGAGACTATAGTGGAAAGACTAAAGTGGACAGAGAATAGTGGAAAGACTAAAGTGGACAGACTATAGTGGAAAGACTAAAGTGGACAGAGAATAGTGGAAAGACTAAAGTGGACAGACTAAAGTGGAAAAACTAAAGTGGAAAGACTATAGTGGAAAGACTACAGTGAAAAGACTGTAGTGGACATAATGAAGTGGAGACTATAGTGGAAAGACTAAAGTGGACAGAGAATGGTGGAAAGACTAAAGTGGACAGACTATAGTGGAAAGACTAAAGTGGACAGAGAATAGTGGAAAGACTAAAGTGGACAGACTAAAGTGGAAAAACTAAAGTGGAAAGACTAAAGTGGACAGACTATAGTGGAAAGACTATAGTGGAAAGACTGTAGTAGACAGAATAAAGTGGAGACTATTGTGGAAAGACTAAAGTGGACAGACTATAGTGGAAAGACTATAGTGGAAAGTCTGTAGTGGACATAATAAAGTGGAGACTATAGTGGAAAGACTAAAGTGGACAGAGACTAGTGGAAAGACTAAAGTGGACAGACTATAGTGGAAAGACTATATTTGAAAGACTGTAGTGGACAGAATAAAGTGGAGACTATTGTGGAAAGACTAAAGTGGACAGAGAATAGTGGAAAGACAATAGTGGAAAGACTAAAGTGGACAGACTAAAGTGGAAAAACTAAAGTGGAAAGACTAAAGTGGACAGACTATAGTGGAAAGACTATAGTGGAAAGACTGTAGTGGACAGAATAAAGTGGAGACTATAGTGGAAAGACTAAAGTGGACAGACTGAAGTGAAAAGACTATAGTGGAAAGACAAAAGTGGTAAGACTAAAGTGGACAGACTATAGTGGAAAGACTGAAGCGGCAAGATTCAGTGGACAAACTAAAGTGTACACACTGAAGTGGACAGAATAAAGTGGAAAGACTAAAGTGGAAAGACTAAAGTGGACAGACTATAGTGGAAAGACTAAAGTGGACAGACTAAAGTGGAAAGACTAAAGTGGAAAGACTAAAGTGGACAGACTGTAGTGGAAAGACTAAAGTGGACAGACTATAGTGGAAAGACTAAAGTGGACCGACTAAAGAGGAAAGACTAAAGTGGAAAGACTAAAGTGGACAGACTATAGTGGAAAGACCATAGTGGAAAGACTATAGTGGACAGAATAAAGTGGAGACTATAGTGGAAAGACTAAAGTGGACAGAGAATAGAGGAAAGACTAAAGTGGACAGACTATAGTGGAAAGACTAAAGTGGACAGAGAATAGTGGAAAGACTAAAGTGGAAAGAATGTAGTGGACAGAATAAAGTGGAGACTATAATGGAAAGACTAAAGTGGAAAGACTAAAGTGGACAGACTATAGTGGAAAGACTGAAGTTGAAAGACTCAGTGGACACACTAAAGTGTAAGCACTGAAGTGGACAGAATAAAGTGGAAAGACTAAAGTGGAAAGACTAAAGTGGACAGACTATAGTGGAAAGACTAAAGTGGACAGACTAAAGTGGACAGAGAATAGTGGAAAGACTAAAGTGGACAGACTATAGTGGAAAGACTAAAGTGGACAGACTATAGTGGACAGACTAAAGTGGACCGACTAAAGAGGAAAGACTAAAGTGGAAAGACTAAAGTGGACAGACTACAGTGGAAAGACCATAGTGGAAAGACTATAGTGGACAGAATAAAGTGGAGACTATAGTGGAAAGACTAAAGTGGAAAGACTAAAGTTGACAGAGAATAGAGGAAAGACTAAAGTGGACAGACTATAGTGGAAAGACTATAGTGGAAAGACTGTCGTGGACAGAATAAAGTGGAGACTATAGTGGAAAGACTAAAGTGGACAGACTATAGTGGAAAGACTACAGTGAAAAGACTGTAGTGGACATAATAAAGTGGAGACTATAGTGGAAAGACTAAAGTGGACAGAGAATAGTGGAAAGACTAAAGTGGACAGACTATAGTGGAAAGACTAAAGTGGACAGACTATAGTGGAAAGACTAAAGTGGACCGACTAAAGAGGAAAGACTAAAGTGGAAAGACTAAAGTGGACAGACTATAGTGGAAAGACCATAGTGGAAAGACTATAGTGGACAGAATAAAGTGGAGACTATAGTGGAAAGACTAAAGTGGAAAGACTAAAGTTGACAGAGAATAGAGGAAAGACTAAAGTGGACAGACTATAGTGGAAAGACTAAAGTGGACAGAGAATAGTGGAAAGACTAAAGTGGAAAGAATGTAGTGGACAGAATAAAGTGGAGATTATAATGGAAAGACTAAAGTGGAAAAACTAAAGTGGACAGACTATAGTGGAAAGACTGAAGTTGAAAGACTCAGTGGACACACTAAAGTGTAAGCACTGAAGTGGACAGAATAAAGTGGAAAGACTAAAGTGGAAAGACTAAAGTGGACAGACTATAGTGGAAAGATTCAAGCTGACAGACTAAAGTGGAAAAACTAAAGTGGAAAGACTAAAGTGGACAGACTATAGTGGAAAGACTATAGTGGAAAGACTGTCGTGGACAGAATAAAGTGGAGACTATAGTGGAAAGACTAAAGTGGACAGACTATAGTGGAAAGACTACAGTGAAAAGACTGTAGGGGACATAATAAAGTGGAGACTATAGTGGAAAGACTAAAGTGGACAGAGAATAGTGGAAAGACTAAAGTGGACAGACTATATTGGAAAGACTAAAGTGGACAGAGAATAGTGGAAAGACTAAAGTGGACAGACTATAGTGGAAAGACTAAAGTGGACAGAGAATAGTGGAAAGACTAAAGTGGACAGACTATAGTGGAAAGACTGAAGTGGACAGACTAAAGTGGAAAAACTAAAGTGGAAAGACTAAAGTGCACAGACTTTAGTGGACAGAATAAAGTGGAGACTATAGTGGAAAGACTAAAGTGGACAGACTGAAGTGAAAAGACTATAGTGGAAAGACAAAAGTGGTAAGACTAAAGTGGACAGACTATAGTGGAAAGACTGAAGCGGCAAGATTCAGTGGACAAACTAAAGTGTACACACTGAAGTGGACAGAATAAAGTGGAAAGACTAAAGTGGAAAGACTAAAGTGGACAGACTATAGTGGAAAGACTAAAGTGGACAGACTAAAGTGGAAAGACTAAAGTGGAAAGACTAAAGTGGACAGACTGTAGTGGAAAGACTAAAGTGGACAGACTATAGTGGAAAGACTAAAGTGGACCGACTAAAGAGGAAAGACTAAAGTGGAAAGACTAAAGTGGACAGACTATAGTGGAAAGACCATAGTGGAAAGACTATAGTGGACAGAATAAAGTGGAGACTATAGTGGAAAGACTAAAGTGGAAAGACTAAAGTTGACAGAGAATAGAGGAAAGACTAAAGTGGACAGACTATAGTGGAAAGACTAAAGTGGACAGAGAATAGTGGAAAGACTAAAGTGGAAAGAATGTAGTGGACAGAATAAAGTGGAGACTATAATGGAAAGACTAAAGTGGAAAAACTAAAGTGGACAGACTATAGTGGAAAGACTGAAGTTGAAAGACTCAGTGGACACACTAAAGTGTAAGCACTGAAGTGGACAGAATAAAGTGGAAAGACTAAAGTGGAAAGACTAAAGTGGACAGACTATAGTGGAAAGATTAAAGCTGACAGACTAAAGTGGAAAAACTAAAGTGGAAAAACTAAAGTGGACAGACTATAGTGGAAAGACTGAAGTTGAAAGACTCAGTGGACACACTAAAGTGTAAGCACTGAAGTGGACAGAATAAAGTGGAAAGACTAAAGTGGAAAGACTAAAGTGGACAGACTATAGTGGAAAGATTAACGCTGACAGACTAAAGTGGAAAAACTAAAGTGGAAAGACTAAAGTGGACAGACTATAGCGGAAAGACTATAGTGGAAAGACTGTAGTAGACAGAATAAAGTGGAGACTATTGTGGAAAGACTAAAGTGGACAGACTATAGTGGAAAGACTATAGTGGAAAGACTAAAGTGGACAGACTATAGTGGAAAGACTACAGTGAAAAGACTGTAGTGGACATAATAAAGTGGAGACTATAGTGGAAAGACTAAAGTGGACAGAGAATAGTGGAAAGACTAAAGTGGACAGACTATAGTGGAAAGACTAAAGTGGACAGAGAATAGTGGAAAGACTAAAGTGGACAGACTATAGTGGAAAGACTAAAGTGGACAGAGAATAGTGGAAAGACTAAAGTGGACAGACTAAAGTGGAAAAACTAAAGTGGAAAGACTATAGTGGAAAGACTACAGTGAAAAGACTGTAGTGGACATAATGAAGTGGAGACTATAGTGGAAAGACTAAAGTGGACAGAGAATAGTGGAAAGACTAAAGTGGACAGACTATAGTGGAAAGACTAAAGTGGACAGAGAATAGTGGAAAGACTAAAGTGGACAGACTAAAGTGGAAAAACTAAAGTGGAAAGACTAAAGTGGACAGACTATAGTGGAAAGACTATAGTGGAAAGACTGTAGTAGACAGAATAAAGTGGAGACTATTGTGGAAAGACTAAAGTGGACAGACTATAGTGGAAAGACTATAGTGGAAAGACTGTAGTGGACATAATAAAGTGGAAACATTAGTGGAAAGACTAAAGTGGACAGAGACTAGTGGAAAGACTAAAGTGGACAGACTATAGTGGAAAGACTATATTTGAAAGACTGTAGTGGACAGAATAAAGTGGAGACTATTGTGGAAAGACTAAAGTGGACAGAGAATAGTGGAAAGACTAAAGTGGACAGACTATAGTGGAAAGACTAAAGTGGAAAGACTAAAGTGGAAAGACTAAAGTGGACAGACTTTAGTGGAAAGACTAAAGTGGACAGACTAAAGTGGACAGAGAATAGAGGAAAGACTAAAGTGGACAGAATATAGTGGAAAGACTGAAGTGGACAGACTAAAGTGGAAAGACTAAGGTGGAAAGACTAAAGTGGACAGACTATAGTGGAAAGACTATATTTGAAAGACTGTAGTGGACAGAATAAAGTGGAGACTATTGTGGAAAGACTAAAGTGGACAGAGAATAGTGGATAGACTAAAGTGGAAAGACTATAGTGGAAAGACTAAAGTGGAAAGACTAAAGTGGAAAGACTAAAGTGGACAGACTTTAGTGGAAAGACTAAAGTGGACCGACTAAAGAGGAAAGACTAAAGTGGAAAGACTAAAGTGGACAGACTATAGTGGAAAGACCATAGTGGAAAGACTATAGTGGACAGAATAAAGTGGAGACTATAGTGGAAAGACTAAAGTGGACAGAGAATAGAGGAAAGACTAAAGTGGACAGACTATAGTGGAAAGACTAAAGTGGACAGAGAATAGTGGAAAGACTAAAGTGGAAAGAATGTAGTGGACAGAATAAAGTGGAGACTATAATGGAAAGACTAAAGTGGAAAGACTAAAGTGGACAGACTATAGTGGAAAGACTGAAGTTGAAAGACTCAGTGGACACACTAAAGTGTAAGCACTGAAGTGGACAGAATAAAGTGGAAAGACTAAAGTGGAAAGACTAAAGTGGACAGACTATAGTGGAAAGACTAAAGTGGACAGACTAAAGTGGACAGAGAATAGTGGAAAGACTAAAGTGGACAGACTATAGTGGAAAGACTAAAGTGGACAGACTATAGTGGACAGACTAAAGTGGACCGACTAAAGAGGAAAGACTAAAGTGGAAAGACTAAAGTGGACAGACTACAGTGGAAAGACCATAGTGGAAAGACTATAGTGGACAGAATAAAGTGGAGACTATAGTGGAAAGACTAAAGTGGAAAGACTAAAGTTGACAGAGAATAGAGGAAAGACTAAAGTGGACAGACTATAGTGGAAAGACTATAGTGGAAAGACTGTCGTGGACAGAATAAAGTGGAGACTATAGTGGAAAGACTAAAGTGGACAGACTATAGTGGAAAGACTACAGTGAAAAGACTGTAGTGGACATAATAAAGTGGAGACTATAGTGGAAAGACTAAAGTGGACAGAGAATAGTGGAAAGACTAAAGTGGACAGACTATAGTGGAAAGACTAAAGTGGACAGACTATAGTGGAAAGACTAAAGTGGACCGACTAAAGAGGAAAGACTAAAGTGGAAAGACTAAAGTGGACAGACTATAGTGGAAAGACCATAGTGGAAAGACTATAGTGGACAGAATAAAGTGGAGACTATAGTGGAAAGACTAAAGTGGAAAGACTAAAGTTGACAGAGAATAGAGGAAAGACTAAAGTGGACAGACTATAGTGGAAAGACTAAAGTGGACAGAGAATAGTGGAAAGACTAAAGTGGAAAGAATGTAGTGGACAGAATAAAGTGGAGATTATAATGGAAAGACTAAAGTGGAAAAACTAAAGTGGACAGACTATAGTGGAAAGACTGAAGTTGAAAGACTCAGTGGACACACTAAAGTGTAAGCACTGAAGTGGACAGAATAAAGTGGAAAGACTAAAGTGGAAAGACTAAAGTGGACAGACTATAGTGGAAAGATTCAAGCTGACAGACTAAAGTGGAAAAACTAAAGTGGAAAGACTAAAGTGGACAGACTATAGTGGAAAGACTATAGTGGAAAGACTGTCGTGGACAGAATAAAGTGGAGACTATAGTGGAAAGACTAAAGTGGACAGACTATAGTGGAAAGACTACAGTGAAAAGACTGTAGTGGACATAATAAAGTGGAGACTATAGTGGAAAGACTAAAGTGGACAGAGAATAGTGGAAAGACTAAAGTGGACAGACTATATTGGAAAGACTAAAGTGGACAGAGAATAGTGGAAAGACTAAAGTGGACAGACTATAGTGGAAAGACTAAAGTGGACAGAGAATAGTGGAAAGACTAAAGTGGACAGACTATAGTGGAAAGACTGAAGTGGACAGACTAAAGTGGAAAAACTAAAGTGGAAAGACTAAAGTGCACAGACTTTAGTGGACAGAATAAAGTGGAGACTATAGTGGAAAGACTAAAGTGGACAGACTGAAGTGAAAAGACTATAGTGGAAAGACAAAAGTGGTAAGACTAAAGTGGACAGACTATAGTGGAAAGACTGAAGCGGCAAGATTCAGTGGACAAACTAAAGTGTACACACTGAAGTGGACAGAATAAAGTGGAAAGACTAAAGTGGAAAGACTAAAGTGGACAGACTATAGTGGAAAGACTAAAGTGGACAGACTAAAGTGGAAAGACTAAAGTGGAAAGACTAAAGTGGACAGACTGTAGTGGAAAGACTAAAGTGGACAGACTATAGTGGAAAGACTAAAGTGGACCGACTAAAGAGGAAAGACTAAAGTGGAAAGACTAAAGTGGACAGACTATAGTGGAAAGACCATAGTGGAAAGACTATAGTGGACAGAATAAAGTGGAGACTATAGTGGAAAGACTAAAGTGGAAAGACTAAAGTTGACAGAGAATAGAGGAAAGACTAAAGTGGACAGACTATAGTGGAAAGACTAAAGTGGACAGAGAATAGTGGAAAGACTAAAGTGGAAAGAATGTAGTGGACAGAATAAAGTGGAGACTATAATGGAAAGACTAAAGTGGAAAAACTAAAGTGGACAGACTATAGTGGAAAGACTGAAGTTGAAAGACTCAGTGGACACACTAAAGTGTAAGCACTGAAGTGGACAGAATAAAGTGGAAAGACTAAAGTGGAAAGACTAAAGTGGACAGACTATAGTGGAAAGATTAAAGCTGACAGACTAAAGTGGAAAAACTAAAGTGGAAAGACTAAAGTGGACAGACTATAGTGGAAAGACTATAGTGGAAAGACTGTCGTGGACAGAATAAAGTGGAGACTATAGTGGAAAGACTAAAGTGGACAGACTATAGTGGAAAGACTACAGTGAAAAGACTGTAGTGGACATAATAAAGTGGAGACTATAGTGGAAAGACTAAAGTGGACAGAGAATAGTGGAAAGACTAAAGTGGACAGACTATAGTGGAAAGACTAAAGTGGACAGAGAATAGTGGAAAGACTAAAGTGGACAGACTATAGTGGAAAGACTAAAGTGGACAGAGAATAGTGGAAAGACTAAAGTGGACAGACTAAAGTGGAAAAACTAAAGTGGAAAGACTATAGTGGAAAGACTACAGTGAAAAGACTGTAGTGGACATAATGAAGTGGAGACTATAGTGGAAAGACTAAAGTGGACAGAGAATAGTGGAAAGACTAAAGTGGACAGACTATAGTGGAAAGACTAAAGTGGACAGAGAATAGTGGAAAGACTAAAGTGGACAGACTAAAGTGGAAAAACTAAAGTGGAAAGACTAAAGTGGACAGACTATAGTGGAAAGACTATAGTGGAAAGACTGTAGTAGACAGAATAAAGTGGAGACTATTGTGGAAAGACTAAAGTGGACAGACTATAGTGGAAAGACTATAGTGGAAAGACTGTAGTGGACATAATAAAGTGGAAACATTAGTGGAAAGACTAAAGTGGACAGAGACTAGTGGAAAGACTAAAGTGGACAGACTATAGTGGAAAGACTATATTTGAAAGACTGTAGTGGACAGAATAAAGTGGAGACTATTGTGGAAAGACTAAAGTGGACAGAGAATAGTGGAAAGACTAAAGTGGACAGACTATAGTGGAAAGACTAAAGTGGAAAGACTAAAGTGGAAAGACTAAAGTGGAAAGACTTTAGTGGAAAGACTAAAGTGGACAGACTAAAGTGGACAGAGAATAGAGGAAAGACTAAAGTGGACAGAATATAGTGGAAAGACTGAAGTGGACAGACTAAAGTGGAAAGACTAAGGTGGAAAGACTAAAGTGGACAGACTATAGTGGAAAGACTATATTTGAAAGACTGTAGTGGACAGAATAAAGTGGAGACTATTGTGGAAAGACTAAAGTGGACAGAGAATAGTGGATAGACTAAAGTGGAAAGACTATAGTGGAAAGACTAAAGTGGAAAGACTAAAGTGGAAAGACTAAAGTGGACAGACTTTAGTGGAAAGACTAAAGTGGACCGACTAAAGAGGAAAGACTAAAGTGGAAAGACTAAAGTGGACAGACTATAGTGGAAAGACCATAGTGGAAAGACTATAGTGGACAGAATAAAGTGGAGACTATAGTGGAAAGACTAAAGTGGACAGAGAATAGAGGAAAGACTAAAGTGGACAGACTATAGTGGAAAGACTAAAGTGGACAGAGAATAGTGGAAAGACTAAAGTGGAAAGAATGTAGTGGACAGAATAAAGTGGAGACTATAATGGAAAGACTAAAGTGGAAAGACTAAAGTGGACAGACTATAGTGGAAAGACTGAAGTTGAAAGACTCAGTGGACACACTAAAGTGTAAGCACTGAAGTGGACAGAATAAAGTGGAAAGACTAAAGTGGAAAGACTAAAGTGGACAGACTATAGTGGAAAGACTAAAGTGGACAGACTAAAGTGGAAAAACTAAAGTGGAAAGACTAAAGTGGACAGACTATAGTGGAAAGACTATAGTGGAAAGACTGTCGTGGACAGAATAAAGTGGAGACTATAGTGGAAAGACTAAAGTGGACAGACTATAGTGGAAAGACTACAGTGAAAAGACTGTAGTGGACATAATAAAGTGGAGACTATAGTGGAAAGACTAAAGTGGACAGAGAATAGTGGAAAGACTAAAGTGGACAGACTATAGTGGAAAGACTAAAGTGGACAGAGAATAGTGGAAAGACTAAAGTGGACAGACTATAGTGGAAAGACTAAAGTGGACAGAGAATAGTGGAAAGACTAAAGTGGACAGACTAAAGTGGATAAACTAAAGTGGAAAGACTATAGTGGAAAGACTACAGTGAAAAGACTGTAGTGGACATAATGAAGTGGAGACTATAGTGGAAAGACTAAAGTGGACAGAGAATAGTGGAAAGACTAAAGTGGACAGACTATAGTGGAAAGACTAAAGTGGACAGAGAATAGTGGAAAGACTAAAGTGGACAGACTAAAGTGGAAAAACTAAAGTGGAAAGACTAAAGTGGACAGACTATAGTGGAAAGACTATAGTGGAAAGACTGTAGTAGACAGAATAAAGTGGAGACTATTGTGGAAAGACTAAAGTGGATAGACTATAGTGGAAAGACTAAAGTGGAAAGACTAAAGTGGAAAGACTAAAGTGGACAGACTTTAGTGGAAAGACTAAAGTGGACAGACTAAAGTGGACAGAGAATAGAGGAAAGACTAAAGTTGACAGAATATAGTGGAAAGACTAAAGTGGACAGACTAAAGTGGAAAGACTAAGGTGGAAAGACTAAAGTGGACAGACTGTAGTGGAAAGACTATATTTGAAAGACTGTAGTGGACAGAATAAAGTGGAGACTATTGTGGAAAGACTAAAGTGGACAGAGAATAGTGGATAGACTAAAGTGGACAGACTATAGTGGAAAGACTAAAGTGGAAAGACTAAAGTGGAAAGACTAAAGTGGACAGACTTTAGTGGAAAGACTAAAGTGGACAGTCTATAGTGGAAAGACTAAAGTGGACACACTAAAGTGGAAAGACTAAAGTGGAAAGACTAAAGTGGACAGACTATAGTGGAAAGACTATAGTGGAAAGACTGTAGTGGACAGAATAAAGTGGAGGCTATATTGGAAAGCCTAAAGTGGACAGAGAATAGTGGAAAGACTAAAGTGGACAGACTATAGTGGAAAGACTATAGTGGAAAGACTGTAGTGGACAGAATAAAGTGGAGGCGATAGTGGAAAGACTAAAGTGGACAGAGAATAGTGGAAAGACTAAAGTGGACAGACTATAGTGGAAAGACTATAGTGGAAAGACTGTAGTGGACAGAATAAAGTGGAGACTATAGTGGAAAGACTAAAGTGGACAGAGAATAGTGGAAAGACTAAATTGGAAAGAATGTAGTGGACAGAATAAAGTGGAGACTATAGTGGAAAGACTAAAGTGGAAAGACTAAAGTGGACAGAATAAAGTGGAGACTATAGTGGAAAGACTAAAGTGGAATGACTAAAGTGGACAGACTATAGTGGAAAGACTGAAGTTGAAAGACTCAGTGGACACACTAAAGTGTAAGCACTGAAGTGGACAGAATAAAGTGGAAAGACTAAAGTGGAAAGACTAATTTGGACAGACTATAGTGGAAAGACTAAAGTGGACAGACTAAAGTGGAAAAACTAAAGTGGAAAGACTAAAGTGGACAGACTATAGTGGAAAGACTATAGTGGAAAGACTGTCGTGGACAGAATAAAGTGGAGACTATAGTGGAAAGACTAAAGTGGACAGACTATAGTGGAAAGACTACAGTGAAAAGACTGTAGTGGACATAATAGAGTGGAGACTATAGTGGAAAGACTAAAGTGGACAGAGAATAGTGGAAAGACTAAAGTGGACAGACTATATTGGAAAGACTAAAGTGGACAGAGAATAGTGGAAAGACTAAAGTGGACAGACTATAGTGGAAAGACAATAGTGGAAAGACTAAAGTGGACAGACTAAAGTGGAAAAACTAAAGTGGAAAGACTATAGTGGACAGACTACAGTGGAAAGACTATAGTGGAATGACTGTAGTGGACAGAATAAAGTGGAGACTATAGTGGAAAGACTAAAGTGGACAGACTATAGTGGAAAGATTATAGTGGAAAGACTGTAGTGGACATAATAAAGTGGAGACTATAGTGGAAAGAATAAAGTGGAAAAACTAAAGTGGACAGACTATAGTGGAAAGACTGAAGTGGAAAGACTCAGTGGACAGACTAAAGTGTACACACTGAAGTGGACAGAATAAAGTGGAAAGACTAAAGTCGAAAGACTAAAGTGGACAGACTATAGTGGAAAGACTAAAGTGGACAGACTAAAGTGGACAGACTATAGTGGAAAGACTATAGTGGAAAGACTGTAGTGGACAGAATAAAGTGGAGACGATAGTGGAAAGACTAAAGTGGACAGACTATAGTGGAAAGACTATAGTGGAAAGACTATAGTGGAAAGACTGTAGTGAAAATAATAAAATGGAGACTATAGTGGAAAGACTAAAGTGGACAGAGAATAGTGGAAAGACTAAAGTGGACAGACTATAGTGGAAAGATTATAGCGGAAAGACTGTAGTGGACAGAATAAAGTGGAGACTATAGTGGAAAGATCAAAGTGGAAAGAATAAAGTGGACAGAGAATAGCGGAAAGACTAAAGTGGACAGACTATAGTGGAAAGACTGAAGTGGAAAGAGTAAGTGGACAGACTAAAGTGGAAAGACGATAGTGGAAAGACTAAAGTGGACAGACTATAGTGGAAAGATTAAAGTGGACAGACTGAAGTGAAAAGACTATAGTGGAAAGACAAAAGTGGAAAGACTGAAGTGGACAGACTATAGTGGAAAGACTGAAGCGGCAAGACTCAGTGGACAAACTAAAGTGTACACACTGAAGTGGACAGAATAAAGTGGAAAGACTAAAGTGGACAGACTATAGTGGAAAGACTAAAGTGGACAGACTAAAGTGGAAAGACTAAAGTGGACTGGACCGACTAAAGTGGAAAGACTAAAGTGGAAAGACTAAAGTGGACAGACTATAGTGGATAGACCATAGTGGAAAGACTATAGTGGACAGAATAAAGTGGACAGACTAAAGTGGAAAGACTAAGGTGGAAAGACTAAAGTGGACAGACTATAGGGGAAAGACTATATTTGAAAGACTGTAGTGGACAGAATAAAGTGGAGACTATTGTGGAAAGACTAAAGTGGACAGAGAATAGTGGAAAGACTAAAGTGGACAGACTATAGTGGAAAGACTAAAGTGGAAAGACTAAAGTGGAAAGACTAAAGTGGACAGACTTTAGTGGAAAGACTAAAGTGGACAGACTAAAGTGGACAGAGAATAGAGGAAAGACTAAAGTGGAGAGAATATAGTGGAAAGACTAAAGTGGACAGACTAAAGTGGAAGGACTAAGGTGGAAAGACTAAAGTTGACAGACTATAGTGGAAAGACTATATTTGAAAGACTGTAGTGGACAGAATAAAGTGGAGACTATTGTGGAAAGACTAAAGTGGACAGGGAATAGTGGATAGACTAAAGTAGACAGACTATAGTGGAAAGACTAAAGTGGAAAGACTAAAGTGGAAAGACTAAAGTGGACAGACTTTAGTGGAAAGACTAAAGTGGACAGTCTATAGTGGAAAGACTAAAGTGGACACACTAAAGTGGAAAGACTAAAGTGGAAAGACTAAAGTGGACAGACTATAGTGGAAAGACTATAGTGGAAAGACTGTAGTGGACAGAATAAAGTGGAGACTATAGTGGAAAGCCTAAAGTGGACAGAGAATAGTGGAAAGACTAAAGTGGAAAGAATGTAGTGGACCGAATAAAGTGGAGACTATAGTGGAAAGACTAAAGTGGAAAGACTAAAGTGGACAGAATAAAGTGGAGACTATAGTGGAAAGACTATAGTGGAAAGACTGTAGTGGACAGAATAAAGTGGAGACTATAGTGGAAAGACTAAAGTGGACATAGAATAGTGGAAAGACTAAAGTGGACAGACTATAGTGGAAAGACTATAGTGGAAAGACTGTAGTGGACAGAATAAAGTGGAGACTATAGTGGAAAGACTAAAGTGGACAGAGAATAGAGGAAAGACTAAAGTGGAAAGAATGTAGTGGACCGAATAAAGTGGAGACTATAGTGGAAAGACTAAAGTGGAAAGACTAAAGTGGACAGAATAAAGTGGAGACTATAGTGGAAAGACTAAAGTGGAAGGACTAAAGTGGACAGACTATAGTGGAAAGACTGAAGTTGAAAGACTCAGTGGACACACTAAAGTGTAAGCACTGAAGTGGACAGAATAAAGTGGAAAGACTAAAGTGGAAAGACTAAAGTGGACAGACTATAATGGAAAGACTAAAGTGGACAGACTAAAGTGGAAAAACTAAAGTGGAAAGACTAAAGTGGACAGACTATAGTGGAAAGACTATAGTGGAAAGACTGTCGTGGACAGAATAAAGTGGAGACTATAGTGGAAAGACTAAAGTGGACAGACTATAGTGGAAAGACTACAGTGAAAAGACTGTAGTGGACATAATAAAGTGGAGACTATAGTGGAAAGACTAAAGTGGACAGAGAATAGTGGAAAGACTAAAGTGGACAGACTATATTGGAAAGACTAAAGTGGACAGAGAATAGTGGAAAGACTAAAGTGGACAGACTATAGTGGAAACACAATAGTGGAAAGACTAAAGTGGACAGACTAAAGTGGAAAGACTAAGGTGGAAAGACTAAAGTGGACAGACTATAGTGGAAAGACTATATTTGAAAGACTGTAGTGGACAGAATAAAGTGGAGACTATTGTGGAAAGACTAAAGTGGACAGAGAATAGTGGAAAGACTAAAGTGGACAGACTATAGTGGAAAGACTAAAGTGGAAAGACTAAAGTGGAAAGACTAAAGTGGACAGACTTTAGTGGAAAGACTAAAGTGGACAGACTAAAGTGGACAGAGAATAGAGGAAAGACTAAAGTGGACAGAATATAGTGGAAAGACTAAAGTGGACAGACTATAGTGGAAAGACTATAGTGGAAAGACTGTAGTGGACAGAATAAAGTGGAGACTATAGTGGAAAGCCAAAAGTGGACAGAGAATAGTGGAAAGACTAAAGTGGACAGACTATAGTGGAAAGACTATAGTGGAAAGACTGTAGTGGACAGAATAAAGTGGAGACTATAGTGGAAAGCCTAAAGTGGACAGAGAATAGTGGAAAGACTAAAGTGGACAGACTATAGTGGAAAGACTATAGTGGAAAGACTGTAGTGGACAGAATAAAGTGGAGACTATAGTGGAAAGACTAAAGTGGACATAGAATAGTGGAAAGACTAAAGTGGACAGACTAAGGTGGAAAGACTAAAGTGGACAGACTATAGTGGAAAGACTATATTTGAAAGACTGTAGTGGACAGAATAAAGTGGAGACTATTGTGGAAAGACTAAAGTGGACAGAGAATAGTGGATAGACTAAAGTAGACAGACTATAGTGGAAAGACTAAAGTGGAAAGACTAAAGTGGAAAGACTAAAGTGGACAGACTTTAGTGGAAAGACTAAAGTGGACAGTCTATAGTGGAAAGACTAAAGTGGACACACTAGAGTGGAAAGACTAAAGTGGAAAGACTAAAGTGGACAGACTATAGTGGGAAGACTATAGTGGAAAGACTGTAGTGGACAGAATAAAGTGGAGACTATAGTGGAAAGCCTAAAGTGGACAGAGAATAGTGGAAAGACTAAAGTGGACAGACTATAGTGGAAAGACTATAGTGGAAAGACTGTAGTGGACAGAATAAAGTGGGGACTATAGTGGAAAGACTAAAGTGGACATAGAATAGTGGAAAGACTAAAGTGGACAGACTATAGTGGAAAGACTATAGTGGAAAGACTGTAGTGGACAGAATAAAGTGGAGACTATAGTGGAAAGACTAAAGTGGACAGAGAGTAGTGGAAAGACTAAAGTGGAAAGAATGTAGTGGACCGAATAAAGTGGAGACTATAGTGGAAAGACTAAAGTGGAAAGACTAAAGCGGACAGAATAAACTGGAGACTATAGTGGAAAGACTAAAGTGGAATGACTAAAGTGGACAGACTATAGTGGAAAGACTGAAGTTGAAAGACTCAGTGAACACACTAAAGCTTAAGCACTGAAGTGGACAGAATAAAGTGGAAAGACTAAAGTGGAAAGACTAAAGTGGACAGACTATAATGGAAAGACTAAAGTGGACAGACTAAAGTGGAAAAACTAAAGTGGAAAGACTAAAGTGGACAGACTATAGTGGAAAGACTATAGTGGAAAGACTGTCGTGGACAGAATAAAGTGGAGACTATAGTGGAAAGACTAAAGTGGACAGACTATAGTGGAAAGACTACAGTGAAAAGACTGTAGTGGACATAATAAAGTGGAGACTATAGTGGAAAGACTAAAGTGGACAGAGAATAGTGGAAAGACTAAAGTGGACAGACTATATTGGAAAGACTAAAGTGGACAGAGAATAGTGGAAAGACTAAAGTGGACAGACTATAGTGGAAAGACAATAGTGGAAAGACTAAAGTGGACAGACTAAAGTGGAAAAACTAAAGTGGAAAGACTATAGTGGACAGACTATAGTGGAAAGACTATAGTGGAATGACTGTAGTGGACAGAATAAAGTGGAGACTATAGTGGAAAGACTAAAGTGGACAGACTATAGTGGAAAGATTATAGTGGAAAGACTGTAGTGGACATAATAAAGTGGAGACTATAGTGGAAAGAATAAAGTGGAAAGACTAAAGTGGACAGACTATAGTGGAAAGACTGAAGTGGAAAGACTCAGTGGACAAACTAAAGTGTACACACTGAAGTGGACAGAATAAAGTGGAAAGACTAAAGTGGAAAGACTAAAGTGGACAGACTATAGTGGAAAGACTAAAGTGGACAGAATAAAGTGGACAGACTATAGTGGAAAGACTATAGTGGAAAGACTGTAGTGGACAGAATAAAGTGGAGACGATAGTGGAAAGACTAAAGTGGACAGACTATAGTGGAAAGACTATAGTGGAAAGACTGTAGTGGAAATAATAAAGTGGAGACTATAGTGGAAAGACTAAAGTGGACAGAGAATAGTGGAAAGACTAAAGTGGACAGACTATAGTGGAAAGATTATAGTGGAAAGACTGTAGTGGACAGAATAAAGTGGAGACTATAGTGGAAAGGTCAAAGTGGAAAGAATAAAGTGGACAGAGAATAGCGGAAAGACTAAAGTGGACAGACTATAGTGGAAAGACTGAAGTGGAAAGAGTAAGTGGACAGACTAAAGTGGAAAGACGATAGTGGAAAGACTAAAGTGGACAGACTATAGTGGAAAGACTAAAGTGGACAGACTGAAGTGAAAAGACTATAGTGGAAAGACAAAAGTGGAAAGACTGAAGTGGACAGACTATAGTGGAAAGACTGAAGCGGCAAGACTCAGTGGACAAACTAAAGTGTACACACTGAAGTGGAAAGAATAAAGTGGAAAGACTAAAGTGGACAGACTTTAGTGGAAAGACTAAAGTGGACAGTCTATAGTGGAAAGACTAAAGTGGACACACTAAAGTGGAAAGACTAAAGTGGAAAGACTAAAGTGGACAGACGATAGTGGAAATGACTAAAGTGGAAAGACTAAAGTGGACATACTAAAGTGGACAGACTAAAGTGGAAAGACTAAAGTGGACAGACTCTAGTGGAAAGACTGAAGTGGAAAGACTAAGTGGACAGACTAAAGCGGAAAGACTATAGTGGAAAGACAATAGTGGAAAGACTAAAGTGGACAGACTAAAGTGGAAAAACTAAAGTAGAAAGACTATAGTGGACAGACTATAGTGGAAAGACTATAGTGGAATGACTGTAGTGGACAGAATAAAGTGGAGACTATAGTGGAAAGACTAAAGTGGACAGACTATAGTGGATAGATTATAGTGGAAAGACTGTAGTGGACATAATAAAGTGGAGACTATAGTGGAAAGAATAAAGTGGAAAGACTAAAGTGGACAGACTATAGTGGAAAGACTGAAGTGGAAAGACTCAGTGGACAGACTAAAGTGTACACACTGAAGTGGACAGAATAAAGTGGAAAGACTAAAGTGGAAAGACTAAAGTTGACAGACTATAGTGGAAAGACTAAAGTGGACAGACTAAAGTGGACAGACTATAGTGGAAAGACTATAGTGGAAAGACTGTAGTGGAAATAATAAAGTGGAGACTATAGTGGAAAGACTAAAGTGGACAGAGAATAGTGGAAAGACTAAAGTGGACAGACTATAGTGGAAAGATTATAGTGGAAAGACTGTAGTGGACAGAATAAAGTGGAGACTATAGTGGAAAGATCAAAGTGGAAAGAATAAAGTGGACAGAGAATAGCGGAAAGACTAAAGTGGACAGACTATAGTGGAAAGACTGAAGTGGAAAGAGTAAGTGGACAGACTAAAGTGGAAAGACGATAGTGGAAAGACTAAAGTGGACAGACTATAGTGGAAAAACTAAAGTGGACAGACTGAAGTGAAAAGACTATAGTGGAAAGACAAAAGTGGAAAGACTGAAGTGGAGAGACTATAGTGGAAAGACTGAAGCGGCAAGACTCAGTGGACAAACTAAAGTGTACACACTGAAGTGGACAGAATAAAGTGGAAAGACTAAAGTGGACACACTAAAGTGGAAAGACTAAAGTGGAAAGACTATAGTGGAAAGACTAAAGTGGACAGACTAAAGTGGAAAGACTAAAGTGGAAAGACTAAAGTGGAAATGACTAAAGTGGACAGACTAAAGTGGAAAGACTAAAGTGGAAAGACTATAGTGGAAAGACTAAAGTGGACAGACTAAAGTGGAAAGACTGAAGTGGAAAGACTAAAGTGGACACACTAAAGTGGACAAACTAAAGTGTACACACTGAAGTGGACAGAATAAAGTGGAAAGACTAAAGTGGACACACTAAAGTGGAAAGACTAAAGTGGAAAGACTATAGTGGAAAGACTAAAGTGGACAGACTAAAGTGGAAAGACTAAAGTGGAAAGACTAAAGTGGACAGACTTTAGTGGAAAGACTAAAGTGGACAGTCTATAGTGGAAAGACTAAAGTGGACACACTAAAGTGGAAAGACTAAAGTGGAAAGACTAAAGTGGACAGACGATAGTGGAAATGACTAAAGTGGAAAGACTAAAGTGGACATACTAAAGTGGACAGACTAAAGTGGAAAGACTAAAGTGGACAGACTCTAGTGGAAAGACTGAAGTGGAAAGACTAAGTGGACAGACTAAAGCGGAAAGACTAAAGGGGAAGTACTATAGTGGACAGACTATAGTTGAAAGACTAAAGTGGCCAGACTAAAGTGGAAAGACTAAAGTGGAAAGACTAAAGTGGACAGACTATATTGGAAAGACTATAGAAAGACTGTAGTGGACAGAATAAAGTGGAGACTATAGTGGAAAGACTAAAGTGGAAAGACTAAAGTGGACAGAGAATAGTGGAAAGACTAAAGTGGACAGACTATAGTGGAAATACTAAAGTGGACAGACTAATGTGGAAAGACTAAAGTGAAAAGACTAAAGTGAACAGACTATAGTGGAAAGACTGTAGTGGACAGAATAAAGCGGAGAGTATAGTGGTAAGAATAAATTTGATAGAGAATGGTGGAAAGACTAAAGTGGACAGACTCTAGTGGAAAGACTATAGTGGAGAGACTGTAGTGGACAGAATAAAGTGGAGACTATAGTGGAAAGCCTAAAGTGGACAGAGAATAGTGGAAAGAATAAATTGGACAGACTATAGTGGAAAGACTAAAGTGGACAGACTAAAATGGAAAGACTAAAGTGGAAAGATTAAAGTGGACAGACTATAGTGGAAAGACTGTAGTGGACAGAATAAAGCGGAGAGTATAGTGGAAAGAATAAAGTGGACAGAGAATAGTGGAAAGACTAAAGTGGACAGACTATAGTGGAAAGACTGTAGTGGACAGAATAAAGTGGAGACTATAGTGGAAAGACTAAAGTGGACAGAGAATAGTGGAAAGAATAAAGTGGACAGACTATAGTGGAAAGACTAAAGTGGAAAGACTAAAATAGAAAGACTAAAGTGGAAAGACTAAAGTGGACAGACTATAGTGGAAAGACTGTAGTGGACAGAATAAAGCGGAGAGTATAGTGGAAAGAATAAAGTGGACAGAGAATAGTGGAAAGACTAAAGTGGACAGACTATAGTGGAAAGACTATAGTGGAGAGACTGTAGTGGACAGAATAAAGTGGAGATTATAGTGGAAAGACTTAAGTGGAAATATTAAAGCGGACAGGGAATAGTGGAAAGACTAAAGTGGAAAGACTAAAGTGGACAGACTATAGTGGAAAGACTATAGTGGAAAGACTACAGTGGAAAGACTGTAGTGGACAGAATAAAGTGGAGACTATAGTGGAAAGACTAAAGTGGACAGACTATAGTGGAAAGACTATAGTGGAAAAACTGTAGTGGACGGAATAAAGTGGAGACTATAGTGGATAGACTAAAGTGGAAAGACTAAAGTGGACAGAATAAAGTGGAGACTATAGTGGAAAGACTAAAGTGGACAGACTAAAGTGGAAAAACTAAAGTGGAAAGACTAAAGTGGACAGACTATAGTGGAAAGACTAAAGTGGACAGACTAAAGTGGAAAAACTAAAGTGGAAAGACTAAAGTGGACAGAGAATAGTGGATAGACTAAAGTTGACAGACTATAGTGGAAAGACTATAGTGGAAAGACTATAGTGGAAAGACTATAGTGGAAAGACTGTAGTGGACAGAATAAAGTGCAGACTATAGTGGAAAGACTAAAGTGGACAGAGAATAGTGGAAAGACTAAAGTGGACAGACTATAGTGGAAAGACTATAGTGGAAAGACTGGTGTGGACAGAATAAAGTGGAGACTATAGTGGAAAGCCTAAAGTGGACAGAGAATAGTGGAACGACTATAGTGGAAAGACTATAGTGGAAAGACTGTAGTGGACAGAATAAAGTGGAGACTATAGTGGAAAGACTAAAGTGGACAGACTAAAGTGGAAAAACTAAAGTGGAAAGACTAAAGTGGACAGACTATAGTGGAAAGACTAAAGTGGACAGACTAAAGTGGAAAAACTAAAGTGGAAAGACTAAAGTGGACAGAGAATAGTGGATAGACTAAAGTTGACAGACTATAGTGGAAAGACTATAGTGGAAAGACTATAGTGGAAAGACTGTAGTGGACAGAATAAAGTGCAGACTATAGTGGAAAGACTAAAGTGGACAGAGAATAGTGGAAAGACTAAAGTGGACAGACTATAGTGGAAAGACTATAGTGGAAAGACTGTAGTGGACAGAATAAAGTGGAGACTATAGTGGAAAGAATAAAGTGGACAGAGAATCGTGGAAAGACTAAAGTGGAAAGAATGTAGTGGACAGAATAAAGTGGAGACTATAGTGGAAAGACTAAAGTGGAAAGACTATAGTGGAAAGACTATAGTGGAAAGACTGTCGTGGACAGAATAAAGTGGAGACTATAGTGGAAAGACTAAAGTGGACAGACTATATTGGAAAGACTACAGTGGAAAGACTGTAGTGGACATAATAAAGTGGAGACTATGGTGGAAAGACTAAAGTGGACAGAGAATATTGGAAAGACTAAAGTGGACAGACTATAGTGGAAAGACTAAAGTGGACAGAGAATAGTGGAAAGACTGTAGTGGACAGAATAAAGTGGAGACTATAGTGGATAGACTAAAGTGGAAAGACTAAAGTGGACAGAGTATAGTGGAAAGACTATAGTGGAAAGACTGTAGTGGACAGAATAAAGTGGAGACTATAGTGGAAAGCCTAAAGTGGACAGAGAATAGTGGAAAGACTAAAGTTGACAGACTATAGTGGAAAGACTATAGTGGAAAGACTATAGTGGAAAGACTGTCGTGGACAGAATAAAGTGGAGACCATAGTGGAAAGACTAAAGTGGACAGACTATAGTGGAAAGACTACAGTGGAAAGACTGTAGTAGACAGAATAAAGTGGAGACTATAGTGGAAAGACTAAAGTGGACAGAGAATAGTGGAAAGACTATAGTGGAAAGACTAAAGTGGACAGACTATAGTGGAAAGACTAAAGTGGACAGACTATAGTGGATATACTAAAGTGGACAGACTAAAGTGGAAAAACTAAAGTGGAAAGACTAAAGTGGACAGACTATAGTGGAAAGACTATAGTGGAAAGACTGTCATGGACAGAATAAAGTGGAGACTATAGTGGAAAGACTAAAGTGGACAGACTATAGTGGAAAGACTACAGTGGAAAGACTGTAGTGGACATAATAAAGTGGAGACTATAGTGGAAAGACTAAAGTGGACAGAGAATATTGGAAAGACTAAAGTGTACAGACTATAGTGGAAAGACTAAAGTGGACAGAGAATAGTTGAAAGACTGTAGTGGACAGAAGAAAGTGGAGACTATAGTGGATAGACTAAAGTGGAAGACTAAAGTGGACAGACTATAGTGGAACTACTATAGTGGAAAGACTGTAGTGGACAGAATAAAGTGGAGACTATAGTGGAAAGTCTAAAGTGGACAGAGAATAGTGGAAAGACTAAAGTTGACAGACTATAGTGGAAAGACTATAGTGGAAAGACTACAGTGGAAAGACTGTAGTGGACAGAATAAAGTGGAGACTATAGTGGAAAGACTAAAGTGGACAGAGAATAGTGGAAAGACTATAGTGGAAAGACTGTAGTGGACAGAATAAAGTGTAGACTATAGTGGAAAGACTAAAGTGGACAGAGCATAGTGGAAAGAATAAAGTGGACAGACTATAGTGGAAAGACTACAGCGGAAAAACTGTAGTGGACGGAATAAAGTGGAGACTATAGTGGAAAGACTAAAGTGGACAGAGAATAGTGGAAAGACTGTAGTGGACAGTATAAAGTGGAGACTATACAGGATAGACTAAAGTGGAAAGACTAAAGTGGACAGACTATAGTGGAAAGACTATAGTGGAAAGACTGTAGTGGACAGAATAAAGTGGAGACTATAGTGGGAAGACTAAAGTGGACAGAGAATAGTGGAAAGACTAAAGTGGACAGACTATAGTGGAAAGACTATAGTGGAAAGACTGTAGTGGACAGAATAAAGTGGAGACTATAGTGGGAAGACTAAAGTGGACAGAGAATAGTGGAAAGACTAAAGTTGAAAGAATGTAGTGGACAGAATAAAGTGGAGACTATAGTGGAAAGACTAAAGTGGAAAGACTAAAGCGGACAGACTATAGTGGAAAGACTGAAGTTGAAAGACTCAGTGGACACACTAAAGTGTAAGCACTGAAGTGGACAGAATAAAGTGGAAAGACTAAAGTGGAAAGACTAAAGTGGACAGACTATAGTGGAAACACTACAGTGAAAAGACTGTAGTGGACATAATAAAGTGGAGACTTTAGTGGAAAGACTAAAGTGGACAGAGAATAGTGGAGAGACTAAAGTGGACAGACTATAGTGGAAAGACTAATGTGGACAGAGAATAGTGGAAAGACTAAAGTGGACATACTATAGTGGAAAGACAATAGTGGAAAGACTAAAGTGGACAGACTAAAGTGGAAAAACTAAAGTGGAAAGACTAAAGTGGACAGACTATAGTGGAAAGACTATAGTGGAAAGACTGTAGTGGACAGAATAAAGTGGAGACTATAGTGGAAAGACTAAAGTGGACAGACTATAGTGGAAAGACTATAGTGGAAAGACTGTAGTGGACATAATAAAGTGGAGACTATAGTGGAAAGACTAAAGTGGACAGAGACTGGTGGAAAGACTAAAGTGGACAGACTATAGTGGAAAGATTATAGTGGAAAGACTGTAGTGGACATAATAAAGTGGAGACTATAGTGGAAAGAATAAAGTGGAAAGACTAAAGTGGACAGACTATAGTGGAAAGACTGAAGTGGAAAGACTCAGTGGACAGACTAAAGTGTACACACTGAAGTGGACAGAATAAAGTGGGAAGACTAAAGTGGAAAGACTAAAGTGGACAGACTATAGTGGAAAGACTAAAGTGGACAGACTAGAGTGGACAGACTATAGTGGAAAGACTATAGTGAAAAGACTGTAGTGGACAGAATAATGTGGAGACTATAGTGGAAAGACTAAAGTGGACAGACTATAGTGGAAAGACTAAAGTGGACAGACTAAAGTGGAAAGACTGAAGTGGAAAGACTAAAGTGGACACACTAAAGTGGACAAACTAAAGTGTACACACTGAAGTGGACAGAATAAAGTGGAAAGACTAAAGTGGACACACTAAAGTGGAAAGACTAAAGTGGAAAGACTATAGTGGAAAGACTAAAGTGGACAGACTAAAGTGGAAAGACTAAAGTGGAAAGACTAAAGTGGACAGACTTTAGTGGAAAGACTAAAGTGGACAGTCTATAGTGGAAAGACTAAAGTGGACACACTAAAGTGGAAAGACTAAAGTGGAAAGACTAAAGTGGACAGACGATAGTGGAAATGACTAAAGTGGAAAGACTAAAGTGGACATACTAAAGTGGACAGACTAAAGTGGAAAGACTAAAGTGGACAGACTCTATTGGAAAGACTGAAGTGGAAAGACTAAGTGGACAGACTAAAGCGGAAAGACTAAAGGGGAAAGACTATAGTGGACAGAATATAGTTGAAAGACTAAAGTGGCCAGACTAAAGTGGAAAGACTAAAGTGGAAAGACTAAAGTGGACAGACTATATTGGAAAGACTATAGAAAGACTGTAGTGGACAGAATAAAGTGGAGACTATAGTGGAAAGACTAAAGTGGAAAGACTAAAGTGGACAGAGAATAGTGGAAAGACTAAAGTGGACAGACTATAGTGGAAATACTAAAGTGGACAGACTAATGTGGAAAGACTAAAGTGAAAAGACTAAAGTGAACAGACTATAGTGGAAAGACTGTAGTGGACAGAATAAAGCGGAGAGTATAGTGGTAAGAATAAATTGGATAGAGAATAGTGGAAAGACTAAAGTGGACAGACTATAGTGGAAAGACTATAGTGGAGAGACTGTAGTGGACAGAATAAAGTGGAGACTATAGTGGAAAGCCTAAAGTGGACAGAGAATAGTGGAAAGAATAAATTGGACAGACTATAGAGGAAAGACTAAAGTGGACAGACTAAAATGGAAAGACTAAAGTGGAAAGACTAAAGTGGACAGACTATAGTGGAAAGACTGTAGTGGACAGAATAAAGCGGAGAGTATAGTGGAAAGAATAAAGTGGACAGAGAATAGTGGAAAGACTAAAGTGGACAGACTATAGTGGAAAGACTGTAGTGGACAGAATAAAGTGGAGACTATAGTGGAAAGACTAAAGTGGACAGAGAATAGTGGAAAGAATAAAGTGGACAGACTATAGTGGAAAGACTAAAGTGGAAAGACTAAAATAGAAAGACTAAAGTGGAAAGACTAAAGTGGACAGACTATAGTGGAAAGACTGTAGTGGACAGAATAAAGCGGAGAGTATAGTGGAAAGAATAAAGTGGACAGAGAATAGTGGAAAGACTAAAGTGGACAGACTATAGTGGAAAGACTATAGTGGAGAGACTGTAGTGGACAGAATAAAGTGGAGATTATAGTGGAAAGACTTAAGTGGAAATATTAAAGCGGACAGGGAATAGTGGAAAGACTAAAGTGGAAAGACTAAAGTGGACAGACTATAGTGGAAAGACTATAGTGGAAAGACTACAGTGGAAAGACTGCAGTGGACAGAATAAAGTGGAGACTATAGTGGAAAGACTAAAGTGGACAGACTATAGTGGAAAGACTATAGTGGAAAAACTGTAGTGGACGGAATAAAGTGGAGACTATAGTGGATAGACTAAAGTGGAAAGACTAAAGTGGACAGAATAAAGTGGAGACTATAGTGGAAAGACTAAAGTGGACAGACTAAAGTGGAGAAACTAAAGTGGAAAGACTAAAGTGGACAGACTATAGTGGAAAGACTAAAGTGGACAGACTAAAGTGGACAGAGAATAGTGGATAGACTAAAGTTGACAGACTATAGTGGAAAGACTATAGTGGAAAGACTATAGTGGAAAGACTGTAGTGGACAGAATAAAGTGCAGACTATAGTGGAAAGACTAAAGTGGACAGAGAATAGTGGAAAGACTAAAGTGGACAGACTATAGTGGAAAGACTATAGTGGAAAGACTGGTGTGGACAGAATAAAGTGGAGACTATAGTGGAAAGCCTAAAGTGGACAGAGAATAGTGGAACGACTAAAGTTGACAGACTATAGTGGAAAGACTATAGTGGAAAGACTATAGTGGAAAGACTGTAGTGGACAGAATAAAGTGGAGACTATAGTGGAAAGACTAAAGTGGACAGACTAAAGTGGAAAAACTAAAGTGGAAAGACTAAAGTGGACAGACTATAGTGGAAAGACTAAAGTGGACAGACTAAAGTGGAAAGACTACAGCGGAAAAACTGTAGTGGACGGAATAAAGTGGAGACTATAGTGGAAAGACTAAAGTGGACAGAGAATAGTGGAAAGACTGTAGTGGACAGTATAAAGTGGAGACTATACAGGATAGACTAAAGTGGAAAGACTAAAGTGGACAGACTATAGTGGAAAGACTATAGTGGAAAGACTGTAGTGGACAGAATAAAGTGGAGACTATAGTGGGAAGACTAAAGTGGACAGAGAATAGTGGAAAGACTAAAGTGGACAGACTATAGTGGAAAGACTATAGTGGAAAGACTGTAGTGGACAGAATAAAGTGGAGACTATAGTGGAAAGACTAAAGTGGACAGACTATAGTGGAAAGACTACAGTGGAAAGACTGTAGTGGACAGAATAAAGTGGAGACTATAGTGGAAAGACTAAAGTGGACAGAGAATAGTGGAAAGACTATAGTGGAAAGACTGTAGTGGACAGAATAAAGTGTAGACTATAGTGGAAAGACTAAAGTGGACAGAGCATAGTGGAAAGAATAAAGTGGACAGACTATAGTGGAAAGACTACAGCGGAAAAACTGTAGTGGACGGAATAAAGTGGAGACTATAGTGGAAAGACTAAAGTGGACAGAGAATAGTGGAAAGACTGTAGTGGACAGTATAAAGTGGAGACTATACAGGATAGACTAAAGTGGAAAGACTAAAGTGGACAGACTATAGTGGAAAGACTATAGTGGAAAGACTGTAGTGGACAGAATAAAGTGGAGACTATAGTGGGAAGACTAAAGTGGACAGAGAATAGTGGAAAGACTAAAGTGGACAGACTATAGTGGAAATACTAAAGTGGACAGACTAATGTGGAAAGACTAAAGTGAAAAGACTAAAGTGAACAGACTATAGTGGAAAGACTGTAGTGGACAGAATAAAGCGGAGAGTATAGTGGTAAGAATAAATTGGATAGAGAATAGTGGAAAGACTAAAGTGGACAGACTATAGTGGAAAGACTATAGTGGAGAGACTGTAGTGGACAGAATAAAGTGGAGACTATAGTGGAAAGCCTAAAGTGGACAGAGAATAGTGGAAAGAATAAATTGGACAGACTATAGAGGAAAGACTAAAGTGGACAGACTAAAATGGAAAGACTAAAGTGGAAAGACTAAAGTGGACAGACTATAGTGGAAAGACTGTAGTGGACAGAATAAAGCGGAGAGTATAGTGGAAAGAATAAAGTGGACAGAGAATAGTGGAAAGACTAAAGTGGACAGACTATAGTGGAAAGACTGTAGTGGACAGAATAAAGTGGAGACTATAGTGGAAAGACTAAAGTGGACAGAGAATAGTGGAAAGAATAAAGTGGACAGACTATAGTGGAAAGACTAAAGTGGAAAGACTAAAATAGAAAGACTAAAGTGGAAAGACTAAAGTGGACAGACTATAGTGGAAAGACTGTAGTGGACAGAATAAAGCGGAGAGTATAGTGGAAAGAATAAAGTGGACAGAGAATAGTGGAAAGACTAAAGTGGACAGACTATAGTGGAAAGACTATAGTGGAGAGACTGTAGTGGACAGAATAAAGTGGAGATTATAGTGGAAAGACTTAAGTGGAAATATTAAAGCGGACAGGGAATAGTGGAAAGACTAAAGTGGAAAGACTAAAGTGGACAGACTATAGTGGAAAGACTATAGTGGAAAGACTACAGTGGAAAGACTGTAGTGGACAGAATAAAGTGGAGACTATAGTGGAAAGACTAAAGTGGACAGACTATAGTGGAAAGACTATAGTGGAAAAACTGTAGTGGACGGAATAAAGTGGAGACTATAGTGGATAGACTAAAGTGGAAAGACTAAAGTGGACAGAATAAAGTGGAGACTATAGTGGAAAGACTAAAGTGGACAGACTAAAGTGGAGAAACTAAAGTGGAAAGACTAAAGTGGACAGACTATAGTGGAAAGACTAAAGTGGACAGACTAAAGTGGAAAAACTAAAGTGGAAAGACTAAAGTGGACAGAGAATAGTGGATAGACTAAAGTTGACAGACTATAGTGGAAAGACTATAGTGGAAAGACTATAGTGGAAAGACTGTAGTGGACAGAATAAAGTGCAGACTATAGTGGAAAGACTAAAGTGGACAGAGAATAGTGGAAAGACTAAAGTGGACAGACTATAGTGGAAAGACTATAGTGGAAAGACTGGTGTGGACAGAATAAAGTGGAGACTATAGTGGAAAGCCTAAAGTGGACAGAGAATAGTGGAACGACTAAAGTTGACAGACTATAGTGGAAAGACTATAGTGGAAAGACTATAGTGGAAAGACTGTAGTGGACAGAATAAAGTGGAGACTATAGTGGAAAGACTAAAGTGGACAGACTAAAGTGGAAAAACTAAAGTGGAAAGACTAAAGTGGACAGACTATAGTGGAAAGACTAAAGTGGACAGACTAAAGTGGAAAAACTAAAGTGGAAAGACTAAAGTGGACAGAGAATAGTGGATAGACTAAAGTTGACAGACTATAGTGGAAAGACTATAGTGGAAAGACTATAGTGGAAAGACTGTAGTGGACAGAATAAAGTGCAGACTATAGTGGAAAGACTAAAGTGGACAGAGAATAGTGGAAAGACTAAAGTGGACAGACTACAGTGGAAAGACTATAGTGGAAAGACTGTAGTGGACAGAATAAAGTGGAGACTTAAGTGGAAAGAATAAAGTGGACAGAGAATCGTGGAAAGACTATAGTGGAAAGAATGTAGTGGACAGAATAAAGTGGAGACTATAGTTGAAAGCCTAAAGTGGACAGAGAATAGTGGAAAGACTAAAGTTGACAGACTATAGTGGAAAGACTATAGTGGAAAGACTATAGTGGAAAGACTGTCGTGGACAGAATAAAGTGGAGACCATAGTGGAAAGACTAAAGTGGACAGACTATAGTGGAAAGACTACAGTGGAAAGACTGTAGTAGACAGAATAAAGTGGAGACTATAGTGGAAAGACTAAAGTGGACAGAGAATAGTGGAAAGACTATAGTGGAAAGACTAAAGTGGACAGTTTATAGTGGAAAGACTAAAGTGGACAGACTATAGTGGAAATACTAAAGTGGACAGACTAAAGTGGAAAAACTAAAGTGGAAAGACTAAAGTGGACAGACTATAGTGGAAAGACTATAGTGGAAAGACTGTCATGGACAGAATAAAGTGGAGACTATAGTGGAAAGACTAAAGTGGACAGACTATAGTGGAAAGACTACAGTGGAAAGACTGTAGTGGACATAATAAAGTGGAGACTATAGTGGAAAGACTAAAGTGGACAGAGAATATTTGAAAGACTAAAGTGGACAGACTATAGTGGAAAGACTAAAGTGGACAGAGAATAGTGGAAAGACTGTAGTGGACAGAAGAAAGTGGAGACTATAGTGGATAGACTAAAGTGGAAGACTAAAGTGGACAGACTATAGTGGAACTACTATAGTGGAAAGACTGTAGTGGACAGAATAAAGTGGAGACTATAGTGGAAAGTCTAAAGTGGACAGAGAATAGTGGAAAGACTAAAGTTGACAGACTATAGTGGAAAGACTATAGTGGAAAGACTATAGTGGAAACACTGTAGTGGACAGAATAAAGTGGAGACTATAGTGGAAAGACTAAAGTGGACAGACTAAAGTGGAAAAACTAAAGTGGAAAGACTAAAGTGGACAGACTATAGTGGAAAGACTATAGTGGAAAGACTGTCGTGGACAGAATAAAGTGGAGA
The DNA here is from genome assembly GCA_030848855.1 of Branchinecta sandiegonensis. Classification (NCBI taxonomy): domain Eukaryota; kingdom Metazoa; phylum Arthropoda; class Branchiopoda; order Anostraca; family Branchinectidae; genus Branchinecta; species Branchinecta sandiegonensis. Next base: position 47,837 of record JAUPMV010000014.1, on the reverse strand, counting down.
CTATAGTGGACAGACTAAAGTGGACAGACTATAGTGGAAAGACTACAGTGGAAAGACTGTAGTGGACAGAATAAAGTGGAGACTATAGTGGAAAGACTAAAGTGGACAGAGAATAGTGGAAAGACTATAGTGGAAAGACTGTAGTGGACAGAATAAAGTGTAGACTATAGTGGAAAGACTAAAGTGGACAGAGCATAGTGGAAAGAATAAAGTGGACAGACTATAGTGGAAAGACTACAGCGGAAAAACTGTAGTGGACGGAATAAAGTGGAGACTATAGTGGAAAGACTAAAGTGGACAGAGAATAGTGGAAAGACTGTAGTGGACAGTATAAAGTGGAGACTATACAGGATAGACTAAAGTGGAAAGACTAAAGTGGACAGACTATAGTGGAAAGACTATAGTGGAAAGACTGTAGTGGACAGAATAAAGTGGAGACTATAGTGGGAAGACTAAAGTGGACAGAGAATAGTGGAAAGACTAAAGTGGACAGACTATAGTGGAAAGACTATAGTGGAAAGACTGTAGTGGACAGAATAAAGTGGAGACTATAGTGGGAAGACTAAAGTGGACAGAGAATAGTGGAAAGACTAAAGTGGAAAGAATGTAGTGGACAGAATAAAGTGGAGACTATAGTGGAAAGACTAAAGTGGAAAGACTAAAGCGGACAGACTATAGTGGAAAGACTGAAGTTGAAAGACTCAGTGGACACACTAAAGTGTAAGCACTGAAGTGGACAGAATAAAGTGGAAAGACTAAAGTGGAAAGACTAAAGTGGACAGACTATAGTGGAAACACTACAGTGAAAAGACTGTAGTGGACATAATAAAGTGGAGACTTTAGTGGAAAGACTAAAGTGGACAGAGAATAGTGGAGAGACTAAAGTGGACAGACTATAGTGGAAAGACTAATGTGGACAGAGAATAGTGGAAAGACTAAAGTGGACATACTATAGTGGAAAGACAATAGTGGAAAGACTAAAGTGGACAGACTAAAGTGGAAAAACTAAAGTGGAAAGACTAAAGTGGACAGACTATAGTGGAAAGACTATAGTGGAAAGACTGTAGTGGACAGAATAAAGTGGAGACTATAGTGGAAAGACTAAAGTGGACAGACTATAGTGGAAAGACTATAGTGGAAAGACTGTAGTGGACATAATAAAGTGGAGACTATAGTGGAAAGACTAAAGTGGACAGAGACTGGTGGAAAGACTAAAGTGGACAGACTATAGTGGAAAGATTATAGTGGAAAGACTGTAGTGGACATAATAAAGTGGAGACTATAGTGGAAAGAATAAAGTGGAAAGACTAAAGTGGACAGACTATAGTGGAAAGACTGAAGTGGAAAGACTCAGTGGACAGACTAAAGTGTACACACTGAAGTGGACAGAATAAAGTGGAAAGACTAAAGTGGAAAGACTAAAGTGGACAGACTATAGTGGAAAGACTAAAGTGGACAGACTAGAGTGGACAGACTATAGTGGAAAGACTATAGTGAAAAGACTGTAGTGGACAGAATAATGTGGAGACTATAGTGGAAAGACTAAAGTGGACAGACTATAGTGGAAAGACTATAGTGGAAAGACTATAGTGGAAAGACTGTAGTGGAAATAATAAAGTGGACACTATAGTGGAAAGACTAAAGTGGACAGAGAATAGTGGAAAGACTAAAGTGGACAGACTATAGTGGAAAGATTATAGTAGAAAGACTGTAGTGGACAGAATAAAGTGGAGACTATAGTGGAAAGATCAAAGTGGAAAGACTAAAGTGGACAGAGAATAGCGGAAAGACTAAAGTGGACAGACTATAGTGGAAAGACTGAAGTGGAAAGACTAAGTGGACAGACTAAAGTGGAAAGACGATAGTGGAAAGACTAAAGTGGACAGACTGTAGTGGAAAGACTAAAGTGGACAGACTGAAGTGAAAAGACTATAGTGGACAGACTATAGTGGAAAGACTAAAGTGGACAGACTAAAGTGGAAAGACTAAAGTGGAAAGACTAAAGTGGACAGACTGTAGTGGAAAGACTAAAGTGGACAGACTATAGTGGAAAGACTAAAGTGGACCGACTAAAGAGGAAAGACTAAAGTGGAAAGACTAAAGTGGACAGACTATAGTGGAAAGACCATAGTGGAAAGACTATAGTGGACAGAATAAAGTGGAGACTATAGTGGAAAGACTAAAGTGGAAAGACTAAAGTTGACAGAGAATAGAGGAAAGACTAAAGTGGACAGACTATAGTGGAAAGACTAAAGTGGACAGAGAATAGTGGAAAGACTAAAGTGGAAAGAATGTAGTGGACAGAATAAAGTGGAGACTATAATGGAAAGACTAAAGTGGAAAAACTAAAGTGGACAGACTATAGTGGAAAGACTGAAGTTGAAAGACTCAGTGGACACACTAAAGTGTAAGCACTGAAGTGGACAGAATAAAGTGGAAAGACTAAAGTGGACAGACTATAGTGGAAAGATTAAAGCTGACAGACTAAAGTGGAAAAACTAAAGTGGAAAGACTAAAGTGGACAGACTATAGCGGAAAGACTATAGTGGAAAGACTGTCGTGGACAGAATAAAGTGGAGACTATAGTGGAAAGACTAAAGTGGACAGACTATAGTGGAAAGACTACAGTGAAAAGACTGTAGTGGACATAATAAAGTGGAGACTATAGTGGAAAGACTAAAGTGGACAGAGAATAGTGGAAAGACTAAAGTGGACAGACTATAGTGGAAAGACTAAAGTGGACAGAGAATAGTGGAAAGACTAAAGTGGACAGACTATAGTGGAAAGACTAAAGTGGACAGAGAATAGTGGAAAGACTAAAGTGGACAGACTAAAGTGGAAAAACTAAAGTGGAAAGACTATAGTGGAAAGACTACAGTGAAAAGACTGTAGTGGACATAATGAAGTGGGGACTATAGTGGAAAGACTAAAGTGGACAGAGAATAGTGGAAAGACTAAAGTGGACAGACTATAGTGGAAAGACTAAAGTGGACAGAGAATAGTGGAAAGACTAAAGTGGACAGACTAAAGTGGAAAAACTAAAGTGGAAAGACTAAAGTGGACAGACTATAGTGGAAAGACTATAGTGGAAAGACTGTAGTAGACAGAATAAAGTGGAGACTATTGTGGAAAGACTAAAGTGGACAGACTATAGTAGAAAGACTATAGTGGAAAGACTGTAGTGGACATAATAAAGTGGAAACATTAGTGGAAAGACTAAAGTGGACAGAGACTAGTGGAAAGACTAAAGTGGACAGACTATAGTGGAAAGACTATATTTGAAAGACTGTAGTGGACAGAATAAAGTTGAGACTATTGTGGAAAGACTAAAGTGGACAGAGAATAGTGGAAAGACTAAAGTGGACAGACTATAGTGGAAAGACTAAAGTGGAAAGACTAAAGTGGAAAGACTAAAGTGGACAGACTTTAGTGGAAAGACTAAAGTGGACAGACTAAAGTGGACAGAGAATAGAGGAAAGACTAAAGTGGACAGAATATAGTGGAAAGACTGAAGTGGACAGACTAAAGTGGAAAGACTAAGGTGGAAAGACTAAAGTGGACAGACTATAGTGGAAAGACTATATTTGAAAGACTGTAGTGGACAGAATAAAGTGGAGACTATTGTGGAAAGACTAAAGTGGACAGAGAATAGTGAATAGACTAAAGTGGAAAGACTATAGTGGAAAGACTAAAGTGGAAAGACTAAAGTGGAAAGACTAAAGTGGACAGACTTTAGTGGAAAGACTAAAGTGGACCGACTAAAGAGGAAAGACTAAAGTGGAAAGACTAAAGTGGACAGACTATAGTGGAAAGACCATAGTGGAAAGATTATAGTGGACAGAATAAAGTGAAGACTATAGTGGAAAGACTAAAGTGGACAGAGAATAGAGGAAAGACTAAAGTGGACAAACTATAGTGGAAAGACTAAAGTGGACAGAGAATAGTGGAAAGACTAAAGTGGAAAGAATGTAGTGGACAGAATAAAGTGGAGACTATAATGGAAAGACTAAAGTGGAAAGACTAAAGTGGACAGACTATAGTGGAAAGACTGAAGTTGAAAGACTCAGTGGACACACTAAAGTGTAAGCACTGAAGTGGACAGATTAAAGTGGAAAGACTAAAGTGGAAAGACTAAAGTGGACAGACTATAGTGGAAAGACTAAAGTGGACAGACTAAAGTGGACAGAGAATAGTGGAAAGACTAAAGTGGACAGGCTATAGTGGAAAGACTAAAGTGGACAGACTATAGTGGACAGACTAAAGTGGACCGACTAAAGAGGAAAGACTAAAGTGGAAAGACTAAAGTGGACAGACTATAGTGGAAAGACCATAGTGGAAAGACTATAGTGGACAGAATAAAGTGGAGACTATAGTGGAAAGACTAAAGTGGAAAGACTAAAGTTGACAGAGAATAGAGGAAAGACTAAAGTGGACAGACTATAGTGGAAAGACTATAGTGGAAAGACTGTCGTGGACAGAATAAAGTGGAGACTATAGTGGAAAGACTAAAGTGGACAGACTATAGTGGAAAGACTACAGTGAAAAGACTGTAGTGGACTTAATAAAGTGGAGACTATAGTGGAAAGACTAAAGTGGACAGAGAATAGTGGAAAGACTAAAGTGGACAGACTATAGTGGAAAGACTAAAGTGGACAGACTATAGTGGAAAGACTAAAGTGGACCGACTAAAGAGGAAAGACTAAAGTGGAAAGACTAAAGTGGACAGACTATAGTGGAAAGACCATAGTGGAAAGACTATAGTGGACAGAATAAAGTGGAGACTATAGTGGAAAGACTAAAGTGGAAAGACTAAAGTTGACAGAGAATAGAGGAAAGACTAAAGTGGACAGACTATAGTGGAAAGACTAAAGTGGACAGAGAATAGTGGAAAGACTAAAGTGGAAAGAATGTAGTGGACAGAATAAAGTGGAGATTATAATGGAAAGACTAAAGTGGAAAAACTAAAGTGGACAGACTATAGTGGAAAGACTGAAGTTGAAAGACTCAGTGGACACACTAAAGTGTAAGCACTGAAGTGGACAGAATAAAGTGGAAAGACTAAAGTGGAAAGACTAAAGTGGACAGACTATAGTGGAAAGATTAAAGCTGACAGACTAAAGTGGAAAAACTAAAGTGGAAAGACTAAAGTGGACAGACTATAGTGGAAAGACTATAGTGGAAAGACTGTCGTGGACAGAATAAAGTGGAGACTATAGTGGAAAGACTAAAGTGGACAGACTATAGTGGAAAGACTACAGTGAAAAGACTGTAGTGGACATAATAAAGTGGAGACTATAGTGGAAAGACTAAAGTGGACAGAGAATAGTGGAAAGACTAAAGTGGACAGACTATAGTGGAAAGACTAAAGTGGACAGAGAATAGTGGAAAGACTAAAGTGGACAGACTATAGTGGAAAGACTGAAGTGGAAAGACTAAAGTGGAAAGACTAAAGTGGACAGACTAAAGTGGAAAGACTAAAGTGGAAAGACTAAAGTGGACAGACTGTAGTGGAAAGACTAAAGTGGACAGACTATAGTGGAAAGACTAAAGTGGACCGACTAAAGAGGAAAGACTAAAGTGGAAAGACTAAAGTGGACAGACTATAGTGGAAAGACCATAGTGGAAAGACTATAGTGGACAGAATAAAGTGGAGACTATAGTGGAAAGACTAAAGTGGAAAGACTAAAGTTGACAGAGAATAGAGGAAAGACTAAAGTGGACAGACTATAGTGGAAAGACTAAAGTGGACAGAGAATAGTGGAAAGACTAAAGTGGAAAGAATGTAGTGGACAGAATAAAGTGGAGACTATAATGGAAAGACTAAAGTGGAAAAACTAAAGTGGACAGACTATAGTGGAAAGACTGAAGTTGAAAGACTCAGTGGACACACTAAAGTGTAAGCACTGAAGTGGACAGAATAAAGTGGAAAGACTAAAGTGGAAAGACTAAAGTGGACAGACTATAGTGGAAAGATTAAAGCTGACAGACTAAAGTGGAAAAACTAAAGTGGAAAGACTAAAGTGGACAGACTATAGTGGAAAGACTATAGTGGAAAGACTGTCGTGGACAGAATAAAGTGGAGACTATAGTGGAAAGACTAAAGTGGACAGACTATAGTGGAAAGACTACAGTGAAAAGACTGTAGTGGACATAATAAAGTGGAGACGATAGTGGAAAGACTAAAGTGGACAGAGAATAGTGGAAAGACTAAAGTGGACAGACTATAGTGGAAAGACTAAAGTGGACAGAGAATAGTGGAAAGACTAAAGTGGACAGACTATAGTGGAAAGACTAAAGTGGACAGAGAATAGTGGAAAGACTAAAGTGGACAGACTAAAGTGGAAAAACTAAAGTGGAAAGACTATAGTGGAAAGACTACAGTGAAAAGACTGTAGTGGACATAATGAAGTGGAGACTATAGTGGAAAGACTAAAGTGGACAGAGAATAGTGGAAAGACTAAAGTGGACAGACTATAGTGGAAAGACTAAAGTGGACAGAGAATAGTGGAAAGACTAAAGTGGACAGACTAAAGTGGAAAAACTAAAGTGGAAAGACTAAAGTGGACAGACTATAGTGGAAAGACTATATTGGAAAGACTGTAGTAGACAGAATAAAGTGGAGACTATTGTGGAAAGACTAAAGTGGACAGACTATAGTGGAAAGACTATAGTGGAAAGACTGTAGTGGACATAATAAAGTGGAAACATTAGTGGAAAGACTAAAGTGGACAGAGACTAGTGGAAAGACTAAAGTGGACAGACTATAGTGGAAAGACTATATTTGAAAGACTGTAGTGGACAGAATAAAGTGGAGACTATTGTGGAAAGACTAAAGTGGACAGAGAATAGTGGAAAGACTAAAGTGGACAGACTATAGTGGAAAGACTAAAGTGGAAAGACTAAAGTGGAAAGACTAAAGTGGACAGACTTTAGTGGAAAGACTAAAGTGGACAGACTAAAGTGGACAGAGAATAGAGGAAAGACTAAAGTGGACAGAATATAGTGGAAAGACTGAAGTGGACAGACTAAAGTGGAAAGACTAAGGTGGAAAGACTAAAGTGGACAGACTATAGTGGAAAGACTATATTTGAAAGACTGTAGTGGACAGAATAAAGTGGAGACTATTGTGGAAAGACTAAAGTGGACAGAGAATAGTGGATAGACTAAAGTGGAAAGACTATAGTGGAAAGACTAAAGTGGAAAGACTAAAGTGGAAAGACTAAAGTGGACAGACTTTAGTGGAAAGACTAAAGTGGACCGACTAAAGAGGAAAGACTAAAGTGGAAAGACTAAAGTGGACAGACTATAGTGGAAAGACCATAGTGGAAAGACTATAGTGGACAGAATAAAGTGGAGACTATAGTGGAAAGACTAAAGTGGACAGAGAATAGAGGAAAGACTAAAGTGGACAGACTATAGTGGAAAGACTAAAGTGGACAGAGAATAGTGGAAAGACTAAAGTGGAAAGAATGTAGTGGACAGAATAAAGTGGAGACTATAATGGAAAGACTAAAGTGGAAAGACTAAAGTGGACAGACTATAGTGGAAAGACTGAAGTTGAAAGACTCAGTGGACACACTAAAGTGTAAGCACTGAAGTGGACAGAATAAAGTGGAAAGACTAAAGTGGAAAGACTAAAGTGGACAGACTATAGTGGAAAGACTAAAGTGGACAGACTAAAGTGGAAAAACTAAAGTGGAAAGACTAAAGTGGACAGACCATAGTGGAAAGACTATAGTGGAAAGACTGTCGTGGACAGAATAAAGTGGAGACTATAGTGGAAAGACTAAAGTGGACAGACTATAGTGGAAAGACTACAGTGAAAAGACTGTAGTGGACATAATAAAGTAGAGACTATAGTGGAAAGACTAAAGTGGACAGAGAATAGTGGAAAGACTAAAGTGGACAGACTATAGTGGAAAGACTAAAGTGGACAGAGAATAGTGGAAAGACTAAAGTGGACAGACTATAGTGGAAAGACTAAAGTGGACAGAGAATAGTGGAAAGACTAAAGTGGACAGACTAAAGTGGATAAACTAAAGTGGAAAGACTATAGTGGAAAGACTACAGTGAAAAGACTGTAGTGGACATAATGAAGTGGAGACTATAGTGGAAAGACTAAAGTGGACAGAGAATAGTGGAAAGACTAAAGTGGACAGACTATAGTGGAAAGACTAAAGTGGACAGAGAATAGTGGAAAGACTAAAGTGGACAGACTAAAGTGGAAAAACTAAAGTGGAAAGACTAAAGTGGACAGACTATAGTGGAAAGACTATAGTGGAAAGACTGTAGTAGACAGAATAAAGTGGAGACTATTGTGGAAAGACTAAAGTGGATAGACTATAGTGGAAAGACTAAAGTGGACAGACTAAAGTGGACAGAGAATAGAGGAAAGACTAAAGTTGACAGAATATAGTGGACAGAGAATAGAGGAAAGACTAAAGTTGACAGAATATAGTGGAAAGACTAAAGTGGACAGACTAAAGTGGAAAGACTAAGGTGGAAAGACTAAAGTGGACAGACTATAGTGGAAAGACTATATTTGAAAGACTGTAGTGGACAGAATAAAGTGGAGACTATTGTGGAAAGACTAAAGTGGACCGAGAATAGTGGATAGACTAAAGTGGACAGACTATAGTGGAAAGACTAAAGTGGAAAGACTAAAGTGGAAAGACTAAAGTGGACAGACTTTAGTGGAAAGACTAAAGTGGACAGTCTATAGTGGAAAGACTAAAGTGGACACACTAAAGTGGAAAGACTTAAGTGGAAAGACTAAAGTGGACAGACTATAGTGGAAAGACTATAGTGGAAAGACTGTAGTGGACAGAATAAAGTGGAGGCTATATTGGAAAGCCTAAAGTGGACAGAGAATAGTGGAAAGACTAAAGTGGACAGACTATAGTGGAAAGACTATAGTGGAAAGACTGTAGTGGACAGAATAAAGTGGAGGCGATAGTGGAAAGACTAAAGTGGACAGAGAATAGTGGAAAGACTAAAGTGGACAGACTATAGTGGAAAGACTATAGTGGAAAGACTGTAGTGGACAGAATAAAGTGGAGACTATAGTGGAAAGACTAAAGTGGACAGAGAATAGTGGAAAGACTAAATTGGAAAGAATGTAGTGGACAGAATAAAGTGGAGACTATAGTGGAAAGACTAAAGTGGAAAGACTAAAGTGGACAGAATAAAGTGGAGACTATAGTGGAAAGACTAAAGTGGAATGACTAAAGTGGACAGACTATAGTGGAAAGACTGAAGTTGAAAGACTCAGTGGACACACTAAAGTGTAAGCACTGAAGTGGACAGAATAAAGTGGAAAGACTAAAGTGGAAAGACTAATTTGGACAGACTATAGTGGAAAGACTAAAGTGGACAGACTAAAGTGGAAAAACTAAAGTGGAAAGACTAAAGTGGACAGACTATAGTGGAAAGACTATAGTGGAAAGACTGTCGTGGACAGAATAAAGTGGAGACTATAGTGGAAAGACTAAAGTGGACAGACTATAGTGGAAAGACTACAGTGAAAAGACTGTAGTGGACATAATAGAGTGGAGACTATAGTGGAAAGACTAAAGTGGACAGAGAATAGTGGAAAGACTAAAGTGGACAGACTATATTGGAAAGACTAAAGTGGACAGAGAATAGTGGAAAGACTAAAGTGGACAGACTATAGTGGAAAGACAATAGTGGAAAGACTAAAGTGGACAGACTAAAGTGGAAAGACTATAGTGGAATGACTGTAGTGGACAGAATAAAGTGGAGACTATAGTGGAAAGACTAAAGTGGACAGACTATAGTGGAAAGATTATAGTGGAAAGACTGTAGTGGACATAATAAAGTGGAGACTATAGTGGAAAGAATAAAGTGGAAAAACTAAAGTGGACAGACTATAGTGGAAAGACTGAAGTGGAAAGACTCAGTGGACAGACTAAAGTGTACACACTGAAGTGGACAGAATAAAGTGGAAAGACTAAAGTGGAAAGACTAAAGTGGACAGACTATAGTGGAAAGACTAAAGTGGACAGACTAAAGTGGACAGACTATAGTGGAAAGACTATAGTGGAAAGACTGTAGTGGACAGAATAAAGTGGAGGCTATATTGGAAAGCCTAAAGTGGACAGAGAATAGTGGAAAGACTAAAGTGGACAGACTATAGTGGAAAGACTATAGTGGAAAGACTGTAGTGGACAGAATAAAGTGGAGGCGATAGTGGAAAGACTAAAGTGGACAGAGAATAGTGGAAAGACTAAAGTGGACAGACTATAGTGGAAAGACTATAGTGGAAAGACTGTAGTGGACAGAATAAAGTGGAGACTATAGTGGAAAGACTAAAGTGGACAGAGAATAGTGGAAAGACTAAATTGGAAAGAATGTAGTGGACAGAATAAAGTGGAGACTATAGTGGAAAGACTAAAGTGGAAAGACTAAAGTGGACAGAATAAAGTGGAGACTATAGTGGAAAGACTAAAGTGGAATGACTAAAGTGGACAGACTATAGTGGAAAGACTGAAGTTGAAAGACTCAGTGGACACACTAAAGTGTAAGCACTGAAGTGGACAGAATAAAGTGGAAAGACTAAAGTGGAAAGACTAATTTGGACAGACTATAGTGGAAAGACTAAAGTGGACAGACTAAAGTGGAAAAACTAAAGTGGAAAGACTAAAGTGGACAGACTATAGTGGAAAGACTATAGTGGAAAGACTGTCGTGGACAGAATAAAGTGGAGACTATAGTGGAAAGACTAAAGTGGACAGACTATAGTGGAAAGACTACAGTGAAAAGACTGTAGTGGACATAATAGAGTGGAGACTATAGTGGAAAGACTAAAGTGGACAGAGAATAGTGGAAAGACTAAAGTGGACAGACTATATTGGAAAGACTAAAGTGGACAGAGAATAGTGGAAAGACTAAAGTGGACAGACTATAGTGGAAAGACAATAGTGGAAAGACTAAAGTGGACAGACTAAAGTGGAAAGACTATAGTGGAATGACTGTAGTGGACAGAATAAAGTGGAGACTATAGTGGAAAGACTAAAGTGGACAGACTATAGTGGAAAGATTATAGTGGAAAGACTGTAGTGGACATAATAAAGTGGAGACTATAGTGGAAAGAATAAAGTGGAAAAACTAAAGTGGACAGACTATAGTGGAAAGACTGAAGTGGAAAGACTCAGTGGACAGACTAAAGTGTACACACTGAAGTGGACAGAATAAAGTGGAAAGACTAAAGTGGAAAGACTAAAGTGGACAGACTATAGTGGAAAGACTAAAGTGGACAGACTAAAGTGGACAGACTATAGTGGAAAGACTACAGTGGAAAGACTGTAGTGGACAGAATAAAGTGGAGACGATAGTGGAAAGACTAAAGTGGACAGACTATAGTGGAAAGACTATAGTGGAAAGACTATAGTGGAAAGACTGTAGTGAAAATAATAAAATGGAGACTATAGTGGAAAGACTAAAGTGGACAGAGAATAGTGGAAAGACTAAAGTGGACAGACTATAGTGGAAAGATTATAGCGGAAAGACTGTAGTGGACAGAATAAAGTGGAGACTATAGTGGAAAGATCAAAGTGGAAAGAATAAAGTGGACAGAGAATAGCGGAAAGACTAAAGTGGACAGACTATAGTGGAAAGACTGAAGTGGAAAGAGTAAGTGGACAGACTAAAGTGGAAAGACGATAGTGGAAAGACTAAAGTGGACAGACTATAGTGGAAAGACTAAAGTGGACAGACTGAAGTGAAAAGACTATAGTGGAAAGACAAAAGTGGAAAGACTGAAGTGGACAGACTATAGTGGAAAGACTGAAGCGGCAAGACTCAGTGGACAAACTAAAGTGTACACACTGAAGTGGACAGAATAAAGTGGAAAGACTAAAGTGGACAGACTATAGTGGAAAGACTAAAGTGGACAGACTAAAGTGGAAAGACTAAAGTGGACTGGACCGACTAAAGTGGAAAGACTAAAGTGGAAAGACTAAAGTGGACAGACTATAGTGGATAGACCATAGTGGAAAGACTATAGTGGACAGAATAAAGTGGACAGACTAAAGTGGAAAGACTAAGGTGGAAAGACTAAAGTGGACAGACTATAGTGGAAAGACTATATTTGAAAGACTGTAGTGGACAGAATAAAGTGGAGACTATTGTGGAAAGACTAAAGTGGACAGAGAATAGTGGAAAGACTAAAGTGGACAGACTATAGTGGAAAGACTAAAGTGGAAAGACTAAAGTGGAAAGACTAAAGTGGACAGACTTTAGTGGAAAGACTAAAGTGGACAGACTAAAGTGGACAGAGAATAGAGGAAAGACTAAAGTGGAGAGAATATAGTGGAAAGACTAAAGTGGACAGACTAAAGTGGAAGGACTAAGGTGGAAAGACTAAAGTGGACAGACTATAGTGGAAAGACTATATTTGAAAGACTGTAGTGGACAGAATAAAGTGGAGACTATTGTGGAAAGACTAAAGTGGACAGGGAATAGTGGATAGACTAAAGTAGACAGACTATAGTGGAAAGACTAAAGTGGAAAGACTAAAGTGGAAAGACTAAAGTGGACAGACTTTAGTGGAAAGACTAAAGTGGACAGTCTATAGTGGAAAGACTAAAGTGGACACACTAAAGTGGAAAGACTAAAGTGGAAAGACTAAAGTGGACAGACTATAGTGGAAAGACTATAGTGGAAAGACTGTAGTGGACAGAATAAAGTGGAGACTATAGTGGAAAGCCTAAAGTGGACAGAGAATAGTGGAAAGACTAAAGTGGACAGACTATAGTGGAAAGACTATAGTGGAAAGACTGTAGTGGACAGAATAAAGTGGAGACTATAGTGGAAAGACTAAAGTGGACATAGAATAGTGGAAAGACTAAAGTGGACAGACTATAGTGGAAAGACTATAGTGGAAAGACTGTAGTGGACAGAATAAAGTGGAGACTATAGTGGAAAGACTAAAGTGGACAGAGAATAGAGGAAAGACTAAAGTGGAAAGAATGTAGTGGACCGAATAAAGTGGAGACTATAGTGGAAAGACTAAAGTGGAAAGACTAAAGTGGACAGAATAAAGTGGAGACTATAGTGGAAAGACTAAGGTGGAAGGACTAAAGTGGACAGACTATAGTGGAAAGACTGAAGTTGAAAGACTCAGTGGACACACTAAAGTGTAAGCACTGAAGTGGACAGAATAAAGTGGAAAGACTAAAGTGGAAAGACTAAAGTGGACAGACTATAATGGAAAGACTAAAGTGGACAGACTAAAGAGGAAAAACTAAAGTGGAAAGACTAAAGTGGACAGACTATAGTGGAAAGACTATAGTGGAAAGACTGTCGTGGACAGAATAAAGTGGAGACTATAGTGGAAAGACTAAAGTGGACAGACTATAGTGGAAAGACTACAGTGAAAAGACTGTAGTGGACATAATAAAGTGGAGACTATAGTGGAAAGACTAAAGTGGACAGAGAATAGTGGAAAGACTAAAGTGGACAGACTATATTGGAAAGACTAAAGTGGACAGAGAATAGTGGAAAGACTAAAGTGGACAGACTATAGTGGAAACACAATAGTGGAAAGACTAAAGTGGACAGACTAAAGTGGAAAGACTAAGGTGGAAAGACTAAAGTGGACAGACTATAGTGGAAAGACTATATTTGAAAGACTGTAGTGGACAGAATAAAGTGGAGACTATTGTGGAAAGACTAAAGTGGACAGAGAATAGTGGAAAGACTAAAGTGGACAGACTATAGTGGAAAGACTAAAGTGGAAAGACTAAAGTGGAAAGACTAAAGTGGACAGACTTTAGTGGAAAGACTAAAGTGGACAGACTAAAGTGGACAGAGAATAGAGGAAAGACTAAAGTGGACAGAATATAGTGGAAAGACTAAAGTGGACATACTATAGTGGAAAGACTATAGTGGAAAGACTGTAGTGGACAGAATAAAGTGGAGACTATAGTGGAAAGCCAAAAGTGGACAGAGAATAGTGGAAAGACTAAAGTGGACAGACTATAGTGGAAAGACTATAGTGGAAAGACTGTAGTGGACAGAATAAAGTGGAGACTATAGTGGAAAGCCTAAAGTGGACAGAGAATAGTGGAAAGACTAAAGTGGACAGACTATAGTGGAAAGACTATAGTGGAAAGACTGTAGTGGACAGAATAAAGTGGAGACTATAGTGGAAAGACTAAAGTGGACATAGAATAGTGGAAAGACTAAAGTGGACAGACTAAGGTGGAAAGACTAAAGTGGACAGACTATAGTGGAAAGACTATATTTGAAAGACTGTAGTGGACAGAATAAAGTGGAGACTATTGTGGAAAGACTAAAGTGGACAGAGAATAGTGGATAGACTAAAGTAGACAGACTATAGTGGAAAGACTAAAGTGGAAAGACTAAAGTGGAAAGACTAAAGTGGACAGACTTTAGTGGAAAGACTAAAGTGGACAGTCTATAGTGGAAAGACTAAAGTGGACACACTAGAGTGGAAAGACTAAAGTGGAAAGACTAAAGTGGACAGACTATAGTGGGAAGACTATAGTGGAAAGACTGTAGTGGACAGAATAAAGTGGAGACTATAGTGGAAAGCCTAAAGTGGACAGAGAATAGTGGAAAGACTAAAGTGGACAGACTATAGTGGAAAGACTATAGTGGAAAGACTGTAGTGGACAGAATAAAGTGGGGACTATAGTGGAAAGACTAAAGTGGACATAGAATAGTGGAAAGACTAAAGTGGACAGACTATAGTGGAAAGACTATAGTGGAAAGACTGTAGTGGACAGAATAAAGTGGAGACTATAGTGGAAAGACTAAAGTGGACAGAGAGTAGTGGAAAGACTAAAGTGGAAAGAATGTAGTGGACCGAATAAAGTGGAGACTATAGTGGAAAGACTAAAGTGGAAAGACTAAAGCGGACAGAATAAACTGGAGACTATAGTGGAAAGACTAAAGTGGAATGACTAAAGTGGACAGACTATAGTGGAAAGACTGAAGTTGAAAGACTCAGTGAACACACTAAAGTGTAAGCACTGAAGTGGACAGAATAAAGTGGAAAGACTAAAGTGGAAAGACTAAAGTGGACAGACTATAATGGAAAGACTAAAGTGGAAAGACTAAAGTGGAAAAACTAAAGTGGAAAGACTAAAGTGGACAGACTATAGTGGAAAGACTATAGTGGAAAGACTGTCGTGGACAGAATAAAGTGGAGACTATAGTGGAAAGACTAAAGTGGACAGACTATAGTGGACAGACTAAAGTGGAAAAACTAAAGTGGAAAGACTAAAGTGGACAGACTATAGTGGATAGACCATAGTGGAAAGACTATAGTGGACAGAATAAAGTGGACAGACTAAAGTGGAAAGACTAAGGTGGAAAGACTAAAGTGGACAGACTATAGTGGAAAGACTATATTTGAAAGACTGTAGTGGACAGAATAAAGTGGAGACTATTGTGGAAAGACTAAAGTGGACAGAGAATAGTGGAAAGACTAAAGTGGACAGACTATAGTGGAAAGACTAAAGTGGAAAGACTAAAGTGGAAAGACTAAAGTGGACAGACTTTAGTGGAAAGACTAAAGTGGACAGACTAAAGTGGACAGAGAATAGAGGAAAGACTAAAGTGGAGAGAATATAGTGGAAAGACTAAAGTGGACAGACTAAAGTGGAAGGACTAAGGTGGAAAGACTAAAGTGGACAGACTATAGTGGAAAGACTATATTTGAAAGACTGTAGTGGACAGAATAAAGTGAAGACTATTGTGGAAAGACTAAAGTGGACAGGGAATAGTGGATAGACTAAAGTAGACAGACTATAGTGGAAAGACTAAAGTGGAAAGACTAAAGTGGAAAGACTAAAGTGGACAGACTTTAGTGGAAAGACTAAAGTGGACAGTCTATAGTGGAAAGACTAAAGTGGACACACTAAAGTGGAAAGACTAAAGTGGAAAGACTAAAGTGGACAGACTATAGTGGAAAGACTATAGTGGAAAGACTGTAGTGGACAGAATAAAGTGGAGACTATAGTGGAAAGCCTAAAGTGGACAGAGAATAGTGGAAAGACTAAAGTGGACAGACTATAGTGGAAAGACTATAGTGGAAAGACTGTAGTGGACAGAATAAAGTGGAGACTATAGTGGAAAGACTAAAGTGGACATAGAATAGTGGAAAGACTAAAGTGGACAGACTATAGTGGAAAGACTATAGTGGAAAGACTGTAGTGGACAGAATAAAGTGGAGACTATAGTGGAAAGACTAAAGTGGACAGAGAATAGAGGAAAGACTAAAGTGGAAAGAATGTAGTGGACCGAATAAAGTGGAGACTATAGTGGAAAGACTAAAGTGGAAAGACTAAAGTGGACAGAATAAAGTGGAGACTATAGTGGAAAGACTAAGGTGGAAGGACTAAAGTGGACAGACTATAGTGGAAAGACTGAAGTTGAAAGACTCAGTGGACACACTAAAGTGTAAGCACTGAAGTGGACAGAATAAAGTGGAAAGACTAAAGTGGAAAGACTAAAGTGGACAGACTATAATGGAAAGACTAAAGTGGACAGACTAAAGAGGAAAAACTAAAGTGGAAAGACTAAAGTGGACAGACTATAGTGGAAAGACTATAGTGGAAAGACTGTCGTGGACAGAATAAAGTGGAGACTATAGTGGAAAGACTAAAGTGGACAGACTATAGTGGAAAGACTACAGTGAAAAGACTGTAGTGGACATAATAAAGTGGAGACTATAGTGGAAAGACTAAAGTGGACAGAGAATAGTGGAAAGACTAAAGTGGACAGACTATATTGGAAAGACTAAAGTGGACAGAGAATAGTGGAAAGACTAAAGTGGACAGACTATAGTGGAAACACAATAGTGGAAAGACTAAAGTGGACAGACTAAAGTGGAAAGACTAAGGTGGAAAGACTAAAGTGGACAGACTATAGTGGAAAGACTATATTTGAAAGACTGTAGTGGACAGAATAAAGTGGAGACTATTGTGGAAAGACTAAAGTGGACAGAGAATAGTGGAAAGACTAAAGTGGACAGACTATAGTGGAAAGACTAAAGTGGAAAGACTAAAGTGGAAAGACTAAAGTGGACAGACTTTAGTGGAAAGACTAAAGTGGACAGACTAAAGTGGACAGAGAATAGAGGAAAGACTAAAGTGGACAGAATATAGTGGAAAGACTAAAGTGGACATACTATAGTGGAAAGACTATAGTGGAAAGACTGTAGTGGACAGAATAAAGTGGAGACTATAGTGGAAAGCCAAAAGTGGACAGAGAATAGTGGAAAGACTAAAGTGGACAGACTATAGTGGAAAGACTATAGTGGAAAGACTGTAGTGGACAGAATAAAGTGGAGACTATAGTGGAAAGCCTAAAGTGGACAGAGAATAGTGGAAAGACTAAAGTGGACAGACTATAGTGGAAAGACTATAGTGGAAAGACTGTAGTGGACAGAATAAAGTGGAGACTATAGTGGAAAGACTAAAGTGGACATAGAATAGTGGAAAGACTAAAGTGGACAGACTAAGGTGGAAAGACTAAAGTGGACAGACTATAGTGGAAAGACTATATTTGAAAGACTGTAGTGGACAGAATAAAGTGGAGACTATTGTGGAAAGACTAAAGTGGACAGAGAATAGTGGATAGACTAAAGTAGACAGACTATAGTGGAAAGACTAAAGTGGAAAGACTAAAGTGGAAAGACTAAAGTGGACAGACTTTAGTGGAAAGACTAAAGTGGACAGTCTATAGTGGAAAGACTAAAGTGGACACACTAGAGTGGAAAGACTAAAGTGGAAAGACTAAAGTGGACAGACTATAGTGGGAAGACTATAGTGGAAAGACTGTAGTGGACAGAATAAAGTGGAGACTATAGTGGAAAGCCTAAAGTGGACAGAGAATAGTGGAAAGACTAAAGTGGACAGACTATAGTGGAAAGACTATAGTGGAAAGACTGTAGTGGACAGAATAAAGTGGGGACTATAGTGGAAAGACTAAAGTGGACATAGAATAGTGGAAAGACTAAAGTGGACAGACTATAGTGGAAAGACTATAGTGGAAAGACTGTAGTGGACAGAATAAAGTGGAGACTATAGTGGAAAGACTAAAGTGGACAGAGAGTAGTGGAAAGACTAAAGTGGAAAGAATGTAGTGGACCGAATAAAGTGGAGACTATAGTGGAAAGACTAAAGTGGAAAGACTAAAGCGGACAGAATAAACTGGAGACTATAGTGGAAAGACTAAAGTGGAATGACTAAAGTGGACAGACTATAGTGGAAAGACTGAAGTTGAAAGACTCAGTGAACACACTAAAGTGTAAGCACTGAAGTGGACAGAATAAAGTGGAAAGACTAAAGTGGAAAGACTAAAGTGGACAGACTATAATGGAAAGACTAAAGTGGACAGACTAAAGTGGAAAAACTAAAGTGGAAAGACTAAAGTGGACAGACTATAGTGGAAAGACTATAGTGGAAAGACTGTCGTGGACAGAATAAAGTGGAGACTATAGTGGAAAGACTAAAGTGGACAGACTATAGTGGACAGACTAAAGTGGAAAAACTAAAGTGGAAAGACTAAAGTGGACAGACTATAGTGGATAGACCATAGTGGAAAGACTATAGTGGACAGAATAAAGTGGACAGACTAAAGTGGAAAGACTAAGGTGGAAAGACTAAAGTGGACAGACTATAGTGGAAAGACTATATTTGAAAGACTGTAGTGGACAGAATAAAGTGGAGACTATTGTGGAAAGACTAAAGTGGACAGAGAATAGTGGAAAGACTAAAGTGGACAGACTATAGTGGAAAGACTAAAGTGGAAAGACTAAAGTGGAAAGACTAAAGTGGACAGACTTTAGTGGAAAGACTAAAGTGGACAGACTAAAGTGGACAGAGAATAGAGGAAAGACTAAAGTGGAGAGAATATAGTGGAAAGACTAAAGTGGACAGACTAAAGTGGAAGGACTAAGGTGGAAAGACTAAAGTGGACAGACTATAGTGGAAAGACTATATTTGAAAGACTGTAGTGGACAGAATAAAGTGGAGACTATTGTGGAAAGACTAAAGTGGACAGAGAATAGAGGAAAGACTAAAGTGGAAAGAATGTAGTGGACCGAATAAAGTGGAGACTATAGTGGAAAGACTAAAGTGGAAAGACTATAGTGGAAAGACTATAGTGGAAAGACTGTCGTGGACAGAATAAAGTGGAGACTATAGTGGAAAGACTAAAGTGGACAGACTAAAGTGGAAAAACTAAAGTGGAAAGACTAAAGTGGACAGACTATAGTGGAAAGACTAAAGTGGACAGACTAAAGTGGAAAAACTAAAGTGGAAAGACTAAAGTGGACAGAGAATAGTGGATAGACTAAAGTTGACAGACTATAGTGGAAAGACTATAGTGAAAAGACTATAGTGGAAAGACTGTAGTGGACAGAATAAAGTGCAGACTATAGTGGAAAGACTAAAGTGGACAGAGAATAGTGGAAAGACTAAAGTGGACAGACTATAGTGGAAAGACTATAGTGGAAAGACTGTAGTGGACAGAATAAAGTGGAGACTATAGTGGAAAGAATAAAGTGGACAGAGAATCGTGGAAAGACTAAAGTGGAAAGAATGTAGTGGACAGAATAAAGTGGAGACTATAGTGGAAAGACTAAAGTGGAAAGACTATAGTGGAAAGACTATAGTGGAAAGACTGTCGTGGACAGAATAAAGTGGAGACTATAGTGGAAAGACTAAAGTGGACAGACTATATTGGAAAGACTACAGTGGAAAGACTGTAGTGGACATAATAAAGTGGAGACTATAGTGGAAAGACTAAAGTGGACAGAGAATATTGGAAAGACTAAAGTGGACAGACTATAGTGGAAAGACTAAAGTGGACAGAGAATAGTGGAAAGACTGTAGTGGACAGAATAAAGTGGAGACTATAGTGGATAGACTAAAGTGGAAAGACTAAAGTGGACAGACTATAGTGGAAAGACTATAGTGGAAAGACTGTAGTGGACAGAATAAAGTGGAGACTATAGTGGAAAGCCTAAAGTGGACAGAGAATAGTGGAAAGACTAAAGTTGACAGACTATAGTGGAAAGACTATAGTGGAAAGACTATAGTGGAAAGACTGTCGTGGACAGAATAAAGTGGAGACCATAGTGGAAAGACTAAAGTGGACAGACTATAGTGGAAAGACTACAGTGGAAAGACTGTAGTAGACAGAATAAAGTGGAGACTATAGTGGAAAGACTAAAGTGGACAGAGAATAGTGGAAAGACTATAGTGGAAAGACTAAAGTGGACAGACTATAGTGGAAAGACTAAAGTGGACAGACTATAGTGGAAATACTAAAGTGGACAGACTAAAGTGGAAAAACTAAAGTGGAAAGACTAAAGCGGACAGACTATAGTGGAAAGACTATAGTGGAAAGACTGTCATGGACAGAATAAAGTGGAGACTATAGTGGAAAGACTAAAGTGGACAGACTATAGTGGAAAGACTACAGTGGAAAGACTGTAGTGGACATAATAAAGTGGAGACTATAGTGGAAAGACTAAAGTGGACAGAGAATATTGGAAAGACTAAAGTGGACAGACTATAGTGGAAAGACTAAAGTGGACAGAGAATAGTGGAAAGACTGTAGTGGACAGAAGAAAGTGGAGACTATAGTGGATAGACTAAAGTGGAAGACTAAAGTGGACAGACTATAGTGGAACTACTATAGTGGAAAGACTGTAGTGGACAGAATAAAGTGGAGACTATAGTGGAAAGTCTAAAGTGGACAGAGAATAGTGGAAAGACTAAAGTTGACAGACTATAGTGGAAAGACTATAGTGGAAAGACTATAGTGGAAACACTGTAGTGGACAGAATAAAGTGGAGACTATAGTGGAAAGACTAAAGTGGACAGACTAAAGTGGAAAAACTAAAGTGGAAAGACTAAAGTGGACAGACTATAGTGGAAAGACTATAGTGGAAAGACTGTCGTGGACAGAATAAAGTGGAGACTATAGTGGAAAGACTAAAGTGGACAGACTATAGTGGAAAGACTACAGTGGAAAGACTGTTGTGGACAGAATAAAGTGGAGACTATAGTGGAAAGACTAAAGTGGACAGAGAATAGTGGAAAGACTATAGTGGAAAGACTGTAGTGGACAGAATAAAGTGTAGACTATAGTGGAAAGACTAAAGTGGACAGAGCATAGTGGAAAGAATAAAGTGGACAGACTATAGTGGAAAGACTACAGCGGAAAAACTGTAGTGGACGGAATAAAGTGGAGACTATAGTGGAAAGACTAAAGTGGACAGAGAATAGTGGAAAGACTGTAGTGGACAGTATAAAGTGGAGACTATACAGGATAGACTAAAGTGGAAAGACTAAAGTGGACAGACTATAGTGGAAAGACTATAGTGGAAAGACTGTAGTGGACAGAATAAAGTGGAGACTATAGTGGGAAGACTAAAGTGGACAGAGAATAGTGGAAAGACTAAAGTGGACAGACTATAGTGGAAAGACTATAGTGGAAAGACTGTAGTGGACAGAATAAAGTGGAGACTATAGTGGGAAGACTAAAGTGGACAGAGAATAGTGGAAAGACTAAAGTGGAAAGAATGTAGTGGACAGAATAAAGTGGAGACTATAGTGGAAAGACTAAAGTGGAAAGACTAAAGCGGACAGACTATAGTGGAAAGACTGAAGTTGAAAGACTCAGTGGACACACTAAAGTGTAAGCACTGAAGTGGACAGAATAAAGTGGAAAGACTAAAGTGGAAAGACTAAAGTGGACAGACTATAGTGGAAACACTACAGTGAAAAGACTGTAGTGGACATAATAAAGTGGAGACTTTAGTGGAAAGACTAAAGTGGACAGAGAATAGTGGAGAGACTAAAGTGGACAGACTATAGTGGAAAGACTAATGTGGACAGAGAATAGTGGAAAGACTAAAGTGGACATACTATAGTGGAAAGACAATAGTGGAAAGACTAAAGTGGACAGACTAAAGTGGAAAAACTAAAGTGGAAAGACTAAAGTGGACAGACTATAGTGGAAAGACTATAGTGGAAAGACTGTAGTGGACAGAATAAAGTGGAGACTATAGTGGAAAGACTAAAGTGGACAGACTATAGTGGAAAGACTATAGTGGAAAGACTGTAGTGGACATAATAAAGTGGAGACTATAGTGGAAAGACTAAAGTGGACAGAGACTGGTGGAAAGACTAAAGTGGACAGACTATCGTGGAAAGATTATAGTGGAAAGACTGTAGTGGACATAATAAAGTGGAGACTATAGTGGAAAGAATAAAGTGGAAAGACTAAAGTGGACAGACTATAGTGGAAAGACTGAAGTGGAAAGACTCAGTGGACAGACTAAAGTGTACACACTGAAGTGGACAGAATAAAGTGGAAAGACTAAAATGGAAAGACTAAAGTGGACAGACTATAGTGGAAAGACTAAAGTGGACAGACTAGAGTGGACAGACTATAGTGGAAAGACTATAGTGAAAAGACTGTAGTGGACAGAATAATGTGGAGACTATAGTGGAAAGACTAAAGTGGACAGACTATAGTGGAAAGACTATAGTGGAAAGACTATAGTGGAAAGACTGTAGTGGAAATAATAAAGTGGAGACTATAGTGGAAAGACTAAAGTGGACAGAGAATAGTGGAAAGACTAAAGTGGACAGACTATAGTGGAAAGATTATAGTAGAAAGACTGTAGTGGACAGAATAAAGTGGAGACTATAGTGGAAAGACTAAAGTGGAAAGACTAAAGTGGACAGAGAATAGTGGAAAGATTATAGTAGAAAGACTGTAGTGGACAGAATAAAGTGGAGACTATAGTGGAAAGACTAAAGTGGAAAGACTAAAGTGGACAGAGAATAGTGGAAAGACTAAAGTGGACAGACTATAGTGGAAATACTAAAGTGGACAGACTAATATGGAAAGACTAAAGTGAAAAGACTAAAGTGAACAGACTATAGTGGAAAGACTGTAGTGGACAGAATAAAGCGGAGAGTATAGTGGTAAGAATAAATTGGATAGAGAATAGTGGAAAGACTAAAGTGGACAGACTATAGTGGAAAGACTATAGTGGAGAGACTGTAGTGGACAGAATAAAGTGGAGACTATAGTGGAAAGCCTAAAGTGGACAGAGAATAGTGGAAAGAATAAATTGGACAGACTATAGTGGAAAGACTAAAGTGGACAGACTAAAATGGAAAGACTAAAGTGGAAAGACTAAAGTGGACAGACTATAGTGGAAAGACTGTAGTGGACAGAATAAAGCGGAGAGTATAGTGGAAAGAATAAAGTGGACAGAGAATAGTGGAAAGACTAAAGTGGACAGACTATAGTGGAAAGACTGTAGTGGACAGAATAAAGTGGAGACTATAGTGGAAAGACTAAAGTGGACAGAGAATAGTGGAAAGAATAAAGTGGACAGACTATAGTGGAAAGACTAAAGTGGAAAGACTAAAATAGAAAGACTAAAGTGGAAAGACTAAAGTGGACAGACTATAGTGGAAAGACTGTAGTGGACAGAATAAAGCGGAGAGTATAGTGGAAAGAATAAAGTGGACAGAGAATAGTGGAAAGACTAAAGTGGACAGACTATAGTGGAAAGACTATAGTGGAGAGACTGTAGTGGACAGAATAAAGTGGAGATTATAGTGGAAAGACTTAAGTGGAAATATTAAAGCGGACAGGGAATAGTGGAAAGACTAAAGTGGAAAGACTAAAGTGGACAGACTATAGTGGAAAGACTATAGTGGAAAGACTACAGTGGAAAGACTGTAGTGGACAGAATAAAGTGGAGACTATAGTGGAAAGACTAAAGTGGACAGACTATAGTGGAAAGACTATAGTGGGAAAAATGTAGTGGACGGAATAAAGTGGAGACTATAGTGGATAGACTAAAGTGGAAAGACTAAAGTGGACAGAATAAAGTGGAGACTATAGTGGAAAGACTAAAGTGGACAGACTAAAGTGGAAAAACTAAAGTGGAAAGACTAAAGTGGACAGACTATAGTGGAAAGACTAAAGTGGACAGACTAAAGTGGAAAAACTAAAGTGGAAAGACTAAAGTGGACAGAGAATAGTGGATAGACTAAAGTTGACAGACTATAGTGGAAAGACTATAGTGGAAAGACTATAGTGGAAAGACTGTAGTGGACAGAATAAAGTGCAGACTATAGTGGAAAGACTAAAGTGGACAGAGAATAGTGGAAAGACTAAAGTGGACAGACTATAGTGGAAAGACTATAGTGGAAAGACTGGTGTGGACAGAATAAAGTGGAGACTATAGTGGAAAGCCTAAAGTGGACAGAGAATAGTGGAACGACTAAAGTTGACAGACTATAGTGGAAAGACTATAGTGGAAAGACTATAGTGGAAAGACTGTAGTGGACAGAATAAAGTGGAGACTATAGTGGAAAGACTAAAGTGGACAGACTAAAGTGGAAAAACTAAAGTGGAAAGACTAAAGTGGACAGACTATAGTGGAAAGACTAAAGTGGACAGACTAAAGTGGAAAAACTAAAGTGGAAAGACTAAAGTGGACAGAGAATAGTGGATAGACTAAAGTTGACAGACTATAGTGGAAAGACTATAGTGAAAAGACTATAGTGGAAAGACTGTAGTGGACAGAATAAAGTGCAGACTATAGTGGAAAGACTAAAGTGGACAGAGAATAGTGGAAAGACTAAAGTGGACAGACTATAGTGGAAAGACTATAGTGGAAAGACTGTAGTGGACAGAATAAAGTGGAGACTATAGTGGAAAGAATAAAGTGGACAGAGAATCGTGGAAAGACTAAAGTGGAAAGAATGTAGTGGACAGAATAAAGTGGAGACTATAGTGGAAAGACTAAAGTGGAAAGACTATAGTGGAAAGACTATAGTGGAAAGACTGTCGTGGACAGAATAAAGTGGAGACTATAGTGGAAAGACTAAAGTGGACAGACTATATTGGAAAGACTACAGTGGAAAGACTGTAGTGGACATAATAAAGTGGAGACTATAGTGGAAAGACTAAAGTGGACAGAGAATATTGGAAAGACTAAAGTGGACAGACTATAGTGGAAAGACTAAAGTGGACAGAGAATAGTGGAAAGACTGTAGTGGACAGAATAAAGTGGAGACTATAGTGGATAGACTAAAGTGGAAAGACTAAAGTGGACAGACTATAGTGGAAAGACTATAGTGGAAAGACTGTAGTGGACAGAATAAAGTGGAGACTATAGTGGAAAGCCTAAAGTGGACAGAGAATAGTGGAAAGACTAAAGTTGACAGACTATAGTGGAAAGACTATAGTGGAAAGACTATAGTGGAAAGACTGTCGTGGACAGAATAAAGTGGAGACCATAGTGGAAAGACTAAAGTGGACAGACTATAGTGGAAAGACTACAGTGGAAAGACTGTAGTAGACAGAATAAAGTGGAGACTATAGTGGAAAGACTAAAGTGGACAGAGAATAGTGGAAAGACTATAGTGGAAAGACTAAAGTGGACAGACTATAGTGGAAAGACTAAAGTGGACAGACTATAGTGGAAATACTAAAGTGGACAGACTAAAGTGGAAAAACTAAAGTGGAAAGACTAAAGCGGACAGACTATAGTGGAAAGACTATAGTGGAAAGACTGTCATGGACAGAATAAAGTGGAGACTATAGTGGAAAGACTAAAGTGGACAGACTATAGTGGAAAGACTACAGTGGAAAGACTGTAGTGGACATAATAAAGTGGAGACTATAGTGGAAAGACTAAAGTGGACAGAGAATATTGGAAAGACTAAAGTGGACAGACTATAGTGGAAAGACTAAAGTGGACAGAGAATAGTGGAAAGACTGTAGTGGACAGAAGAAAGTGGAGACTATAGTGGATAGACTAAAGTGGAAGACTAAAGTGGACAGACTATAGTGGAACTACTATAGTGGAAAGACTGTAGTGGACAGAATAAAGTGGAGACTATAGTGGAAAGTCTAAAGTGGACAGAGAATAGTGGAAAGACTAAAGTTGACAGACTATAGTGGAAAGACTATAGTGGAAAGACTATAGTGGAAACACTGTAGTGGACAGAATAAAGTGGAGACTATAGTGGAAAGACTAAAGTGGACAGACTAAAGTGGAAAAACTAAAGTGGAAAGACTAAAGTGGACAGACTATAGTGGAAAGACTATAGTGGAAAGACTGTCGTGGACAGAATAAAGTGGAGACTATAGTGGAAAGACTAAAGTGGACAGACTATAGTGGAAAGACTACAGTGGAAAGACTGTTGTGGACAGAATAAAGTGGAGACTATAGTGGAAAGACTAAAGTGGACAGAGAATAGTGGAAAGACTATAGTGGAAAGACTGTAGTGGACAGAATAAAGTGTAGACTATAGTGGAAAGACTAAAGTGGACAGAGCATAGTGGAAAGAATAAAGTGGACAGACTATAGTGGAAAGACTACAGCGGAAAAACTGTAGTGGACGGAATAAAGTGGAGACTATAGTGGAAAGACTAAAGTGGACAGAGAATAGTGGAAAGACTGTAGTGGACAGTATAAAGTGGAGACTATACAGGATAGACTAAAGTGGAAAGACTAAAGTGGACAGACTATAGTGGAAAGACTATAGTGGAAAGACTGTAGTGGACAGAATAAAGTGGAGACTATAGTGGGAAGACTAAAGTGGACAGAGAATAGTGGAAAGACTAAAGTGGACAGACTATAGTGGAAAGACTATAGTGGAAAGACTGTAGTGGACAGAATAAAGTGGAGACTATAGTGGGAAGACTAAAGTGGACAGAGAATAGTGGAAAGACTAAAGTGGAAAGAATGTAGTGGACAGAATAAAGTGGAGACTATAGTGGAAAGACTAAAGTGGAAAGACTAAAGCGGACAGACTATAGTGGAAAGACTGAAGTTGAAAGACTCAGTGGACACACTAAAGTGTAAGCACTGAAGTGGACAGAATAAAGTGGAAAGACTAAAGTGGAAAGACTAAAGTGGACAGACTATAGTGGAAACACTACAGTGAAAAGACTGTAGTGGACATAATAAAGTGGAGACTTTAGTGGAAAGACTAAAGTGGACAGAGAATAGTGGAGAGACTAAAGTGGACAGACTATAGTGGAAAGACTAATGTGGACAGAGAATAGTGGAAAGACTAAAGTGGACATACTATAGTGGAAAGACAATAGTGGAAAGACTAAAGTGGACAGACTAAAGTGGAAAAACTAAAGTGGAAAGACTAAAGTGGACAGACTATAGTGGAAAGACTATAGTGGAAAGACTGTAGTGGACAGAATAAAGTGGAGACTATAGTGGAAAGACTAAAGTGGACAGACTATAGTGGAAAGACTATAGTGGAAAGACTGTAGTGGACATAATAAAGTGGAGACTATAGTGGAAAGACTAAAGTGGACAGAGACTGGTGGAAAGACTAAAGTGGACAGACTATAGTGGAAAGATTATAGTGGAAAGACTGTAGTGGACATAATAAAGTGGAGACTATAGTGGAAAGAATAAAGTGGAAAGACTAAAGTGGACAGACTATAGTGGAAAGACTGAAGTGGAAAGACTCAGTGGACAGACTAAAGTGTACACACTGAAGTGGACAGAATAAAGTGGAAAGACTAAAATGGAAAGACTAAAGTGGACAGACTATAGTGGAAAGACTAAAGTGGACAGACTAGAGTGGACAGACTATAGTGGAAAGACTATAGTGAAAAGACTGTAGTGGACAGAATAATGTGGAGACTATAGTGGAAAGACTAAAGTGGACAGACTATAGTGGAAAGACTATAGTGGAAAGACTATAGTGGAAAGACTGTAGTGGAAATAATAAAGTGGAGACTATAGTGGAAAGACTAAAGTGGACAGAGAATAGTGGAAAGACTAAAGTGGACAGACTATAGTGGAAAGATTATAGTAGAAAGACTGTAGTGGACAGAATAAAGTGGAGACTATAGTGGAAAGATCAAAGTGGAAAGACTAAAGTGGACAGAGAATAGCGGAAAGACTAAAGTGGACAGACTATAGTGGAAAGACTGAAGTGGAAAGACTAAGTGGACAGACTAAAGTGGAAAGACGATAGTGGAAAGACTAAAGTGGACAGACTATAGTGGAAAGACTAAAGTGGACAGACTGAAGTGAAAAGACTATAGTGGAAAGACAAAAGTGGAAAGACTAAAGTGGACAGACTATAGTGGAAAGACTGAAGCGGCAAGTATAGTGGAAAGACTGTAGTGGGCAGAATAAAGTGGAGACTATAGTGGAAAGACTAAAGTGGAAAGACTAAAGGGGAGACTATAGTGGAAAGACTATAGTGGAAAGACTGTAGTGGGCAGAATAAAGTGGAGACTATAGTGGAAAGACTAAACTGGAAAGACTAAAGGGGAGACTATAGTGGAAAGACTAAAGTGGAAAGACTAAAGTGGACAGAGAATAGTGGAAAAACTAAAGTGGAAAGACTGTAGTGGACAGAATAAAGTGGAGACTATAGTGGAAAGCCTAAAGTGGACAGAGAATAGTGGAAAGACTGTAGTGGACAGAATAAAGCGGAGAGTCTAGTGGAAAGAATAAAGTGGACAGAGAATAGTGGAAAGACTAAAGTGGACAGACTATAGTGGAAAGACTATAGTGGAAAGACTATAGTGGAAAGACTGTAGTGGACAGAATAAAGTGCAGACTATAGTGGAAAGACTAAAGTGGACAGAGAATAGTGGAAAGACTAAAGTGGACAGACTATAGTGGAAAGACTATAGTGGAAAGACTGTAGTGGACAGAATAAAGTGGAGACTATAGTGGAAAGACTAAAGTGGACAGACTAAAGTGGAAAAACTAAAGTGGAAAGACTAAAGTGGAAAGACTATAGTGGAAAGACTAAAGTGGACAGACTAAAGTGGAAAAACTAAAGTGGAAAGACTAAAGTGGACAGAGAATAGTGGATAGACTAAAGTTGACAGACTATAGTGGAAAGACTATAGTGGAAAGACTATAGTGGAAAGACTGTAGTGGACAGAATAAAGTGCAGACTATAGTGGAAAGACTAAAGTGGACAGAGAATAGTGGAAAGACTAAAGTGGAAAGAATGTAGTGGACAGAATAAAGTGGAGACTATAGTGGAAAGACTAAAGTGGAAAGACTATAGTGGAAAGACTATAGTGGAAAGACTGTCGTGGACAGAATAAAGTGGAGACTATAGTGGAAAAAATAAAGTGGACAGACTATATTGGAAAGACTACAGTGGAAAGACTGTAGTGGACATAATAAAGTGGAGACTATAGTGGAAAGACTAAAGTGGACAGAGAATATTGGAAAGACTAAAGTGGACAGACTATAGTGGAAAGACTAAAGTGGACAGAGAATAGTGGAAAGACTGTAGTGGACAGAATAAAGTGGAGACTATAGTGGATAGACTAAAGTGGAAAGACTAAAGTGGACAGACTATAGTGGAAAGACTATAGTGGAAAGACTGTAGTGGACAGAATAAAGTGGAGACTATAGTGGAAAGCCTAAAGTGGACAGAGAATAGTGGAAAGACTAAAGTTGACAGACTATAGTGGAAAGACTATAGTGGAAAGACTATAGTGGAAAGACTGTCGTGGACAGAATAAAGTGGAGACCATAGTGGAAAGACTAAAGTGGACAGACTATAGTGGAAAGACTACAGTGGAAAGACTGTAGTAGACAGAATAAAGTGGAGACTATAGTGGAAAGACTAAGGTGGACAGAGAATAGTGGAAAGACTATAGTGGAAAGACTAAAGTGGACAGACTATAGTGGAAAGACTAAAGTGGACAGACTATAGTATAAAGACTAAAGTGGACAGACTAAAGTGGAAAAACTAAAGTGGAAAGACTAAAGTGGACAGACTATAGTGGAAAGACTATAGTGGAAAGACTGTCATGGACAGAATAAAGTGGAGACTATAGTGGAAAGACTAAAGTGGACAGACTATAGTGGAAAGACTACAGTGGAAAGACTGTAGTGGACATAATAAAGTGGAGACTATAGTGGAAAGACTAAAGTGGACAGAGAATATTGGAAAGACTAAAGTGGACAGACTATAGTGGAAAGACTAAAGTGGACAGAGAATAGTGGAAAGACTGTAGTGGACAGAAGAAAGTGGAGACTATAGTGGATAGACTAAAGTGGAAAGACTAAAGTGGACAGACTATAGTGGAAAGACTATAGTGGAAAGACTGTAGTGGACAGAATAAAGTGGAGACTATAGTGGAAAGTCTAAAGTGGACAGAGAATAGTGGAAAGACTAAAGTTGACAGACTATAGTGGAAAGACTATAGTGGAAAGACTATAGTGGAAAGACTGTAGTGGACAGAATAAAGTGGAGACTATAGTGAAAAGACTAAAGTGGACAGACTAAAGTGGAAAAACTAAAGTGGAAAGACTAAAGTGGACAGACTATAGTGGAAAGACTATAGTGGAAAGACTGTCATGGACAGAATAAAGTGGAGACTATAGTGGAAAGACTAAAGTGGACAGACTATAGTGGAAAGACTACAGTGGAAAGACTGTAGTGGACAGAATAAAGTGGAGACTATAGTGGAAAGACTAAAGTGGACAGAGAATAGTGGAAAGACTATAGTGGAAAGACTGTAGTGGACAGAATAAAGTGTAGGCTATAGTGGAAAGACTAAAGTGGACAGAGCATAGTGGAAAGAATAAAGTGGACAGACTATAGTGGAAAGACTACAGTGGAAAAACTGTAGTGGACGGAATAAAGTGGAGACTATAGTGGAAAGACTAAAGTGGACAGAGAATAGTGGAAAGACTGTAGTGGACAGTATAAAGTGGAGACTATACTGGATAGACTAAAGTGGAAAGACTAAAGTGGACAGACTATAGTGGAGAGACTATAGTGGAAAGACTGTGGTGGACAGAATAAAGTGGAGACTATAGTGGGAAGACTAAAGTGGACAGAGAATAGTGGAAAGACTAAAGTGGACAGACTATAGTAGAAAGACTATAGTGGAAAGACTGTAGTGGACAGAATAAAGTGGAGACTATAGTGGGAAGACTAAAGTGGACAGAGAATAGTGGAAAGACTAAAGTGGAAAGAATGTAGTGGACAGAATAAAGTGGAGACTATAGTGGAAAGACTAAAGTGGAAAGACTAAAGCGGACAGACTATAGTGGAAAGACTGAAGTTGAAAGACTCAGTGGACACACTAAAGTGTAAGCACTGAAGTGGACAGAATAAAGTGGAAAGACTAAAGTGGAAAGACTAAAGTGGACAGACTATAGTGGAAAGACTACAGTGAAAAGACTGTAGTGGACATAATAAAGTGGAGACTTTAGTGGAAAGACTAAAGTGGACAGAGAATAGTGGAGAGACTAAAGTGGACAGACTATAGTGGAAAGACTAAAGTGGACAGAGAATAGTGGAAAGACTAAAGTGGACAGACTATAGTGGAAAGACAATAGTGGAAAGACTAAAGTGGACAGACTAAAGTGGAAAAACTAAAGTGGAAAGACTAAAGTGGACAGACTATAGTGGAAAGACTATAGTGGAAAGACTGTAGTGGACAGAATAAAGTGGAGACTATAGTGGAAAGACTAAAGTGGACAGACTATAGTGGAAAGACTATAGTGGAAAGACTGTAGTGGACATAATAAAGTGGAGACTATAGTGGAAAGACTAAAGTGGACAGAGACTGGTGGAAAGACTAAAGTGGACAGACTATAGTGGAAAGATTATAGTGGAAAGACTGTAGTGGACATAATAAAGTGGAGACTATAGTGGAAAGAATAAAGTGGAAAGACTAAAGTGGACAGACTATAGTGGAAAGACTGAAGTGGAAAGACTCAGTGGACAGACTAAAGTGTACACACTGAAGTGGACAGAATAAAGTGGAAAGACTAAAGTGGAAAGACTAAAGTGGACAGACTATAGTGGAAAGACTAAAGTGGACAGACTAAAGTGGACAGACTATAGTGGAAAGACTATAGTGAAAAGACTGTAGTGGACAGAATAATGTGGAGACTATAGTGGAAAGACTAAAGTGGACAGACTATAGTGGAAAGACTATAGTGGAAAGACTGTAGTGGAAATAATAAAGTGGAGACTATAGTGGAAAGACTAAAGTGGACAGAGAATAGTGGAAAGACTAAAGTGGACAGACTATAGTGGAAAGATTATAGTGGAAAGACTGTAGTGGACAGAATAAAGTGGAGACTATAGTGGAAAGATCAAAGTGGAAAGACTAAAGTGGACAGAGAATAGCGGAAAGACTAAAGTGGACAGACTATAGTGGAAAGACTGAAGTGGAAAGACTAAGTGGACAGACTAAAGTAGAAAGACGATAGTGGAAAGACTAAAGTGGACAGACTATAGTGGAAAGACTAAAGTGGACAGACTGAAGTGAAAAGACTATAGTGGAAAGACAAAAGTGGAAAGACTAAAGTGGACAGACTATAGTGGAAAGACTGAAGCGGCAAGTATAGTGGAAAGACTGTAGTGGGCAGAATAAAGTGGAGGAGACTATAGTGGAAAGACTAAAGTGGAAAGACTAAAGGGGAGACTATAGTGGAAAGACTATAGTGGAAAGACTGTAGTGGGCAGAATAAAGTGGAGACTATAGTGGAAAGACTAAACTGGAAAGACTAAAGGGGAGACTATAGTGGAAAGACTAAAGTGGAAAGACTAAAGTGGACAGAGAATAGTTGAAAAACTAAAGTGGAAAGACTGTAGTGGACAGAATAAAGTGGAGACTATAGTGGAAAGCCTAAAGTGGACAGAGAATAGTGGAAAGACTGTAGTGGACAGAATAAAGCGGAGAGTATAGTGGAAAGAATAAAGTGGACAGAGAATAGTGGAAAGACTAAAGTGGACAGACTATAGTGGAAAGACTGTAGTGGACAGAATAAAGTGGAGACTATAGTGGAAAGACTAAAGTGGACAGAGAATAGTGGAAAGAATCAAGTGGACAGACTATAGTGGAAAGACTAAAGTGGAAAGACTAAAATGGAAAGACTAAAGTGGAAAGACTAAAGTGGACAGACTATAGGAAAGACTGTAGTGGACAGAATAAAGCGGAGAGTATAGTGGAAAGAATTAAGTGGACAGAGAATAGTGGAAAGACTAAAGTGGACAGACTATAGTGGAAAGACTATAGTGGAGAGACTGTAGTGGACAGAATAAAGTGGAGATTATAGTGGAAAGACTAAAGTGGAAATATTAAAGCGGACAGGGAATAGTGGAAAGACTAAAGTGGAAAGACTAAAGTGGACAGACTATAGTGGAAAGACTATAGTGGAAAGACTGTAGTGGACAGAATAAAGTGGAGACTATAGTGGAAAGACTAAAGTGGACAGAGAATAGTGGAAAGACTGAAGTGGACAGACTATAGTGGAAAGACTGTAGTGGACAGAATAAAGTGGAGACTATAGTGGAAAGACTAAAGTGGACAGAGAATAGTGGAAAGACTATAGTGGAAAGATTGAAGTGGACAGACTAAAGTGGAAAAGCTAAAGTGGAAAGACTAAAGTGGACAGACTATAGTGGAAAGACTATCTTGGAAAGACTGTAGTGGACAGAATAAAGTGTAGACTATAGTGTAAAGACTAAAGTGGACCGAGAATTGTGGAAAGAATAAAGTGGACAGACTATAGTGGAAAGACTACAGTGGAAAGACTGTAGTGGACAGAACAAAGTGGAGACTATAATGGAAAGACTAAAGTGGACAGAGAATAGTGGAAAGACTAAAGTGGAAAGACTGTAGTGGACAGAATAAAGTGGAGACTATAGTGTAAAGACTAAAGTGGAAAGACTAAAGTGGACAGACTATAGTGGAAAGACTGAAGTGGAAAGACTAAGTGGACGGACTAAAGTGGAAATACTATAGTGGAAAGACTAAAGTGGACAGACTATAGTGGAAAGACTAAAGTGGACAAACTGAAGTGGAAAGACTATAGTAGGAAGAATAAAGTGGAAAGAATGTAGTGGACAGAATAAAGTGGAGACTATAGTGGAAAGACTAAAGTGGACAGACTATAGTGGAAAGACTATAGTGGAAAAACTGTAGTGGACGGAATAAAGTGGAGACTATAGTGGAAAGACTAAAGTGGAAAGACTAAAGTGGACAGAGAATAGTGGAAAGACTAAAGTGGAAAGACTGTAGTGGACAGAATAAAGTGGAGACTATAGTGGATAGACTAAAGTGGAACGACTAAAGTGGACAGACTATAGTGGAAAGACTATAGTGGAAAGACTGTAGTGGACAGAATAAAGTGGAGACTATAGTGGAAAGCCGAAAGTGAACAGAGAATAGTGGATAGACTAAAGTTGACAGACTATAGTGGAAAGACTATAGTGGAAAGACTATAGTGGAAAGACTGTAGTGGACAGAATAAAGTGCAGACTATAGTGGAAAGACAAAAGTGGACAGAGAATAGTGGAAAGACTAAAGTGGACAGACTATAGTGGAAAGACTAAAGTGGACAGAGAATAGTGGAAAGACTGTAGTGGACAGAATAAAGTGGAGACTATAGTGGATAGACTAAAGTGGAAAGACTAAAGTGGACAGACTATAGTGGAAAGACTATAGTGGAAAGACTGTATTGGACAGAATAAAGTGGAGACTATAGTGGAAAGAATAAAGTGGACAGAGAATCGTGGAAAGACTAAAGTGGAAAGAATAAAGTGGAGACTATAATGGAAAGACTAAAGTGGACAGACTATAGTGGAAAGACTACAGTGGAAAGACTGTAGTGGACATAATAAAGTGGAGACTATAGTGGAAAGACTAAAGTGGACAGAGAATATTGGAAAGACTAAAGTGGACAGACTATAGTGGAAAGACTAAAGTGGACAGAGAATAGTGGAAAGACTGTAGTGGACAGAATAAAGTGGAGACTATAGTGGATAGACTAAAGTGGAAAGACTAAAGTGGACAGACTATAGTGGAAAGACTATAGTGGAAAGACTGGTGTGGACAGAATAAAGTGGAGACTATAGTGGAAAGCCTAAAGTGGACAGAGAATAGTGGAAAGACTAAAGTTGACAGACTATAGTGGAAAGACTATAGTGGAAAGACTATAGTGGAAAGACTGTAGTGGACAGAATAAAGTGGAGACTATAGTGGAAAGACTAAAGTGGGCAGACTAAAGT
This sequence comes from Branchinecta sandiegonensis, assembly GCA_030848855.1. Taxonomy (NCBI): domain Eukaryota; kingdom Metazoa; phylum Arthropoda; class Branchiopoda; order Anostraca; family Branchinectidae; genus Branchinecta; species Branchinecta sandiegonensis. Next base: position 12,747 of record JAUPMV010000014.1, on the reverse strand, counting down.
GGAAAAACTAAAGTGGAAAGACTAAAGTGGACAGACTATAGTGGAAAGACTAAAGTGGACAGACTAAAGTGGAAAAACTAAAGTGGAAAGACTAAAGTGGACAGAGAATAGTGGATAGACTAAAGTTGACAGACTATAGTGGAAAGACTATAGTGGAAAGACTATAGTGGAAAGACTGTAGTGGACAGAATAAAGTGCAGACTATAGTGGAAAGACTAAAGTGGACAGAGAATAGTGGAAAGACTAAAGTGGACAGACTATAGTGGAAAGACTATAGTGGAAAGACTGTAGTGGACAGAATAAAGTGGAGACTATAGTGGAAAGAATAAAGTGGACAGAGAATCGTGGAAAGACTAAATTGGAAAGAATGTAGTGGACAGAATAAAGTGGAGACTATAGTGGAAAGACTAAAGTGGAAAGACTATAGTGGAAATACTATAGTGGAAAGACTGTCGTGGACAGAATAAAGTGGAGACTATAGTGGAAAGACTAAAGTGGACAGGGAATAGTGGAAAGACTGTAGTGGACAGAATAAAATGGAGACTATAGTGGATAGACTAAAGTGGAAAGACTAAAGTGGACAGACTATAGTGGAAAGACTATAGTGGAAAGACTGTAGTGGACAGAATAAAGTGGAGACTATAGTGGAAAGCCTAAAGTGGACAGAGAATAGTGGAAAGACTAAAGTTGACAGACTATAGTGGAAAGACTATAGTGGAAAGACTGTCGTGGACAGAATAAAGTGGAGACTATAGTGGAAAGACTAAAGTGGACAGACTATAGTGGAAAGACTACAGTGGAAAGACTGTAGTGGACAGAATAAAGTGGAGACTATAGTGGAAAGACTAAAGTGGACAGAGAATAGTGGAAAGACTATAGTGGAAAGACTAAAGTGGACAGACTATAGTGGAAAGACTAAAGTGGACAGACTAAAGTGGAAAAACTAAAGTGGAAAGACTAAAGTGGACAGACTATAGTGGAAAGACTATAGTGGAAAGACTGTCATGGACAGAATAAAGTGGAGACTATAGTGGAAAGACTAAAGTGGACAGACTATAGTGGAAAGACTACAGTGGAAAGACTGTAGTGGACATAATAAAGTGGAGACTATAGTGGAAAGACTAAAGTGGACAGAGAATATTGGAAAGACTAAAGTGGACAGACTATAGTGGAAAGACTAAAGTGGACAGAGAATAGTGGAAAGACTGTAGTGGACAGAAGAAAGTGGAGACTATAGTGGATAGACTAAAGTGGAAAGACTAAAGTGGACAGACTATAGTGGAAAGACTATAGTGGAAAGACTGTAGTGGACAGAATAAAGTGGAGACTATAGTGGAAAGTCTAAAGTGGACAGAGAATAGTGGAAAGACTAAAGTTGACAGACTATAGTGGAAAGACTATAGTGGAAAGACTATAGTGGAAAAACTGTAGTGGACAGAATAAAGTGGAGACTATAGTGGAAAGACTAAAGTGGACAGACTAAAGTGGAAAAACTAAAGTGGAAAGACTAAAGTGGACAGACTATAGTGGAAAGACTATAGTGGAAAGACTGTCGTGGACAGAATAAAGTGGAGACTATAGTGGAAAGACTAAAGTGGACAGACTATAGTGGAAAGACTACAGTGGAAAGACTGTAGTGGACAGAATAAAGTGGAGACTATAGTGGAAAGACTAAAGTGGACAGAGAATAGTGGAAAGACTATAGTGGAAAGACTGTAGTGGACAGAATAAAGTGTAGACTATAGTGGAAAGACTAAAGTGGACAGAGCATAGTGGAAAGAATAAAGTGGACAGACTATAGTGGAAAGACTACAGTGGAAAAACTGTAGTGGACGGAATAAAGTGGAGACTATAGTGGAAAGACTAAAGTGGACAGAGAATAGTGGAAAGACTGTAGTGGACAGTATAAAGTGGAGACTATACTGGATAGACTAAAGTGGAAAGACTAAAGTGGACAGACTATAGTGGAAAGACTATAGTGGAAAGACTGTAGTGGACAGAATAAAGTGGAGACTATAGTGGGAAGACTAAAGTGGACAGAGAATAGTGGAAAGACTAAAGTGGACAGACTATAGTGGAAAGACTATAGTGGAAAGACTGTAGTGGACAGAATAAAGTGGAGACTATAGTGGGAAGACTAAAGTGGACAGAGAATAGTGGAAAGACTAAAGTGGAAAGAATGTAGTGGACAGAATAAAGTGGAGACTATAGTGGAAAGACTAAAGTGGAAAGACTAAAGCGGACAGACTATAGTGGAAAGACTGAAGTTGAAAGACTCAGTGGACACACTAAAGTGTAAGCACTGAAGTGGACAGAATAAAGTGGAAAGACTAAAGTGGAAAGACTAAAGTGGACAGACTATAGTGGAAAGACTACAGTGAAAAGACTGTAGTGGACATAATAAAGTGGAGACTTTAGTGGAAAGACTAAAGTGGACAGAGAATAGTGGAAAGACTAAAGTGGACAGACTATAGTGGAAAGACTAAAGTGGACAGAGAATAGTGGAAAGACTAAAGTAGACAGACTATAGTGGAAAGACAATAGTGGAAAGACTAAAGTGGACAGACTAAAGTGGAAAAACTAAAGTGGAAAGACTAAAGTGGACAGACTATAGTGGAAAGACTATAGTGGAAAGACTGTAGTGGACAGAATAAAGTGGAGACTATAGTGGAAAGACTAAAGTGGACAGACTATAGTGGAAAGACTATAGTGGAAAGACTGTAGTGGACATAATAAAGTGGAGACTATAGTTTAAAGACTAAAGTGGACAGAGACTGGTGGAAAGACTAAAGTGGACAGACTATAGTGGAAAGATTATAGTGGAAAGACTGTAGTGGACATAATAAAGTGGAGACTATAGTAGAAAGAATAAAGTGGAAAGACTAAAGTGGACAGACTATAGTGGAAAGACTGAAGTGGAAAGACTCAGTGGACAGACTAAAGTGTACACACTGAAGTGGACAGAATAAAGTGGAAAGACTAAAGTGGAAAGACTAAAGTGGACAGACTATAGTGGAAAGACTAAAGTGGACAGACTAAAGTGGAAAGACTATAGTGGAAAGACTATAGTGGAAAGACTGTAGTGGACATAATAATGTGGAGACTATAGTGGAAAGACAATAGTGGAAAGACTAAAGTGGACAGACTAAAGTGGAAAAACTAAAGTGGAAAGACTAAAGTGGACAGACTATAGTGGAAAGACTATAGTGGAAAGACTGTAGTGGACAGAATAAAGTGGAGACTATAGTGGAAAGACTAAAGTGGACAGACTATAGTGGAAAGACTATAGTGGAAAGACTGTAGTGGACATAATAAAGTGGAGACTATAGTGGAAAGAATAAAGTGGAAAGACTAAAGTGGACAGACTATAGTGGAAAGACTGAAGTGGAAAGACTCAGTGGACAGACTAAAGTGTACACACTGAAGTGGACAGAATAAAGTGGAAAGACTAAAGTGGAAAGACTAAAGTGGACAGAGACTGGTGGAAAGACTAAAGTGGACAGACTATAGTGGAAAGATTATAGTGGAAAGACTGTAGTGGACATAATAAAGTGGAGACTATAGTAGAAAGAATAAAGTGGAAAGACTAAAGTGGACAGACTATAGTGGAAAGACTGAAGTGGAAAGACTCAGTGGACAGACTAAAGTGTACACACTGAAGTGGACAGAATAAAGTGGAAAGACTAAAGTGGAAAGACTAAAGTGGACAGACTATAGTGGAAAGACTAAAGTGGACAGACTAAAGTGGAAAAACTAAAGTGGAAAGACTAAAGTGGACAGAGAATAGTGGATAGACTAAAGTTGACAGACTATAGTGGAAAGACTATAGTGGAAAGACTATAGTGGAAAGACTGTAGTGGACAGAATAAAGTGCAGACTATAGTGGAAAGACTAAAGTGGACAGAGAATAGTGGAAAGACTAAAGTGGACAGACTATAGTGGAAAGACTATAGTGGAAAGACTGTAGTGGACAGAATAAAGTGGAGACTATAGTGGAAAGAATAAAGTGGACAGAGAATCGTGGAAAGACTAAATTGGAAAGAATGTAGTGGACAGAATAAAGTGGAGACTATAGTGGAAAGACTAAAGTGGAAAGACTATAGTGGAAAGACTGTCGTGGACAGAATAAAGTGGAGACTATAGTGGAAAGACTAAAGTGGACAGGGAATAGTGGAAAGACTGTAGTGGACAGAATAAAATGGAGACTATAGTGGATAGACTAAAGTGGAAAGACTAAAGTGGACAGACTATAGTGGAAAGACTATAGTGGAAAGACTGTAGTGGACAGAATAAAGTGGAGACTATAGTGGAAAGCCTAAAGTGGACAGAGAATAGTGGAAAGACTAAAGTTGACAGACTATAGTGGAAAGACTATAGTGGAAAGACTGTCGTGGACAGAATAAAGTGGAGACTATAGTGGAAAGACTAAAGTGGACAGACTATAGTGGAAAGACTACAGTGGAAAGACTGTAGTGGACAGAATAAAGTGGAGACTATAGTGGAAAGACTAAAGTGGACAGAGAATAGTGGAAAGACTATAGTGGAAAGACTAAAGTGGACAGACTATAGTGGAAAGACTAAAGTGGACAGACTAAAGTGGAAAAACTAAAGTGGAAAGACTAAAGTGGACAGACTATAGTTGAAAGACTATAGTGGAAAGACTGTCATGGACAGAATAAAGTGGAGACTATAGTGGAAAGACTAAAGTGGACAGACTATAGTGGAAAGACTAAAGTGGAAAGACTGTAGTGGACATAATAAAGTGGGGACTATAGTGGAAAGACTAAAGTGGACAGAGAATATTGGAAAGACTAAAGTGGACAGACTATAGTGGAAAGACTAAAGTGGACAGACTATAGTGGAAAGACTATAGTGGAAAGACTGTAGTGGACAGAATAAAGTGGAGACTATAGTGGAAAGCCTAAAGTGGACAGAGAATAGTGGAAAGACTAAAGTTGACAGACTATAGTGGAAAGACTATAGTGGAAAGACTGTCGTGGACAGAATAAAGTGGAGACTATAGTGGAAAGACTAAAGTGGACAGACTATAGTGGAAAGACTACAGTGGAAAGACTGTAGTGGACAGAATAAAGTGGAGACTATAGTGGAAAGACTAAAGTGGACAGAGAATAGTGGAAAGACTATAGTGGAAAGACTAAAGTGGACAGACTATAGTGGAAAGACTAAAGTGGACAGACTAAAGTGGAAAAACTAAAGTGGAAAGACTAAAGTGGACAGACTATAGTGGAAAGACTATAGTGGAAAGACTGTCATGGACAGAATAAAGTGGAGACTATAGTGGAAAGACTAAAGTGGACAGACTATAGTGGAAAGACTACAGTGGAAAGACTGTAGTGGACATAATAAAGTGGAGACTATAGTGGAAAGACTAAAGTGGACAGAGAATATTGGAAAGACTAAAGTGGACAGACTATAGTGGAAAGACTAAAGTGGACAGAGAATAGTGGAAAGACTGTAGTGGACAGAAGAAAGTGGAGACTATAGTGGATAGACTAAAGTGGAAAGACTAAAGTGGACAGACTATAGTGGAAAGACTATAGTGGAAAGACTGTAGTGGACAGAATAAAGTGGAGACTATAGTGGAAAGTCTAAAGTGGACAGAGAATAGTGGAAAGACTAAAGTTGACAGACTATAGTGGAAAGACGATAGTGGAAAGACTATAGTGGAAAAACTGTAGTGGACAGAATAAAGTGGAGACTATAGTGGAAAGACTAAAGTGGACAGACTAAAGTGGAAAAACTAAAGTGGAAAGACTAAAGTGGACAGACTATAGTGGAAAGACTATAGTGGAAAGACTGTCGTGGACAGAATAAAGTGGAGACTATAGTGGAAAGACTAAAGTGGACAGACTATAGTGGAAAGACTACAGTGGAAAGACTGTAGTGGACAGAATAAAGTGGAGACTATAGTGGAAAGACTAAAGTGGACAGAGAATAGTGGAAAGACTATAGTGGAAAGACTGTAGTGGACAGAATAAAGTGTAGACTATAGTGGAAAGACTAAAGTGGACAGAGCATAGTGGAAAGAATAAAGTGGACAGACTATAGTGGAAAGACTACAGTGGAAAAACTGTAGTGGACGGAATAAAGTGGAGACTATAGTGGAAAGACTAAAGTGGACAGAGAATAGTGGAAAGACTGTAGTGGACAGTATAAAGTGGAGACTATACTGGATAGACTAAAGTGGAAAGACTAAAGTGGACAGACTATAGTGGAAAGACTATAGTGGAAAGACTGTAGTGGACAGAATAAAGTGGAGACTATAGTGGGAAGACTAAAGTGGACAGAGAATAGTGGAAAGACTAAAGTGGACAGACTATAGTGGAAAGACTATAGTGGAAAGACTGTAGTGGACAGAATAAAGTGGAGACTATAGTGGGAAGACTAAAGTGGACAGAGAATAGTGGAAAGACTAAAGTGGAAAGAATGTAGTGGACAGAATAAAGTGGAGACTATAGTGGAAAGACTAAAGTGGAAAGACTAAAGCGGACAGACTATAGTGGAAAGACTGAAGTTGAAAGACTCAGTGGACACACTAAAGTGTAAGCACTGAAGTGGACAGAATAAAGTGGAAAGACTAAAGTGGAAAGACTAAAGTGGACAGACTATAGTGGAAAGACTACAGTGAAAAGACTGTAGTGGACATAATAAAGTGGAGACTTTAGTGGAAAGACTAAAGTGGACAGAGAATAGTGGAAAGACTAAAGTGGACAGACTATAGTGGAAAGACTAAAGTGGACAGACTAAAGTGGAAAAACTAAAGTGGAAAGACTAAAGTGGACAGACTATAGTTGAAAGACTATAGTGGAAAGACTGTCATGGACAGAATAAAGTGGAGACTATAGTGGAAAGACTAAAGTGGACAGACTATAGTGGAAAGACTACAGTGGAAAGACTGTAGTGGACATAATAAAGTGGAGACTATAGTGGAAAGACTAAAGTGGACAGAGAATATTGGAAAGACTAAAGTGGACAGACTATAGTGGAAAGACTAAAGTGGACAGAGAATAGTGGAAAGACTAAAGTGGAAAGAATGTAGTGGACAGAATAAAGTGGAGACTATAGTGGAAAGACTAAAGTGGAAAGACTAAAGCGGACAGACTATAGTGGAAAGACTGAAGTTGAAAGACTCAGTGGACACACTAAAGTGTAAGCACTGAAGTGGACAGAATAAAGTGGAGACTATAGTGGAAAGACTAAAGTGGACAGAGAATAGTGGAAAGACTAAAGTGGAAAGACTGTAGTGGACAGATAGTGGAGACTATAGTGGAAAGACTAAAGTGGAAAGACTAAAGTGGACAGACTACAGTGGAAAGACTAAAGTGGACAGACTATAGTGGAAAGGCTGAAGTGGACAGACTAAAGTGGAAAAACTAAATTGGAAAGACTAAAGTGGACAGACTAGTGGAAAGACTATAGTGGAAAGACTGCAGTGGACAGAATAAAGTGGAGACTATAGTGGAAAGACTAAAGTGGCCGGAGAATAGTGGAAAGACTAAAGTGCACAGACTATAGTGGAAAGACTATAGTGGAAAGACTGTAGTGGACAGAATAAAGTGGAGACTATAGTGGAAAGACTAAAGTGGAAAGACTGTAGTGGACAGAATAAACTGGAGACTGTAGTGGAAAGACTCAGAGGACAAACTAAAGTGTACACACTGAAGTGGAGAGAATAAAGTGGAAAGACTATAGTGGAAAGAATCAAGTGGACAGACTATAGTGGAAAGACTAAAGTGGACAGACTAAAGTGGAAAGACTAAAGTGGACGGACTATAGTGGAAAGACTAAATTGGAAAGACTGTAGTGAACAGAATAAAGTGGAGACTGTAGTGGAAAGACTAAAGTGGACAGACTATAGTTGAAAGACTATAGTGGAAAGACTATAGTGGACAGAATAAAGTGGAGACTGTAGTGGAAAGACTAAAGTGGACAGAGAATAATAGAAAGATTAAAGTGGACAGACTATAGTGGAAAGATTGTAGTGGACATAATAAAGTGGAGACTATAGTGGAAAGACAAAAGTGGAAAGACTAAAGTGGACAGACTATAGTGGAAAGACTGAAGTGGACAGACTAAAGAGGAAAAACTAAATTGGAAAGACTAAAGTGGACAGACTATAGTGGAAAGACTATAGTCGAAAGACTGTAATGGACAGAATAAAGTGGAGACTATAGTGGAAAGACTAAAATGGACGGAGAATAGTGGAAAGACAAAAGTGGACAGACTATAGTGGAAAGACTATAGTGGAAAGACTGTAGTGGACAGAATAAAGTGGAGACTATAGTGGAAAGACTAAAGTGGACAGAAAATAGTGGAAAGACTAAAGTGGAAAGACTGTAGTGGACAGAATAAAGTGGAGACTATAGTGGAAAGACTAAAGTGAAAAGACTAAAGTGGACAGACTATAGTGGAAAGACTGAAGTGGAAAGACTAAGTGGACGGACTAAAGTGGGAAGACTATAGTGGAAAGACTATAGTGGAGAGACTGTAGTGGACAGAATAAAGTGGAGACTATAAGGGAAAGACTAAAGTGGAAAGACTAAAGTGGACAGAGAATAGTGGAAAGACTAAAGTGGAAAGACTGTAGTGGACAGAATAAAGTGGAGACTATAGTAGAAAGACTAAAGTGAAAATACTAAAGTGGACAGACTATAGTGGAAAGACTATAGTGGAAAGACTATAGTGGAAAGACTGTAGTGGGCAGAACAAAGTGGAGACTATAGTGGAAAGACTAAAGAAGAAAGACTAAAGGGGAGACTATAGTGGAAAGACTATAGTTGAAAGACTGTAGTGGATAGAATAAAGTGGAGACTATAGTGGAAAGATTAAGTGGACAGACAATAGTGGAAAGACTATAGTGGAAAGACTGTAGTGGACAGAATAAAGTGGATACTATAGTGGAAAGACTAAAGTGGACAGAGAATAGTGGAAAGACTAAAGTGGAAAGAATGTAGTGGACAGAATAAAGTGGAGACTATAGTGGAAAGACTAAAGTGGAAAGACTAAAGTGGACAGACTACAGTGGAAAGACTAAAGTGGACAGACTATAGTGGAAAGGCTGAAGTGGACAGACTAAAGTGGAAAAACTAAATTGGAAAGACTAAAGTGGACAGACTATAGTGGAAAGACTATAGTGGAAAGACTGTAGTGGACAGAATAAAGTGGAGACTATAGTGGAAAGACTAAAGTGGACAGAGAATAGTGGAAAGACTGAAGTGGACAGACTATAGTTGAAAGACTATAGTGGAAAGACTGTAGTGGACAGAATAAAGTGGAGACTATAGTGGAAAGACTAAAGTGGAAAGACTAAAGTGGACAGACTATAGTGGAAAGACTGAAGTGGACAGACTAAAGTGGAAAAACTAAATTTGGAAAGACTAAAGTGGACAGACTATAGTGGAAAGACTGTAGTGGACAGAATAAAGTGGAGACTATAGTGGAAAGACTAAAGTGGGCGGAGAATAGTGGAAAGACTAAAGTGGACAGACTATAGTGGAAAGACTATAGTGGAAAGACTTTAGTGGACAGAATAAAGTGGAGACTATAGTGGAAAGACTAAAGTGGACAGAAAATAGTGGAAAGACTAAAGTGGAAAGACTGTAGTGGACAGAATAAAGTGGAGACTATAGTGGAAAGACTAAAGTGGACAGACTATAGTGGAAAGACTGAAGTGGAAAGACTAAGTGGACAGACTAAAGTGGGAAGACTATAGTGGAAAGACTATAGTGGAGAAACTGTAGTGGACAGAATAAAGTGGATACTATAGTGGAAAAACTAAAGTGGAAAGACTAAATTGGACAGAGAATAGTGGAAAGACTAAAGTGGAAAGACTGTAGTGGACAGAATAAAGTGGAGACTATAGTGGAAAGACTAAAGTGAAAATACTAAAGTGGACAGACTATAGTGGAAAGACTATAGTGGAAAGACTATAGTGGAAAGACTGTAGTGGGCAGAATAAAGTGGAGACTATAGTGGAAAGACTAAAGTGGAAAGATTAAAGGGGAGACTATAGTGGATAGACAGAATAAAGTGGAGACTATAGTGGAAAGACTAAGTGGACGGACAATAGTGGAAAGACTAAAGTGGACAGAGAATAGTGGAAAGACTGTAGTGGACAGAATAAAGTGGAGACTATAGTGGATAGACTAAAGTGGAAAGACTAAAGTGGACAGACTATAGTGGAAAGACTATAGTGGAAAGACTGTAGTGGACAGAATAAAGTGGAGACTATAGTGGAAAGCCTAAAGTGGACAGAGAATAGTGGAAAGACTAAAGTTGACAGACTATAGTGGAAAGACTATAGTGGAAAGACTGTCGTGGACAGAATAAAGTGGAGACTATAGTGGAAAGACTAAAGTGGACAGACTATAGTGGAAAGACTACAGTGGAAAGACTGTAGTGGACAGAATAAAGTGGAGACTATAGTGGAAAGACTAAAGTGGACAGAAAATAGTGGAAAGGCTATAGTGGAAAGACTAAAGTGGACAGACTATAGTGGAAAGACTAAAGTGGACAGACTAGAGTGGAAAGACTAAAGTGGACAGACTAAAGTGGACAGACTATAGTGGAAAGACTATAGTGGAAAGACTGTAGTGGACAGAATAAAGTGGAGACTATAGTGGAAAGTCTAAAGTGGACAGAGAATAGTGGAAAGACTAAAGTTGACAGACTATAGTGGAAAGACTATAGTGGAAAGACTATAGTGGAAAGACTGTAGTGGACAGAATAAAGTGGAGACTATAGTGGAAAGACTAAAGTGGAAAGACTAAAGTGGACAGACTATAGTGGAAAGACTGAAGTGGACAGACTAAAGTGGAAAAACTAAATTTGGAAAGACTAAAGTGGACAGACTATAGTGGAAAGACTATAGTGGAAAGACTGTAGTGGACAGAATAAAGTGGAGACTATAGTGGAAAGACTAAAGTGGACGGAGAATAGTGGAAAGACTAAAGTGGACAGACTATAGTGGAAAGACTATAGTGGAAAGACTGTAGTGGACAGAATAAAGTGAAGACTATAGTGGAAAGACTAAAGTTGACAGAAAATAGTGGAAAGACTAAAGTGGAAAGACTGTAGTGGACAGAATAAAGTGGAGACTATAGTGGAAAGACTAAAGTGGACAGACTATAGTGGAAAGACTGAAGTGGAAAGACTAAGTGGACAGACTAAAGTGGGAAGACTATAGTGGAAAGACTATAGTGGAGAAACTGTAGTGGACAGAATAAAGTGGATACTATAGTGGAAAAACTAAAGTGGAAAGACTAAAGTGGACAGAGAATAGTGGAAAGACTAAAGTGGAAAGACTGTAGTGGACAGAATAAAGTGGAGACTATAGTGGAAAGACTAAAGTGAAAATACTAAAGTGGACAGACTATAGTGGAAAGACTATAGTGGAAAGACTATAGTGGAAAGACTGTAGTGGGCAGAATAAAGTGGAGACTATAGTGGAAAAACTAAAGTGGAAAGACTAAAGGGGAGACTATAGTGGATAGACAGATTAAAGTGGAGACTATAGTGGAAAGACTAAGTGGACAGACAATAGTGGAAAGACTATAGTGGAAAGACTGTAGTGGACAGAATAAAGTGGAGACTATAGTGGAAAGACTAAAGTGGACAGAGAATAGTGGAAAGACTAAAGTGGAAAGACTGTAGTGGACACAATAAAGTGGAGACTATAGTGGAAAGACTAAAGTGGAAAGACTAAAGTGGACAGACTATAGTGGAAAGACTGAAGTGGACAGACTAAAGTGGAAAAACTAAATTGGAAAGACTAAAGTGGACAGACTATAGTGGAAAGACTATAGTGGAAAGACTGTAGTGGACAGAATAAAGTGGAGACTATAGTGGAAAGACTAAAGTGGACGGAGAATAGTGGAAAGACTAAAGTGGACAGACTATAGTGGAAAGACTATAGTGGAAAGACTGTAGTGGACAGAATAAAGTGGAGACTATAGTGGAAAGACTAAAGTGGAAAGACTGTAATGGACAGAATAAAGTGGAGATTGTAGTGGAAAGACTCAGAGGACAAACTAAAGTGTACACACTGAAGTGGAGAGAATAAAGTTGAAAGACTAAAGTGGAAAGACTCAAGTGGACAGACTATAGTGGAAAGACTACAGTGGACAGACTAAAGTGGAAAGACTAAAGTGGACAGACTATAGTTGAAAGACTATAGTGGAAAGACTGTAGTGGACAGAATAAAGTGGAGACTGTAGTGGAAAGACTGAAGTGGACAGACTAAAGTGGAAAAACTAAATTGGAAAGACAAAAGTGGACAGACTAGTGGAAAGACTATAGTGGAAAGACTGCAGTGGACAGAATAAAAGTGGAGACTGTAGTGGAAAGACTAAAGTGGACAGAGAATAATAGAAAGATTAAAGTGGACAGACTATAGTGGAAAGACTATAGTCGAAAGATTGTAGTGGACATAATAAAGTGGAGACTATAGTGGAAAGAAAAAAGTGGAAAGACTAAAGTGGACAGACTATAGTGGAAAGACTGAAGTGGACAGACTAAAGTGGAAAAACTAAATTGGAATGACTAAAGTGGACAGAGTATAGTGGAAAGACTATAGTGGAAAGACTGTAATGGACAGAATAAAGTGGAGACTATAGTGGAAAGACTAAAATGGACGGAGAATAGTGGAAAGACTAAAGTGGACAGACTATAGTGGAAAGACTATAGTGGAAAGACTGTAGTGGACAGAATAAAGTGGAGACTATAGTG